>CM018031.1:26307127-26907127 GCA_008638375.1 Nyssa sinensis
TTGGGGGTCAGATTGAAGAGCTTCTCAAATGGTGTTTGATTTTGCAATGTTGCGGTTGGCATTCTATTTATTAGATATGCAATCGTTTGGAAAGCATAAGGCCAATATGAGAGTGGTAGATTTGCATCTAAGAGAAGCATGAGCCCAATTTCAACAAGGTGGCAATGTCTTCTTTCAAACATGCCATTTTGTTGAGGAGTGTGAGGCGCGGTTGTGTAATAACCAATGTCATGAACCGAAAGGTATGATTTAAGAGCAATGTATTCACCTCCGTTGTCAGAGTATATACTCTTGATTCAAGTGTTAAATCTATTTTCCACAAGATTTCAAAATTGAGGAAAAATGATTTGAACATTTGATTTGTGAGACATTGGATAGAGCCAAATATATTTAGTATGATGGTCAATAAAAATGATGTAATATTTTAAACCATCAATACCAATATTATGCGAGGAACCCCAAACATCAATATAAATTAATTTAAGGAGTGCTTTGCTAGTTAAACCATGAGAATGAAAGGGTTGACCATGAGCTTTATTTTGAGAACATGCATTGCATAAAGCATTATTGTCATTTTTATTGATAGGTAATGAAAAAGCACGAATTAAATGATTGACAATTTTAGAGGATGGATGACCAAGTCGTTTGTGCCATCCATCTTTGGTGGTACGTTCATGAACATAAGCAATGACATTTTTGGAAGCCATAGCTAACTTCTTCGGCAAAGGGTACACACCATCTTCACTTGCACCTTTGAGAAGCGTCACCCCCGTGATCTGATCCTTCACAAAAAAATAAGATGGATGAAATTCAAGATATACATCATTTTGCTTGGTGAAATGATGAACAGAGATCAAATTTTTTTTGATTGTTGGAACACATAATGTATCTTTGAGATGGAAGATACAATTAGATTATTTAAAAGATAATGAACCAACATGAGATATAGGCAAACCTGATCCATCTCCAATTACCACTTCATCAGTACCATCATATTCAGAGTGTATTGAAAGATTAGAAAGATCAGTTGTCGTGTTATGTGATGCTGCTGAATCGACAAGCCATTTTTTATCTCTGTTTTTGGAAGACGTTGCACAGTTGGCAATAACTTCACTGGACCCAAGTTTAGAGCAACTTTTTGCTGTGTGTCCCACTTGATTGCATAGTTGGCATTTGGGCTTAAATTTTTGGGGCCCTGAATTTGAAGCCTACTTCTTTTTGTTGTCATGACCTTTGTTTGAAGAAGATGAAGAACGCTGGTTGTCATTGTGGCTTGTTCCTCCATGCCGATGTGAGTAATTTGCAGTTGCAATTAATTGGTGTATAGAGTTAGTTTCCATCCTCCGAATGTAGTTTTCATGGCCAACAAGAAGGTCATGAAGTTCCTCAAATTTTAATGAGGTTTCTCGAGCACGAATTGGAGCGGTTATCTCCCGAAACTCTGGACCCAACCCATTTAGGATGTAAAGGGTTAAATCTTCATCCGAGATAAGATGATCGATTATTGCGAGGTCGTTTGCAATTGTCTTAATTGCATGGAGAAATTCAGTGACTGAATGATTGTCGTGAGTTTGCAAT
The DNA here is from genome assembly GCA_008638375.1 of Nyssa sinensis. NCBI lineage: Eukaryota > Viridiplantae > Streptophyta > Magnoliopsida > Cornales > Nyssaceae > Nyssa > Nyssa sinensis. The sequence continues at coordinate 26,308,706 of CM018031.1, forward strand.
GTGAGGTCCTCTTTGAGTTGCATTACACTTGTTTGAGATTTTCTCGCATAGAGACGGGTGACTGTTGTCCAAGTTTGATGAGATGTTTTGCAGGATGCAAGAAGAGGTGTAATGGCAGTAGAAGTTGAAGTAAGGATAGCATGAAAAATTAGTTTATCTTGGCGAATCCAGTGGGAATTCGCTGCTTTGGAGGTTGCAGAATTTTCGGCATCGATGGCAGGTCATATACGCTCACCATTAACAAAGTCGATGAGGTCGTATCCAATCAACAGTGCTTCGAATTGGGCTCTCCATTGAGGAAAGGTGGATGGAGTGAGTTTTTCGTTGATGGTAGTGCAAGCATTGATGGTGATAATAGGATTATCAGAGGACCCAAGAATTGCAGCCATTTTCAGAAGAAAATTAAATCTCGTTAGAGACTGGCTCTCTTGATACCATGTGAAATCACCAACTCATCTAAAACTTTAAGCTATCAAAGAGGGTGTAACTTTATTATTATATTTTCTAACATTTACTTGTAAAAGAAATAACTTTAATTATGTTAAAAGTAAGACACCTCTAATAACGATGATTTAATTTTTAGAGGTGGTTTTGTCAATTTTTTTGTGAACAAAAACTTGCATTCCTGACACTAATTGAGAAATGTTTTTCATACTAACATCTTTTTAAAAAATTTGTTAGTTGAAATTGTGTACCTTCAAGAAACTTGGTCAAATGACGTATTAGAAACGAATTGCATGATTATTCGAGATTAAAAAAATAAAATCAAAAATCAAAACAATTCAAATGCTCCGCAAAACCAGACAAGAAAGTCAATGATTGAAAATGAGTCGATGGGGATGTTTTTTATTATATTTTTATTTTGATTAAACAAATTAAACCAATCTCTCTGACACTCTTCCTCTAAAATCGTCAAAGGCAATTGAACACAAGTCTGATGGATTACCACCCTATTAAGACAAGTGAAAAATACTTGACAATACTGATTGGTTCTTATCAATTATCATTAGATTAAGTTGGGTACTTTTTTACTGCTGGCTAAAAATTATCTGTCCCTTATGTCTTCTCTTGCAATTATTTAAAATTTATTGTAAAATTAAATTTTGTTTAAAGTAACAATTAGCTTAACAAAAAAAGATAATTACATAATTGGTCAAATTTTAATTATATTGATGACGATGAATGCTTCTATATATATATATATATATTAATTTCTACATAAAAATATATTTAATTTCTATTTATCTATTTTTATGGATATATTGATATTATAAAGATATGTACAATTTCATTATGAATGAATGATGTAGGATAGATCTGATATCTTAAAAATAAAAATATTTTTTTTATAGAGTTTTCAATTTTTATTTATTCCTAGTTTTCTAATTTAATTAGAATTACTATACAAAATATAAGAATTAGTAATTTTTATTGTATTTTGATTAATATAAAAATAGTAATTTTGATTTTCTAGTCAAAATAATAGTATTCTAACTCTATAAATATGATATAATAAGTCTTTTTAGTTACCTTTTTTAATAATAAAATATTAATTTTAAATTTTATAAAATTTATTCTCTTGTTTGGATCAATTAATTGTTCCCCATTGGGTTTGAGGATTTCTTGTTTTTGGATATTAAAATTGGTCTTATCTATTATTCGCATTTCCATTTCACATTATTTGATATCAAAGCGAGAATTTTTCTAGCTAGATAACAATAGGTGTAAACAAAATTATTTATCCTATGGACGACGTTCATAGAAGAACATATGTTACTTGTTTAGAGTTTCAAATACAAAATAATCATGAATACAGTAAGTACTGCACTGACGATGGAACTTGTAGTCAAGCTGTTCGTAAACACATTTTTATTCAGAAAGTTATGCGTAATTATAAAAGACTTCTTAACTTTGGTGGTTGTTTTTATTTTAAATACTTTCATAATTGAGTTTATGATTTAGATAATTGCCTTTAAGATGAGACTTTTAGAAAGAAAAAAGGAATATTTTTTTATAGAAGATAATGCTGCACTTTTCGGCTCGCAAGAAGTCTGGGCGCCGCGACCTGTAGAACACTCAAAAAGGGGGGATCAGAGGGCCACCAGATTGGCTCCAGCGGTGGCCGCTCCGATGCTTAAGTAAGTAAACTGAATTGAAAAGACTATATTGAAAGCCAAAGAATAAGCATGAAAATAAAGCGTACCTCTAGGGTTTAATTTATAGGTAATGGCTCTCCCAAGTTGATTAGGATTCGAAGCTGTGAATATAGGGATTGCATCGTCGGAGACAATAGTTGGCTTGTTGAATATAATCATGTTTGAGATAACCATGAATAGCAGTTTCCTTGTAGAAGACGGTTTCCTTATTCCCTGCTCGGTAGGGACTCAGGCAGTAATGAGATCTGGATCATAAAGGGTGCTCTGGAGGAGTTTTACGCTGATCATGAGTTCTGGAGTTTATGTGCATTAGTCTGCTCTGTAGGCTTATCCTGTTCGGGATGATCGAGTGTAACCAGCTCTATAAGTACCCGTGTCTCAAGAAGATTGATCTGTCGGTTTGTGGTATGTCAGCTACCCCTCCCCCCGGAGCCCTAGTTTGGGCCTGGCGCGTAACTAGGGGTATGGGCTTTACGAAAAGTTGCACGCCTTGTCTTCCCATTTTCTCGGACTGTCAATTGATGGGTCATTTATTGCGCAGCCGGTGCTTGGGCTTTCAAGGCCATCATTGTCTTCAACTGTCGTGCCGATTCGGCTTGGGGGCCCATATTTTGAACACGTATATAAAAAGAGGGAAAGGGCTTATTATGCCTTTCCTCTTCCCTTGCTTTCATTGTATCAAAATTCCTGCCATTGCCAACCCAGAACGATTGGTGTGCTTCTAAAGTTTGGAGGGTGTCTGTTGCCTGAAGCTTCCATTTCCTTTCTTGATTCCAGGTTCGATTCTTACTATTCACTTTTCTTCGCTTTGCTTTTTCCTTTCTCTTTATCAGTCATGTCTGGTCCCGGGTCCATTTCTGGTTCGGGAAGCTCTTCTATGGCGATTTCTCAATATCAACTTGTGAATATTCCTCTTTCTATTGATGGTGAAGATAGATTGGTAGTGTTCCCCTCTAGTCCGGAGGTTAGAATAGTTTATGCGTTTTTAGAGCCCCCAAACAGGGCTGGAGAGACCTCTGGTCGACCCATTGGTAGAGAGGAGGGTAAGAGTGCGATCATAGAGAGTATATTAGAGAAACTGTGGGAGAAATATACACTCCCTTCAAATGTCACTTTCAGGGTCCCGGACCCTATGGATCGTCGGCGCGATGTTAGAGCGGGAGAAATTTGTGCTTATTTAGCCTGGTTTGAAATGGGATTGACACTCCCCATTCTTGACCTTGTAAAAAAATTCTTTTGCTGGTTCAACCTTTGCCCCGCAGACCTTAATCTCAATAGCTGGAGGCATTTGCTGAGCTTCATAGTATTAAGGCATAGGAACAATGTCGACGTGTCTCTAGATTTGATCCGTAGCAATATGGATCTTAAGTACATGCGGTCGAAAGGCCTCTATTACATGTCTTTTGATAGTGGGTTAAAACCCCTTTCTTCCGTGCCCTCTTCTAACAAGACCTAGAAGAAGTGGTATTTCTTCATAAAAGGAGGATGGGAATTCGAATACTTCCAGAGCCAGGTCTCAGTATTCCCTCGAACTACTGGGCCCAAGGGTGAGACCCAAATTTCCTTGTAACTGTCTTGACTCTATTTCATGCGTTGACTGCCGAGCTGATTAACTTGTGCTTTTTTGTGCAGTTCAGAGTGTGTAGAGGATGCTTAAATTCACTTCCGTGCTGCAGGAGCAATACCGTCAACTCTTACAACCTGATGACCGAGATCATTCCGTGATCGTCAACCCTGCAAACTTGATGGCTGCAAAAAACTGTGTTGAGGAACTGGCGAGGGGTATAATGGCGTGGTGGGAGACCGAGCCATCCCCATCTCCTATAGTGGGGGAGGCTTCTTTCCCAACAGAGCCTCCTCTCCTGACAAAGAGGAGGCGGTTGATTTCGAACTCTCCTGAGCCCGCTGAAGGGGAGAGGGAGGCCCCTACTCCTGTTTCCATAGTTCCCCCAGCCCCTATTCAGAAAACGGGTAAGGGGAAGTCGACTCTAAGGGCCCTTGATGCTGTTAATCAGGCGGCAAAAAAGGTTTTGAGGGACTTTTGGGCCAAAGGCTCCCTCAAATTTAAATCACAGAAGCCAGAGAAGCTTTTGGCTGATCTGGCTACTTTTCAAGTCAAAGTGACTTTTTCCTGCACTTCCTTTCCTTTCCCTTTTTCTGCATGCTTTGACTTGACTACTGACCTGCTAGTTCTGTATATTGTAGACCTTGCACACTCTTTCCGCTCTGACGGAAGTCTCTCCAGCTTCAAAAGAGGTTGACTGTCTTTAAGCTGAGCTGGATGAGGTTAGGCTGCAGCTTGGCACTGCTAGGTCTGAGGCTCACGAAGCTAGGGAGAGGCTAAAGGAGTCATAGAATTCTCTGGCCATTGCGGAGTCGGAGATAGATCTCCGTGTTCGGGAGGTGGAGAGGATGTAGAGGGAGATGAATGGCATGCGCTATCTTTATAACCAGAAGTTTGAGGAGACCGTTGATCAGGCCGTGCGCAACAATAAAGAGGAAATGAAGAGGGCACTTGAAGGGATGGCCAACAATCTGATTTTGTTTGGCTTTAACAACTTCCAACCCAAACTTCTTGTTAAATTTCCTGACCTCGACGTTTCTTTCATTGTGCCACCCAGAGCTGATCCTCCCGAGACTGTTGTCCCGAATGAAGTGGCTGGTGCTGATCCTCCCGAAATTGTCATCCCTCCTACCGATCCTTCCCCAGCTGATGAGCCTACCCCCATTGATAAAGCTTAGAATATGTATATTCTAGGGGTTTTGAATTTTCAATGTAATGGCTCGTATTTTTTAATGAAAATAGTTTTTTGTTCAATACTTCTGCCTTCTTCTTTCGTGAGTAGCTTTGCGTTATTTTACTTCTCCGACTTATGATTGATGCAGAAATTGTTATAAGTGGAACTGTTCTTGGACTTATTGTTCATTAGACCAGTTCTACTACTGTTGGTAGCTGTCTTCCGAGCTGTAGTACTTGCAACAAACATAAGATAGAAGTGAGCTCTGAAGGATTCTGAGGCAGATTGTTCTGAACCAAAGACTTGTAATAATAACTGGATGTTATGCGATCATCGTTCTGACGATCCAAAATTCTGCTTCTAGATCCTTAAGATCAGGATCAGGGCACATCAGAGTTAATGGCCTTTTGCTGTATACGTGGCTTGTTAGGGGTTAATGATGTGGACAAGACTGAAAAGTCTATATATCACATACGTGGCCCTATCTTTTGTTCTCCCAAGAGGGTGGTTTTAATGCGTCATTTATTATACCACCGTCGTTTGGGTTTTCGGAGCCAACTCTTCCCCTAACTGTTGTGACGATCCAAGTGGGTGGCCTTTGGAATTCGAGGGTCTATATATACAAGAAGGGGGGTCATGCTATTACGCCCTAATCTTCTGCTTGCTGTTTTCAAACTATTTCCCTGTTGAAAGGGTTTTGAATGTTTTTTGGAAGTTGCCATTTATCCGGAGATGATTGACAATCTTCAGTCCGAGTTGTGAATTATTAAATGGTGGCAGAAAGTCATCCAAACCTTTGATTCAGTCTCCAAGGTAGGATTAGAGGGGGCGAAGATCTCCTTGTCCATCCTATCATCTGGCTGAGATTTCATCACTTGGAGGTGGTCCTTCCTTGATTCAACCGAGGCCTAGAGCATTGGTGATGAAGACGAAGGTGGGATGCCTCCTCCCCTTTGTGACTTGGTCGAGACTGTAAAGACCTGAAAAATTTGGGATAAATTTTTTTGTTTCAAAATAATAGGATTGTAGTACCCTGACTCGGGACACGACACATAAGCCAAGGTAGACTCGTTCGAGTAGCGTAAAACCAAAACATAAATCGAACACGTACTTAAACCATACTGAGTACGGAGGAACTACAGAACGACGAACCGGGACTACACGAGAAAATGTGTACGTCAATATGTACACTGATATACATGTATACATATATTTTATCAAGTGAATATCAATGACATACATGGACATGAATATATAAGTAAAATTAAATATATGCTAGTGCGATTATATATATGAAAATAAAAATATATATATTAATTATGTGATATTAGAGCAGTATAACATGTAATAAATATATTATATATTATGTGTACAAATATCTAATACAAAAGGAAATAAAGAAAGAAAAGAAATGGGCAGCCGTTTGCAATGTGAATGTGTCACTGTGTACATATTGTGTGGTCGTGGTGAAGGCAACAGGGCTGCCGATTTAAGTGGGGAGTATAAGTATATTATATATTGTGTGATGGAGGTTAATTGGACGATGGAAGGAAAGTCAAGAAGTAGGCTACAACCGTAGCTGTTGGAAGGAGAAACCGAGAAGATAGAAATTAGGAACAAAAGGGCGGTGCACTGCTGAATGAGAAAGATATATATATTATATACATGTGTATATTGTAGCGTGGAGAAGCAAAAGAAAGAGAGAGAGAACGGAGAAAATCCCAGAACTCTGGTTCTTTCCAAACCGATGGTCATTACGGCAGCCACCGCTGCTCTCGAAGGCTCGGCTTCGACTTCGAACCCACTGCCTAGCAGATCGGAAGGGAAATCCGACGGTGATCTCGGCCTTCGCGCGTACCAGGTTGGCCTCCGTTGCCAACGATTCTGCTCCATCAATCCAAGGCCAAACAGTGCACGGTTGCCGCATCAGTCGATTCGACGTTCTCGCGGATTCAGATTTTTGATGGGCTAAATTCAACTCAGTTTTGGTTGGTGAAATGAGAATTTGATGGCACGGTTGTATGGGTGTTGGGTCTCTTGTTTAAGCAAGGAGTGACGATACGGTGGGCTGATGGGAAGACGGCGATGGTGGTAGTGAGAGTTTGGTTGTCTTTGTTGGACGGCCCTGCCATAAGAGCCTTCTTCTATTTATTTTCCATTTTGGGTTTCCTGTAATGGGACTCCTGATTTTGTAAGGCCTTTTCTTTGTTGATTTGGTTAGGAAATCATGGATGAATGGGGGATTTTTGTGTGTCAAATTGTTGGGAAGATCATTGGGGTTAATGAACGGTTATGGTGTTGGGGTTGCGGTTTTGTGATGGGTTCCTCTGTTCTGCCATTCCAGTTGAGAACAGAGGTGAACATCAAGCAGGTTGGGCACCGTGGAATTGGTAGAAGCAGCCGATGGAGAAAACGGCAACTGTCGGCTTGACCAAGCGTTGGTTCGTGACAAATGGTTGTCCGATTTTGAATTGTTGGATGTGTTGAAGCTAAGGTCGAACTCCCGATTGGGTTCGGAGGAAAAGCCTTAGCTTGGCCGTAAGATGCTCTGATTGTGAATGCTGTACTCACAGGGATTGTGTTGGGAAGTATCGGGGTTTTGCGCCAAGGTAGTCTTGTTGTTCAGATCAAGGTTTATGGGTTTGGGCATAATCTTGTTGATAATGGATAGGAATTTGAGGGGGGACCGTGTGCTACTCTGGAACAGGATTGGTTCTAAGGACTGGTTGGGTGCGTTTAGAAGTGGAACTCTCAATGGGTTGTTTAGAGTTTTATTGGAAGCAGTTCATGGCAGCAGCAGACCTGGAGGAATTGGGAGAAACAGTAGCCCGCAGGATCGGATGGATTGGAAGATTTGGTGAGTGACAGTGATTGCTGTCCAGTGCAGTTGTGGTGTTAAAACTAGAAGAAATTAAGTTAGTGTGCCGCAGAGAGATTATACATATTTATACGTATTGCCGCGAGTGGAACAGGAGCTGTACAGAGATAGCAACAGGGAACATCAAGGGACAAAAAAAGGAGGCTGTCTAGACCTCCCAATCAGATACAGTACAGGGACTGCGTAGTGGATACAGCTTTCTAGGGTTGGGACACACCCTAGTCAGGTATGATATTTTGCTAAGTGAGGAATAGGATTGAGTTAGGAATGATTGCCATATCGATTGAATGAAGCATGTGTTTAATTGATATTAGAAAATCACATAGAGAATACTTGCTTTGGAACAGAACCTAAAGTTGATTGATTTGGCACGTGTGTGTTTTCCTGTTATTCTGTAGAGATATGACTTGTTCTGTATGTTAGCATAGTATGTGGTTGGCATATCTTGTTTGTGAGTTAAGACGTGGCTACGTGATTTGGGTATGTGTTTACGTTGGTTATGTATTGCATACATTCATGTGAAAGTGGTTTTTATTATTCTGAGGTTGTGGCTTTTATTATTCCGATGTTGTAGCTTTTGTTATCCAAAGGTTGTGGCTTTTATTATTCAGATGTTGTGATTTTTATTATTTAGATGCTGTGATTTTTATTATTCAAATGTTGTGATTTTTATTATTCAGAGGTTGTGACTTTTATTATTCGGATGTCGTGGATATTATTATTCAGACGTTGTGGCTATTATTATTCAGATGTTGTGGGTTGAGCACGTGGTGCTGTGTATTAATCGGATGTGTTCCGTGAATGAGCATTGGTACCCAGTTTCCATCGGATGTGTTCCGTAAACGGGAGTTGGTACCCAGTTTCCATCGGATATGTTCCGTAAACGGGAGTTGGTACCCAATTTCCATCGGATGTGTTCCGTAAACGGGGGATGTTACCCAGTGTCCATCGGATGTGTTCCGTGATTGAGAAATGGGTGTGATATTGAGTTGCGTGGGTGAGTCACACATATTTTCATTACATCAGGGTGTGGCATAGAGTTGACATGATGTGGCGTTGAGTTGCGTGGGTGAGTCACGCGTATTTTACATCAGGGTGTGGCATAGAGTTGACATGATGACATAGAATTGACATGGATGTGGCATAGAGTTTGCATGGATGCATTATGCGCGCTGTCATCACATTGCATAGACATGGGAATTCTTGCTGTTATATTGTTTGAATGATTAGATGACATTTGGATTACTGCTGTTACATTATTTGGATAATTTGGATAATATGTGGATTACTACCGTTACATTATTAAGATGATTGGGATAGCATGTGGATTATTCCTATTGCATTGTTTGAGAAATTTGAAAGGCATGTGGATTATTGTCATTACACTGCTAGGATGATTTAGAAAGCATGTAGATATAAATGCACACTTGCACACGCCACACCTTACTTGGATGCAACATGCATATTACTATCATATTGTATAAATGATTAAGGAGGCATGTAGAAATGAATGTACACTTGCACACGATACGCCTTGATTTTGTTCCTTGCATTAGCATTATATTATACCAGCATGTTGGCGCTAACCCATTCGTGGGCACAGGTTTTAGGTAAAGCTCCTGGTACGTGGGACTAGAAGAGGTCTTAGAGAAAAGAGAGGAAATGAAATTTGGAAGAGTGTATAGCATTTGGGGTGTACTTTTTTAATATAGGGGCTTAAGCCCAAACTGTATGTAGGAGATAATTGTGGAGTGTGTCTTATATGTATGTATGCTAAAGGAAAAGAATGCGTGTTTAATTTTCATGAATTGTGACCATCGAGTGAGGATGGATTGTGATGTGTTTGTATATATGTAATGTATTGTGATTATCAGGGGGAAAAAGGCCCAAAAAACAGAGGAGGTTCTGCCAAAATTTTATGAAAATTAAAGAACTCTATCTAATTTGTCGTAAATTTGTAAATCAAATTAATTACCTTTCATTTTATTTACTTTCTATTCGTCAGTCGCACCTCGGGTTTCGGTCAAAAATTCAGGGCGTGACAGAGACCCTTGCTTAAGTTAGCTTGGGTGTTGTGCTGAATTTGAGGAAAACAAAGGTGGAGAATGAAAAGTCTCCTAAGACCCAGAGCCCTCATCCTCCGTTGATGTTGAGATAAGTGACAGTGAGGATGAAGTGGCCTGGGTGCTTCTTGATACAGATTGGGGTTCAGGGTTCCTCCCTTTCAAATGGAAGCCGGTGACGGCGGTAATGGTGGTTTGGGACTCTGGCCCCTAATGCTTTGCATCAAAAAGATTCGAGGAAAAAAGCCATGATGGCGTGAAACTGATCGATGTCTTGTTATAGTTTCTGTGTACTTGTCTTCTCTTTCGCCCTCTTGTATCGGTGTAACTGTTATGAATTATCAATAAAACTGAATTTATTTTCCTCAAATCCAGTGTACTTTTGTGTTTCAATGTGTTCCTTTGAGACTAAAAAACCCTTCCGAGCACTTTTGATCAATAACTCTGTTTGTCCGTCCTGAGAATGGATCAAAGGAACTTACATAAAACTTGCACCTTGAAATGAATTGTTATAAACCAGCTCGGTACAGTAGGGCTGCTGCTTGGTAGATCATAAGCTAAGTAATCTAAGTATCAGCTCTGAAGATATGCCGATCTAGGAGACTTGTACAAATAATGATAGTTGAGTGGTAGTTTGATCTTCTGTCTTTCTGGTTGGACGGGATCATGAGACTTGTTAGTTTTATGGACCAGATTATGAGGTCTGTGCATTTAAGGGTGGACTAGACTCTGAAGGTCTGTGCATTGGATATGGACCAGGCACTGGAGGCCTGTGCATTAAGAGATGGACCAGGCACTAGAGGCCTGTGCATTAAGAGATGAACCAGGCACTGGAGGCCAGTGCATTAAGTATGGACCAGGCACTGGAGGCCTATGCATTAAGTATGGACCAGGTACTGGAGGCCTGTGCATTAAGTATGGACCAGGCATTGGAAGCCTGTGCATTAAGAGATGGACCAGGCATTGGAGGCCTGTGCATTAAGAGATGGACCAAGCATTGGAGGCCTGTGCATTAAGTATGGACCAAGCACTAAAGGCCTGTGCATTAAGTATGGAGCAGGCACTGGAGGCCTATGCATTAAGAGATGGACTAGGCATTGGAGGCATATGCATTAAGAGATGGACCAGGCACTGGAGGCCTGTGCATTAAGTATGGACCAGGCACTAGAGGCCTGTGCATTAAGAGATGAACATTTTGTGGAGGTATGAAATGGGACACCTTTATTGATAATACTTCCGTAAATGTTCCACATTCCAGGGTCTAGGAATAGGTTTCCCAGCCACGTCTTCTAGCCAATAAGTAGTAGGCCTAACAACCTTTGTCACTCGGTAGGGGCCTTCCCAGTTGGGTGATAACTTTCCTATAGTGGGATCTTTGGTGTTAGGAAAAACCCTTCTCAAGACAAGGTCCCCAATTTGGAAGCTGACAGACTTGAGCCCCACTCTGGAGTTGTTGGCCATTCTTTGCTGATAAGCTTCCATTCTGATCCTGGCTTGATCTCTTTTTTCTTCAAGCAAGTCCAGATTTTCGACAAGCTGTTGATTGTTGGACTCTTGGTTGAAGGCTTCTGTTTTTAAGGTGGGCATTCCAATCTCCACAGGGATTACTGCCTCTGTACCGTAGGCTAGGGAGAAGGGAGTTTCGGAGGTGGGAGTTCTTCTGGTTGTTCTGTAAGCCTAAAGAACTCCAGGAGGTTCTTCTACCCACCTTCCTTTGGCCTGCTCCAACCTTTTCTTTAATGCTTTGAGGATTGTTCGGTTGGTGACTTCTGCTTGCCCATTTGATTGCGGATGGCCTAGGGAAGCAAAATGCTGCTTGATGTTGAGATTTTCACAGAATTTCTTGAAGATTTTGCCAGTGAACTGCGTGCCATTATCAGATATGATCACGCGTGGTATGCCAAACCTGCATACGATGTTTTTTCAAGTGAAGTTTTCAACTTTCTTTTCAGTGATGTGCGTTAGGGGCTCGGCTTCAGCCCATTTGGAGAAGTAATCAACGGCTACCAAAAGGTATTTCCTGTTTGGTATGGATTTAGGCAATGGGCCCACAATGTCCATTCCCACTGAGCAAATGGCCAAGGACTAGCAATTGGGATCAGCTCATGATGGGGCCGGTGTTGATAAGGAGTGAACCTTTGACATTTGTCGCACTTCAGGACATACTCCTTAGCCTGTTTTAGCATGTTAGGCCAGTAATAGCCTTGTGTTAGAGCTCGATGAGCTATTGTTTTGCCCCCATTATGGTTCCCACAGATTCCTTCGTGAATTTCTGCCAGAACGTATTGAGACTCTCCTAGAGTTAAACACTTCAGCAGGGGCTGAGAGTAAGACCTTCTGTAAAGTCTGCTGTTCAGGATCAGGTACCGAGCTGCCCTGATTCGGATTCTTCTTGCTTTGTTTTTGTCTTCTGGGAGGAGCCCGGATTCCAGGTACTGCAGGATTGGGGTCATCCAGTTCTGGGGCAGTTCAGCAACTTGGGCAACTTGGGCTTCCTCTATGTTGGGTCTTGGCTGGTAGGAAATTTTTACTGCGGAGTTCCCTTCTGACTTTAGGCGGGACGCCAAGTTTGCAAAAGCATTTGCTCTGCAGTTCTGGTTTCTTTCTATTTTTTGGATAAAGAACGTCTGGAAGGAGTGCTTCAAGAAGTTCACTAGTTCGGAATACCAAAGCATCCTATCATCTTTAATGGAGAATTCTCCCAGGACTTGGCTTACCACCAGTTGGGAATCTGAAAAGACTTTAAGGTTTTGAACTTCACATTCTAGAGCCAACTTCATGCCTAGGATCAGGGCTTCGTATTATGTTTCATTGTTGGAAGCTCTGAATCCTAAGCTAACTACTTTTTCTGACGAAAGCCGGTCAGAGGACTGTAATACCAGGCCCACTCCTGAGCCCTGATTAGCTAACGACCCATCGATATAGAGCAGCCAGGTCCCTGAAGTTTCAATGAGTTGTGCCTTGTCTTGAAGTGCCGGGGTGAATTCAGCAACAAAATCAACTAAGGCTTACGCTTTGATGGAATTTTGTGGTACATAGGATATGTCAAATTCTCCTAATTCCACAGACCATTTTACTAGTCTCCCTGAGACCTCTGGCTTTCTCAATATTGACTTCAGGGGATAGGCAGTTGGGACTTCGATCGGATGTGCTTGGAAATAAGGTCGGATTTTTCGAGCTGATATTACCAAAGCGAGGGCCAGCTTTTCAATCTCTGGGTATCTCTTTTCTGTGTCAAACAATGCTCTGTTGACGTAGAATATAGGCTTTTGGACTCCCCTGTTTTGCCTGACTAGTACAAAACTGATCGCGTTTTCAGAGACTGCAAGATAGAGGAGTAGCTTTTCTTCTTGGACTGGTTTTGACAAGAGCTTTGGAGAATCAAGGTATTCTTTTAGTTCTTGAAAGGCCTTTTCGCATTCGTCGGTCCATTGTAAGGCCCTGTTACCCTTTAGGGCTCTGAAGAATGGAAGACAATGATCAGTGGACTTGGAGATGAATCTGCTCAGTGCTGCGATCCTGCCATTCAATGCTTGGATGTCCTTCTTGGTTTTTGGTGATTCCAGCCCAATCAGAGCCTGGATGTCCTTCTTGGTTTTTGGTGATTCCAGCCCAATCAGAGCTTGGATCTGAGCAGGATCAGCCTCAATGCCCCTCTGAGAAACAATATATCCCAGGAATTTTTCCTTCGTTACCCCGAAGGTACACTTTGAGGGATTGAGTTTCATCTTGTACTGCTTTAGGATGTTGAAGGTCTGAGATAAGTGCTGGAGGTGACTATCTTTCTACAAACTTTTGACTAGCATTTCATCAATGTATACTTCCATGGTATTGCCGAGCAGTGGGCTGAACATCTTGTTGACCAACCGTTGGTATGTGGCACCAGCATTCTTCAAACCGAATGGCATAACTCTGTAGCAGTAGAGACCTCGTTCGGTTATGAAGGCTGTCTTCTCCTAGTCTAGAGGGTACATCTGGATTTGGTTATACCCAGAATAGGCATCCATAAAACTCATGAGTTCGTGCCCTACAGTAGCATCAACCAGCTGGTCTATCCTTGGTAGTGGAAAGCTGTCTTTGGGGCACGCCTTATTGAGGTCTGTATAATCAACGCAGACCCTCCACTTGCCATTTTTCTTTTTGACCAGGACGGTGTTGGCCAGCCACTCTGGGTAGAATACTTCACGTATCATCCTGGCCTCAAGCAGCCTTCGGACTTCCTCATTTATGATCTGATGCTGCTCTAGAGCAAGTGGCCTTCTTTTCTGCCTCACTGGGGGGTGGTCTAGATCTACCATCAGTCTGTGAGTTATGAGGTTTGGATCTATACCCTCCATGTCTTTGGTCTCCCATGCAAACACAAAGAGGTTGTCCTTCAGGAATCTTATTATCTCCTCCTGCTCAGCATATGTCAGGCCTGGACTTATATACAAATAGCGCCCTTCTGCTTCTGAACTGACAAGCACTTTGAGGGGCTCCCCAATTGGTTTAGCCCTGCTATCCCATCCTCTCGGACTTAGGGGTTCCTCAATTCTGGAAGGGCAACCTTCCTCCTCAAGAGTGTGGGAGAGAATTGGATCTGCACAGTCCCAAGCGTACTGTAATTGCTATTTGGTAGTCTTTTCCTTGAGTGCAATGGCATGGCACTCTCGAGAGGTTGGCTGGCACCCTCTGACAGAATAGACATTTTGATCGTGAATATACTTCAAACATTGATGGAGGGTCGAGGTAACGGCCCCTATCTGGTGTAGCCATGGCCTCCCGATTATGACATTGTAGGGAGATCCTATATTCAGCACCATGTACTCCGAGATTGTGGTTTTCTATCCTTCACTTTCCCCTACGGTGGAAGGTAGGTCAATTCTTCCCAGCGGGGTGCTGAGATTGCCGTCAAAACCTGCCATTACAGCGGTGGTAGGCTTGACGTTGCAGTGATCAATCTTCATCTGTTTGAGCGGCTCATAGAATAGTATGTTGACAGAGCTGCCGGTGTCAACCAGAACTCTTCTGATCTCAAAGTTGGCCATCTTGAGAGTGATGATGAGGGCATCACTGTGAGGGCAATGTACCCCTGCTAGATCCTATTCTGTGAACTGAATCTCCGATTCTAGTTTGAGCCTTTTTTCGACGTTGGTAATCTGCAATATGTCTGGGGCAGCCTTGGCCTCCCAAGCATACCTCTTTCTTGCTCTGTTCGACATTCCCGTAGTAGGGGAGTCTGCATGGAGGACGTAGATGACATGGTTGTTCTGCCTTTGAGGCTCATTCTGTCCTTCCCTCTACTCTTGTCTCTGCTCGGGCCTCTGGTCTGCCCTTTGTTGATGCTTGTCTTCGTGGGGGTTCTGCCTCCCGTACTGCTTAATGAACTCCCGAAAACGTCCTTTCTTTATGAGCTACTCAACCTCATATCTAAGGGACCTGCATGAGTTAGTCGTATGTCCATGATCTATGTGAAAATGACAGTATTTATTTTGGTCCCGAAGACTGGGATCTCCCTTTATTGGTTCTGGCCATCTCAGGTTTTCACGACCTCGGATCTGCTGAAGTGCCTGAGCCAGTGTAGTGTTCAGAGGAGTGTAGTTAGTAAACTCCCGTGGTTCGAAATTATAAACAGTTCTGGGTGCCGCTCTCTTTTCTGGACTCCTGGCCCTCTTCTTGCTAGGGTCTCTTCTGTGGTCGTCCTTCTTATGATCCTTCCTCTTCGGATTGTCCCTCTGGTTTTGCTCTTTGCCCTTTTGGGATGTATGGTTGGCTTCTTCCAAGTTAATGTACTTCTTGGCCAGATCCATTAATGCCGCCATGTCGGCAGGAGGGTTCTTTGTCAAGGAATCTAAAGCCACCGTGAGCAAGACCAAAAATTAAGGCAGCTACAAAGAAACCTGGGCTGCAATCAGTGATCTCCGTGAGTTTGGTGTTGAAACGCGCAATGTAGGCTCTGAGGGACTCTTCCTTAGTCTGCTTGATATTTGGTAGGAACTCTAGCCCCCTTTTCAGCCTTCTGCTGGTCATGAACCTGTCCAAGAATTGCCTACCGAGCTCATAAAAACCGGTAATTGAGTTCAATGAGAGGTGGTGGAACCATTTTAGAGCAGTACCTTTCAAGCGGGTAATGAAAGTTCGGCACATAAAAGCGTCAGATGCCCCGTGAAGGACCATCGTATGCTGGTAGTGCGATAGATGATCTCCTCGGTCTCCAGTCCCATCATATAAGGTGTAATACCCTGACCCATTGTCACCGAGCCAATACGGCCTAATGCTACGATAATGAAATAAATGGGTTGAATTTTAATAATTGGAATATTTGGATGAATGACGGGGCAACCTAATAACGATAATAAGAAGAAAAAAAAATGTATATATATATATATATAAAGATAAAATAATAATATCATAAAAAATAAAAATAAAATAAAGATAAAATAAATAAATATAAAATATGTTGTGGCACATAAATAAAATGTATATATATATATATGTACATATAGGTAGATGTGTATATATATATATATCTACATATATAGGTAGAACTATAATGCATCAGTTACAATATGTAACTGACCAAAAAAAAAAAAAGAAAACGGATGGGGAGGGGAGTGAAGTGCAGAAAATGAAAAGGCAAAGAAATAAAGGGAGAGGGGGACAGACAGAACATAAAAGCATGCTGGGCATGCGTTGCAAATTGAACCAGCAAGAAAAAGAAAAAAAAAAGAAAGAGAAGAGAGAAGAGGAACGGTTTGGGCGCAACAGGGGGAGTGACAGAAGCAGAGGTGCAAGGAGTAAGTTCTCTCTGTAATTTGATTTTGGGTTGCTTTATATTTCCTCAGCTAGTATGTAAGTTTAGAATATTAATCCAGAATAAAGAGAAGGGGCAAGAAGCAAATAGAAGCAGAAACAACGAAGAAGAGTGAAACGGGCAAGGAGAACGGATTGTGCGCATTTGGAAGGTAAACTGGGTAAATTGATCTTGTTTCATTTTTCTAAAACACAAATATCTAAACTTAGAATCTTATTAAACATAGGATAGAATTTATATTGCAATTGAAATCAAGAAAACTCGATTGGGAATGGGTACGAAAACTGGAATTTCAGAGAAAGATTAAACAATCGGTTTTTGTAATTTTGATCCACGAAATATAATTTGAATGCTTAGGAGTTATGTGTATAAGTTGTAGGAACATTGTAGGGATTACTTTATGTTGAACCAGTAGAGAAAAGGTGAGAAAAATGGAAGAAAAAGGGGCTGCCGGAAAACTGCACAGCCCCTGTGCAGTGACGGTTTTCCCTATTTTGGGAGTGTTCCGGCACTCCGATTGGAAACCCGAGGACAGATTTGAGTTGCCCATGACCTGTAGGTGTGAACCCCACTGAAAAATGCAAGAAAATCCGTCGTCGGCAGGTCGCCGTTGACGGAGAAGATAACCAGCACGCTGGAGATGGTGCTGTGCGGCTGGGGGTTTTGTGATTTTATTTTGGCCAAACCGGGTCGGGTCTGACCCGACCCACCCATTCAGATGACTGCCCAACACTTGTACTTCATGGGTAAATTTTTAAATTCGAGTTTAGATAGTGTTTGGTTAGAAAGGAGAGCTATCCAATGGTTGGTTTAAACTTGAACGGGAAATAAAAAAAAAAAATAAAACATGTATTAACAGAAAATGAAAAAATGGTATGGGCAGCGAATTGAACCTGTGACCAAAGGGGAAAGGGTGAGAAGCTTAGCCACTGTGCCACCAAGGCACATGTGGTCTGTTTGGCCTCAAATACGATATGTATTATCCGGATTAATTAATTTAAATAAATGATTTAAATTAATAAATTTAAATTTAATTTCGACGCCTAAATTAGTAGAACGAATAATGAAAACTTACTATTTTGGACCCTCTGAATATAATAGTGAAGTCCGTTTTACGAGACGGAGTCCCGAAAAAATAAAATAGCCGTAGAATGCCAAAATGACCAAAATGTCCCTACGTCAAAGGTGAGTCAAACGGACTCCGATTTAGTTAAGTAAATAATGAATTTTTATTAATTCAAACCTACTGGACTCAACGGTGAAGCCCAAATTATGAAAACAGAACCCAAAAAGTAGAGACACGTAAATGACCATTTTGCCCTTGGGTAAATTAAGTTTAAAGTGGAAATCGTAAAACATAAATTAGTAAGGGAGGTATTTAGAGTAACGAGGCATAAATTCGGTAAATGATATGAAAGCTGAAACGTGTTTATTGATTTATAGGCAAGTCAAAAGGAAAAGAGAAAGTCACGGGATATTAAGACGTTGATGAGGTAAGTGGATTCCTATCTTTGATACGTGGTTTCCAAGCCACGTTCTTTCCATTACTGCCAATCTTGTACTCATATATGTATTCACTGTCATTGTTTTCCCACCATGGATATTGCTCTACCTGGTGGATGCCTATTGGTTGATGTTGCATGACTGATTCATTTCATTGATATCCATTTACTGTATGTTACGTTATGATGTTCTATGTTTTGTACATTCATATGGAATACTATAGAATCTTAATTTATGTTAAGTGCCGGGTTTTGTGCTCAGTCACATTACCTATCTGATGCTATCTGATTGACTGGGACCTACGGGTCAATTTATGGGACCTACGGGTCAAAAAAAAACATATGGCAATTATGGCGTTTTTACGCATTAAGGATAATGGGCATTTTATATGCATTTATGTTAATGGGGGTATGCCGGGCCCCAAAAGACCGAGGGTCTGCCAAACCCTGAACAGAGTAAAGGCATCATCCATGTTAATTGATATAGTTCTATGTTGATTGGTTTGATTCATTGGACTTGATTGTGACCGTTTCATTGTGGCAATATTTATGTTGATCGTATTCATTGAGCCTATTCCTCTTGACGGTTATTGAACGTTATTATTCATTGATTACTCTTGACCGTTATGGTACCTTGTCATTTATTGGCCATTGAGGCATTTTACAGTTGACTGAAATCATTGTCATGACTGGCTATCATGTTACCTTGACTTGTATTCATTTATGTCATCCCCACCCGTATTGGGGATAGGCTTCTACTTACTGAGTTTGTAGCTCACCCCTTACTAAATTTTTTCAGGTGAGTATGTTATGGAACCACAGTAGGAGATTCAAAGCGTAGAGAGACGGTTAAGGAGCACAGTAGAATATAGTAGTTCTCCCATGCATTCACCACCTGAAACGAGGGTTTATGTTTAGGTTATGTTGGTTTACATTGGGATTTGTCAGACTTATTTAGTTTTGAAACAATGATGTATTAAGACTTCCGCACTTTAATGTTATGGTTATATTTCTTATTGTTATCATTGGTAAAAGAATGAAAAAAGTAGGGACGGCCATTGGGTCGGCTCCACGACACGAGATCCGCATAGGGTGGGTTTCGGGTCGTGACATAAGGTAAATCTTGGCACCATGAACTTCTTCGGTCTTTCTTCTGACATGATGGCAAGAGTGAATGGAGTGGCAAGTCTTCCGAGTAGCCTGGCCAACTCATCCTATTCTGGAGGGTTCTGGGCACCTCTCAAAGCTATTGTTCGATCCATAAATTCTACAATTTCTTCGCCCCCTCCGTGGGTCTCTGAGTCGGACTTCTTGTAAACCTTGTCTTATGGCCACGGTTTCAGGATAGTCGGGCTGAACATGTCCCATGGACGGAAGAGGGTTCCGAGCGGTAGGGACTGGTGCTTGGTGCTGAAGTTCTTGTGGTGCCGGATGTGCTCTTGAAGCCCTTGGAGTTGGGGCTCTAGTAGTGCTTCGGTAATGGACGTCAGGGACAAAGGCTGGTGTTCCCTAGCTAGGGGTTACTGACGGCTGTGGATCTCTGCCATTGTGAGCAACGTTCGGGGGGTGCCCGGGCTGGTTATTCGGAACCTCTTCAAGGGGCTCTTCGGTTGCAGTGACAATAGGGGGTTGAGTCCCCTCAGTAACAACATTCACTAGCGGGTTTGGAGGATTTCCCCCCTGACTTTGTGTAAGCATTGCCAGAGTTCGGGATATGGCTAGTAGTTGTTCTTGCACTAGCTCATTGTGCCGTTTGATTGAGTCGATCTCTTGTTGCATGGGATCAATGGTTGGCCCTCGTGGTCGTCCGGCAGGCGGCCGCCGTTGAGAGCTTTGCCTTTGAGAGTTTTGAGGATTTTAAGCGTTCTGTCTCGGTCGGAGATTTGGGGCCATGGTTCTCCGGTGAGAAAGGGAATAAGTTTGCGAATAGAGCACTTGGGAGATTGTCGTTTCCCACAGACAGTGCCAAACTGATGCTACACTTTTCGGCTCGTCAGAAATCTGGGCCCCGCGACCTGTAAAACACTCAAAAAGGGGGGATCAGAGGGCCACCGGATTGGCTCTGGCGGTAGCCACTCCGATGCTTAAGTAAGTAAACTGAATTGAAAAGACTATATTGAAAGCCAAAGAATGAGCATGAAAATAAAGCGTACCTCTAGGGTTTAATTTATAGGCAATGGCTCTCCCAAGTTGACTAGGATTTGGAGCCGTGAATATAGGGATTGCATCATCGGAGACAGCAGTTACCTTGTTGAATATAACCATGTTTGAGATAACCATGAATAGCAGTTTCCTTGTAGAAGACGGTTTCCTTATTCTCTGCTCGGTAGGGACTCAGGGCGGTAATGAGATCTGGATCATAAAGAGTGCTCTGGAGGAGTTTTATGCTGATCATGAGTTCTGGAGTTTATGTGCATTAGTCTGCTCTGTAGGCTTATCCTGCTCAGGATGATCGAGTGTAACCAGCTCTGTAAGTACACGTGTCTCAAGAAGATTGGTCTGTCGGTTTGTAGCATGTCAGAAGATATACTGATTAGATTTACGAAAAAATGGTAAGTTGATTTACAAAGACGTATACAACCACCAAAAAAAATATACATTTGTTCATCATAATTTTTTGCTAAAAAATCATATGCAGATTCATGTACCTAGACACTTGTACATTATAGAATAATTTAAAATTATATTTCCAACATCTTCTAGCATATTGGAAAAATTAAAGTACAAGGACTATATATCCTGCTAAAATTAAAGTACAAGGGCTAAATACAAAGGACACAAAAAGAGAAGTATGGAAAAGGAATAATGATTTAACATATTTGGTCGAGGTGTGTATAAGGACATTGTTCTTAAGAATAATTTTTACCCGTCAAAAATAACATTCCAGTGTAAAAGGTTGTAGCATCCTTCCTTCTATAATTTAATAGCCTTATCTCCACTAACGTATACCCGACCAATTAATGGAAGTTTCAAAAACAATCTTCATCAAGCAATGATCTATCATGATAAAAAGGGTTAGAGATCAAGACAGATGAATAAACTATATAGAAAGATGGGAAAGTCCCATGTATCTGCTCTTTATTTTTCTCAATGTGTTTTCTCATATCTTTACACACCAGAGAACCACCAACGGTTAGAAATTGATCATTTTTCTTGCACGCATGTATTGAGTCTTGAACTTAAGTTGCATAAATAGAACTTTGTCTTCTCATACACATAAGACCTTGGTCCTGAATTTTGTTAATTCTAGTTTTTCCAAAATGATTTTGAAAATTGTTTGTTTTGCCAAAATTCATACCAAGGTGGAATCATTCTGATTTCTCAAGCATCAGCTAGCAGAATATGCCAAATCCTATCTCTACCAAATCCGAAATCAATAATTAAAGAGATTGGAAAGGGTAGGATTGCTTTTGCTGTTCATACCAAGCTCGAAGTTCCAACTTGGACTTTTTTTTTTTGTTATATTTTACTATTAATACTTTAATGATAAAAATTAATTTTTTATCTCAAGTTTGAATTTAAGAGATAAAAATAAAAATAATATTATTGTAACTTCGAGTGTATATGAGATAAAGTATTTTAACAATTGAATAATATAGAAACTAGAGATAAAATAGTTAAGTAAATGAAAACTTAATTTCTCATATGTATTTGAACTTATAATAATATTATTAAAAAAAATGAAAAAGAAATATACTTTTTCTTTAATCTAATTTGAAGTGCAAGTGGAACTGGTGATTTTGATCCTGGTAATGCTATTACATGTAAATGAGAGACATACGTGCATTACCCTATTGATTGAATTACTTTTCTCTGGACAACCTTAATTAATGGGCATCAAACGTAACAACTAATTGCATACACGAAAACGACTTGATCGTTGAATTGTGTAGAAGATAAGATGGAAGTCATACTATTCATTTAAAAAAAAGTCAAGCAGAATTGCCATCTCCCAAACCTATAATATATATAGTAGTAAGGAAAGTACCGTGTTGTCAAGTGATGAACCGTCCGATTAGATGAAGTCTTTAATCTCTGCACATTTGTATATATATAAAATAATATAGATGATGGAAGAGTGCATGCTCAGCAGCCCAACTTTTCTTTCTGCTGTAACAGATCAATAAAAAAAAATGGTCTCTAGTCAAGCTTCGCCTTGCCCTGTCTCACTCTCCTTAAGAGCGTGTGCATAACACTTAATTTGTAAACATTAGAAGTGCAATGCCACTGATATCCATGAATACATATGTATAAATGAATATGCTCACCCCGCACCTCCATGTGGTACTCAAGCTTATTCATGGCATATATTTTTTTCTTTGAGGACTGTAGTTGAAGTTATTTTTTCTTAGACATTTCTAATGTAAAATGTCATTTTTTTTAATGTAAAAAATCTTATTTTAGTATTGCACAATATCAAAATATTTTATTTTGATATTTCTATTCTAACAGTGTATTTTTGAAAAAAATGTAATTTTTGACACAATTTTACCATTTCCCTAATCATGCTATCATTTTACTTCCATTCAAAAAAAAAAAAAAAAAGAAAACCTATGTATTATTCTAATAAATTGTCACATTGTATGTTAAAATTTGACATATGCAGTACCAAATATGACACAAAATATAACATTTTTGTGTTATTAAAACACTTTTTTCGATAATTATGTCATTATATATTTGATATTAGCAACATACCCATCCCAGATGCTCTTATCATTTTATGTCATTCAAGATGCAGGAGCTTCTATATATATATATATATATATATATATATATATATATAATCCCATCTCGATGTAAGCAACTCTTAGTCTCAGACCAGACCCCATTCATCTTACAGCACAAATACAATATCATTTTTATTTAATACAGTACAAAATGTGAAGGAGAACCAAATACATTAAATTTTTTAGAAAATAAGTAACACAGGGAATTGGTCACCCAAAAGAGAACAAATCTCAAATTTGTTAAACAAAAATATATTATTGATAATTTGAATAATAAAAACTGAATTACATCATATACATAGGCTAAGATTACTACTAATCTGAATAGGAATCTACTAATTCCTTATACTAATTCTATTACAATTAGGAAACTATAATAATCGATGAAAAATCCGAAATTAATAAAAATTGGGACTTTTTAGAAAACTAGAAACCTTATCATAGTAGGAAACTATAGCTACAAGTAGAAGTTAATTCGGGCTTTCCTAAACAAAGTAATTACAAAAATAAAAATTACTATAAATGACAAAAAAGTGAAATTGAAGACCTAAGCGAAGTCGTTTGGCCCCGTGACAGTTTCGCTCATTGCAAAGCGATGAGTATTGTCCGTCTCACTGTTTTGGGTCAAAATAGGATCTCCGTTCCTAAAAATATAACTAACCAAATCTGAGTGTACTTAGAATAAGACTTGAAACATTCTCATTATGTTTCAAAAACTTCTGCGATTTGTTCTACATTATTATTGAAGTTTAAAAAAATGTTTCCTCATGAAACAAAATGCAACATATATAATTTGAGCAATATTACATTCAGTCATAAAATTTGAAATATCATAACTTGATTGGTGTATATATCACGTAAACAGGTGACATGTATACAGGATCACGTGACAAAGTTTTATACTTTACAAGTGATTTAGCAGTTCTCATATAATTTATTAGGATACCATCTCTCATGATCATCTGCATTTTTTTGTTCCCATAAATTTGTCTGGTCATGGTATCCACTTCCCAAACTAAACTATGCTTGGATCCTACCTACGAATACAAAAGTTGACTGTTCCTCACGCCCTAAGTTGTCGCCTAAGGTATCATTTTTCTCACACCAATAGCATTGATGTATGTGAAGCTAAAAGCCGCCCCCCTGCTCTTCTTTTACACCCCCCCCCCCCCCCCTTCTTACTTTATTCGATCATCGGAGGTTTGGATAAGAAAGCAAGGTTAAATCCGCCATCACAATTGACAAAGTCAAAACCCATCTCTTTCCATCACTCCCTATTTATACTTACCCTAACATCAACTTAAAATCACAGTAACAAATTTGAAAATGAGGTGTTTTGGCTTCCCAATTTTCTCTCTTCTGGCCTGGTTTGCAGTGGCCTCTGCAGAGCAATGTGGGAGGCAAGCTGGGGGTGCAATATGCCCGGGAGGGCTTTGCTGCAGCCAATTTGGGTGGTGTGGCAGCACGCCTGATTACTGCGGCGCCGGTTGCCAAAGCCAATGCTCCGGCACTGCTACCCCTTGCCCTGGCCCTAGTGGTGGCGACATCACCAATCTCATTACAAGATCAATGGTCGATGACATGCTTAAGCATCGTAATGACGTGGCATGCCCTGTCAGGAATTTCTACACCTATGATGCCTTCATTGCCGCCGCCCGGTCCTTTCCCGGCTTTGCAACCACTGGTGTTGACACCACACGTAAAAGGGAGATTGCAGCTTTCTTGGGCTACACCTCCCATGAAGCTACCGGTTAGTATTTTATAATTAGTCGGTCACATAATACCAGCTTCATCACTTGGTCAATTTTGGTACCAAAAAATGACTTCACTGCATGCCAATTCCAAACTCTGTTTATTTACATACATACATACATACATACATACATATATATATATATATATAGGGGCGTCGACCAAACTCTGTTTATATGTAGTAATTAAGTGTTTATACCCATAAAAGTTTATTTTACTTAAAAAAAAAAACTCCAATTTCTAGGTATCTATAGTATAATCAAAATATAAGTTTAAAATTTATAAAAATTTATTCTACAAAAAAAGACCCAATATTTAAGTGTCTAGAATTAAAACCTATAAAATTCCATTCTACAAAGAAAGCTATGCTTTATACAAAAAAATAATTCAATTATGTTAATAGAGTATGTTTTGAAGTACTCTCATTTTCTACTAAGTAAATGCTTACATAAAAACATAATTTTTTTTTTTTTTTGTATTGCCTAGTTTAAATTTAGTAAATTACTTGAATTCTATTTCAAATTTTTTATTACTCAGTATTTTTCAATTATGTAACACTTCTATTAATATTTAGCATCGTTATCTTTCCTACTGAAATACTATTATAATTTTATATTACAAAAATATGTATATAAAATAATGCATTGAAATATTTTTATATATTTATAAATATATTTAAAAAAATCTTATAGTATAAACTATTTTAAAAATTATTTTATATCAATATGCATTTTATTTAAAGTTTATTTTTTACATGTAAAAAATAAGAAGAATTTATTTTTTTTAAAAAATATCTTATTTAAAATTATCACTTTAAATCTCAAATTTTCTTCTACCGCTTTTGAAAAATGGGCGTTGAAATGTATGCACTAATATACAAAAGTACAACATGCATGTTAAAAACATTCATGTTTTTGAAAAAAAAAAAAATACTCAAAAGTTTTTAAAATAATTTTTTTAATTCAAAAAATTCATAATATATTTTTTCTATCTAAAAGATTAAAAAAAAAAATTTAATACAAAAAAGTCTAATTGTTAACTTCTATCTAAATATCGTTAAAAAATATTATTAATTAGACTAAAACAATCTTTAATATATATTTTTAAAAATACTAAATAATAGATATAATAAATTATTCAATCCACAAATAAAAAATATATAATTTTTTATTTATCTAGAACGCCTAAAAAATAAAATTTTACTTTATAAAATATTATAATTTTTTGAGATTAAAAAATTTATTTTATATATCTTTTAGTATTTATTTTTTAAAAAAATGTATTTTAAAGATTATTTTAATATAATCAGCAGTATTTTTTAACGGTATTAAAATAAAAATTAATAATTAGATTTTTTGTATTAATTTTATTTTTTTTGAATTGTTTAAATAAAAAAATTGTATCATAAATCTATTTTAGAAATGTTTTAATAATTTTTTTCTAATTTGTTTTTTTTTTTTTTTTTTTTTTTAGAGCTGCTACGGACAGGTGAGTTGACCGTCGTTCTCTTACTTTCGCCATAGTTACATAACACGTGGATTTAACATAGTGTCATAAACTGGAAACAGGTTACTCGAGGTCATTTCATGTAGATTTTTGGGATAATAATATTTTATTTATATTTTTGCCTGGTTCATCTTTCACAGAAGACAAAATGATATATTATATAATTCATTTTTTCACGAAAATCACCGTTTGTTTAAAAAAAGGGTAAATTACACTTATATTTTTTGAGATTTTTAATAATTATAGAAACATCTTATATAGTTTCTGAAATAATACTTGTCCCCCTTCTAGTTTCAATATCGATAACAGATTCCCTCTTACTGTCAATGACCGTTAGTTGACTTAATAGAGTTTGATGATGTAAGTAATTTTTTTTGTCTAAATACTAATTTTATTTCTTACAAGTCATGGTTAAATGACAAAACTACCATTACTTTAATAATAATTTTTTTAATTAAAAAAAGACAAAATTTCTTATATTTTAATAATTATTTTAAAGTCAAAAACAGAAATTCTCTTTCCTCTTTCTTCTTCTCTCATATTTCCTTTACCCTTCTATCACTTCTCTCTCTCAATTTCTCTATCCTAACCATGCAAAATTGAACTCCCTATATATATATATGTATATATAATAGAAAATTTGTGAATCTTGAAAAAGATAGAAAAATTTGTGAATCTTGAATATATATAACAAGCACCCTTAATAAGTTCCTCTTCAGTTTCATAAATAACGGACATATATCAGATGCCACCAAATTAATAACAACAGTCTACCAACAACGAAATTCTCAAAACAGAGAGAGAAGAGTTTTTGTAATATCCCAACCCAGGATATGGCACATAGACCGAGGCAGACCAGTCGAGTACACGTAAACCGAGATAAGTCAAGCCAAGTGGCATAGTAACCGTTATAAGCGAACATAAGTTCCGAATAAATTTATATAATTTCATTTTATCTAAAAAGGTCAAATAATAATACCGAGCTTTAACCAAGCTATAATTATAATATCAAGAGTAAATCGAGACTACTTCAGATCGAGAATAGTAGACCCCGAGATTTACCAAATTATTTAATGAGTAATATATAGCGACGGGTACGATTATCGAGATAATCAGTAGAAGTTTATAATCTCATAAAATTACGAGATTAAGAAAAAGTACGAAAAGACTGAGCCAATAAAAATAATACCCGACATATGCCCGAAGCATCGTAATAAATAATATACGATAATTGGCACATAGTTCGAGACAGATAACGAGAGTTATAAATGAAGTAAATTCGATATTTAAAATATATGAGAAGTGATTTCAAGAAATTTCGAGTATCCAGTAATATCGTACGATAAATCTCGAGCGGTACGGAGAATCATGTACATAGGCCAATATATGTCTTGATATACGTGTATAATGTATTTTAATAAATGCGAGAATATATATATATATATGAGATAATATATATACATATATAAATAAATAAATATAAATGCAAGCATGAATATATATACGGTTATGTATGTATATTTTCTAAATATATGAATTGGTATAAATATATATATATATGTAATACAATTTATTATATATATATATATATATAAGCATGAAAGATGAAAAGAAAGCAAGAAAAGAAATAGAAAAAAAAAAAAAAAAAGAATACAAGAAAAAGGGGAGCCGTGTACTGTTGTATGGCGTGTGTTTATGTGTAATGTGTATATAAATATATGTGTGACTGTAACTTAAGTTATAATATATATATATATATATATATATTATATATGTACATATGATATCTCAATTGAATCAATAAAGTAAGAAAAGAAAAGGTAGAAAGCAAAACAAGAAAAGAGAAAAACAAAAGAAAAGAAAGGAAGGAATAAAAGTTGCAAGGTGTACATACGTGTGCGGTTAGCGTACAGGAGAAGCTGATATATATATATATAATGATATATATATATATATATATATATAGATTCAGGTAGCGTGGCAACAGGAAAGCCATTTAAAGTGTGTGGTTGTGGGGGCGTCCAACTGAAGCGTACAGGAGAAGCATGAATAAGAAAAATTGGAAAGAAAAAACAAGGCGAGAAGAAGAGGGGGCTGCCGTAGGTGAGGCGGTATAGAGATTTTGTGTGGTGTGTTTGAAGGACGGTGCAGTGCAGCAATATGTATATCATATATGGTGTGCTTGTGTCGTTGGAGCAAAGGAAAAGAGAGAAAAAAAAAATAAAATGAAGAAAGTGAGAAGAAAAGAGAGAAGAAGGAGACGGCTGTGCAGCAGATTTGTGCGTGTTGTGTAGCGGCTGACCGAGAGAGGGTTGGAACCTGCAGCTGTTTAGCTGCTGCAAAACTTGGAGGGATTTGGAAGAAACGGTGAAGGGTGGTTCAGGCGGAGTGGTTGCGTAGCAACAGAAAAGGGAAAGCAGCAGCAGCGTGTGCCGCTGCGTGGTGCACGGTGGTAACGGCAAATCAGAACAGAGCATGAGAAATTTATAGATGTATTAAATATGTGTGTGTGCAGTGCGTTGCAGCAGGTGGATTGCCGAAATTGAAAAGCAACAGCCGTATCAACCGCATAAACAAGTGGCTATGGTGGAGGATCCATGCGGCTACTGCTGATGGAACTTTGAGAGAAATAGTGCAGCCAATGAGGCTTTTAACAGGAACCAAATTATATATATATATATATATGTGTGTGTGTGTGTAAGTGATCGTAGCAGTGCGCGGTCAAGGGAAATTAACGGTTTGGAGCAGCAACGGTGGGGGTTCAAGAGATCCATGGAAATATATAGTTAGATATGTGAATGCGTATGGTTTTGGTAGTGCAGAAAATTGTGTATGTATGTGATGCTGTACTTTTTGACTCGTAATAAGTGAGGGCTCCGCGACCTGTAGAACACTCAGAGAGACGATCAGAGGATCACCGGATTGGCTCCGGCGGTAGCCGCTCCGATGCTTAAGTAAATAAATGGAATTGAAAGACTGTATTGAAAGCCAAAAGAATGAGCATAAAAATAAAGCGTACCTTTAGAGTTTAATTTAT
Organism: Nyssa sinensis; assembly: GCA_008638375.1. Classification (NCBI taxonomy): domain Eukaryota; kingdom Viridiplantae; phylum Streptophyta; class Magnoliopsida; order Cornales; family Nyssaceae; genus Nyssa; species Nyssa sinensis. Next base: position 26,337,861 of record CM018031.1, read on the forward strand.
AGATCGTGGCCTTCCTAAGTTGATTAGGATTTGATGCCATGAATATAGGGATTTGATCATCGGAGATTGTAGTTACCTTGTGGAGTATTGCATAGAGATAGCCATAGATGGTAGTTCCTTTGTTGAAGACTGTTTCCTTATCGAAGACTGCTTTTTTATTCCTTGCTCGGCATCCGCTAAGGCGGTGACGACGTCTGGAGTGTCGGTCTGGACCCTGTGATAAGTTCTGAGACCCTTGTCCGGATATGTGTGCTCTGAAGGCATAAGTTTGGTCACTTCCGACCTTTTGTGCTGATCTGGATGCTTGATCTTTCAGTCATTGGTTGAGTGGAAACCATGTTGGCAGAGCATGAGTTGGATTATGGTCATACGTGTCAAGTGCTGATTGGCCTACTCTTTTATGGTATATCAGTTACTCCCCCCCAAGTCCTAGTTCGATGCTAGCAAGCAACTAGGGCTAAACTTTTTCCGGAGAGTCATGTGTCCTGCCTGTTCGCCTTTCAAGGCAACTGTTGGGGCGCCATTTATTGCGCAGCTGGAGATTAGGTCTTTTCAAGGTCATCATTTGTACTGGCCGATAGTTGGGTTTCCCGAAATCATCATTGTTCCGAATCGTCATGGCGTTTGGACTTGGTGGGTCCTTTCTGATACTGTGCTTATAAATACGGGGTGAGATTTTGAAATGACCTTTTCCCTGTCATTTTCATTGTGCTGGAAGACTTCATCCGCCATTGTTGGTTTGTGCGACCTTGCAGAATACCGATTTCCTGAGTTAGACCAGGTTCGACCGAGTTTTTCTCTTCTCTTGCTTCTTTCTTCTTAAGTCTAGGAATAATGTCTGCCCCTTTTGAGTCCCCAATTGTAAGCGAGGGAGTATGAAATCCTTCTGAGATGGCTTGTACCGTCTCCTATGGAAGACGTAGGTAACCCTGCTCCCGAAGATATTGGGGAAAGGCTTGTTGAGCCTCCCCCTAGTCCTGGGGTTAGGATAGTCGATACCTTTGAAGAGTCCCGAGACAGGGCTGGGGAGACCTCTGGTAGGTCTTCCCACAAAGAAGAGGGTGAGAGTGCTGTTACTCAGAGCCTTCTGGACGAGTGGAGGTTTGTAATATCCCGACTCGGGATACCGGGTCATATGGCACGCATTACGAAGCAACGAAAATTATGTAGAAATTTTACACTAAAAAGGATTAATTAATTTATTATATGAGAATAAAATTTATTATTAAAATTAATTTTACATGAACACACATATACACACATTATGTGTATTGTGTGTGTATGCTATCAAGTGTATATAGACATGTATAAGTGTACAAGTGGGTATATATATTATGTATATATATACCTAGATACATTGTATAAAGTATAAAGTATAAAATATAAATAAACTATTATATATATATATATGTATAAGATGGGAAGAGAATGTAATATATACATGTGTAAGGTATGAACAGTGCACAAGGTGTGTGTGTGTCGGTTGAGGTGTGTGTGTGTGTGTGTCTCCATGTGTTGGTGTGTGTGTGATATATATATATATATATATATATATATAATATACAATATACAAAATATCAATGATCCATTTAATGTAAGTTGCCAAAATGAAAAAGCAGAATTAATGAAGTGTAAGATGGGTTGATAAGGTCAAGAATAAAGGCTAAGAAATCAGAAAGAGAGAGAGAGAAAATGAGGAGAGAGAGAGAGGTCGGTTCTTCCTTTATAAGACAAACCAAAAGCATGCAAATCATGCTTGTATCTCGTGAAAGGAATCCAAGAGGGAGAAACTGAGAAGCTAAGGAATGATTTAAAGCAAGAAAAAGGAAGGAAACCGAGGGAAAGAAGGTGAGAAAACTCAAATTTTCATTTTTCTCTCTCTAGAATATTGCATTATTGAGAACTGTTTTAGAGTTATTCTTTTAAGCATGATGTTTAATATATATTTAGAAGTGTTTTAAACATGAAAGGAAGCCTTGAAAACACCTAAAACCATAAGACCCAGAAGAAACCGCCATTGAAGACCATGCTATAGCAGGTCTGAAACGAGGGGAGCCAAACTCTTTTTGGTGTATATAGACTTCAAGAAGAAGTCATGAGGGTTATAAAAACGTGTGACCGCGACCAAAAATCACAAACAATGGCCTCCAAATATTCACTTGCAGGTACGGGTTCAAAACCCCAACCCCACGAACTTTCATTTAAATCCATTTTTTGAATGGAGAGTAAAACCCCATGAAGAGGGGATCACAAGGAATCAAACCCCAAGGGTTTTGGCTCAGAAATGAGCATGTATGACCAAACTACAGTTCGGATTATCAAGGTTGAAAACGATCAAACGAAACCCTTTTGAACTCCAAAATGAATGCCAATCGAACTGTTTATACCTTAGGAACATTTTGGAACGAAAACAGTAAGGATCCATGGATCCAAATTGCACGAAATAGGAAGGAAAGATAATCGGAATTAGGGTTTCAGTAGGGATGATAGTGGGGAAGACGATGACGGGTTGACTCGTTACAAAAATAACTGAGTTGGCTCGGACAGGTGGCAGCCTCTGGGCTTGCCACCGAATTAATGAAACGACAGCGTTTTGGCATTTGGTTTAATTAAATGGATGCTAGGGCTGACGTCATGATGACGTCAGCCACATGTAAATAAACCGACCGAACCGGTTGGTTTATGACTAGACCGGACCGGTTCATTTCCAATTTAACTGAACCCTTTGGTTTTTCTAAATTAATTAAAACTAAATAAACCAAGACTTTTGGTTATTACGGATTGACCTCTGAGCTTCAGAAAATTATACTGTGGCCCAACTGAGGGAAATGTTATGCAATTAGGCCCCTGGAAAAATAATTAAATAATTAATTTAATTATTTAATAAATAAAGTAAAATGACTATTTTGCCCCTGGATCATAAATAGAGCAAATGAAGTCCAAATTAAGCATATGAATAGTGTATCCTTACTATTTTGGATATTCTGAGACTAATGGTAGGGTCCGTTTTACGAGACGGGGCCCGGAAAAATAAAAACACGTAAGGAGTAAATGACCAAAATACCCCTTGACCAAAATTTAACAAGTTATTAGTGTATTCTTACTGTCTTGGACCTTCTGAGTCCAATGGTGAGGTCCACAACATGAAATGGGGTCCCGAAAAATAAAGACACGTAAAGGGGTAAAATGACCAAAATACCCCTGGTACCCCTAAGGCCAAAATGAAATCAGAGAAGGCCTAAATTGACTTTCTTTGACATCTCGGACTCAAAAATGGAGTCCAAATTACGAAACGAAGTACAAAAAAATATGACACGTAAAACGATAAATGACCATTTTGTCCTTTTACATGTAATAGTCCGAATTAAATTCTAAGAAAGCTTAAACCAACTTTCTTGGACACTCCGGACTCAATAGTAGAGTCTATTCGACCTAAAGAAATGTCTAAAATAAAAAAGGCATAAAATTTGATGAATAGCATCTGTTAGATGACTATAAATTAGAGTAATGCCAAAGTACTAATACTAAGGCATGTACGAGAAACGAAATACGAAAAGATACGATACGTAAACATGTCAAATAAATAACTTTAAATTAAAGTTAATGGAGCTCCCAGAAGAGTATAAATTGAAATAAATTCAATTCCTAACACATTAAATTGTGTCATAGGTTAAGAATACGAGTTACGTTAAGTACATATGAATTTATGAAATCATTTTAGGATCTAATACAATTTAAGCATAAGTTAAGGAATATCGAGATGCTATTACAATGAATGTGAAGTTGATGAGATGTTTATGAATTGTTCTTAGGAACTACAAGGAAAGTGGGAAAGTGCATTATTAGCACTAACCCTAAAGAACCAAGGTGAGTAACCCTGTATTTGAAGTGGAGATTTAACTCCATGGATTTAAAAAGATTTTAAATGCAAAGATATGAAATGTTTGAAATTCTGAATTCAGTGTTTACATGATTCAGTTTTTAATTGTTCTATTTTTATAACCCCATTGTGACATGCTCAGTGATTGGTTTCTGCAACAGTTTTCCTTCAAATACTTTTCAGCATGTCTAGTTAAAATGCAATTATTGTTAAATATTCTAAATTTGCTTATTTCAAGTATACGAATGTTTATCACGAAGTTATGAATGTTATGTTTTAAAGTACTCACAAGAAATATCTATTTGATATACTCATATGTTAAATGTATTTTTAATGCAAGATGAATGGTGCATAAGCACTTAGACAGGATTCTGAGTTTTCAGTTGCCCTGTAAAATAGGCAGGATTTTGGGTTGTACGGAACTCAATTGCCCTGTAAAATGCCCGGTAGCAGGATCTAATCCCCCAGGCAAATGAGATATCTCCATTTATAAGTAAGATGGGAGTCCGGTTCGAAACGGATTCCACTAATGGAAGTGATAAGATGACAAATGGTTTGAAAATGGAAGCAGGTTTTTACTCTCATTTTCAATATGCATATGTTTGAGTTTTATATACTCTATTTAAGAAATACATGATATGTTCTATGTTTTAAAAGTTCACATGTATAAGTTTAGCTTGAATACTTTAAATGTTTCAAAGCTATTATTTTATGAAATGCACATGTTTTGAGTTATATACTCTATTTGACAAAGTATAAGTATAGCTTGAATACTTTAAATGTTTCAAAGCTATTATTTTACGAAATGCATATGTTTTGAGTTATATACTCTATTTGACAAATATGAGTTTAGCTTGAATACTTTAAATGTTTCAAAGCTACATGATTTAAGGAATGCATATATTCTGTATTCAAAGTATACGAACAATTGGCGGTGATTATTTTACAAACTCTTATGTACTAAACCACTGCTAATTGAAAACCCCATGACGAATACTGGAATTGCTCACAAGCTTGGATTAGCTTACCCGGACTTTGTTCGGACCCCCCTTTCAAGTGATGCAGCAGACAGGGTCTTAAGGGCGAAAACGATGAGTCTAGCTGTTTTTGGAAGGATATGTTTAAGTAGTTTCTTTTGAAGAACCTATAAACACTAGTAGTACATTTTGTTTGAATAGACAAAGTAAGAATATGTAATAAGCCCTCCGGGCAACCGAATATGTATTGTATTAATGTATGAAGTCTTTAAGTTTTCGTTATACTCTGAATGTGTAACCATGTATGCTATGTATGGAGTAGCAGTATCGGACGGATGTGCATAATTTAAAAATGAGAAAAGAAAAGAAAAGAAAAATTTTTTCACGCTTTCGCAAAACGTATGTTGCACATCTATTCGATACTGCTGCAGATGCGAGCCTTCGCCCAAGGGTCCCCGGACCTGAGGGTTGCGGTCGCGATGCGAGATCCGCACAGGGTGGGTTTCGGATCGTGACAAGGGTAAAATACCATTTTCTCCCCAAATGTGACCTGCAGAGTTCCAGGCCCCATGGACCGTCCCCAAAATGTTGAAGCCGGGGAGATTTGTGTTTACCTTGCCTGGTTCGAAATGGGTTTAAGACTCCCATTGCCGGATTTAGTCAGGCAATTATTTTGTTGGTTCAAGCTCTGCCCCGCCGACCTGAATCTCAACAGCTGGTGACAGCTTCTAGGGTTCATAGTATTGGGACACCAAATAAGGTGGATGTGTCCCTGGACTTGATCCGTAGCAATATGGATCTGAAGTTCAAACAGGCAGAAGGCCTTTTCTATATGTCCTTCGAGAAGGGGTTCCGACCCCTGTCCTCCGTTCCTACTTCCAACAAAATGTGGAAGAAGTGGTACTTCTTCGTCGGAGGAGGATGGGAGCATGAAGACTTCCAGGAAGGAGAGGCCTCGCCATTCCCTCGTGCTACGGGTCATAAAGGTGAGGCTTATTCCCTTAGGTTTGCCTTAGCTTTGTTTATGCCTTCGGAACTGATAAACTGATATATCATTCCTGATATACCACTATGTGACACATCAACCACTGCATGACACGTGTAAGTGCAGATCGACTTGTGCTCGGTCATTCAGTTCATGCTCGGTCATATGACCTATGCTCGGTCATCCGGTTCATGCTCGGTCGTACACCTCATCCTCGGTCAATCAGAGGCATAACCCATATGAACTGAGCTCATAGTATCAAAGCAAGGCAGCTCTCCTACAAAGCTAAATATATGCAGATGCAGGCGTGCAATACAGCAAATCAATAATCAGATCCTATCACCTGCCTCAATAAGCTCCGAGCAGGGAATAAGGAAACTGTTTCCAACAAGGAAACTGCCACACTAAGTTGCCATATTCAACAAGGTAACTAATATCTCCGAAGATCCAATCCCTATATTCATGGTTCCAAATCCTAATCAACTTGGGAGAGCTATTACCTATAAATTCAACCCTTAAGGTACGCTTTACTTTCATGCTCATTATTTGGCTTTCATTACAAGTCTTTCAATTTAGTTTATTAACTTAAGCATCGGAGCGGCTACCGCCGGAGCCAACCCGGTGGTCCTCTGATCTTCTGTTTCAAGTATTTTGTAGGGAGCCGAGCTCGAATCTCTCGTGGGCCAAAAAGTGCAGCATCAGTTTGGCGCCGTCTGTGGGAAACGACAATCACCAAGTGCTCTACTTAATCAAAGCTCATTCCTTTTTCCAAAGGATCATGGCTCCCAACCTGCGACCTAGGAAGAATACTCAAAACCCTCATCCTCAACCGACTGCCGGACAAGGAAGAGGGCGAGTAACTGATCCCGTACAACAGGAGCTTGTCGAGACTAGGCGGCAGAACCAGTTGTTACGAGAACAACTCTTGACCATGTCCAGGACCCTGGCAATGTTCTCCCAGAATCATGAAACCAATCTCCGAAATCCACCTGTTGCCACAAACACTCAGGAGGTGCAACCTCCTATGGCTGCCGATATTCATGGAGATCCCCAGTCCGTCAACGGCAGCCGGCCGAGGAGTTCCCGCCTTTATCCCAGAGGTCCATTATCAAAGCACCACCCGAATCCCCATCCCTAGGGCCTCGGGAGTGAACCATACTCCACAGGGGTCACCACCTCGAGTGGTTCCTGCACCACCAGTACAAGAGAATCAGAACAACCCCCCAGTAATGGGCCAAGATCAGCCTACTCACGTGGGCCCTGAAGTCATGAGACCTGCCTCACACCAGCCCATCTTGCCAAGGGGGTCAATAAGAGCCGAAGAAGTTGCTGAATCAATGGACCGCACAGCCATTATAAGAGGTGCCCAGTATCCGGAACAGGACGAGCTGGCCAGATTGCTCGAGAGGTCGGCCACCCCGTTCACTAATGCTATCATGGCTGAAGAAAGACCCAAGAAATTTATTGTCCCCAAATTCACCCCTTGTGATGGGACTGGGGATCCAGGGGACCACCTCTCCCACTACCAACACACCATGGCTTTACACAGTGCTTCTGATGCTTTTCTATGCCGAACGTTCGTGACCAGCCTCAATGGTACCGCCTTGAAGTGGTTCCACCACCTCCCGCCAAACTCAGTGTCTAGCTTCTATGAGCTTGGCAGAAGATTCCTGGACAGATTCATGACTAGCAGGAGGCTAAGAAAGGGTCCGGAATTCCTGTTAAACATAAAGCAAACAAGGGAAGAATCACTCAGGGGGTACATAGCACGTTTCAACGCCGAGCTGACCGAGGTAACAGACTATAGCCCCGGTTTCCTAGTGGTTGCCCTGGCCGCTGGTCTTGCACAAGGAGGCTTTAGAGACTCCCTGACCAAAAATTCTCCCGCGGATATGGCGACACTCATGGACCGTGCAAGGAAGTACATTAACCTGGAAGAGGCCAGGGACACCTCTAGAAAGGTCAAGGAACAAGCTAAGAAGGACGACCAAAAGAAAGATAGTCAGAAGAAGGATGACCAAAGGAAGGATACCAGCTCGGCTAGGAAAAGAGCCAGGAGCCCAGAAAAAAGAGGGGCCCCCAGAACCTCCTACAATTCTGGGCTGAGGGAATTCAACCACTTTACTCCTCTAAACACCTCTCCGTACAATATACTGAAGCAAGTTAGATCTCGAGAAAATCTGAGATGGCCGGAACCTTTGAAAGGAGACCCCAGCTACCTAGATCAGACCAAATATTGTGATTTTCACAAGGACCGAGGGCACACAACTAATACCTGCAAAGCTCTCAAGCATGAGATTGAGCAGCTAATAAGGAGAGGACGGCTACAAGAGTTCGTCAAGCAAGACGGAGGACAGAACCCCCGTGACGAACGACCCCAGTAGAGGAAGGCCGACCAGAAGCTAGAACAGAAGGAGGGTAGGAACGAGCCCCCACGACAGAACAACCAGGTGATCTTTGTCCTACACGCAGCTTTCCCTACAACAGGCACTTCTAACAGGTCGAGGAAACGTTATGCTCGGGAGGCCAGGTCTGCTCCCAACATCTTACAGGTCGCTAACTTGGAGAAAAGGCTAAAGCCTGTGCCTGAAATCCAGTTTACGGATCACGACCTTATAGGAGTTCATTGTCCCTACAGTGACGCCCTAGTCATTCTCCCTCAAGATCGCCAACTTCGAAATCCTGGAGAGTCCTTGTTGACATTGGGAGCTCAACTAACGTACTGTTCTACGACCCTTTTAAGCATATGAAACTCGACCCCAATGACATTAAGCCCACTGGTATAATCATGGCGGGCTTCGACGGGAACATCAACACTCCATTGGGAAGGGTCGACCTGGCCACAACTGCATGAGAAGGGGATGGGCAAAAGACCACGATAGCTGAATACATGGTCCTAAAAGCCAAATCTCCCTATAACGTCATAATTGGGAGGCCCTGGCTGCACGAGATGGGAGCAGTCACTTCGACTCTCCACCAATGCTTGAAGTACGTACACAATCAGACCGTCTACTCCATCAGAGGATGCCAACCGACCTCCCGAGAATGCCATGCCCTCGCACTCAAGGCCAAGGACCCTAAATAGCAATTACTGCACGCCCGTGAGTGCAAGGATGCAATCCACCCTTGCTGTCACGAGGCAGAAGACTGTCCCTCTAGGATTGACGAGCCATTAAGCCCTAGAGGAAGGGAAAGCAGAGCCAAGCCTATAGGGGAACCTATTAAAGTCCTGGTCAGCTCGGAAGATTAGGGACGTTACCTGCAGATAGGACCCGACCTGACAAATACTGAGCAGGATGAGTTGGTCAAATTCTTAAAGAAAAACCTCTCTGTGTTCGCCTGGGAAACAAAGGACATGGAGGGAATAGATCTCGACCTTATCACACACAGATTAATGGTGGACCCGGACCATCCACCAGTAAGGCAAAAGAGAAGGCCACTCGCACTAGAGCGACATCAGGTCATTAACGATGAAGTTCAAAGGCTGCTCAACGCCGACATGATACGAGAGGTATTTTATCCTGATTGGCTGGCCAACACTGTCCTGGTCAAGAAGAAGAATGGTAAGTGGAGAGTCTGCGTCGACTACACAGATCTTAACAAGGCATGCCCTAAGGATAGCTTCCTCCTTCCAAGAATAGATCAATTAGTCGATGCAACTGTAGGGCAGGAGCTCATGAGCTTCATGGATGCCTATTCTGGGTACAACCAAATACAGATGCATCCTCCCGACCAGGAAAAAACTTCATTTATCACCGAACGAGGTCTCTATTGCTATAGAGTGATGTCGTTCGGACTAAAGAATGCCAGAGCCACATACCAACGTCTTGTTAACAAGATGTTCAGTCCTCTTATCGGCAGTACTATGGAAGTCTACATTGATGACATGCTAGTCAAGAGCCTAAAGAAGAGCAGTCATCTCCAGTACCTAGCCCAGACATTTGATATTCTCAAACAGTATAAGATGAAGCTCAACCCCTCAAAATGCACCTTTGGTGTAACAAAAGGGAAATTCTTGGGATACATAGTCTCTCAGAGAGGTATAGAAGCAGACCCAATCCAAATCGGGGCTCTGATCGGACTAAAATCCCCGAAGACCAAGAAGGACATCCAAGCTCTGAATGGCAGAATAACAGCTCTTACCAGATTTATTTCCAAATCCACGGATCGTTGTCTACCATTCTTCAAGGCTCTAAAAGGTAACAAATCTTTGCAATGGACTGACGAATGTGAAAAATCCTTTCAAGAACTCAAAATGTACCTAGCCTCGCCCGAGCTCTTGTCAAAACCGATCCAAGGGGAAAGGCTGCTTCTCTACCTTGCAGTCTCTGAGAACACTGTCAGTTCGGTACTGGTCAGACAGGACAGAAGCGCGCAGAGGCCCATCTTCTATGTCAGCAAGGCATTACTGGACACAGAGAAGAGGTACCCCGAGATTGAAAAACTAGCCTTGGCACTCATAGTATTGGCACATCCTATAGAAATTCCAACTGCTTACCCACTGAAAACCGTCCTAAGAAAACCAGAAGTATCAGGACGGTTGGTCAAATGGTCAGTGGAACTAGGGGAGTTCGATTTGTCCTATGTTCCACGGGTCTCAATTAAAGGGCAAGCCTTAGCAGACTTTGTCGCAGAATTCACCCCCGCACTACTGAGCAAAGCATAACTTTCTGACGATATGGGAACTTGGAAGTTGTATACTGATGGGTCATCTACCGACCGAGGTGCTGGAGCCGGGCTGGTACTACATTCTCCTGGTGGACTTACAACCGAAAGGGCAATTAGCTTGGGGTTCAAAGCCTCCAACAACGAAGCAGAGTATGAAGCCCTTATCCTAGGGATAAAGCTAGCTCAAGAATGCGAGGTGCAGAACCTCGAGGTATTTTTTGACTCCCAATTGGTGGTTAGTCAAGTTTAAAGAGAATACGCTGTCAAGGATGAGAGAATGCTCTGATATTCGAAGTTAGTCAATTTGTTGAAACATTCCTTCTGAGCATTCTCGATCTAAAAAATAGAAAGAGGTCAAAACAGCAGAGCCGATGCCTTGGTGAACATGGCATCCCACATGAAGACAGGGGTGGACTCAACGATAAGGTTCTCTCACCAGTCGAGGCCTAGCACCGAGGAGATCCAGGTCGCTCAAATCACAGAACAGCCTCAGAACTGGATGACTCCTATACTCCAGTTCCTGGAAGAAGGACTCCTCCCAGAAGACAGAAATAAGGCAAAAAGAATCCGCATCAGAGCAGCTCAGTATCTTGTCCTTAACGGAAAGCTCTACCGAAGATCTTACACTCAGCCATTGCTAAAATGCCTAGCACCCGAGGAATCTCAGTACGTCCTGACAGAAATTCATGAAGGAGTTTGTGGAAATCATAACGGAGGAAGAACCATAGCCCACCGAGCTCTAACTCAAGGCTACTACTGGCCCGGAATGCTGAAGGAAGCAAAGGAATACACTAGAAAGTGTGACAAATGCCAGAGGTTCGCCCCTTATCAGCATCAGCCACGACATGAGCTCATCCCCATCACTAGCCCATGGCCCTTCGCACAATGGGGAATGGACATCATAGGACCGTTGCCTAAAGCCACACCGAACAAGAGATACCTATTGGTGGCTATTGATTACTTCTCAAAATGGGCCGAAGCAGAGCCACTAACTCGCATTACCGAAAAGGAGGTCCAGAGTTTTACTTGGAAAAATATAGTCTGCAGGTTCGGCATACCTCACGTAATCGTCTCGGACAATGGCACACAGTTTACTGGAAAAATATTCAAGAAATTCTGCCAAGACCTAAACATCAACCATCATTTTTCCTCCCCTGGTCATCCGCAAGCAAACGGGCAGGCTGAAGTCACTAACCGAACAATCCTAGATGCTCTCAAGAAGAGACTAGAAGGAGCTAAGGGGAAATGGGTCGAAGAACTCCCTGGGGCACTCTGGGCCTACTGAACAACTAGGAGAACTCCAACATCAGAAACCCCCTTCTCACTCGCCTACGGAACCGAGGCAATAATCCCTGTTGAGATTGGCATGCTTACCTTGAGGACTGAAGCTTTCGATGAAGAGACCAATGACCAACAACTAGCAGAAAACTTGGATTTGCTCGAAGAAAGGAGAGAGCAGGTCGTAATCAAAATGGAAGCATATCAGCGCAGGATGGTTAGCCGCTCAAAAATTGGCCTCAGGCCTGCCAGCTTTCAAGTTGGGGACCTCGTCCTAAGAAGGGTGTTCCAGAACACCAAGGATCCCACCATGGGAAAGTTATCGCCTAACTGGGAGGGCCCCTACAGAATCACCAAAACAGTAAGACCGACCACCTATTGGTTGGAAAACATGGGTGGGAAACCTGTTCCCAGACCTTGGAATATGGAACATTTACGAAAGTATTATCAATAAAGTAATTTCTTTTTATTTTTCCGTGAAATAACTCCATGTACAGACCTCAGGTCTGGTCCATCTCAATGAACAGACTTCAGGTCTGGTCTGTCTTAATGTACAGACTTCAGGTCTGGTCCATCTTAATGCACAGACTCAGGTCTGGTCCATCTCAATGAACAGACTTCAGGTCTGGTCCGTCTTAATGTACAGACTTCAGGTCTGGTCCGTCTTAATGCATAGACTCAGGTCTGGTCCATCTTAATGTACAGACTTCAGGTCTGGTCCATCTTAATGCACAGACTTTAGGTCTGGTCCATCTTAATGTACAGACTTCAGGTCTGGTCCATCTTAATGCACAGACTCAGGTCTGGTCCATCTTAATGTACAGACTTCAGGTCTGGTCCATCTTAATGCACAGACTTCAGGTCTGGTCCATCTTAATGCGCAGACTCAGGTCTGGTCCATCTCAATCCACAGACTTTAGGTCTGGTCCATCTCAATGTACAGACTTCAGGTCTGGTCCATCTTAATATACAGACTTCAGGTCTGGTCCATCTTAATGTACAGACCTCATGTCTGGTCCATCTTTATATACAAGGCTAATGTTTGATCTATTACAGTGCACTAAACTATGTGTCAAAAGTTACAAATAGACAGAATAACTCTAAGTGCTCAGTCATACTTGCCATCAGAAATCCGTACAATACAAGTCCCTTTGTTCGGCAAGGAAGCTCAGGTTTTGCTCTCAGTAATCAGAATAACTGTCTTATACAGGCCTTTACATTGATGATTAGTGCTCAGATTGCTTGATCATTATTTTAGCTATCTGTCTTGAAGAAAGTTCATGATTCAAAACCCATCCAATATCAAGGGTTCGGTACAAATTACTTAAGTTATCACATATTATTTCAGGATTGCCATAAGTCAGTTCGGGAGACAAACCATGGTCGGTAAAAAGCAATACTCTGAATGTCGAGCATGTTTACTTATGTCAAAATACAAACCTTAAAGGCCAGAGCCCGCTTACACACAACAAGACATTGATTCACATTTAGAGCAAAACCCAAAGATTGCCAACATTCAAGAAAAAGATATAAATCTGAAGAGAAGATATTTTCATTAAAATGCAAGCTCGGTTACAAAGAGGTGAAACAGGATTACAAAAATTTCCCTAAACTAAAGGGCTTGCAGATCCATCGTCCTCATCACCGTCTTCGTCCTCATCATCATCGCCAATCTCTTCTCTTACTTCTTTCTTCTTAAGTCTGGGAATAATGTCTGCCCCTTTTGAGTCCCCAATTGTAAGCGAGGGAGTAGGAAATCCTTCTGAGATGGCTGTACTGTCTCTTATGGAAGACGTAGGTAACCTTGCTCCCGAAGATATTGGGGAGAGGCCTGTTGAGCCTCCGCTAGTCCTGGGGTTAGGATAGTCGATACCTTTGAAGAGCCCCGAGACAGGGCTGGGGAGACCTCTAGTAGGTCTTCCCACAGAGAAGAGGGTGAGAGTGCTGTTACTCAGAGCCTTCTGGATGAGTGGAAGGTAAAATACCATTTTCCCCCAAATGTGACCTGCAGAGTTCCAGGCCCCATGGACCGTCCCCAAAATGTTGAAGCCGGGGAGATTTGTGTTTACCTTGCCTGGTTCGAAATGGGCTTGAGACTTCCATTGCCGGATTTAGTCAGGCAATTCTTTTGTTGGTTCAAGCTCTGCCCCGCCGACCTGAATCTCAACAGCTGGTGGCAGCTTCTAGGGTTCATAGTATTGGGACACCAAAACAAGGTGGATGTGTCCCTGGACTTGATCTGTAGCAATATGGATCTGAAGTTCAAACAGGTAGAAGGCCTTTTCTATATGTCCTTCAAGAAGGGGTTTCGACCCTTGTCCTCCGTTCCTACTTCCAACAAAACGTGGAAGAAATGGTACTTCTTCGTCGGAGGAGGATGGGAGCATGAAGACTTCCAGGAAGGAGAGGCCTCGCCATTCCCTCGTGCTACGGGTCATAAGGGTGAGGCTTATTCCCTTAGGTTTGCCTTAGCTTTGTTTATGCCTTCAGAACTGATAAACTGATATATCATTCCTGATATACCACTATGTGACACACCAACCACTGCATGACACGTGTAAGTGCAGATCGACTTGTGCTCGGTCATTCAGTTCATGCTCGGTCATATGACCTATGCTCGGTCATCCGGTTCATGGTCGGTCATACACTTCATCCTCGGTCAATCAGAGGCATAACCCATATGAACCGAGCTCATAGTATCAAAGCAAGGCAGCTCTCCTACAAAGCTAAATATATGCAGATGCAGGCCTGCAATACAGAAAATCAATAATCAGATCTTATCACCGCCTCAATAAGCTCCGAGCAGGGAATAAGGAAACTGTTTCCAACAAGGAAACTGCCACACTAAGTTGCCATATTCAACAAGGTAACTAATATCTCCGAAGATCCAATCCCTATATTCATGGTTCCAAATCCTAATCAACTTGGGAGAGCTATTACCTATAAATTCAACCCTTAAGGTTCGCTTTACTTTCATGCTCCTTATTTGGCTTTCATTATAAGTCTTTCAATTCAGTTTATTAACTTAAGCATCGCAGCGGCTACCGTCGGAGCCAACCCGGTGGTCCTCTGATCTTCTGTTTCAAGTATTTCGTAGGGAGCCGAGCTCGAATCTCTCGTGGGCCAAAAAGTGTAGCATCAATTCCTTACTTCTGTGCAGTCAAGAGTGCTTGGAAGAGGCCCGATTTTACTAAAGCACTGCGAGATCAGTACCGAGTGCTGCTTTCGACTTCTAACCGGGCTCATTCTATCATTGTAACTCCGGAGAACTTGATGGCTGCCCGTTCTGTAGATCTTAAGAAGAGGCTGACATCGAAGTAGGCGGTGCCGGAGGCCCAAGTGGTGGGGGAGGCTTCCTCCCGAGCTGAGCCTGATGCTCCTCTTGAAGTAAAGAGGAGGAAGTTGATTTTTGGCTCTCCCGAGCCAGCCCCTGCCGAGGCTGAGATGGAGGCCGAACTTGCCGTTCCTGTTTCGGCCACTCCTCCTGCCCCTTCTGGTCCGAGCAGAAGGACTAGGAAGGGGAAAGCACCTGCCGTACCGTCCGAGCCGTTTGATGAGCCGGACTATCAAATTGCCAAGAAGGCATTTGACCAAATATGGGCTCGGGGCCCTCACCGATACAGAGGGGACGACCCCTCAAAGCTGATGACTGAGATGATGAATCTCCAGATGAGGGTAACTTATGAAGCTTTTCTTGACTTTTTTGTTTGTTCATTTGTTCAATCTAAATTGTCTGTCTTGCCTTGTGCAGAGCATGCATAGTTTGGCTGCTCTGATGGTGACCCCTATGGGCCTTGAGGAGGCTGAGAAGCTGAAGGCCGAAGTGGAAGAGATGAGGCTGGAGCTTGGGACAGCCCGATCCAAGGTTCAGACCGTTGAGGAGGGTCTGAAGGAAGCTACCACCAACCTTACCGTGGCAGAGTCTGAGAGGGACATATATGCTCAGCAGGTTGAGGGGTTTCAGGCGGAGTTGGTTGAGCTCCGGGGTTCCTTTAAACAGAAGGTTCAGGAGGCAGCTGATCAAGCCAAGGTTGAGGCTGAGATGGAATTGAAAGGTGAAGTTGAACAGATGGGTGATGACCTGATCCGGTTTGGCTTTGAAAGCTTCCGAACTAGATTTTAGATTCAGTTCCCAGGTTTCGACGTGTCGTCAATCGTTCCTCCTGAGCCTGCCTCGTCTGGTCCTGACCCGTACAAGACGGCTGGGGCTACTGCTCTTAACTTGGAAGAAGACCCAGGCCCCTCCGACAAGGCTTGAGGCTTTTATGGGTCTTTTGATTTTTCTTCGTTTTTGCCATTTCCTTTTGATGTAATGGGTGTTTACTTTTGATAAATGAAATTGACTTTCCTTCAGATTCTTCCTGTGTTCTTTCCTCCTGTGCAATTTTGTCGCAAGTGTGGCTGTTCTGAACCTCTTGCATGTTAGATCAACCGTCCAACAGTCAATAGTTGCTCTCTGAGCTTCGATACTCGTCACTGAATAATGAATGTAAATTAATTTCAACTGTCTCATCACAATAAGATAAGAAGGCAAACATAATCAGATAGATAGAGCCCAATAGAATGGGAGTGAGCTTTTATAGATCTCCGAGATAGATTGCTTTGAATCAAAAGCTTGTGAAGATAATCAAGCAGCTTGTGCTTGTTATTATGATGCTCGGCATACTGTTTTCGAATACTCAGGATCAAGATATGTCCGAGCTATTTTGGCCTTTGTCATGTGACTGGCCTGTCATAAAATAGTTAAGACTGTAAGTTCTGAATCTTGGATAGGAGGCCTGTACATTTAGACGTTGTCCCCCTCCCTTTATCAATTCGGAAGCTCCAGTGTTGGGCTGTGATTTTCGTTCACAGAGCTCTGTACCTTGTCTCTTGGTATATCGAAGAGGCACATTTAATGCACCGCTTATTTATTCGATTGTCGTTTGGTATTTGGAGGCCAATCTCTTTTTCACCGTTGTGATGGTTCAGTTGGGTGGTTTTTGGACTTCGAGGGTCTATATATATGGAAACGAGGGCATTCGGTTGCATTCAACCCTTTTATTCCCAAACTGTTTCCTCGTAGGAGAGACTTTAGATGCTGCCAGAATCTTGTCACTCGCCTGGAGATGATAGATGATTCTCTGTCTGAGTTAGGAATGATTAAACTGTGGCCGAGATTTAACCTTCCCCCTTTTTCAGTCTCCAAGGAAGGATTAAAGGAGGCACAAGTCTTCTTGTCTCCTCTGGCATTCAGTCGGGATTCCTCCGATTGGTGGTGTTCCCTCCCTGATTCAATCGAAGCTTAGAGCGCCGGTGATGAAGACGCAAGTGGGGTGCCTCCTCTTCTTCATGTTTCGTCAGAGACCCCTGCTCCAATCGGCTGGGGTGTAACAACTGACGTGAGGAAGACGAATGGCGGTACCCCGAGACCCACAGCCCTCATCCTCCATTGGTCGTGAGACCAGTGATAGTGATGATGAAATGGCCTAGGTGCTTCTTGATGCGGATTGGGGTTCAGGGTTCCTTCCTTTCAAACGGAGCCGGCAACGGCGGTAATGGAAATTTTGGATCCTGTGCCCTTTTATCATCCCATGAAGAAAAGCCGTGATGTTGCCAAGTGTAGCTTCTGTAGTAGCTTCTGTAATAGCTTTTGTAATAGCTTCTGTTTTATTTCCAGTCTTTGTACTGATGTAAATCTTCTGATTCATCAATAAAATTGAGCTCTTTTTTCTCAAATTTGATGTTCTTTTCTGTCTGAGTATGCCCTTTTGAGTTGGATTACCCTTTTTTGCACTTCTGATCAATAACTCCTCCGTATGTCTCGAGAATACATCAAAGAAACTTAGAAAAATGCTTGAATAAAAATACTTTACATCTGATCGGTACCATAGTACTTGTTGCTTGCTTGATAGATAAGCCAAATAATATAAATATCAGATCTGAGGTGTTCCGATCTAGGAAACTTTAGTTTGTAGATGCCTGGAACTTTTGTCTTTGGATGGACTGGATCATAGAATCTGCTAATTGAGGGCAGACCAGGCTCGGAATGCCTGTGCATTAGGGTGGTCCAAGCTCTGGAGGCCTGCGTATAAAAAATGGACCAAGTATTTAAGATCTGCATATTACGGACCAGGCTCTGGAGGCTTGTGCATTAATAGATGGACCAAGTGCTAAGACTTGTACATTTATGGACCAGACTCTAGAGGCCTGTGCATTAATAGATGGACTAAGTACGGAGACTTGTACATTTATGGACCAGGCTCTGGAGGCCTGTGCATTAATAGATGGACCAAGTACGAAGACTTGTACATTTATGGACCAGGCTCTAGAGGCCTGTGCATTAATAGATGGACCAAATACGAAGACTTGTACATTTATGGACCAGGCTCTAGAGGCCTGTGCATTAATAGATGGACCAAGTACTGAGACTTGTTCATTTATGGACCAGGCTCTGGAGGCCTGTGCATTTATAGATGGACCAAGTACGAAGACTTGTACATTTATGGACCAGGCTCTGGAGGCCTATGCATTTATAGATGGACCGAGTGTAAAAACTCGTACATTATGGACCAGGCTCTGGAGGCCCGTGCATTTATAGATGAATATCCTATGGAAGTAAAAGAAACATCTCTACTGATAATACTTCCGTAAGTGTTCCACGTTCCATGGCCTAGGAACAGGCTTCCCAGTCATGTTTTCTAGCCAGTAGGTAGTAGGTCGAACAACCTTCGTTACTTTGTAGGGGCCTTCCCAGTTTGGTGACAACTTTCCCATAGTGGGATCCTTGGTGTTTTGAAAGACTCTTCTTAAGACATAGTCTCTGACTTGAAAGCTGACTGTCTTGAGTCCTACCTTGGATTTGTCGACCATTTTCGGTTGATAGGCTTCCATCCTAATGCTGGCTTGATCCCTTCTTTCTTCGAGCAAATCCAAGTTTTCCATCAGCTGTTGATCATTGGATTCTTGCTCAAAGGCTTCTGTTCTCAGGGTTGGCATACTGATCTCAACCGGAATTACTACTTCTGTCCCATAGGCTAGTGAGAAGGGAGTCTCAGAGGTGGGAGTTCTTCTGGTCGTTCTGTAGGCCCAAAGGACTCCGGGGAGTTCTTCTGCCCGCTTCCCTTTGGCCTGTTCCAATCTTTTCTTTAACCCGTCAAGGATTATTCGGTTAGTGACCTCTGCTTGCCCATTTGTTTGTGGATGACTTGGAGAGGCAAAGTGCTGCCTAATGTTGAGATTTTCACAGAATGTTTTGAAGCCTTTCCCAATGAATTGTGTTCCATTGTCGGAGATAATCACACGTGGTATGCCGAACCTGCATACAATGTTCTTCCAGGTGAAGCTCTCAACTTCTTTTTCTGTGATATGTGTTAGAGGTTCGACTTCGGCCCATTTAGAGAAGTAGTCGATGGCCACCAAGAGATACTTCCTGTTTGGAGGTGCCCTTGGTAATGGGCCCACAATTTCCATTCCCCACTGAGCAAAGGGCCAAGGACTAGGAATTGGGATAAGCTCGTGATGAGGCTGATGTTGGTACGGGGCAAACCTCTAACATTTGTCGCACTTTCGAACATATTCCTTAGCTTGTTTCAACATGTCAGGCTAATAATAGCCCTGCGATAGAGCTCGGTGGGCTATAGTTCTGCCTCCATTATGATTCCCGCAAATTCCTTCGTGTATTTCAGCCAGGACATATTGTGACTCGTCTAGAGCTAAGCATTTTAACAGAGGTTGGGAATACGACCTTCTGTAAAGCTTGTTGTTTAGGATCAGGTACCGAGCCGCTCTGATTCGAATTCTCCTAGCTTTGTTTTTGTCCCCTGGGAGGAGCCCGGATCTTAGATACTGGAAGATTGGAGTCATCCAGTCCTGGGGCTGTTCATCAACTTGAGCAATTTGGGCTTCCTCAATGCTGGATCCTGGCTGAAAAGAGATTTTAATTGTGGAGTTTGCTTCAGACTTGAGGCGGGAGGCCATGTTAGCCAGAGCATCTACTCTACAATTCTGGCTTCTCTCAATTTTTTGGATAGTAAATGTCTGGAAGGAATGCTTCAAGTGGTTCACCAGTTCGGAGTACCAGAGCATCCTATCATCTTTAATGGCAAATTCTCCCAAGACCTGGCTCACCACCAGTTGGGAATCAGAGAAGACATCGAGGTTCTGAGCCTCACATTCCAAGGCAAGCTTCATGCCTAAGATTAGGGCTTCATATTCGGCTTCATTATTAGAAGCTTTGAATCCCAAGCTGACTGCTTTTTCTGAGGTGAGCCCATCAGGGGACTGTAGTACCAGGCCTACCCCTGAACCTTGATCGGTTGACGATCCATCAATGTATAGCAGCCAGGTTCCCAAAATTTCGGTGAGTTGAGCTTTCTTCTGAAGTGCCAGGGTGAATTCTGCCACGAAATCAGCTAAGGCCTGCCCTTTGATGGAGTTTCAGGGTACATATGATATGTCGAACTCCCCTAGCTCCACAGACCACTTCACCAATCTTCCCGATACCTCAGGTTTCCTCAGTATTGACTTCAGAGGGTAGGCAGTTGGGATCTCGATTGGATGGGCTTGGAAATATGGTCGAAGCTTCCGAGCTGATATGACTTAGGCATAGGCCAGTTTCTCTACTTCTGGGTATCTTTTTTCCGTGTCAAGTAGTGCCCTATTGACGTAGAAAATAGGCCTCTGTACTCCTCTGTCCTGTTTGATCAATGCGGAGCTGACCGCACTTTCGGAAACTGCAAGGTACAGGAGTAGCTTTTCTCCTTGTACTAGTTTTGACAGGAGTTCTGGAGAGGCTAGATACTCTTTTAGCTCTTGAAAGGATTCTTCGCATTGTTCCGTCCACTGCAAAGCTTTGCTGCCCTTCAGAGCTTTGAAGAAAGGTAGGCAGCGGTTAGTGGATTTGGAGATAAATCTGCTCAGTGCTGCAACTCTGCCATTCAATGCCTGAATTTCCTTCCTGGTTTTTGGTGACTTTAGCCCAATCAGGGCTTGGATCTGAGTGGGGTCTGCTTCAATACCCCTCTGAGAGACAATGTATCCCAAGAATTTTTCCTTCGTAACTCCGAAGGTACATTTCGAGGGGTTGAGCTTTATCTTGTGTTGTCTGAGGATATCGAAGGTCTGGGAGGTGGCTGCCTTTTTTAAGACTCTTTACCAGCATGTCGTCGATGTATACCTCCATGGTGCTACCGAGTAGTGGGTTGAACATGTTGTTCACCAACCGCTGATAAGTGGCTCCAGTATTCTTCAAACCCAAAGGCATCACTCTGTAGCAGTAGAGCCCTCTTTCGGTTATGAAGGCAGTCTTCTCTTGATCTGGAGGTACATCTGGATTTGGTTGTATCCAGAGTAGGCATCCATGAAACTCATAAGCTCATGCCCCGCAGTGGCGTCAACCAGTTGGTCTATTCTTGGCAGTGGAAAGTTGTCCTTGGGGCACGCCTTGTTGAGGTCTGTATAATCAATGCAGACTCTCCACTTGCCGTTTTTCTTCTTGACAAACACGATGTTGGCTAGCCACTCGGGATAGAACACTTCCCGTATCATCCTGGCGTCTAGCAGCTTTTGGACTTCTTCATTTATAATCTGATGCCGCTCAGGGGCAATCGGCCTTCTCTTCTGTCTGACTAGCGGGTGATCCGGATCCACCATCAGTTTGTGAGTTATAAGATCGGGATCTATTCCCTCTATGTCTTTGGTTTCCCAAGCAAAGATAGAGAGGTTGTCTTTCAAGAACCTGACTATCTTTGCCTGCTTGTTGTGTGTTAGGTCTGGGCCGATGTACAAATAACGCCCCTCTGCTTCTGAACTGACCAATACTTTAATGGGCTCGCCAACAGGTTTGGCTCGGCTGTCACGTCCCCTTGGGCTCAGGGGTTCTTCAATGCTGGATGGGCAATCTTCCACCTCGGGAGAGTGAGTGTGAACCGGATCTGCACAATCCCGAGTGTACTGTAATTGCTATTTAGGAGCCTTCTCCTTGAGGGCAATAGCGTGGCATTCTCGGGAGGTTGGCTGACACCCTCTGACCAAGTGGACGCTCTGGTTGTGGACGTACTTCAGACACTGATGGAGGGTCGAAGTGACTGCTCCTATCTGATGCAACCAGGGTCTCCCGATTATGACGTTGTAGGGAGATTTCATGTTCAACACCATGTACTCCGAGATGGTGGTCTTCTGCCCTTCACCCTCTCCTACAGTGGTAGGAAGGTCGACTCTCCCCAAAGAGGTACTGAGGTTGCCATCAAAAGCTGCCATCACGGCAGTGGTGGGCTTGACGTTGTCATGGTCTATCCCCATCTGTTTAAGTGGCTCATAGAACAGTATGTTGACGGAGTTGCCAGTATCGACCAGGACTCTCCTGGTCTCGAAGTTGGCGATTCTGAGGGTGATAACAAGGGCATCGCTGTGAGGGCAATGTACCCCTGCTAGATCTTGCTCAGTGAATTGAATCTCCGGTGCTGGCTTGAGCCTCTTTTCTACGTTGGAGATCTGTACTACGTTCGGGGCAACTCTGGCCTCCCGAGCATATCTCTTTCTTGCCCTGTTGGACATTCCTGTGGTAGGGGAATCAGCATGGAGGACATAGATAACATGGTTGTTCTGCCTTTGAGGCTCGTTCCGTCCTTCCCTCTGCTCCTGCTTTTGTTCGGGCCTTTGATCTGGCCGTTGTTGAGGCTTTTCATCTTGGGGGTTCTGCCATCCGTCCAGCTTGACGAACTCCCGAAGACGCCCCTTCTTTATGAGCTGCTCTATCTCATACCGGAGGGTCCTGCATGTGTTAGTTGTATGTCCATGATCTTTATGGAAATTATAATACTTACTTTGGTCCCGCAGGCTGGGATCTCCTTTAATTGGTTCCGGCCACTTCAGGTTCTCCCGATCTCGGATCTGCCGGAGTACCTGGTTCGGTATGGTGTTTAAAGGAGTGAAGTTGGTGAACTCCCTTGGTCCGGAGTTGTACACAGCTCTGGGTGCTGTTATCTTCTCTGGACTCCTAGTCCTCTTTTTGTTGGAGTCTTTTCTGTGATCCTCCTTCTTGTTGTCCTCCTTCTTCGGATTATCCTTCTGGGTCTGATCTTTGCTCCTCTGGGATGTGCGGTTAGCTTCTTCCAGGTTGATATATTTTCTGGCTCGATCCATCAATGTAGCCATGTCGGCTGGGGGGCTCTTCGTTAAGGAGTCTCTGAATTCTCCTTGGGCGAGCCCGGCAGTTAGGGCTGCTACAAGGAACTTAGGGCTGCAGTCGGTGATCTCCGTGAGTTCGGTATTGAAGCGCGCAATGTAGGCTCAGAGGGATTCCTCCCTGGTCTGTTTGACATTTAACAGGAATTCTGGCCCCCTTCTGAGCCTCCTGCTGGTCATAAACCTGTCCAAGAACTGTCTACCAAGCTTGTAGAAGCTGGTAACTGAGTTTGGAGGGAGGTTGTGGAACCACTTCAGAGCAGTTCCCTTCAAGTTAGTAATGAAAGTTCGGCACATGAAAGCATCAGAGGCTCCGTGAAGGGCCATCGTATGCTGGTAATGAGAGAGATGATCTCCTAGATCTCCAGATCCATCATACAGGGTGAACTTGGGCACCATGAACTTTCTGGGCCTCTCTTCTGACATGATGGTGTGAGTGAACGGGGTGGCTAGTCTTCCGAGCAGCCTTTCCAGTTCGTCTTGCTCCGGAGGGTTCTGAGGTCCTTTTAAGGCGATTGTCCGGTCCATAGACTCGGCAATCTCCTCTACCCTTCGCGGATCTCTGAGTTTGACATCTTGCGAACCCTGCCTGACAGCCTCGGCTTCAGGGTAGTAGGGTTGAGTACGCCCTTCGGACGGAGGAGGAATCTGAACCAGAGGGATTGGTACTGCATGATGAGGCTCCTACGGTGCCGGATGTGCTCCCGAGGCCCTTGGAGTTGGGGCTCGAGTAGTGCTCCGGTAATGGACGTCAGGAACGAAGGCGGATGTTCCCCAGCCAGGGATTGTTGATGGCTGTGGATCTTGGCCAGCGCGAGCAACGCCCGAAGGGTGCCTAGGCTGGTTAGTTGGAGCCTGCTCACGAAGTTCTTCATTCTCCGTGGCAACAGGTGGTTGCGTTTCTGCGGCGAAGTTGACCGGCGGGTTAGGAGAATCCGCTGCTTGGTTTTGTGTGAGTGTTGCTAGCGTTCTAGTGATGGCAAGCAACTGCTCCTGTACCAGTTCATTGTGTCGTTTTATTGCTTCTATCTCTTGTCGCATAGGATTGGCTGCTGGTCCCTTTGTACGAGGAACAGGCGGCTGTCGTTGAGCGTTTTGCGAATTCTGAGTATTCTGTCGTAGTCGGAGATTTGGTGCCATGGTTTTCCGGTGAGGAAAGAGATGGATTTATGAATAGAGCATTTGGAGATTAGTCGTTCCCACAGACGGCGCCAAACTGATGCTGCACTTTTTGACTCGCAATAAGTGAGGGCTCCGCGACCTGTAGAACACTCAGAGAGACGATCAGAGGACCACCGGATTGGCTCCGGCGGTAGCCGCTCCGATGCTTAAGTAAGTTAATGGAATTGAATGACTGTATTGAAAGCCAAAAGAATGAGCATAAAAATAAAACGTACCTTTAGGGTTTAATTTATAAACCGTAGCCTTCCTAAGTTGATTAGGATTTGATGCCATGAATATAGGGATTTGATCATCAGAGATTGCAGTTACCTTGTGGAGTATTGCATAGAGATAGCCATAGATGGTAGTTCCCTTGTCGAAGACTGTTTCCTTGTCGAAGACTGCTTCTTTATTCCTTGCTCGGCATCCGCTAAGGCGGTGACGAGGTTTGGAGTGTCGGTCTGGACCCTGTGATAAGTTCTGAGACCCTTGTCCGGATATGTGTGCTCTGAAGGCATAAGTTTGGTCACTTCCGACCTTTTGTGCTGATCTGGATGCTTGATCTTTCAGTCATTGGTTGAGTGGAAACCATGTTGGCAGAGCATGAGTTGGATTATGGTCATACGTGTCAAGTGCTGATTGGCCTGCTCTTTTATGGTATATCAGTATGTATGATTGTGTTTTGATGCTGGAACAGAGAGAAAAATGGAGAAAGATGAGTTGCGGCAGTAGCGCGGCAAAACCGAATGAATTTGGATTGAAGAAACGCGAAGCAACAAGGTAAAATACTAAACTTTAGTCTTGGATTTTTAGAAACATGAATAATTAAATTGATTGTGGAATTTCATTAAATATAGAAATTTGTTTTAGAGCAAGTGGGAATCCAAAAAAATAATCTAAACACAACTTAGCGGCTGAGTTTTGTAATTTTATTCGGGCCAAACCGGGTTGAGTCCGACCCAACTCACTCATTCAGATAGCTGCCTAACAATATTACTATATGGGTAAAATTTTAGATTTGAGTTCGGGAAGTGTTTGGTTGAAAAGAAGAAGCTGTCCAATGATTGGCTTAAAATGGAAACGTAAGGGAAAAATAATGGAAAAATAATGGAAACTTATAGGAATTAGAAAAATTAGGGGTAGTAAATAGAACCTTGTGAGATTTTAATTATACCCATAAAATAGGGTTAATTGTGAATTGACTCGAGTGAATAAAATAATATTTAATTAAATAATTATTTAAAGGAGAAATTACTAAAATGCCAATAAATTAAAAGTAGTCCAACGGACTCCGAATAAGTTAATCGAATAGTGAATTTTTATTATTCCGAGCATTCCGGACTCAACCGTGGAGTTCAATTTGCTAAAAGAGATCCTGAGAAATAATAACCCGTAAAAGTGTAAAATGACCATTTTACCCTTTTCAGTATAGAAGTCCAAATGAAATTCCGCAAAAGCCTAAACCGACTTTGTTCGACATTCCGGATTCAATTGTAAAGTCTATTCAAGTAAAATAAATATCAATAGTAAAGAGACATAAAATTTGATGAATATCATGAGTTAAATAGATATATGTAGACTGAGATTGAGTTTCCTGAATCATAGGAATACCGAGATATGAGGAGGCGGTTTGACCTTCCAGACAGAAACAGAAATAAGTAAGTAATCTCTGATCTCTGTTTATGTGTTACATTCCAAGCCAAGTCATAGTTCTTTGCATATACATTGCCTATTGTACTCTTCACACATCTACTAGCATTTATCGAGCCACATTGATATTTCCCTATCATGTGGATACCAGTTATTGATTTCTATATATATTTCAATTATGATTGTACACTTGTGCATGGATTCCTTTTTGTACATTTGTACCTAGGGCCGTGAGGGCCAGACAGTTTTATTCGAAGCAGTCTAGTAACCGTAGTTTAGCTAACTATTGTTACGTCAGGTTGCCTAGAATCAGTTATGATTCCACTATACTCTTCGTGGAAGATAGCGAGATCCTGATATATTATTAGTGCCGGATTTGTGCTCAGTCACATCTCCATCTGATGCTACTTATGACCTTCGGGTCCAGGTTCCGAGTAGAACATTTATTACGTCGCTATGCGAGGCATGGGATGTATAGTTATAGTGTACACAGAGCAGTATTATTCAGAGAGCCCGAGTGGAACTGAATACGAGCTCAGGGGGATTTTCGGGCCCCACGAGAGCATCTCAGTTTTAGTTGATATCACTATCCTTTATTGTTGATATTCATAGCTTGATCATATTATTTTATTATGAATGATCATGAGATTTTACAGCTTTCAGTACATTGCTTGCTTTTCATACTTGATATAGCTCATGATTGTAGCAGTATGACATTGTTGGCATAGCAGTTTCATTTCCTTATCATTTGATTCTATCATCTGATATTGAGTTCTATATTCATTGACTGGCTAGCACTTTTGCACTTATCCTAGTTCTTTTATGGATAATGCTTTCTATATTCATGTACACATGGCAGAGCAAAGGAGAATTACTTATTGGGCTTTCATTAGCTCACCCCAAACTTACCACCCCTTTTCAGGAAAGGAAGCTGTAGAAGAGCAGTAGCAGTCAGCTAGATAGAAGTGGACATTTCTTTTGAAGTTGTAAGTGTAATACTTAGTACAGACAGTCTTGTAGCTCTCCCATGTTATCCACATCTTGGGGATGAACAGTTGTATTAAGAAATTTTATATTCCGCATTTTGTAAACATTATATATATATATCACATCTAACTAAATTATATTTTCTTGCGCATTTTAGTAGTTGCATGTTAGAAGCACTGATTGCGTAGCAAGTTGAGACCATTGGTTCGACAAGCAGCGTCGGACTGGGCGTCGCGACACGAGATCCACATAGGGTGGGGTCTCGAATCGTGACAGTTTTTAGGCAATATAGAAGAAACAGAGCACAGAAATCTTACTTTGATCTCAGATTTAAGTTTTTTCCAGCTCCACTTTATTGAATTGTAGATCTTTTTTCATGCGCTCAATTCATTCCATGCGTATTGTCTTCTGATCAATGAGGTTCTTAGCATGTACGACTGATTTTACTGAATGATAAATTTCATCAAGATGCTGATGTAACCACTTTACATTCAACTTCACTGTTTGGGCATCTTTTAGAGCTGAATAATAGGATAATAAACTGCTATTGTCAAGTTCAGCAAACTCTTTTCTTTGGAGTTCTTAAACCACCTTGCAAACTCCTTTCAAAAGAGATGTCCGCATGTAACTAGACTTCAAGGGGCAATCCTTTGCAATATCCCCATCACCATGCACAATCCTCTATTCTAGTTCCAACTCCATGTTCCTACAACCTTCTGTTTTCACATCCACCCCAAGTAGAACCTTATTATCTGAAAATGGTTGCAATGCAAAACCACCCCTTGTAGTGAACTACTTCACTCTTTTCAGTCAATGAGCCCTGTGAATCTATCTAAGCAATAGAAGCTCCTGCGAAATCGAAGAGCCCCCACCGATGACATCAAGCCCTAACCTAGACGACACCACCACTTTGTCTCTGATGGCACCACCACCTCTGCTTCCCATCCCATCATGAATCCCCCTCTCTACACATTAGTACGTGCACGAATGGTTCCAGGTCCTTGAACAAAATTAAGGATCGGCCTCGGTTTCCATTGAACAAAATTAACAACACAAACTCTCAATCCTCAAACCCAACAAAACTTCGTTGCACAATTCTTCAATCTCAACACTTCATGAAAGTTGACTCAAAATGTTTTAACAATCTTGTTTTGAATGACAATAAGTTATCTGATTCGATTCCATATGAGCTCGGTCGACTCGATCGGCTGAAGTAGTTTTCTGTTGTGAACAACCAACTCTCTAGCCCGATTTCGTCCGATTTGTCGAAATTTTAGGCGGAGAACTTTGGTGGGAACAATGGGCTGTGTGGTAAGCCTCTTGGATCTAAATGTGGTGGTTTGAGCAACAAAAGTTTTGCTATTATCATCGCAACTAGTGTTCTCGATGCTGCTGGCTCGCTTCTTCTTGGTTTCGCACTGCGGTGGTGGTCTTTTGTTCGGTCGAATCAGAAAAAAAAAAAAAGGGTATGGAGAGGGAAAAGTTCAAAGCATTTGGGTTGAGAGATTCAAAGCAGACGGGCTATGTAGGCGACAATGATGGGATTGTGTAGGTGGTTTTGAAGACGGCGAAGCAAGAGAAGGAGTGAGAAGGGGGGCTGTGCGCTGTTTGGGGTTAGGGTTAGGGTTAAGGGGGATTTGGATAGAGAGAGAATGGAGGAGGAGGAGAGAGTGTGTTATAGATTTTTTGATAAAATTATAATATTAAAATATAAGGGTAAATTAGTAATTTTATTAATTCTGTTAACGGAGTTAAGGAGACAAGACTGACAAAGAGGACAATGTTATTTCATAAACTATAGAGGAGGTTTCTGTAATTGTCAGAAACCTCAAGGGAGATAAGTGTAATTTACTCTAAAAAATAAGGAATGCTTAAAAAATCATAGAGAAAAAAAAATATTTCCGAAATCACTCATTTTTTTGTTTCTTATTAAAAGAAAAAAAAATCAACTAAATATATTTTAATGTCATAATTTAAAATTATTTATTCTTTAATATTGTGAAGATAGTTGAAATTCAATCTTTGAGTTTTAGAGAATATAGTAAAAATAAAAATAAAAATTAGTTAATATTTGATATACCATAAAATGACAAACATATGCAAAGTATGACATGTGTCTGTACAAAACTTTTTAGGATACAGATCAAGAAAGATTATTTTATCCAGATCAACCAAGCACGGAGAGTTCAAAGGTATAGAGTTTAAAACATAGCACCGCCTTACATATCCTACTGATCTTAGAATAAGAAAACATAGTGCAATATGGTAACTACTATCTTTGGATATCTTCAAATCCCTACTTCTATGCCTCCTAATCCTACTTAATTTAGGAGATATACAACTTATAAATATGGTTATAAGGTGCGCTTTCATGGAATGTTCAATTCTTTTTTAAATTACAATCACTTTTTATTTACTAACTTTATCATCGGAGCGGCTACCACCAGAACCTTTCTAGTGACCCTCTGATTTCAAGTTCTCAATAGGAAGCAAAGGACAGGAGACTCTTCTGATAAAAAAGGAGCAACATCAGTTTGGCATCGTCTGTGAGAACGACAATCGTTCTTGCTATCTTTTCTTCAAAACAACAAATCTTTTATCTTTTTCTTCCAAAAGACAATGCCTCCCAACTTTTGTCCTAGAAAAAATTCCCAAAACCCTCAAAATTAGCCTTTTGTTAAAAGAGGGAAGGGGAAAACATCCAATCGTTTGCAACAACAGCTTGATTGGATTCAACGGTAGTTTGATTATATGCAGGAACAACTCACTGTCATGTCACAAGTTTTAGCTTCACTAGTTCAGAACCAACGGAGTAACCCTCCTCCTCCTTTTCCTCCTACTAACACTATTCACGGAGCACCTCAACCTCTAGTTACCACCACGGGCAGAGGATCTCCTAATGAGGGGTTGTCTAACATGCAACCGTTTTATCAGATTAGAACGAGGATACCAACTCTAATAGCCTCTGGAGTCAACCGAGCGCCGCAAGAATCCCAAACTCTCGAGACTCTAGTCCCCCCTAGTCTTGGGAGAGTAGCATCTTTCTGTTAACACTGGACAAATTCCTTTCCTAAGTCGAGGATCTGGAGGCGCAAAACAAGATCAACAATGGGTACTGATAGCATAACAAGTCCTGCCCAAAGCCTTTCAGAGGATAGAGGAGATAGTAGACTCCCAAGATCAGACGATCTCAACTAGAGGGTTCTGTGCCCCTCTAGATTAAAACGAGCTAAGTAAATTTCTCGGTAGGTTTTCCACGCCATTTACCTTTGACATAATGACAGAAGAGCGACCCAAGAAATTTGTTGTCCTAAAATTCACCTTCTACGATGGGTCTAGGGACCACCTATCTTACTATTAACACACAATGGCTCTACATGGAGTTACCGATGCCTTCATGTGTCAAACTTTCATGACGAGCCTCAAGGGTACCACCTTTAAGTGGTTCCACAACCTCTTCCAAAAATCAATCAACATTTTTTAAGGGCTCACAAGGCTATTTCTTGATTGATTTTTAATAAGTAAGAAGTTAAAAAAATGACCAAAATTATTGTTAATTGTAAAGCAAGCAAAGGGAGAATCATTTCGAGAGTATATAACTCGCTTTAACATCAAGCTCACAGAGATAATCGATTGCAGTCCAAGTTTCCTAGTGGTCACCCTCACTCTAGGCCTTGGGCCTGGACGCTTCCAAGAATCCTCCCATCGATATGATAATGCTCATGGAAAGGGCACGAAAGTATATTAATCTTGAAGATACAAAAACCTTCTTCCGAAAAGCAAAAGAACAAGCTCAGAAGGATGAGCAAGTTTCAAAGAGGAATAACAGTGCTAATAAGAAGATGATTAAGAGTCCCGACAAGAAGACAACACCCAGAGCCTAGAACAACTCTAACTCTAGGAGTTATGGGACTTACACCCCTCTAAATGTTTTTCTTATCCATTTATTCCAACAGATTCAGACTACTAAAAACTTGAGGTGGCTAGAGCTACTAAAAAGCCACCCCAAGGTAAGAAATCAAAACAAATATTATGATTTCCATAAAGAGCAGGGACACACAACCGAGGAATGCAAGACTTTGAAGTAAGAAATAGAGCATCTAATCAGGAAAGGACGACTAAAAGAGTTTGTTTGCTAGGACAGGAGGTAGAACCCTCAAGACGAAAAACCACCTCGACGAAGGCAAGAGCAAAGGCCTGAACAGAGAGAAATTTGGAATGATCAGTAATGACAAAATAATTAGGTCATCTTTATGCTTTACGCTGGCAATACCATGATAGGAATATCTAATCGAGCCAGGAAAAGATATGCTCAGGAGGTAAAGGCAGAACCTGGTATTATCCAGATCTCATCCATTGAGAACTTACACAGTCTCTTGTTAGTTTTGTCGGGACAAACATCGTTAATGAATTTGTTAATTTACCAATTTGCTTTTATATTTTAATAATATATTTTAAGTCGAAGATGCAACTCTCTTTCTCTCTCTCTCTCTAACCAGCAAAAGATCTATATCTCAACTCTCTCTTTCTAGGACTTATAGGACTTACACCCCTCTAAATGTTTTTCTAACCCATATATTCCAACAGATTCAGACTCGTGAAAACTTGAGGTGGCTAGAGCCACTAAAAAGCCACCCCAAGTCAAGAAATCAAAACAAATATTATGATTTCCATAAAGAGCAGGGACACACAATCGATGAATGCAAGACTTTGAAGTAAGAAATATAGCATCTAATCAGGAGAGGACAACTAAGAGAGCTTGTCTGCTAGGACAAGAGGTAGAACCCTTATGACGAAAGACCACCTCGAAGAAGGCAAGAGCAAAGGCCTGAACAGAGAGAAATTTGGAATGATCAGTAACGACAAAATAATTAGGTCATCTTTATGCTTTACGCTGGCAATACCATGATAGGAATATCTAACCGAGCCAAGAAAAGATATGCTCAGGAGGTAAAGGTAGAACCTGGTATTATCCAGATCTCATCCGTTGAGAACTTACACAGTTTCCTGTTAGTTTTATCAGACAAACATCGTTAATGAATTTGTTAATTTAGCAATTTGCTTTTATATTTTAATAATATATTTTAAGTCGAAGATGCAACTCTCTTTCTCTCTCTCTAACCAGCAAAAGATCTATATCTCAACTCTCTCTTTCTAGGAGTTATAGGACTTACACCCCTTTAAATGTTTTTCTTACCCATATATTCCAACAGATTCAGACTCGCGAAAACTTGAGGTGGCTAGAGCCACTAAAAAGTCAACCCAATTCAAGAAATCAAAACAAATATTATGATTTCCATAAAGAGCAGGGACACACAACCGAGGAATGCAAGACTTTGAAGTAAGAAATAGAGTATCTATTTAGGAGAGGACAACTAAGAGAGTTTGTCTGCTAGGACAGGAGGTAGAACCCTCATGACGAAAGACCACCTCGAAGAAGGCAAGAGCAAAGGCCTAAACAGAGAGAAATTTAGAATGATTAGTAACGAAAAAATAATTAGGTTGGTATGTTCACGCTGTTGAAAGTATTTTTCCCTATCTTGTTCACGTGAGAACCACAACTAAAGAAGTTAAATTAAGTGGCAATTGGAGAATGGCCAGAAGAGGAAGTGCAGTGAAAGAAAAACAGAGAGTAACAGGGTTGCTTCGAGGGAACCCAGATCCTCCGGTTGACAACACAATATGTTTAGGGTAGGTTTCAAGATATCTTTATTCAACACATGTTCCCAATTTATACATCAATAGTCAGTAATAAAATAGGAACAAAATAGCTCCTTGATAGACTCCATCATATCTGTCACGTCCCGAATTTCTGCAAACCCGAGGCACGACTGACGAGACAGAAAATAAAATAAATAAAAGGAAAAATGTAAATAAATTCACTAAACATGCATCCATTCCCATCAATACATAAGATAACATAAAGTACATTTCATAACTGCATTGTTCATAGGTCATTCGGGCTTAAGCCCTTACATTACAAAACATAAGTCCCACGGACCAAAAATATAACAAGTGCTTCATCCTATCAAGGTATCATTGAGTCTCAAGTAGCTGGAGTATCCTCATCTGAAAAATGTTGCCCACGAATGGGTCAGCTCAACTGCTGGTATGATGAAGTGCTAATGCAAGAAATAAAGCTAAGGCGTGGCATGTGCAAAGTGTACATTTATATCTAAATGTCATTCAAAGCATCGCAGTAATATATGAATGGTATGCATGACGCACCCATGCACAACTCTATGCCACACCCATGTCTCATTTACGGGTACTCCCCGATGGCATCGAAGTACCAATGCAATGGCCAATTTTGGATTTTTCACCACAGGATCTACACCCTCATAATGCATAGCACCACGTGCTCAACTCATGCCATGTTCTCAAGGATTCACCATATGCCAATATGCTAATGTAATCTCAATGAACATGGTTTTCAATAATATAGCATGCTCGGACAATAACATATAAATCATCAGTCAGTTCCATATGTTTGCATATCTCATGTGTTCATATATCATAGTTCATGTTCTTCACTTTACTAAATTCTCAAAGAACGCAAGTAACACATAAATATTTGAACAACCAACTTCAAATTATCAAGTAAACACATTCCAAATAAACACATAAATCATTCTAGTCATTCACAAAATATTCCTAACATAACTTCATTTCTAACATTAGCAAAACACCATACCTGACGGGTTAGTCACAACCCAAGTAAACTGCGCTCATAATGTAGTGGCTAGTAGTGAGAATGTGGAAGGATCTGACTGCCTTCTCCTTGCCTTTTCGTGTCCCTAAAATCATAACAAGTGACTTAGTTCATTTGTTTTCTAAATGATGCTATTCAACAAATTTTATGTCTTTATTTTATACATTTCTATTCTGCTAAATTAAACTCTGCTATTGAGTCCAGGACGTCGAAGAAAATAAGTTTAAGTTTTCGTAGAACTCAATTCGGACATCTGGGTTCAAAAGGACAAAACAATCATTTTGCACTTTTCACGGAACCTTACATTTCCTGACCTCTTTTTACAAATCAGACTCCACAGTTGAGTCTAGAATGCTCGAGATAATAAAGTTTCACTATTTGTTTACTTAATTCGGAGTTCG
Organism: Nyssa sinensis; assembly: GCA_008638375.1. Lineage (NCBI taxonomy): Eukaryota > Viridiplantae > Streptophyta > Magnoliopsida > Cornales > Nyssaceae > Nyssa > Nyssa sinensis. The sequence goes on from CM018031.1 coordinate 26,371,726, forward strand.
TTTGACTGTACTTCAATTCAGGAACATTTTAGTAATTTTGAAAGGTTACTACGGGTCTTTTATTTTTTGGGACCCCATATCATAAAACAGACCTCACCATTGGTCTCAGAATGGTCGAGATAGTCAAAATACACTAATGACTTGTCCCATTTGGACTCCGGGTTATTTTTGAATATTTAAATAATTAAATTAATTAAATTAACTAATTAATTAATTAATTTAATTAATATTTTATTCAGGTGGGGTCAGATTGTAATTTCCCTAAAGTTCTGGGGTCAAGTTTAATTTCCAAAGGTTCAAGGTTTAATTTGTAAATTTCAGTTTCTCCTATTCTCAATCTGGTTGGCCAAACAGGGATTAGTCCCAAAATAGGGATAGGATATCCCTGTTTCCAATTTAATTTCAAATTCCAATTTTGTAAACCTGTAACCAAACAGCTCCATTCCCATTTTAATTTAAAACCACAGGGCGACACGTGGCAGGGGCAGATCGCCCAAGCCTGACCCGAACCCGAACCGGACCCGACCCGAACAGTCCCCCTTCTTCCCCGTTTTTTCAGTGAGACACCAGTAGGGTTCCGGTGCCGGAGACCGGCGCCGGCAACATTTTTTCGGTGAGATTTTCCATGGTTTTTGAATGTGGTTCTCTTCGGTTTTTCACGTAGATTCCATATCTAAGGTTGGTTTTGGATCTAAGCCACTAGATTTTCACGAAATAGGGTTCAAAGATTGCGGTCAACACTCCGGCCGACCCTACTCTTTCATCTTCGTGACTTTTTGGTCACGGTTTAATCTCCATTTTTATCCTAAAGTGTTTCTGCACCATGGAGGAACAATTTCTCATTCTCAAAACCAAGTTTTAAACCAAAAATTTCCACCCAACCGATTATCCTACGTGACCTGCAACTCAAAGTTTCTCTCTCATTTCTTAATCGTTTTCTTTCATTCTTTTTGCAAAATGAACCTTACAACATGCTCTTTGAGATCCTATACATCAAATTAATTATCATGCTTTAAAAAAAATAAAACAGAACTGGGTCACTTACAGTTTTTGTTGGGTTTCTCTCTCTAGCTGTGCACCTCCTTCACCCTCTGGTTCCAAACTTGAATCAAGCTCCAAGACTCCTTCTTTCCAGAACTCTCTTTCTCTCTCTCGCTTTCTGTTTTTTTTCTTTTCCTTCTCTTCTCCCAACCGAGACCAACATATATACACTAACACATCCACTCCCTCACGTCTCCCACCACCAGCCCCTTTGTTTGACCTCTTTCCCTCTACTCAGCCACCTTAGCTCTTCTCCAATGCAGCTTTGCATTAAATGCAAAGCTGCCCTATATATACCTATACATATATATACCACTCATTACACACACACTAGACACACACACTCAACCGACACCACACACACACACACACACCCACGGTCTGTTGCATACATCCAGTGCACACATGCACTTCTATATATTTATATACATATACATATTCACATATACATGTACACATATTATTCTACACATATACACATACATATAATATCCCACACATATACATGCTACACATAATTTCTACATAGAAATATATTATAATTTCTATTTATCTATTTTTATGGATTTATTGATATTATAAAGATATTTATAATTTGGAATGAATGATATAAGACAAATTTGGTATCCTGAAAATAAAAACATTTGTTTTAGAGTTTTCAATTTTGATTTGTTGTTAATTTCTCTAGTATTCTAGTTTTAATAAAATTAGTATAGGAAATATAGAAATTAGTAGTTTCTTATTTCAATTAATAATTTTTATTGTATTAGGAATAGTATAAAAATAGTAGTTTTGATTTCGTATTTAAAATAATAGTATTCTAATTCTATAAATATGATGTAATATGTCTTTTTAACTTCTTTATCAATAAAATATTAATATCAAATTTTATAGAATTTATTTTCTTTTTTTCGGTTAATTGTTTCCCATTGGTTAATGATTCTTCATTTTGGATATTGATGTTAGTCGTATCCATTGATCGAATTTATGTTATGTATTATTTGGTATTAGAGTGAAGATTTGTCTGACTGAATTACAATTCATATAAATAAAAATTTTTATTCTATCAACGAGGTTTGTAAAAGACCATTCGTTACTTGTTTGAAGTCTCGAATAGAAAAAAAAATTGTGAAGACAATATATATTGTACTAACTATGGAACTTTCAATTAGCTTGATGGTGGACACATTTAGGTTAATAAATTTAAATTAATTAGAAAAATCATTATTAAAATATAGTCTAATCATTATTAAAATAAGAAAAAAAGGACATTCAAAATTTAAAGAGATAACTGCTTCTTCAAATGTCAATACACCTTTTTCGGATTTTTAGGTTAATAAATTTGTATTGACATCTCATGTTAATTAATTAATTCTTCAAAGTAATGCCATTTTTTTTTTTTTTTTTGTGTGTGATTTTAGGATCAAAGTAATGCCAATTTTTTTTGGTAATGCTTATGCAAGGATTATAAAAGGACTATCATTAGAGCCACACTGGTTTAAAGGCCACTTTACCTTGAAATTTTTTAAGAAACTAATATTCAGTAAGTTAATAATTTTTAATAATTAATTAATTTTTAAGAAACTAATTTGAATCTACGACAAATTATTAATCATTTTATTACTTAATTAATGATTAATACTTTTTTGAGGAGGTGCAATGGACTGTAGACATATTTTATAATGTATTATTTGAACGATAAGATAAGAGGGTTGAATAAAATAAGTCCCATTATATTTCACGTTTGGTGTCTTCAATTGATTTGGTTAATATATTAAGATGATTATTTATATTTCATCTGTGTATATATGATATAATTTATATTATAGAAGTGACCGTATATGATTATCCTATCAAATTTTATATTTTTATCGGATCATCCAAACTTGACGTAAGATAAAAACACTAGATTATGGGAGGTAATTAAGATTTCTTTTATATAAAAATTTCACTAATGAATTGCTTGGACACAATTGTAGGATCACAGTGCTAGTTTCTCTAAAGCCTATTATTCCTCCCCCTCCATATATGGTAGATAGAAGAAGCAAAACTAAGCCTAAGAAGGTTCTTGGCTATGGTTTGCTCAGCCTATAACCCCCTTGGCCCCAAGTTTGCATAAGGCTTAAGCTTAATTTTTTGAGATTACACATAGATAAATTGTCAAATGTCAATTTTCAATTTAGATTCACAAAGATTATATATACATTATATGAATACATAATTTTTTGAGATTAGTTTCAAAGTGAAAAAAAAAAGGACCAACTCAAACGGTCCAACCGACCCAACTTGAATTTTTGTGAGTTTGGTCGGGTTGACTTGTAGTTTGGTTATAATTCTAAATTTTTAGAACTACTTAAAATCGGATTGGTTAATCCAATCTAATCCAATCAAACCCAATCCATATGTACTCCTAATAAACACCATATGAACACTAATACATGGGCCATGAATTATTATCCTTTCTGTTTTAATGAGAGACCTGAAGTCATTCGGGCACATGAAACTTAAACTAACATATACGTATTTATTTTATTTATATGTATGAAGCCCATCTAATCTATCTTAATGAATATTTTAGGGATAATGCCCGTAGCCCGGCCCGCCAAATGCAGGCATGGACTTCTAGGGTCTAGGACCATGCCTGGCCCTAGATTCTTGGGTTGGGGCCAGCTGATGTCGAAGCCCAGATTGTGTAAAGAGTATATATATAAAAGAACCACAAATTAGGCAGTTCGTGTCCCACAGCTCCCGATTAATAAGGGAAAAATAATAACTTCAAGCACCTTTAAGCCTTGTATCTGGGTGGGTTATCGTAGCTTTTTTTTTTATTTGGCAAGTGGTTCTCATAGCTTACCTCAACAAGGACATTTCTTCTTATTATTTGTTTCTTTATTTTTTTTCATTTAAACTGACAAGTTAGTCGGTCTGATTAATTAAATGAAGTTCACGAGTAAATTGGCATAAAGAAACAAATTTTGGAAAATGTAATTAATGTAAAGTCCAGTATCATGTTAGTATTTAGTGTCGACATATTCTATAACGGAAAATTTTGTTTCTTTCTTTATATTTGGTGTTTTCAATTGATTTATATTATGGTAATCATTTATATTTCATCTATGCATATATGATATAATTTATATTATAGAAGTGACTGTATATGATTAAATTCTATATTTTCATAGAATCATCCAAACTTGACCTAAGATAAAAACACTAGATTGTGGGAGGTAATTAAGATTTCTTTTATATAAAAATTTAACCAAGTCTATGCGTGAAGTTCAAAGGCGAAAGATGTAAGGCTTTTTCGCTCCCTTCAGTTAATACTTGGTAAAACTGAAAACTTATACCCAAAAAATGTTAGTTTGGAAAATTTAAGTAGAAGAAATAATATTTTAGGATAACTCAAATATATTAACGAAAATTAAAAGTGGCCTATTCTGGGACTGAACTATGGGCTTAAATTTGATTTTCTCTTTAATAATATGTATTACTATATATAGACGATATAAATATTAATTAATTACCAAACGATACATCTTTTATGCTCTGAAGTTAATTAATAACAATCGAAACAAAAACAAAACAAAACCGCGTCCTAGATTCGCTGCTTTCATCGACTCTGTGAACATTATGTTAATATATTTGAGTCCCATAAGCAATTGGAAAGAGGAAGTTTAAACAGAAAGCTGGAACTTCCTAGAAATATGTTGGTAGACGGGCCAAATCTATATTTGTTTGCAAGTAGTTGCCTGGAGTTGCCGGGTCAGTCTTGGTTGGTTAACTAGGTACGTACGTCGGCTTGAGGAAATGAACAAAATTCAATACATATATATATATATATATATATATAAACACAGAGAGAGAGAGAGAGAGAGAGAGAGAGAGAGAGAGAGAGAGAGAGGTGCAGTAGACTGTAGACTCGTAATCTTAAGTACTAATGGGTGAGGTCGAGGTTAGGCCACATAAATTGGCAGGACTCAGACTCAAGACTTTTCAAGCAGATAAGCAGCCAGCTAGGAATGGAACCAAAAATTTGAGAATGATATGCCACCAATCATGGCGGTTACGTAGGTTAGATTGAATGTTCAATAGGATAATCACGTGGGGATTTAACATTTTTTTTCATGGTCACTGGTTTTTCCTTCTAGTACAGCTCACAACATCTCCCTCTCTTAATTTCCATGGGGTTCTTGACTGGGACATGGCAGAGGACCTCCAAACCCTTCAGTTTCTGAGGCACTTGCCAGTCGCTATATAAAGGGGTAGATTGTAAAGCTGATTCATCTACAATAAACATTCTCAAGTGTTGGTTATATATCTCTCTTCTTCATCTCCATGGACTTTTACTACTCAATAACCAACAAACATTTTATGGCTGCTATATTGCTACTTCTTGGGTTGTTAATGCCTAGCCTGGAAATAGCAGGTCTCTCTGTCTCTCTCTGCTTGTATATCACGTATATATTATCCTACAGGGTGATAACTCTCTATAGCTAGTATATTATTTATGTGTGATGGGATACTAATGCTCTTAATACAGGTATTATGTTTAATATTTTAGAGTTTCAACAGTTATTATTATAAGTTTTTTTTTCTCATTTAATTTTTACACTTTTTTTCTAATATACTATAAAAAAAATGCTAGAAATCTTCCATTCATATCACAAATTGTATTCCTAATATAATGTGTCACGATACGATAACTTTGGATACCATACGTTGTGATTTACAAATCCAACATTAATATCTAGGCGCGTAACATTGGGAATACAATTGGAAATCTCAATCACTATTCTATTCTATAATAACGCCTTCTTATTTATTTATTTGTGGTTTTGGGTGGGTGTTGTCATGCCATGTTAATCCTGTCGTAATTTAGCTACATAGTCCATTTATCATTTATATGTTTAGGTTTTTGTAGTAGAGCACATTTATTATAGTTTTAGAGGACAAGACTGAGAGTACCCTTAAAATTAATTACAAGAAAGAGCCTAAGACTCTTTGATTTTTATTTTTATTTTTTATTTTTTTTTGGGGGAGAGGTGGAATAAGAAATTTTATTGCAGAAAAGAAAAACAGCCAAACTATACAAGAAAAGCAAGAGCCTCAAACGAAGTCATGAACTCCAAGCCAAATAAAATTTACAAAGAAAAAGGAAGAAAAAACATCAACATGAATATGTTTTGCATTTGAAGAGACACCTTGCATCTCCATTCCTAATAATAAAAATTGACGCCTTAGGAAATTATAATTTCTTCATTGGTTAAAATCTTAATAGTATTGATTATACTGTAATTTTCTATCTCTAATCCAAAACCCATCAAATCTTTGCTCAATATAATGCAGGTGCCCAATCCATAGGTGTGTGCAATGGACGGGATGGCAACAACTTACCATCACCACAAGCAGTTATAGATCTTTATAGAACCAGTGGCATTGGTAGGATGCGACTTTATAGTCCAGATCCAGCAACTCTCCAGGCTTTTAGAGGTTCTAATATAGAACTAATCCTTGATGTCCCTAATCCGAACCTTCAAGCCCTTGCAGCCGACGCTTCAGCTGCAACCCAATGGGTGCAGACGAACATAAAAAACTACTTCCCTGATGTCCGATTCAGATATATTGCTGTTGGAAATGAAGTAGACCCCAACAACGGTGGCATAAGTCAGTACGTTCAGTTTGTTCTCCCTGCCATGCAAAACATATACAATGCAATTGTAGCAGCTGGCCTACAAAACCAAATCAGGGTTTCAACAGCATCATACACTGGACTGCTAGGCATTTCATACCCTCCGTCAGACGGCACCTTTAGAGACAATGTGAGATCATTCATGGACCCTATCATCCGTTTCCTAGTCAACAGTGGTTGACCTTTACTTGTCAATGTATATCCCTACTTTAGCTATATTGGTGACCCTGTAAACATTCAGCTTTCCTATGCCTTATTTACTGCACCAGGAGTCGTTGTTCGTGATCCAAATAATAATTTGGAATATCAGAATCTTTTTGATGCCTTGGTTGATGCACACTATGCAGCTCTTGGGAGAGCAGGCGGACCAAATTTGGACATCGTTGTATCGGAGAGTGGTTGGCCGTCTGAGGGTGGTAATGCAGCAAGCTTGGACAATGCAAGCACTTACTATAGGAATCTGATTAATCATGTGAGGGGAGGGACTCCAAGGAGGCCCGGAAGGGCTATTGAAACCTATTTGTTTGCCATGTTCGATGAGAACCTGAAGTCTGGGGCAGAGACTGAGCGACATTTTGGCCTATTCTCCCCTAATAGACAGCCTAAGTACCAACTCACTTTCAACTAAAATACTAACCAATTGAAAAAAAAAAAGGTGCAATAGAAAGGTTAGTTATTTACCTTGAATAAGAATGGCTCGTGCTTAGCTCGTATCTAACCTATTGAGGAAGTATACGAGTGATATTTTCATCACTTTTGCTAGAATAAAAAGCCTAGCTATCAAATTAGTGGGAACAATAATTCTATCTCTTGAATAAAATAGCTCATGCTTGTATTACTTTGAAGAATGGCCCTTTCTCTTCCCTACGACAATAAAGCCCTTTTTTCTTAATAAAAATGTATGCTCTCTTTTATTTATAAATTGTGTATCAAAACATGTTTTCATATCTTTGTTGGGTGAAAAGTATTATATATATATATATATATATGAAATTTTCTTTTAGAGAATTAGGGACGTACTTCTTTAAGCCAAACCAATAGCAAACTGAATACAGATCAACTGAAAACAAACAAAACCAATAACATAACTAAAAGCAACCAATAAGCAAACATCAAGAGATAGAGGGACTAAATCTTCTCAGGTATGGCAGTCGAATCATTAGGGAATTTCGAAGCTCCCACTTTGTAAAGGTCTCTTCCATTGTTGAAAACTCAAGCTGGAAATGGCCTCCTTATCTATCTCCTTCAATTTCTCACCTTATGGGAAATACCCCAAACACCTTTAAACCTAACCCCTCTCTTGCCGATTCCTTCAAGTGGCTTAATTCCAACCACTACAGTGCTAAAGCTACGTACGTGGGACTGGATTAGAGATAGACTGCCTTCTGTGGATTGGTTCCATTTAGTCTGGACCAAAAAATGAAATTCCTAGGCATGCTTTCATTTTCTGGCTCCTCTGTAGAGACAGATTGACCACTTACGAGAGAGTAGCCTCTTGGGACATGCCCACCCCCTAACTGCATGCTTTGCAGCTCTAGCATGGAAAATGCCAACCACCTATTCTTTGCATGCAACTTCTCCTCAAAGGTTTGAAAAGCTATCTTTCATCAAAAGCTTATAAAAAGAGACACCCTCCTATAGCATCAAGAGCTTTTATGGGCTAGTCAATCCCTCAAGGGTAATACCTTCCAAAATAAAGTTTTAAGATTCTCCATGGCTTCTACTATCTACTACATTCGGTTAGAAAAAAATAGCAGGCTTTGGAGGAAGAAAACACAAGATCATCATCGCCTCATTCACTTTATAGAAAATGTAGTTCGAATGAAGGTTGCCTCTTGGAGAAACACCCCAAACTCTTTTTAAGAACTGTGAGATTTTCATGTCCTGGAACTTCAGCTGGTCTACTTTTTTTCCTAGCTCTAGCTAAGTGATCTGCTTGTTTTCATTTTTGTCTTGCCTCTTCTGGCTCTTCTTTCTTTCTTGTTTCTATGCTTCTCTCCCCCCTAGGGGTTTTATAAATTCTTAATTACCTAAAAAAATGTATTCTAAATATGCAGCCATAAAAACCAAGCTTGAAGGGAGTTAAAAATGGATTTACCTATCTGAGACTAATCAAGCTTCCTATTTTATCACCCATATTTTGTTGCTTTCCTACCAAATGTAGTATATTATAGTTGCTAAGGCAAGTTTTTAGGATTAAGCATGAAAAGTGTTATTTGTGTATTGCATTCTTGAGCCGACTCACATCTAAATCATTTTGGGCACTTTTGGAGGCTACCGATCTTCACTTAGACCTAGAAAGCCCCTTCTTCTATTGACCAATCAGTACAAGAAGTTTCAGAGCTTTTGGAGAAAGTAAAAAATGGCTTCTCGGCACTCATGTGTTTGATCGGCACTTAAGGAGTGCAATTGGCACTCGAGTGCTAGAAAGCCCCCTCTTTGTGTGTCGATCGGTACTCAGGCCCAGTTTGGCTATTTTTACCTTTTTTTTCTTCATATTTTAGGGTTCGGGAATATTAAATAATGTATTATTGTAAGAGAAAGAAAGATAGAGATCAGTAGGAACTATTACTAGACATTTGTGAGCAGATTTTAACACATTGTTATGTATTCTTCTTTTTTTGATAGTGGATCTTTTATTGTGCTTCACCCATGGATGTAGGCTATTTGTCGAACCACGTATATTTGGTGTTATCTTATTCTTAATGTGTTTGTTTTTTTTTTTTTTCACTTTGTTATTTCGTTTCTCACTTCCGTTTCACAAAAAAATTGGTATCAAAGCTTTAGTTATGGCTTCTGCGAAATATGAAGTAGAGAAGTTTGATGGTAAAAATAATTTTGGCCTTTGGGGCATCAAGACGCGTGTTTTGTTACGATAGCAAGGTTTGGTGAAGTTTTTTGATGGCATGTTTCCAACAATATTGATCGCGGAGAAAATCAGTTATCTATTTCTGATGAAGTCTTTCGTGAGATAACAGATGAAACATCCACCTCTGGACTTTTGAAAAAGCTAGAGAATTTATACATGAAGAAGTCGTTCACCAATAGTTTGTATTTGAAGCAACGATTATACACCCTCAATATGAAGGAATGTATGTCCATTAATGAGTAACTTGATGAATTTAATAAAATTATCATGGACCTGAATAATATTGATGTTAAGATTGAAGAGGAAGACCAAGCCCTAATTGTTTTGTGTTCATTGCCTGATTATATTGAGACTTTTGTGAATTCCATGTTATATGGAAGGGATACCATCTCTTTAGTAGATGTTAAGGCATCTTTAAACTCAAAAGAGTTGAGGACTAAGTGAAATGGGAAAGGAAGTGATTATTTATAGGCCAAGGGTCTGTTTATGAAGGGTCGTTCAGAGTCCTCCAATAATAGAGGTCGACCTAATGAAAGGGGCTCTAATAGTGGTAATAGTAGAGGCCGAGGCTGAGGCAGATGCTAAGGTGGATCTATAGGTCAATTACAGTCTAGAACATCCAAAAGTGAGATTGAATGTTACTATTGTCAAAAGTTTGGGCATTACAAAATCGAGTGTCTTAAGTTCAAAGAACAAGGGGGAAAGAGGAATGTTAATTCTGCTAATGTTGTCGGTGTCGCACAAGAAACCATAGAGGTTGACAATAATGCCCTTTCAATTATTGTTTCTGATAATCGCTCGAAGTAGGAGTGGATTTTTTATTCGGGTTGCACCTATCATATGACGCCTAATCAGGATTGGTTTATCACGTATGATGCAATCAATGGTGGTTCAGTCCTAATGGGCAATAACATTGCCTGTAAAATAGTTGGGATAGGTACAATTCAAATTTGTTTGAATGATAAAATTGTGTGGATTTTAACATGTGTAAGGCACATACTGGACTTGAAGAAAAATCTGATTTCTTTAGGCAGTTTGGATTCCAATGGTTACAAGTTCTCTACTGAAGGTGGAACTATGAAGGCTTGCAAGGGGTCTTTAGTTGTGATGAAAGGTAACAAAGTTAATGACCTTTACATTCATCAGGCAGTACAATTGTTGGTTTTGCAGGTGTTTCACTTTCATCTTCAATTGATCCAAATTCAGATACCAACTATTTGTGGCATATGTGATTAGGTCACATGAGTGAAAGGGGTATGACAATTATGAGAAAATAGGGTTTTCTTTGTGGACAGTTTATAGGAAAGCTTGAATTTTGTGAGCATTGTGTTTTTGGAAAGCAGAAAAGGGTGAAATTCAGTACCGCGATTCATAAAACCAAGGGTATAATTAACTACATCCATTCAGATCTTGGGGTCCTGCAACCATCTCATACCAGGGTGGTGCTCAGTATTTTCTAACTTTCATTGATGATTATTCAACGAAAGTTTGGGTATATTTTTTGAAGCACAAGGATGAGACGTTTGCTACATTCAACCAGTAGAAAGTCTTAATTGAGAAGCAAATAAGGAAATAAGTCAAGCGATTTAGAACATACAATGACATGAAATTTTATGATGGAGAGTCTAATAAGTTCTATCAGAATGAGGGAATTGTGAGGCACCGTATAGTTCGTGGCACTCCCCAACAAAATAGAGTCATAGAATGGATGAACAAAACTCTTATGGAGAGAGCTCGTTGCATGTTCTCAAATGTTTGGATGTTTAAGGACTTTTAGGTTGAGGTCTTCAATACAACTTGTTATTTAGTGAACTGTTCTCCTAATACTGCTATTGAAACTAAAACTCTTAATGAGGTATGGTCTAGTACTCCTGCTAATTATTTAAATTTGAAAATATTTGGTTGTCCTTCTAATTATCATGTGAATGACGATAAGTTTGAGCCTAGGGCCAAGAGGTGTATATTTATTGGATATGCACAAGCGATTAAAAGATATAGATTGTGGTATACTAATCCTAAGTCACCTAAGTTAGTTATTAGTATGGATGTTACTTTTGACGAATCTATTGTGTTTCACCTAAGAAAAGAGTTCAGTGATGTTTTAGGGAATAAACAGAGTTATAGCAATGAGGTGGAGCTATAGTTTGGAGCTTTAGAGAGAGTGGAAGATGGCACTCAACTACAACCCATTGTTTCTACATAGAGTTTTCCCTCAAACTATAGTGTAGAAAAAGAATAGTAATATAACATTATGACTGGTAGAGAAAGGAGAAAGATTAGGCCACCTCAAAAATTTGGGTATACAAATTTGGTTACGTGTGCACTCACCATAGCAGAGGATATTGCAGTGCAAGAGCCTTCCACCTATTCAAAAGTTGTCATAGGCAGTGAGTCTGTACAGTGGATTGTGTTTATAAATGAAGAGGTTGAATCTCTTCAAAAGAACCAGACACGGGATTTAGTAAAATTGACCAAGGGTTGGAAGATTGTTGGTTGCAAATAGGTCTTCAAAAGAAAGGAAGGCATCCAAGGGGTTGAAAATGCTAGATACAAGGCATGCTTAGTTACAAAGGGCTATAGTTAGAGAGAAGGTGTGGACTTCAATGAAGTTTCTCACCCTTTGTGAAACATAGCCCAATTTGCGTGTTGCTTGCTTTGGTTGCTTTGTTTGACTTAGAGCTTAAGCAACTTGATGTCAAGACAACATTTTTACATAGAGAGTTTGAGGAAACTATCTACATGAAACAACCAGAGGGTTTTGTTATGCAAGATAAAGAAGATCATGTTTGTAAGTTGAAAAAGTCATTGTATGGCTTAAAGTAGTCTCCAAGGCAGTGGTACAAGCGGTATGACACCTTTATGGTGTGTAATGGTTACATGAAAAGTAATTTTGACAATTTCTTGTATCATAGACAGTTTTCAGATAGTTATTTTGTTTACTTGTTACTTTATGTAGATGAAATTCTTATAGATGCCAAAAGCATGTTGGAGATTGACAGTTTGAAGTCCCAACTCAATAATGAGTTTGAGATTAAAGATTTGGGTGCTACAAAAAATATTTTAGGCATGGAGATTCACAAGGACAGAAAATATAAAAATTTGTACTTGTCACAGTAGAAATACATAGAGAAGATGCTTAAGCGTTTTGTTATGCAAAGTTTCAAATTAGTGAATACTCCACTTGCCTCTCATTTTAGGCTATCTACAGCATTGTCTCCATAGAGTGAGGAAGAGGAACAATATATGTTGAGTGTTCCTTATTCTAGTGTAGTTGGTAGTGTCATATATGCTATGGTTTGCACACGTTTGGATATTTCACAAGTAGTTAGTGTTATTAGTCAATATATGGCCAATCCTGGCGAGGCTCATTGGCAGATAATGAAATTCAGTATTTGAGAGGGACTTCAGATATTGGCTTAGTGTTTGATAAAGTTTGTGGCTTTGGTTTTACCATTATTGGTTATATTGATTCAAATTATGTTGGTGATCTGGATAAGAGGAGATCTCTAACAGGTTATGTCACGACCCAGAATCTGGCCTATACGGATTCGGGGTCCATGATCGACCACCAAGGCCTTTCAATGATTATAACACCTTTCTAATTACCATTTAGTAAAATGTAGTAGAATAAATTTTTTTCTTTAAACATATTTTTCATTCTCATAAAAAAGAACTCGCTTCATCCCTTAAGTACTTAGTCTGCATCACTTGAAAATGAGTTTGTCTAATCCTTACCTGAAAACATGGTAAACATCTGTAATGAGCTCGACAGCTTTGTGAAAATTCCATAACATGCCAAGGGTTTCAAAACTATTATGTAACTCTATATTGAAATGTTTGTACTCATATAGAATTAGAATACGTCATATCAAAATACAATAGATCAGAGAATAGTATCAAATTCATTTTCAATAGATCTTAATTCAATTGTAGTTGTAAATCAATAATCAATAACATAGTTCAATCATAGTAATGTTTCAATAACATAGTTCGATAACAATGGTCAATATTACAGTTCCATCATAGTCATGGTTCAAAGTGATGGTTCAATAACAATAGTCATAGTTCAAATCAATATCATGGTTCAATCTTAATCATAGTTCAATAACATAGTTCGATAAATAATTTTCAAATCCAATAGACAATATCATAGTTCAATCTTAGTCATAGTTCGATAAATCCAAAATCATAGTTCAATAATTCTTAGTTCGATCATTCAAGGTTCAATCACAGTTCATATTCGATATTCATAAAAGTTCAAACCAATAAATTTCTCTTCTATGGCCAACAAATTAGAACCTCGCTGATTGAAATCAATATTTAATAAGACTAGTTTGATAATGTCATTCTATTCGGCTCACCACCATTACACCTCGTGGGTAGGGTTCGATAAGGTCACAATCTATTCAATAATAACCAATTATAGAAGATTCTATGGCCAGAAATTAGAATCTCATTGAATGAGATCGATATTCGATAACTAGTTCGATAATGCCGTCTGTACGGCTCACCACCAATATACCCCGTGGGCAGGGTTCGATAAAGTTACAATCTGTTTAATAATGACCAATCATAAAAGGTCGTTCCATTCAAAATATTAAAGTCATACCCAAAATCAATAATCATTAATAACAATCTCAGTTATCCAAATAAGAGTTCCATATCTAACATTTAATCAAAATAATTCAAAGGTTGGTAAGAAACCATATAGTGTTTTGAGTATCTCATAAAACATTTTCTTAAATCAAAAGGAAGACAATATCGATATCAAAGGATCGTTGAAAACATATATTAGGTACAATATATCCGTTATCAAAGGCTATAAAGGAAATGACAAAAAAAATATATATATATATATATATATCGATACGTCATTCAAAACGATATTACATGAAAGACGTCTATTATCAAAGTCATAAAAGAGTTCAATATTTATATCTATAATAAAATTCACCTCAACATGACATGAAAAATTCACAAGGCATCTATTATCAAAGTCATAAAAGAGTTTAATATTTATATCTATAATCAAATCCACCTCAACATGACATGAAAAACTCATTTGAAGTCCAAAATATTTTACCCAAAAATCTTTCCTTTAGTCAAAGGTCCCTATAATCACAATTCAAGGTCTTGTTACATTCTTGTTTAAAGAATCACACAATTTAATTGTTAACTTAGAGCTCTTTCTATTCTAGTTACCATCTTCCGGTAGCTTTATTAAGTCTTAAAGATGTATCAGTCATTTTTTAGTTTGTTACCGGGTCCTATTTTTCCCAAAAGGATGTCACTGTTAGGTCCAGAGTGTCGAAGATAATCGATTTAGGCTTTTCTACATCGAAGTTTGTGTATCTATAGTTTGTTTTAAGCTTAGGGGCATTTTCATAATTTTATGCTTTTACGTGTCATATTTTTCAGTACTTTGTTTGCTAAAATGGACTCTACCGTTGAGTCTGAATTGTCCAAAATAATCAAGATGGACTCCTTATATTTAATTGGCTTCGGGCATTATTAAGGGTAAAATGATAATTTTTACATTTTACGTGTCTTAATTTTTGGGATTCCATCTTGTAAAATGAACCTCGTCACTGGGTCTAGAATGTTGGAAAAAGCTAGAATACGCTACTATTTTATTTTATTTGGGCAACAGAAACATTTTACTTAAGTGGCTCTAATTAATTTAATTGATTAATTAATTACATAATATAAATTTATTATATTAAATATTTTTCACAGGGTGGTCAGTGGCACATTGGTAGCCACTGAGCTCATAAGCTCCTCAGTCTTAGCCAGTCCTGGGTTCGAGTCCCTTCGAAGCATTTCCCTTTATCTTCTTTTACTCTTTTTTTTTTTTTTCAAAATGACACAGCTTCACTAACCTAACTTGTACCTAGGTGGGTTTCGACCCGACCCGAATCCAGATCCAGACCTGACCCGAGCTATAGTCCTTTTTTCCTCATTTTTTCAGCAAGATTTTCTAGTTACCATTTTCGACACCGGTGATTGGAATCTGTAAATTTTAAAATTTAAAACTCATTTTCTCCTACTGTTTTGGATCGTTCTTCCCATCAAACATCCTCTAGCCATCATTTGGGTTCATTTGGGACCGGTTTGGTCCCTCGACTCATGTTGGATCGGCTGATTTCTCCCCCTTACATTTTTTTGGCTACCACTGAAAGCTCACTGTTTCTTGCTCATTTCTCCACCAAAATGGCTCATTTTTGAACCGTTGTGATCCATAGTTCAAGGGCTACAACTATATGGCCTCAAAACGAAGTTGTTCATTTATTTTTCGATGTGGCCCGATTATTCCCTAGACCCGCAACTACGTAGTAAATGCTCATTTTTGAGCCATTTAACTTATTTCATTTTGCATGATATTCCATTTTTACTCTACTTTTGATCCCCATTCCTAAAACTAAGTTTTGCTCAAGTTGTTTTAGACCTACCTTTAAAACCTCTATTAATGTCAGTTCATTAATGGTGCACAGTTCTGGGGTCTTTTAGACCTTATTTTGAACCCTCAATCATGAAAAATAGATACAGGAACTTAAAGGAAAGTATATATGAGCCCTTACCTCTTGGTTACTGATTTCTTCTTCTTCTTTTTTTTTTGAAGGTTCGACCTCCCTCTTCCTTCCTTCCTCTTCTTCTTCCCTCTGGGTTCAGGTTTCCAGACTCGGTTGGTGGTCTCCTTCAATTTGGAATAGCCATGCATGCAGATTCCTCCCTCCTTCTTCATTTTTTCTTCTTCTTCTTCTTTTTCACTTTCTCTCTTTACTCTCTCTCTATACCCGTACACACACAAGAGTCAATTCTAACTTCTCTCATACGTACAACATATATATATATATATATACATATATATTTACATTTGTAATTTAGGGTGAGGTGTTGCATGCGATTTGATTGAGCGTGGGGTGGTGGAATGAGATTTTATATAGCATATATATATATATATCTTGTGAGATATATAACACAAAAGTGTTGTAGCCAAGTTGGCTATATTTTTTGGCATAAGTTCCTGCCCACTTTTTGGTCTTGGGTTAGAGACTTGGCAACTCCATTTTTCACTCTTTTTTCCTCTTTTTGTTGTGTTAAGAGGGGGGGGGGGGGAATTTCATTTTTATTTAATATCCTGTTCATTGAGTTTGCTTAATTTGTACATCTCTAAATTTCTTAATATATTTTACGTTCGTTAAATTTTTATCATTTATGTAGTTGATTTAATTTAACAAGATTAGTTATGATACTTGGTTAAATATTTATGTATTTCTCAGTTAATTTCATCGTCATTTTTCATATCCATTTCTTCTATTTAACTCTCACAAAATTATCATCGTGACACTACTGTCATGGTCTAATCACACATTAATATTCTCTTAAAGTTTACTAAGCACCCCTAATTATATGGTAATTAGGTCGGGGTGTCACAGGTTATGTCTTCACACTTACTGATTGTGTGATTAGCTAGAAAGCTACTCTATAGTCTACAGGTTCTTTGTTAACAATAGTAGCAGAGTATATGGAGGCAATTTGGTTGAAAAGTTAGGTTAGTGGTTTGGGCTTACAACAGGATGTTACTATTGTATCTTATGATAGCCAAAATGCAATATATTTGACCAAACATCAAATGTATCACGACTGGACCAAACACATAGACGTCATAAATCATTTTCTTTGAGATGTTATGTCTATTTTATGTCTCAAGGTGACATTACAATTAAGAAGATTGTCATAGTAGAAAACTCAGTATATATGATGACTAAGCCCATTCTGTTACTCAAGTTCAAACATTTTTTGGACTCGATTGGTGTTCACACCATTTGATTTGAACCTTAGAGATTTTGTGGAAAAGACATCATAAGAAGTTTGTTTGCTTGTGGCTTGAGGGAATACATGTCATGATGGAGATTTGTTATTTGATTTGATCCTCTTTGTGTGCCGATTGGCACTCGGGGCCCAATTTCCTTATTTTTGTCTCTGTTTCGTATTTTAGGGTTTGGGAACATTATATAATGTATTATTGCGAGAGAAAGAAAGATAGAGAGTGACACGAACTATTCTTAGAAATTTATGAGCGGGTTTTAACACCCTGTTTTGTTTCCTTCATCTTTTGGTAGTGGATCTTTTGCAATGATTTGCTAGTGGACGTAGGCAATTTGCTGAACCACGTATATTTGGTGTTTTCTTGTTTTTGCTATGTTTGTTTTTTTTCACTTCGTTATTTCATTTCTCACTTGTGTTTCACAACAAAAAAGAGTCTCTTCGCACATGGTTAATAGCCCAAAGAACCTCCTAACACCACTAAGAACTAGTTTAAGGGAGTTTTAGCTTATAAAGAATTGAATAAATTATGGATAATAGACTTTGTATACTGACTTTTATAAAATAAATTCTGAGTGTTTGGATGAGATACCTTCTGATGACAAAATAACTTATTGAATATTTGGTTAAAAATTTTTAGAAGTGTTTCTAGCACATA
This sequence comes from Nyssa sinensis, assembly GCA_008638375.1. Classification (NCBI taxonomy): domain Eukaryota; kingdom Viridiplantae; phylum Streptophyta; class Magnoliopsida; order Cornales; family Nyssaceae; genus Nyssa; species Nyssa sinensis. The sequence continues at coordinate 26,389,810 of CM018031.1, forward strand.
AAAGTCTATTTTACCTTTTATATTAATAGATAGCATTGGTTTTGTTTGGTAGTATGTTATAAAATTAAGTTAATAAAATCTAATTTTATAATCATAAATACTGGTATTAAATAATTATTTTAATATATTATTATTATTTATTTTTTATTTTTTATAAAATGAATTTTTTTATTTCAAATAACTTATACTTTTATTGATTATTTTACTATTATGTATTAAGTTACTAGTATAAATATAATAAATAGTTAAATGGACATATTTCAATTATAATATGTCATTAAAAAAGAAAGAAGGTAGACTAATTAATTAAAAATAATATAGTCTATTACACCAATTAATTTAACAAAAACATATCTCAACCTATAACCCTTGCAATCTTCGGTGCAAGGTCATCACGAAGAACCTACATAAACCTATCGTCATTATCACCACGATTATTTCCTTCATTTCTGACATTTGAGCTAATTGATAGTATGAACTTTGGATTTAAATTATATTCCTTAATGTGTGCCTATCTTTGAATATAATTATGAATTGCAATTGATGTAGCTAGAAGCTTCACTTGAACTTCCATGTAATATGGTGGTATATTAGCCAATAGCCACCAATTATAGATTACAAAAGCTATTTCTTGCACACTCGTTGGACCCAACCACGGTAAAACATTAGGTAGATGGTATCTTTCCCCTTTCTTGGGACCAAGAAATCCCTTGATGTTCAGGTATCCCACATTTACCAAGCTATATTTTTCCACATCAAATGTTAGAATCTATAAATATAAGAAATGCCCCAACAAGAAGACAAACTTAATATATGTAAACAAAAAACATATCATAAACTTAATTACAAACCTCTAACAGAATATGAAAAATTAAAGTCTAGGTCCTGAATGCATTGGTAGAGTATGTGTGTATTAACACACGTAATCAACAAACACGTGTTATATTAATAAAAGTTTAAAATTTAAAAACATAACCATTAGAATGGTAATCAAAAAATTTAAAAACACAACAAAATGATTGACTAACATTGTAGGTAGAAGGAGACTTAATCTAACCTAACAATTACAAAACCAATAAATAATTTTGGAATGAATTTTCAACAAATATAGTATTAAAGGAAAATTACTGTTACTCAAATTTCCTAACAAAAAGCTATCTTATTTTGGCTAATGAGTGTTTCAAGGGTTGTGCTCGATTCATGAGTAAGGATTGTTGAACATACACATATATAAAGTTTCGTAGGATAAAATAAGACAGAAATCCTTCATAGTACTAGGATATAAGTTTTAGGGACAATAGTAATAGCAGTAGAATTCTAATCCATAGACATGAATCCTAATATAAAAAAGTAGAGAATAGCTTTAGTGACATCTTTACCCATCAACTCTAATTGTGCTAAAAAAAAAGCATCAGAAAACCCATTTAGGCCAAGGGCTTTATCATTATAAATCTCAAAAGAAGTTGCCTTTATTTCCTTGAGAGTAATTGGTTAAACAAGAGCAGACTATTGAGAGGCTAAGAGTTCAGTTTTAATACAACTCCTTGATTTAGCCGTGTCAATCTTATGGGGTGGAGGAAATACCTAGATTCTACAAAAGAATCCAATGGCTTTATTTTTAACATCAATAGAGTCTTCAAGTTTATTACCATGGTCATTATAAATTCTCATAATTTATTCCTACTTTTGTTCTTATTGGCTTTCTTGTGAAAAAAAGAGAGGATGTACTGTGATCACCAAGCTTAAACAATCAAATTTTGGATTTTTGTCTAAAAAAAATTTCTTTAGTTGCACTTAAATTAGTATAGTCTATGAATGTAACACTTCTGACCCGTAAGACCTGACCACGGGGTCATTGGACCTTGAACTGAAGGGTGATTAAGACTAAATTTCCTAGTCAAGTGAATAAAAGATAGTCCATTTATTTTATAATTGATTTCCTTCAAATCATTTTTCTTTAATTGATTTGGTTCGTTAACATGCTTATACTTGTTCAAGTCCCGTAACAAAATTTAATGAAAGAGATCACATGAGGTGCAACTAAACCAAAACATCCATCAATAGTATATAAATAAGTGATGTCTAGAGTTGACTTTACTGGTCCAATATACAACATATAAATTATCTCATGGAAGGGTACATGCACCCTTTACAATATACAATGAATAAATATAATAAACTGGAACCAATGCTACTCCGGTCTCTGTCCGTCTCGTGCTGCTCTGAAAGTTGTCATTTACCAGTCTATTACCTACCATTCCCATGAATCGTATGGGTGAGCCATAATGCTTAACAGGATTTTCCAAAACATACAACTAAACAATGTGCAAAAACTAAAGCAAGTCTGACGAGGACAATCCCTAATATCCAATATACAATCACAAGTACACAACAACATCATCTACTATATCAAAGTTATAGATATGATAATCAGAAGAACATGGCACCCTTCATGTGGTATAACAACAGTAATAACATATTCAGTATAGACATTCAAACCTCAAGACGTACCTCTATTTCCTGTTCAAAGGAATGAGAACAATATATCTAAAAACAATATAACCAATAATAACAACAATGATTATGAACAAACATTGCATAGCTCACCAAGAAGTATCAGAGTATATCATGTAACCATAGATTCGGTTTCCTGTCTATTCCTCTCATGTCAAATCCTACACTCCGAAAACTTAGTTTATCTACCAGCCCCTTAAAAGGCCTGACTTTTCACGAGCTATTAACTTGTTGAAAATGATGCAGAGGGATACCACTAGGATATCTATCAAGATTCCAAAGTATGAATATTACCTAGAAGGGGGGAGGGTATCTATCAAGGTCCCAAAGTACAAAATCACTCAATGTGATTAATCCAACATGTATGCCCATCCACCAATGAAATAGCCAAACATTATTCAAAAACACAAACCTATCAACATTCACCTAATTGATCAACTAGTTTAATTTGATATAAAATTTTATCAATTAAATGCAAAATTCAACTAAGTGATCAAATGACAATTCAATTCAATTTACACGATCAATTGCTTAATTAAGTTTTCAATTAATCAAATTAAAGACCAATAATGAAATTCATGAAAACTCAATTTCAATATCAATATTCTAGCAAAAGCATTCAATTAAAGTAATTAGTAAATTGAAAGAGATAAAGTGATTGAGAGATTTACAAACCGATTGATGACGAAGAAACCAGAAAGGACAACAATCCTTGGAGTAAAAATCTAGATTCAGACCAATGCTCAAGGAAGACTTCCATTATAATGGAAATTGAATTACAACATGTCTATAAACAAGCTTAGTACTTTAAGCTCCGTTCTACCCTATCACGTCTTCAATTTCCTCTTGAATCCACAAGCTCCTCATGGCCGAAAACTTTATACAACTGAAATCCTCATCAGGTCTCAGAATCCTCCGATCATGCCGATCCACAATTACAAATCATTATCACCTCGGTGTCCACCGATCGCTCAATGTCGAATCCTCAAGCTTGAACTCAATCATTCGTCAATGGTGAAATTGACATGAATAAAAGGCTCTTAGATATGATTTGGATATTATGAATGATTTAAATAAATCAATGAACAAGAGTAGAGAAATATATGAATAAATATTATTATTGATCTCCCATGAAAGCTTTTTGATCTCTCACTCTGTCTTTCAAATCTCAACTGAATTTTAGTGTATTTTTGCAATGAGCTTGTTCAATCCCAAATGAGATTATAAATATCTTTTCTATCCAGGGTTCCTTCGAATGAACCATCATTGGTTCGAACGTGTACTCGTTTGTTCGAACGAACAAGGAACGAATATCAAACGAGCAAGTTTCTGAGGTTGTAGCTCTTCGTTTAATACAAGTTATTCGAACGAATGAAAAAAAAAATTGTTGTTTGTTCGAATGAACAATAGAGAGTTGGTCATTCTAGCATTTCTTGTGAATTGAATTTTCCCTTAGGATTTTAAAGATGCATTTTGGAAAAATTGTTTCACAATCACAAGTCTATCACATAGATGATGTTATGATAAAAACTATATTCAATGTATGCATGATGTGTGAGATCCAAATCCAATACAAAAGTCCAATATACTCTTCGTGAACCAATGCCGACCTGTAGATATGATGGTAGTGTCTCTTAGACGATTTTTGAGTAGAACGGGCATTGAGGTACTCACTCCTAAGACTTATATAAGGATTACACACAAAGAACGTTTTGTCAAACTAGATTAGCCAATTATAATGTTGGATCCCTTGGTCCTAACAGGTAGTATGTTGCCACTCATGCAGGGTTATGATCTGAAACTGAAGGGAGACACCATCCCTATCAAAATATATCCAACAAGAAATAGTAAAATCTCATTAGAACAAACTCTTGCTATTTTGTAATTTAATTTAATTCATTTCATTTAATTCCCAACCAAGGTATCAAAAATCTCCAACACACATGGTATCTTCCTCAATATCATATCATACAAATATCTCGCAAGCCCATACCACACATGTGGTGCCAAATAATGTCCCCGTTGCCACATAAGCTCACTCTACATCCACATTAATAGTCACAAAATGCAAAGCATGATATCTTAACGTACAAGAATCACATAACGTGTAGAGTGTCCATATGTATCCAAAATAAGAGCACAACTAATGATATCTCAACATAATAACAATAGTCAAATCATAAGGATCAATGATAGACAGAAAACTTCAATCAATCAGGATATAATCCTAGTCCTAGTCATCACCCGACTATAAGGAGACACTATTTGTGTCCTTCATAATGTGCATTAGATACCTTATATACTCTTGGTTCAACTCCCAAGACCACTCCGACCTTTAACACTAAGGTTTTATATTGATTCTTTAATTCTTCTTTGTTTAATTTCACTTTAGCTTGTACACTGAGTAACCATTGTCCCAAATGAATATCAAAAACGTATTCCTGGGCTTTAGAAACCCTAAGGAGGCCTCGTCGCAATGTTTCTAAGTCATTTGAATTCCTTTTAAACCCATAAGGGCATTTTTATTATTTTTTTGGACAAGCTTCACGTCTATCAAGACACTATTTCACAAAACTGACATTATAATCAGATTTAGAAGGTCCAAAAACCCTTAGGATACTCTCCTTGTATTTTATTAACTCTTTTAGATATTTGTTCCATGCTTAGGGGCATATTAGTGTCTTTACATATTCATGCGGGACCACCTTGGGTCCCTGTTTCGTCAATCTGATATCATATTTGAATGACATCCAAAAACCTTGGAAACACCTTTTTTGAATTTTAATTAAGCATTCTATTGTTCAATGTCAGTCTAGGGGTATAATCATCATTTACAATTTTAGATAGAACCATCACTGGGTCCCAATTTGTTCAATACGATATTAGCTTTGAATTTTAGGCATCCAAGAACCTTGGACTAAACCTTTTTAGATTTTAATTAACCTTTGAATTACTCAATTTATTATTATGGGCATTTTCATAATTTTACATATTTATGTGAGACCACATTGATTTTTCGAATGTCCAAACAGAGCCTGCTATTGAGTCCGGATGCCCAAAAATCTTAAGAATTCTCCCTTTTTAAATTTATTTTGTATTTAAATTTCAATATTTTGAAGGAAGGGCATTTTTGTAATTTTTTGCCTATAACTGGTTCAATAGTGAACTAGTTCTACCTTGAATCGGTTCAAATGTGAACTAGAACAATAGAACTGGTTCAGTTTTAACAGTATAACCAGACACCCCTAAACCAATTTTCGATTAGGTCACCCTAAGAACCTATTGACTACTCATTGACCTACCCATCCCATGACCTGGTTGACCGTTGACTGAGGCCTGACCCGTTGACTTATAGCCAGCTGGTCGCCTTCTCCGGCGAGGCTCGTCGAAAACCTAATTTTCTAAAATTTTTTTCTTTCATTTCTTTACGATTTTCACCCAAATTTCATCCTAAAGACTTTTAAACAGCTTTTAAATTACATTGAGTTTGTTTCTATGCATTAAAATCACCTCAAGCATGCCTAGAGCTCACTAGTTCAATTTTTCGGCAACCTCGAAACCTTATTGTAAATCCCACTTTTATCACTTGTTTTCATTTCTTTTTCTCTCATAATCTTTTTTATACTTCCACTAGAGTCCTCCTCGAGTGATTCCATCAATCAAGACGATCAAAACAACCAGAATTCTAAGAACCCAAATTTGGTTCCATTACTATTCGGATACCCAGACCACGCACACACTCACACGTTATATCAACCAGTGCTCATCCATGTAAGACTTATAAACTCTTGGATTTTCAATTTAGGCCTATGGGAGACCCCATAATGGGTCTCCTTCCACTGCCATGGTATGTGCATCTATATATACATATATGCCTATATACATACATATATTCACAAAAATACACACATAGACAAACATGCACACATGTAAGCGTCCTATGTAGATACTTTAATGCCTACTAAACTAAAAAGCAATGTTTGAGCCCCTACCTCTTTTCTATACTTACGATTTTTAGAGAGAGCTCCAACCACCATCAATGGTAGCCCACTGTTGCCTAGATCCTCCTTTTCTTTTCTTCTTCTTTCTTCCCTTTTTTTTTTTCCCTTTTTCTCTTCTTTTTTTTTTTTTTCCTTTTGGTTCAATTCTAGTGTCTCATTGTGAATTTTTAACACACACACACTCACTCACACACTAGTTCACACGCACACAGTGCAAACGCTCATATTTCTCTCTCTTAGATCCACACCCTCACACTCTCATCTACACACATATATTCCAACCGAGAGTGGAGGAAATAAGGGAGAGAATGAGATTGCATGAATGGGAATGAGAGAGAGGTTTTTCAATTGAGAGGGAAAGAGTGGTCAGCAAAAAATGTTGAAAAATGAGGAGAGAGAAAAGGTTTTGTCCCATACATCACTCCCATTGTCATATTTGATCCCTCTATGGTATACCTCACCTACACACAAACAAAACCAACATTGTATCATTTCTTAGCCAATCAAATAATGCTAAATGTCCAAGTCTAAAAATATCCACCAAGCTTCTTCTGGAAAATTTACACATTTCCCAATGTGCCACGTGATCAGTTGGCCAAATGTGCGTGCAGACACGTGCCCAAAAATAATCTATCTCAGAATCGTACCAAAATTAACACCCTAACTATTTTTAATGCTCTGATTCTAAATATACAGTTCAATTCTCCAAATCTATTCTTTGAATTTCCATACTTATCTACGTCTCATATTTGACTGTATAGTCCTGTGACTCATACTGGTCCCGAATAAATTACTAAAACTCCTATTTAGTGTCACAGTGTCATATTGATAAGTTATCAACTCATTTCATAGTCCTTTTGACCTATAATAAATTAATTACTTATCTGGCATTAGTCAAAGCTGACACTTTACCAAATTGTCCTTTGATGATTTTCCAAGTCATTACAATAAAAACATCTCTTTATTGAGAAAAAAGGTTATCATTTGAAAGGTTATAGTATAAGGAGGTTTTGAAATATTCAAGCTTGGTTTTTTCCTCTATAACTCTATAGATGATGTCGCGAAAGAACTTGTGCTTAAAGCTCCTTTACAAAGTAAGCCCCAACAAAGGGTTTCCCTTAATCTACTCTTCCCAAGTGTCTTGAATAACTAAAGAGAATTCATGATGTTACATCTAAAAATTTTAAAAATTGAATGGTTTTCTTCTATTTGGTTGAGAAAAGAAAATAGTACACGTTACTAAGCAAGTTAGAAAGACCAAGATGCCTAAATAAGTCGTTAGAGCCTGAAAAAGCTTGGTTCCAACCTTTATTCACCATGATTCAATCAAAATTTCTTTGGATGCTGCCAAAGCTACTTCTCTTACTATACCAAGCATACCAAAATCCTCTAGAATGTAGGTCCTCGATATCCAAATTTTAGATGCATTGATTAAAGTCTATAATTTCCCCAATATCAATACCTTTATCCCTTTCCTCTCAATATGGGACCTGACTATATTAGAATCACCCACCAAAATCCTTAGATTATGATTAATGATAATGGAGATTTGGTAATTGTGGTTTCAAATATATCTTCTACAAGCATGATCATTTATTCCGTTTATAAATGTATGAAAAAACAACTATGAGGAGATCTAATATGTATGGAGAAAACTATAACTTCTGTCATGTCTAAATATGATATCCACTTTGAGGAGAGAGGGATTTCTACACACCCAAATTCTATTGACCCTCCTATTTGAATAATTGTGAGTAAGGTTCCAATGATGAAAGCATATTTTAAATGAAGACTCAATGCCAGAAAACCTAACACTGGTTTTAACAATATTAAGTAAAGAATTTTTTTCACTAGAGAAAAAATCCTTTATATTTTATTTTTTACTTCAAGGGGGCCAATAAGCCCTTCTATATTTTAGGATGATAACATAATTGTGGGAGTTTTAGGGATGAATTAACCCATGCCTTGAGCTGTTTCTTCTATTTATGTGTCTATTTCTATGTCCTTTTTGTCTTAGGGTTGTTACCTTTGTTTTGGTTAAGAGTTTGTAAAATTTGAGTTTGCTCTTGATCTTCATAAGCAACTAATACAACAAAAGAGTTTTGAATTAGGCATTTGGATTTTTAGTTCAAATGTAGTCTCCAAGTTATAAAATTCAATTAGATTATATGTTGTATCCTTGGTGATGATATCTAGGGGATTAGGACAACAATTAGGAAATTGTATAGGAAGGGTTTGAAGGTGCACGGAAACTTTATACTAGTAAATGGAACAATAGAGGGATGGTTTTCAACAGTTTCAATAGGGTAAAAAATAGTTGTTTTAGCCACCCAAGTTTACTTTTGGTGTGGAATTGGTCATCTCTTTGTGGGGTCACCAAATACCTAACACTAACTATAGTTTTAGGGAATCCATTCATATTCTATGGGATACCATAAGACATCACATTAGGATCTTGTATAGGGACTTTATTTGGAAGGTATTGACCTATTTTCACTCCAACAAATGTCCTAGAATAGGATAAATGTTCCATGATTGTAGTGAGTTTGTCTTTAAATATAAGGGTACCCATTGAACAAACCTTCATTCGAGATGTGGAGCTTAAGATTTGGAAGCTTTATCTAGAAAAGAACTAAACCACCTGCTTCCTTGTGAAGGTTTAATTTTAGAGATCAGGGCTTTAGGGTATAGGTTTATTGTCAAACGACTACGGACCATTTTCAAGGACTCTCAATTTGTTATCGTCCTATCTAAAGTTAAATAAGAACACCCTATTTTGAGCAAATACAAAACCACAATTCAAAGACATACCCATTTTTAATTTTGTATTCATTTCTACTTTTCTAGTGGTGTTCATTTTGTTAACATCAATGAAACTTGTCTGGGAGTTTCTTTTATGAACTTTAACGATTTCAAGTTCTCTAAAATTGGTTCATGCTTAAGCCACATTTGTTTATTAGCTAGTTCAATTAGCTCATAATTGGGCTCTTTAAGAAGTTATTTGGAAGTATATTCCCAGACTTAGCTCTTCTCTAGCAAAAGATTGTCTTAATTTTCTCAATCTCATCAATACACTTTTAGATATATGTCAAATAAGACTTCACATCTCACTCATTCAAAAGTGTTTTGAGAGAACCGAGAGAATCTTTTACTTGAGTGCCACCAACTATTACATAGAATGTAACTCTATTACTCATATTTTGGCCTATTATGTTAGCATTGTAGATTAGTATGACCCTTTCACATTGTGTATGATGAGATATTATATTTTTTTATTGGAAAACAATACATTCCATAAACATTTTTTGGAATCCAATGAATACTATAGTTAATGTTTCTAATTTAAAGAAAATTTAGAGAATTAATTTAGTTTCGTGATATATAATTTATGATTCTATTAACTAATAATTTTAAGAAAAAATTACATAATTATTTATAAAAACAAATATGAAGGCCCCACACTCTCACCTAAGACTTTTAACTGGAGAAACTCCCTATGACAATGTCGACAACATTCCCAACCTAATCTCTCCCAAGGTCACATGCCTTTCCCTATAAAACATATAGAACTACCCAAAAGCAGCTGAATCTTAAAAAAGCTTCTATATGGGTTGATTTCATACACTATCATATGGTGATGGCAGTTGCAACCATAATTATCAAACCTAAACATGAAAATGAACTGGTGAGAAAATAGTTTATGGTTCAGTGATTCAACCATTGCATTAATTATTTGAAGTGTTATTATTTGGTAGTCATGGATACTTTATTTAGATATTATTAATTTTGGTAGAAGAAAGAATATATTTGAGCTTTGGTTGAGTGTTTAAGGTTGATTTGTATTTTTTAATAAACTCGAGTTCAACTCTTAACTAATCATTTTATCACGATAGTAAATGCTCACTCGGGCGAGATTGATATAGATTATGAAGATAATAGAACATTCTTTCATCTTATTTTATATTTTTTCGGAGAACTTACACCCAAGGTTGATATGATGATATGCTTCTTTGGCATATACGCCCTTTATTACTACTAGATTGAAGATTAAAGAATGCAGAGATATTTTTGACAAAGTTATTGCCTAGGTAAAGAGCAGGACCTCTAGGTACTGTCTTATGGTGGTAGATTCCAGGTCATTAGTTTTGTCATTTTCTCAATGTAAATTTATTGGCGTAGTGTATTTAAAATACCCAAAAAGGTCCTATAAGAAATTAAAGAAATTCTTAGAGTCATCCTTTGGTCAGGCCCCGAACTCAAACCAACTGGTGCCAACGTATCTTAGAGTCCCATTTATAACATAAAAAAGAAGCAACTCTAGTGATAAAACGACTAGCAATTTGCAACACAACTTTGATGCTGCAAACATTTATGGAACTTGTAACATCCCAAACCTTAATTATTGGATAATTAAGGTTAACAGTAAATATTAACAAGACTAAGCTTAAATAAATGATGAAAAAATTGCTTGAAGCAGTTTGACCCTGAAACTAAAGACCAAAGACACATATGTATACCGTCAATATGAAGATTAAATTAACAATCAATGCATTATAATGCATTCTATTATAAATGAATCTTTTGATGATACCTTGGAGCATTAACCCAAGAGATAATCTAAGTAAGAAAAATATTATAATGACACTTTAAATTATTGGATGGAGTTACTTAATGAAAATTAAGAGAAAATGGTGTGTAAATATGAGCATATTGAAACATGAATAGATCATTCAATTGTGGAAACTTATAGAAATCATTCTAATGACAAGTCACAAATTTACTAACTAAGCAAATTAACATGGTGACAACTAAAATTAGCTAGTAACTAAACAAAATCTAAGTTGAGAACTTGGGGATTGATTGGGATTGAAAACAGAAAGGAAAACTAACCAGAAATGCGTGCAATAGAATTGAAAATTTTTAGGATTTTTTTCGCACTACAGTGACTTCATCGTGGAGAAGACGATGAACAGTGGCATTCAGGTTCGGGTCGCGTCAGTTAAACAGGTCTGGGCTGACCCTAATAAAAATAAGTCTAAGTGTAATTAGAACGGCGTCGTTTTATTTAATGAAGGGCTAATGTCATCATGATGTTAGCATGACGCAATGAACCAGGGTAAATCGGATGGCTCTTACCCTAACAAGACCAGTTCATTTACTTTAAGATTGGACGAGACAGTTTTTATAAGTTTCCTAAAATTATATTTTAGCCCCCAGACTTTTAGGTTTATTACGAAATGGCCCAGAAAATTAATTATAAATTAATTTTAAATCCTTTTTAATTTAAAAGAAATTATTAAAATGCCCTTAAGCCAAAAATAGGGCAAATGAAGGCCAATTAAAATGCAATAAGAGTTTAACCTAGCGTTTTTGAGCATTTCGACTCAATTTTAATTGTGTCCTAATGTATTAATTAAGTTGTCAATTGAACTCCGATGACTATGAAAATATCTACCTTAGCATTTTTGGATATTCCCGACCCAATGGTAGGGTCCATTTTATGAATCGAAGTCTAAAAAATTTAGACATGTGAAATACCATAATTACTAGTATGCCCTGAGTGACACCAAAATCAATTAAATGTCAAAGAAGGCCTATTTTGACTTTCTTTGACATTCCAAACTCGACGGTGAAGTCCATTTTAGCAAATAAAGTATCAAAAAATTTAACACGTGAAAGTGTAAAAATACGAAAATGCCCCTAGACTTAATATAAGTCACAAATAGGCAGATTAAGATCCGGAAAAGCCTAAATTGGCTATCTTCTATACTCCGAACTTAACGGTGACATCTTTTTAAGGGAAATAAGACCCGATTACAAATTAAAAAGAGACGAATACGTCTTTAAAGCTTAATATAGCTACCAAAAAAGTATAGATGAAATGAAATTATTAATATTTTTAAGACCGCCTGGACTAAAAAATGAAGTTCGTTTAGGAAAATGACGAACTGAATGATATAAGACATAAAAGGGTAAATGACCAAAATGCCCCTAAAGGCTAAAGTAAGGCACATGATGAAATACGAAGTTTTAGGAACCCTTATTAAAGATCGTGAGGGAATTCTAAATAGTACAATTAAGTACAGAAGAGGTTTAAAATACTAAGTAAGCAAATGATTAAGGTGAGATACATACTGATATAGTATCAATATATTTTGAACCATGATTTAGGATTGCCAACAAAGGAATAAGGATAAGACAAGTGCCAAGGTATGTCAAGTAAATAAATAAAGAAATGACTTTGGACACTATTTCACAGGTGAGTAACCCTAAATCCTAAAATGGAGGCTTTTCATTTGATTTCTGTTCTTTTATTGTCTTCTCACATTTGAATGTTATGCTTTATAGTTTTATGCAAATCCTTTATTATCATGTTAAAAGTTTTGAATAGCATGCTTTAGGAGTAACATTCTTAAATGTTTTAATGTATGGATATTTAAGGATGTTTTGCAAGCATGTTTTAGTATTACTTGCCTTACGGACCCCGCCGGGGATAAGAGCCAATAGATTGCTTAAGATAGCGAGGACTCCGCTGGGAGTCAGAATCTGGAAAGGACTATGTAAGCCAAGAGCTCTAAATTACATAAATGATCACCTAGGTGACAATAATGACTTAGGGACATACGCTATAAAGATGTTTGACATGTGATACATACTTATTTTTCTTCTATTGTTATAAAATGCATGATGAAATGATATTTTGCAAAACCACACTAACATGAACCCTTATGCAACAATTACAGCATGTGTTGAAAATCACATATTTATTTTATTATTTTATGAAAAAAATGCGAGTAGATTTTAAATGAACATCCTTTAATTGATATCCATGAAAGTCATAAACATTTTATGAAAGTTTATGAAAGCTATGAAAAGATTTACAAAAGGGGCTTCCAAAAATCCATGACATGGGACTAGAGTTACTTACAAGCTTTTTATTAAGCTCATAGGGTTTTATCATGTAATTTTTCAGGACAGACTAAGAAGTTTACTGATCTAGATGCAAGTAAGCCAGGATGAATAAAGGCTCTAGCTAGGGGAGGGTTAGTATCCCTGCCATAGAGGTATCAACCTAAAGTAATTAATACCAAAGTCATGTGAAAGTTTAGATAAGAATAGAACGTGAATGATGTTATTATTGTTGTAATAGTTAGACATTTATATGTAATGGAGTGATGGGCTCATGTCATTGTAAGTCTGATATAGAGTTTAGTTAGGCTCTGCCAAGTGTGATTGCATTCAAGGAAATTTTTACAGACAGATTTTTGCTACACGATTATGTATAACTGAATGCAATCTATTTGGACATGTTAAGAGGCCTTCGGGTAGACATGTCATAAATATGATACAAAAGGGTTAGTGTATTGGTGAGATGCCTAACTGGCTGATCACTATCCCTAATCCTCATAGGGTGGGGTCTAGGATGTGACAGAGTGGTATTAGAGCAAAAATTACCTATGATATGTAACACTTTAGAGCATGAGTGGCCTAAAGTAGGTGACTTAGGTTACAAGAGCCCAAGTAACCAATAGCGTTAGAGTTACCCAAACATTGAGTTACCAACATAGTTGGAGAATTAGAGCTAGGCTACCCTAACCTAGGCAACGATTAGAAGTAGGATTCATAGGAATCCTGGAGGAACTAGAAATCGTTAGAACTTTAGGTACATGAAGCTTAGGAAATAAAGTAGTAAGTTGATGAGAAGGTTTAGATTTGAAACCCAGAAGTTCTTGATTATGAGAGATATGAAGTATGATTTGAAGTTTAGAACTTGATGATTGCCAAAGACAATGTTACAACTCCATAAGGAATTCAGAGAATTCGAGGTTTAAGATCGGGGTAGAGCAATGAAAGTAAGGTGATTATATGAATCACTCTTGGAGTCAATTAAATTACCCATTACAGGTAACTTAAGGATGAAGTTAGAAACTAATGTTTCCACAAGTCGTGAATCATTCCTTGTTTCAATCCTGCTCTTAAGAAGATTTAAGTTAAAAGAAGCTTTATTCAAGGATAGGAGTGTTATACATGCCTAAATGTACAAGGAGTTCAAATTATTGATAAATCTCTAGATAAAGGAAAGTTGAGAAGATAGTGGCACACGCTGGAATGTTGATAGATCCTTAATTACAGGTAAGGCCAACCACCTTATTGTGTAACTTGGGAGCTAGAAAATGTCTGCCATTCCCTATCCAATCAACAAGTTAGAGTCTCAAAGGGATAAGCTTAGTAAAGATAGAAGAAATAACACATCTAATGTAACTTAATGATTCAGTCACAATCATAGTAATGATGACATAAGTAGATGAGTGGTTTTCTTTTACAAAGAAGTGACTCTTGATATATAGGAATGAGCTCTAACGAGCATAGTAAAATATAGTCGAACTAAGTTTGACACACTAAGAATAAAGAAATGTAAAGGATTTAATGGTCAAAAATTGATCACCGATGCAAGTAAACATAAAACTCTATAGTTAGAAATGGTCTGAGGTAATGAACAACTATTAGAATGAATCAAGTACGAAACCATAAACTACAAATGGTAACAAAATATTGGTTTTGTAAGTAATGAGAAAAATTTTTCTATGCAAACTTTCTTAATTGGTCTCAAGGAACGAAGGGAGCCTCGTACACTTACTATGCTCTGACCCATAATGAAATGGGAAGATATGGACCTGAAATTAGACGAAAGATACTTGCCTAAGAAATTAACCCAAGTAAGATACAAGGCATTGATTATCTCACAAAGTAAGTACATGAACACGAATGTCGAGTGAGAGGTAAAGGAAAATTTTATTCTGCATCAAGAAAAACTTAACGTAAAGAAATTGTTAGAACAACTAACCTTAACCCAAGGATGCTTACAAATTTAAGTATCTAGGATTCACGGATAGAATCTGTGAAAGACAACTGTTGTCAACTAACAATGTCAAAGGTGATGTCATAGAAGATTGCAATTATGAAAGAAAAAAATAAGAAAGACTACCACGAAATTTATGACTTTTAAATTCTAATGAGATCTAAGGATCGAATTGGAGTAAGGCCAATCATCGAGCTCAAGTAAGCTAGTTGTGTAGTAACGACAAGTAAAAGACTAATGCATCTAAAAAAACCTTGGAAGTTGATATAGACCAAACGACTGACGATAGTGGAAGTCAAAAAAACTTAAGACTAAGGTTAATCATAAACGAAAACCCATGATGAATTACAAGGTTCAGCAATGAACTAAGCATAACCTCAAACAAAAGGGTACTTGTAAAGCAACTGATGATAGAATTTGAAAGATCAGTAAAAATTGGGTATTCCTATATCCTGAGAACCCTCTTACAAGTCCATTTAGAGTTGAAGAAGTGAGAAGCTAAGCATAGCACTATGCTTTATCTCAAGAGACAAAGAGAAAGCTACGAATATGTAAAAACTGAGACAACGATAGGGAAGAAATGGAGGAACTAATTTTCTCAAATCCTTCCAGCCTATGCGATGGGTACAAATGGAAACAAGTAAAGTATAACAAAGGGCACAGTGCCAATAAGTCAACCCATAAAACATACATAAAGAGGATTAACTTACATTTAGTAAAACTAGCTTATGAGATGGATCCATGTATAAGAATCACAAGATATGTAAGGGAATGAGACTAGGTTACCTATGCTCTAAGGAAGCCTATAACACCAAAAGACACCTGTGTAAATTAGCGTCGAGACTAAAAGAGTACCTATGACATAAAGAAAAAATGAAACATCTAAAAACTCACGGATAGATTTAAATAGACAACAAATGTCTAAGAAAATGATACTGTGGTTTACACAACCGAACCTGCAAAGGAAATCCAAAAAGGGATTCACAACCAACGAAGAAATTAGAAAAAACTACTTAAAGAATTAATCCTTGAATAAAGTATCAGGATAGCCAAGATTAAATGTTCCTGATCAATGGAAAGATAATAGTCCAGCCACCAGTATGGCTTTCAAAGACTACCACACAGAACAGTCAGGAAATTGAGAATCCTAAATAATAAAGTGATTATAACTTACTCCCTAAAAGTAAATGTAATGACTAGAAACGAATCCTAATGAAATGTGGGTTAAACGAAACAGTTAGAATAGTGAAGAAATGATTCAAAATATGAACACAAAATTAAGTAGACTAATTAGATACTTGGTCCTCAACAAACTAGAAGTACTTGAATAAAAGAAATTTAATGTACCTCGATAGTGAGAATAGAATCATCCGACCACACACTTGACTTCCAAGGCTACTTCTAATCCGATATCAATAAGTCAGGTGTTATCAAAATGTGAAATGGAAGCATGCTAATGGCACAAATATATGAATAGTTCCCATACGATTAGTTGAGTTTTAGGGACAAAACGTTTTTTAAGGAGGGGAAAATATAACACCCCGAACCTTAATTATTGGATAATTAAGGGTAATAGTAATTATTAATAAGACTAAGCTTCAATAAATGATGAAAAAATTGCTAAAATAATTTGACCCTAAAACTAGAGACCAAAGACACATGTGTGTGCCGCAATATGAGGATTAAATAAACAATCAATGCATCATAATGCAAACTATCATAAATGAATCTTTTGATGATACCTTGGAGCATTAACCCAAGACATAATATAAGTAAGGAAAATATTATACCGACACTTTAAATTGTTGGATGGGATTACTTAATAAAAGTTAAGAGAAAATGGTGTGTAAAAATGACTATATTGAAACATGAATAGACTATCCAACATTGTAGAAACTTATAGGAATTATTGTAATGATAAGTCACAAATTTATCAACTAAGCAAATTAATATAGTGACAACTAAAATTAGCTAGTAACTAAATAAAATAAAGATTATGCAATAAGAACTAATACACACTAATAAAAGGAGAGAAAAGAAGGAAAATGAGGCCTGCAAAGGGTTGTCCAATACTTGAACCCTACACCTTGTACAAGGTAGATGCTAGCACTCAGAAAGAAAATCCACTAGGCTACTAGAACTTTTGTGCTATGATGACCACAAGAAATATAGATAAAGTAAAAGAAATAAGAAAAATGCCATGAGGAAGTGAGGTGTCACCACCCTATTGCACCAACATGTTAGCTAATCAAAACACATGCACCAAATCCTCATGATTCATATACATCTCATGATGTGAGGGAGCCCCAAAAGAAAAGATAATTAGACTTGGTATGTGTTGTGCTCGGCTAAAAAGGGAGAGAACTAAAGAAAGAATAAAGAGAGAAAGTCACGAGAATTGAAGGGGAATAGCTGCATATGACATGCAAGGCTCTAGACTGGGACCAAACTGAAGCTGGAAGGCCCTAGGAGCCATTAAAAGGCAATGAGAGCATGAACAGTGATGATAAAGCTGCCATTGAAGAGAAAAGCTGAGGTATTTCTTTCTTTAAAAACTCTCCATGTTAGCTTTAGTTTATTGGATATTTGAATGAACATATAATCTATATTGATGATATACAATAGCCTAGGATAAAAAACAAGGTTTGAAAGACAGAGAAAACCTCTGAAATAGTGACACCTACCATTAAATACATTGGAAGAAACTGGTTCTGAACTAACTTAAACTGAATTGAAATAATTTAAACTGGGTCTGAACTAACTTAAACCGAATTGAAATAATTCCAAATGGGTCTGAATTGGGACTTAAACTAGACCCAATAAAGGTAATGAAATACTAACTCGCGATCAAAAAGCTCAAAGAAATAGCCCCAAATTTCAAGTTGCAGGTTTCAACAAGCCAAACCGTACTCAAAATGGTGAAGAAACAAGTTCTAACCGAGCTTTGATAACAGTCGGCCATGGATGCCTTGACTGAGCTTTCTAATCCCTTTCAATTCCAAAAATGAATGTGGAAATCTAAGTTGAGGACTTGGGGATCGATTGGGATTGAAAACAGAAAGAAAAACTAACTAGAAACGATCAAAATAGGATTGAAAATTTTAGCGTTTTTTTTTTCACGCTATAATTACTTCATCGTAAAGAATACAATGAATAGTGGCATTTGGGCTCAGGTCGGGTCGGGTTGGTTAAATAAGTCTAGGCTGACCCATATAAAAATGAATCTAAGGGTACTTAGAATGACGTCCTTTCATTTAATAAAGGGCTGACGTCAGTGTGATGTTAGCATGACACAATGAACCAAGGTAAACCAGATGGTTCTTCCCCTAACAAGACCAGTTCATTTACTCTAAGGCTAGACCGGACGATTTTTATAAGTTTTCTAAAATTATACTTTAGCCCCCAGACTTTTAGGTTAATTATGAAATGACCTAAAAAATTAATTTTAAATCCTTTTTAATTTAAGAGAAATTACTAAAATGACCTTAAGCCAAAAATAGGTCAAACGAATGCCAATTAAAATGCAAGAAAAGTCTAAACCAGTGTTTTTGGGCATTCTAGACTCAACGGAATAATTCCAATTGTGCCCTATTGTATTAATTAAGCTATCAATTAAACCTCAATAACTATAAAAATACCTACCTTAGATTTTTGGATATTTTGGACCCAATGGTGGGGTCTATTTTATGAAACGATATCCCAAAAATTTAGACACGTGAAATGCTATAATTACCAATATGCCCTTAGTGATGCCAAACTTAGTTAAATGTCAGAGAGTACCTATTTTGACTTTCTTTGACATTCTGAACTCAACGGTGAAGTCCATTTTATCAAATGAAGAACAAAAAAATTTAACACATGAAAGTATAAAATTAAAAAAATACCCCTAGACTTAATCTAAGTCGCAAATAGGTATATTAAGATCCATAAAAGTGACATCTTTTTAAGGGAAACAAGACCCGATAATAAACTACAAAAATGACAAATACGTCTTTAAGACTTAATGAAGCTACTAGAAGAGTATAGATGAAATTAAAAGACCTATATTATTGTTTTAAGTATCGCCTCGACTAAAAAATGAAGTTTGTTTAGGCAAATGATGAATCGAATGATATAAGACATAAAATGATAAATGACCAAAATTTCCTTAAAGGCTAAAGTAAAACACATGATGAACTACGAAGTATTAGGAACCCTAATTAAAACCATGATGGAATTTTAAACAATAAAATTAAGTCCAGAATAGATTAAGAACACTAAGTAAGCAAAGGATTAAGCCGGGATGCATACTGATATAGTATCAATATATTATGAACTATGATTTAGGATCACCAACAAGGGAATAATGATAAGACAAGTGCTGAGGCATGCCAAGTAAACAAATAAAGAAATGACTGTGGAGACTAGACCACAGTTGAGTAACCTTGAACCCTAAAATGAAGGCTTTTCATTTGATTACAATTCTCTTACTGTCTTCTCACGTTTGCATGCTATGCTTTACAGTTAATTTTATGAAAATCCTTTACTGTCATGTTAAAAGTCTTGAATGCCATGCCTTGTGAGTAGCATTTTTAAATGTTTTAATACATCGATACCTAAAGATGTTTTGCAAGCATGTTTTAGTATTACTTGCCTTACGGATGCCACTAAGGTATAAGAGTTGGCAGATTGATTAAGATAGCGAAGAATTCATCGGGAGTCAGAATCCAGAAGGGGCTATATAAGCGCAAAGCTCTAAATTACATAGATGGTCACCAGGGTGACAATGATGACCTTTGTTAGAAAGATGTTTGGCATATGACACATATTTATTTCTCTTCCATTGTTATAAAATGATATTTTGCAAAACCAGACTAGCATGAACCCTTATATAACAATTACAACATGTGTTGAAAATCAAAAATTTATTTTATTGTTTTATGAAACGAATGCCAGTAGATTTTAAGTAAAGATTCCTTAACTGCTATCCATGAAAGTTATGAACATTTTATAGAGGCTATGAAAAGATTTACAAAAGGGGTTTCCAAAAACCCATGACAAGGGTCTGGAGTTATTCACGAGCTTCTCATTAAGCTCACAGAATTTTATCTTATAGTTTTTCAAGAAGGACCAAGAAGTTTACCAATCCAGGTGCAAGTAAGCCAAGATGAATAAAGGGTCCAGCTAGAGGAGGGTTAGTATCCCAGCCATGGAGGTATCAACCTGAAGTAATGAATATTAAAGTGATGTGACATTTTAGAGAACAACAGAACATGAACGGTGTTAACATTGTTGTAATAGTTAGACATTTATATGTAATGGAACGATGAGCTTATGTTATTGTAACTCTGATGTAAAGTTTAGTTATCCTCTACCAAGTGTGATTGCATTCAAGAAACTTTTTACAAACACAGATTTCCACTACACAATTAAGTATAACTAAATGCAATCTATTTGGACATATTAAGAAGCCTTCGAGTAGACTTGTCATCAATATACTACAAAAAGGTTAGTGTATTGGCGAGGTGTGTAACTGGCCAGTAACTCTCCCTAATCCGCATAGAGTGGGGTCTAGTATGTGACAGAACTTGTGTAAAAAATCATATTTGCTTTGGGTCAAATGGTGTCATTCATTCATAAAGAAGAGATGTTTTGGATTCTCCCTATTCCAATGGATTGTAGTTAGACATGGCAGAAAATTCTTAAACTTAGGCCTCTAGCTAATAAGTTCGTCAAATATAAGATTAGAAATTGCAACAACACTTTCTTTTGGCACGAGTAGTGGCATCCTATTGGAATCTTCAATTTTTTCCTTGATTTAACACAAATTGCAAAACTTTTTGGAGTCCTATGTGCACCACTAATAGTTTACATTCAACAATGCACAAGTGTGCGTCACTAAAAATGGCCTTTTAACGACATTTTACTATGTGTGCTAAATGTGTTATGTTGAATTTTTAGCGACGAACATATAAGTGTCACTAAAGGGGCACTTTTAGAGACACGAAACTATACGTCCTTGAAAGTTTTTTTTTTTAATACTCCCCCATATTTATCCTTTTTGTTTTGTTTTATTCCTATTCGAAACCTATTTCAGTAGTCTTGATATAAAACAATCACATACATTACAAATTCAATCTATAAAAAAAGAAATAAATTTATATATATATATATATAATTAAGATAACAAATGTACAATTTTTCATTATATATAAAAAAATTAAAAAATGTATGTCCAGAGTAAAAAAAAAAAGAATAGCTTGTCTCAATACACATGTGAGACAATGCAAGAATCCTGGTTAAACTAAAATAAAGATCAAATAATATATATTAGCACATTTATTCTATACGAATATAAAAAAAATGTGATAAAATATGAATTTACAAACTTTCTTGCATGCATAAATTGCTAAAATGACTCTTTCTCATATAAGTTGGAAACTGAGGATCGAAACTCAATGACGTAAGTTCCTACAAGTCTATTTTATCAATTGTGAGGTGTGTGGTGTATTTTTCGGTTAGTTAGACTGTTATTGGGCCTTCTAGCTGCTCAAATGATTCTTTCTTGCATAAATTGCAAATTAGGGATCAGAACTCGATGTTGTAAGTTTCTACAAGTCAATTTTCTCAATTTATGAGGTGTGTGATGTAGTTTCAGTGTAGTTAGACCGTTATCGGGCCTTTTAGCCACTCAAAACCCTAATACGTGTTGCTTTGAAACTTATGTTCCTAAAATTACTCTTTCTTACATAACTTAGAAACTATGGATCGAAACCCAGTGTCGTAAGTTTCTATAATTCAATTTTGTCATTTGTGAGATGTGTCATGTGTTTTGGGGTAGTTATATTGTTATCGGGCATTTTGGCAGCTCAAAACCCTAATATGATTTGTTTTTTATAGTTAGGTTCCTAAAATTACTCTTTCTTTCATAAGATGGAAATTAGGGATCAAAATTCCGTGTTGTAAGTCTCTACAAGTCTATTTTGTCATTTTTGATGTGTGTGATGTATTTTTGGGGTAGTTGATTGTTTTCAAGCCTTTTGGCCAATTGAAACCTCAAATGGATTGCTTTTGAAACACAATTTCCTAAATTGACTCTTTCTTACATAAGTTGGAAACTAGGCATCAAAACTTGGTGTCGTAAGTTTCTACAAGTCTGTTTTGAAATTTGTGGGGAGAGTGATATGGTTTAGGGGTAGTTAAACCATTACGAGGCCTTGGCTACTCAAAATTCCAATAAAAGTTATTTTTAAAACTTAGGTTTCTAAAATGACTCTTTCTTACATAAGTTGAAAACTGGGGATTGGAATTTTGTATCCAAAGTTTCTTTGTATCGTAAGTTTATACAGGTCTATTATGTCATTTTTTATGTATGTGATGCAATTTCATAGTAGTTAGACTGTTATCGAGTCATTTGGCTGCTCAAGGCTCTAATATAAGCCCTTTTTAAAACTTGGGTTCCTAAAATTACTCTTTCTTGCATTAGTTACTGACTGGGGATTAGAACTCGGTGTTGTAACTTTGTACAAGTTTATTTTGTCAATTATGAGGTGTATAATGCAGTTTTGGGGTAGTTAGCCCGCTATTGGGCCTTTTGGCTACTAAAAACCTTAATATGGTTTGTTTTTCAAACTTAGGTTCCTAAAGTTACTATTTCTTGTATAAGTTGTAAATTGGGGATCGAAACTCAGTGCTATAATTTGCTGCATGTCTATTTTGTCATTTGTGATGTGTGTGATGTTGTTTTCGAGTGGTTAGACTATCATCAAGCCTTTTAGCGTTCAAAACCCCAATAATTGGCCCTTTTTGAAACTTAGGTTCCTAAAATGACTCTTTCTTCCATAAGTTGTAGACCATGGATCAAAACTCGGTGTTGTAAGGTTCTATTAGTCTATTTTCTTATTTGTGAGAAGTGTAATGCAATTTCAAGGTAGTAAGGCCGTTATCAAGCCTTTTGGCTGCTCAAAACCCCAATGTGGTATGTTTCTTAAACTTAGGCTCCTAAAATGACTCAATCTTGCATAAATTAGAAGTTGGGGATCGGAACTTGGTGTCGTAAGTTTTTACAAGTGTATTTCATCATTTGTGTGGTGTTTCATGTGGATTGGGGGTAGTTAGGCATTTTTTCAGGGTTTTTGGCTGCTTAAAACCACAATATAGGTTCTTTTTGAAACTTAAGTTCCTAAAATAACTCATTCTTTCATAAGTTGGAAGTCAGGGATCAAAACTCGGTGTCATATGTTTCAACAAGTCCTTTTTATGGTGTGTGATATGGTTTTGGGGTAGTTAGAATGCTATCGGGCCTTTAGGTCACCCAAAACCCCTATATAGGCATTTTTTGAAACTTAGGTTCCTAAAATGACTCTATCTTGGACAAGTTGCAAACTAGAGATCAGAATTCAGTGTCGTAAGTTTCTAAAATTCTATTTTGTCATTTGCTAGGTGTGATACAATTTCAGGGTGGTTAGATCGTTATTGGGTTTTTGGGCCACTTAAAACTCCAATATGGATTATTTTGAAGCTTAGGTTCCTAAAATGATTATTTCTTGGATAAGTTGGAAACTGAGGATCGAAAATTGGTGCCATAAGTTTCTACAAGCACTACAAGAAAAGGCACTATTAGCGACGCACATGTGCGTCGCTAATAGTGGCCAAATGCGTCGCTAAAGCTTTTTTGCGATGCACAAATGGGCGTCGGTAACGTCGCCGTAAATGTGCGTCGCTAAAGCTCTTTTGCGACACACAAATGGGCGTCGCTAACGTTGCTGTAAATAGTCACGTCGCTAATAGTATTGGCGATGCACACACCTTTGGGCGTCAGTAAAAGTAACTATTAGCGACGCACATATGGTGTCGCTAATAATTGGGCATGGGCGTCACAAATATTATAAATGGATACAAAGGGCGTCGCTAATAGTAACCTTTAGCGACGCACACAAGGGCGTCGTTAATAGTAACCTTTTGCTTTGTTTTATTTGTTGTTTTATTCCTGTTTAAACCTATATCAATCATCCTGATATACAATAAAATCCAAACATTCTGAAATGAATATATTAAAAAATAAAAATACATTGATATATATATATATATATATATTATACTAATTACGTACATTTGTAAAAGTACAATTTAACAATAAATAGAAAAATAAAAAATTGTCTCAAAACATATAACTACAAATGTCCATGAAAAGAAAAAAAAAACAAATAAAAATAATAAATCCCGATGCAAAACATAAGGACGGCGGTGCAATAATCCCGATCAATCTGAAATAAAGATCAAATGGTATATATTAGAACAATTATTAAATATATATGTAATATAGAATGTGAATAGTATTTTTTTTTTGCATGAATAAATAGTAAGAACGACATAAAGTAGCATACGTTACAAACAACTGATCCGAACTGATTTTCGTAAGTTCGTGCAAGTCTATTTTGTCATTTGCGAGGTGTTTGATGGGGTTTCAGGATAGTTAGGCCAATATCCGGCATTTTGGTTCATCAAAACCCCAAAATGGGCCTTTTCAGAGCAAAAACTTGCATAAGTTTTAAACCGGGCATCCGAACCGAGTGCTGTAAGTTCATGCAAGTCAATTTTATCATTTTTGAGGTGTTTTATGGGGTTTTGGGCTTGTTTGGTTGATATCTAGTATTTTGGTCTGTCAAAATCTGAAAAATGGGCCTTTTTGGAGCTGAAACTTGCATAAGTTTCAAACCAGGCATTCGAAACCGAGTGCTGTAAGTTTGTGAAAGTTTATTTTATCATTTTTGAGTTGTGTAATGGGATTTTGGGGTTGTTAGGCCGATATCCGGTGTTTTGGTAGGTCAAAACCCCAAAATGGGCCTTTTTGGAGCTGAAACTTGCAAAAGTTTCAAACCGGGCATTCAAACCGATTACTGTAAGTTCGTGCAAGTATATTTTATCATTTTTGAGCTGTGTGATGGGGTTTCAGGGTCGGTAGGCTGATATCCAGTGTTTTGGTAGGTCAAAACCCCAAAATGGGCCTTTTTGGGGCTGAAACTTGCAAAAGTTTCAAACCGGGCATCCGAACTGATTATCGTAAGTTCGTGCAAGTATATTTAATCATTGTTTTGGTGTGTGATGGGGTTTTGGGGTTGGTAGGCCGATATCCGGTGTTTTGGTCCATCAAAGCCCCAAAATGGGCCTTTTTGGAGCTGAAACTTGCAAAAGTTTCAAACCGGGCATTCTAGCCGAGTGCCGTAAGTTCATGGAAGTCAATTTTATCATTTGTGAGGTGTTTTATGGGGTTTTGGGCTCGTTTGGTTGATATCTGGTATTTTGGTCGTTCAAAATCTAAAAGTGGGCCTTTTTGGAGCTAAAACTTGCATAAGTTTCAAACCGGGCATCCGAACCGAGTGTCATAAGTTTGTGCAAGTCTATTTTATCATTTTTGAGCTGTGTGATGGGGTTTCAGGGTCGGTAGGCTGATATCCGGTGTTTTGGTAGGTCAAAACCCCAAAATGGGCCTTTTTGGAGCTGAAACTTGCAAAAGTTTCAAACTGGGCATTTTAGCCTAGTGTCGTAAGTTCGTGCAAGTCTATTTTATCATTTGTGAGGTGTTTTATGGGGTTTTGGGCTCGTTTGGTTGATATCTGGTATTTTGGTCGTTCAAAATCTAAAAATGGGCCTTTTTGGAGCTAAAACTTGCATAAGTTTCAAACCGGGCATCCAAACCGAGTGTCGTAAGTTTGTGCAAGTCTATTTTATCATTTTTGAGCTGTGTGATGGGGTTTCAGGGTTGGTAGTTTGATAACCGGTGTTTTGGTTGGTCAAAACCCCAAAATGGGCCTTTTTGGAGCTGAAACTTGCAAAAGTTTCAAACTGGGTATTTTAGCCGAGTGTCGTAAGTTCGTGCAAGTCTATTTTATCATTTGTGAGGTGTGTGATAGGGTTTCGGGGTAGTTAGGCTGATATTCGGTGTTTTGGTCCGTCAAAACCCCAAAATGGGCCTTTTTGGAGCAGAAACTTGTATAAGTTTCAAACCGGTGATCTCCTACAAATTTTCTCTCATTTTATCTCCTATAAGTGTAAAAAGATACAAAATTCCTATACGATTGAAACAATTTAGTAGTGGTACAAACAGTGAAATTGACATTATCTCTACTAAATATGGAGACCTATTTGGAAGTATTACACTTATCAAGAAAAATATATGGAGACCATGGTAACTTATGCATCATACTTCCAACTTATACATTTAACTCAACTCAATAAATCCTTATCTTTTATGTTTAAATGACAAACATCACAATGGGTTAATTCAATTATCATAAGACACCCAAAAAATTAAATAAATTACACATTTCGATCTAATATGAAGAGTGAGAATAGACCCAGAAATTATGAGTTATCAACTATGCTAGCTTGGATTAGCATAAATACAATTCAATGACTTCCGTTAGAATTCATGTCGCCTTGACCAAGATAAATTCTTACTTATAAAGATTTTTAATTAAATTATTTTTGCAATCTACTTAAACTCAATTCAACTATTTCTTCATCTAAATTAATTGGGGTCAGTTCAAAGGTCACTATTCTCTGTTAATTCCGTTTATACAGTATATTGGGAGGAATAAATTGAAGGCAAATCTAACTTTAGATTATAAAAGGAAAGAGCTCTGAAAATTGAGATTGTCCTAGCCGCCACCCCGCCCGCGTTAAATTGCCTTCACTTCTATTAACAAATTTAGCTACTGGTACAATTGAATTTCTAATGATTAATATTAAAAACTTAAGAATTTTGTTAATTTATAAATTTTAAAGGAGTTGTATTTATTCCATAATAGATAAATAATAATAATTATATTATTTAATAAGTAATATATTTTTAAAAATTATTATACTATTGATTTATACAATGAAAAAATATATACAAATACAGGTAGCATAAAAACATTTAACAAATCATATATGTTGTATTCTAATTCTGACTAATGAAATTCTTGACTTTAACAATGCAACATCCTTGTATGGCAAAAAACTAAAAAAGAAAAAATTCTAAAACTCAATATGAGAAGACAATAAAAATGCTCAAAGAAATGGAACAACTCTTTTCCTTCTTTCCATTTTCTCTTTTTCTTATCTTGAATAAATTTAAAAATTTTGTGGAACCTAATCTTCAGAGATAGCAAATAAAAAATTTTGAAATTAAAAAATTTCAGTATCAGGCCTAAAAATAGAAATAGAAATACCATCTCAAAGAGATTCAAACACTCTTAGTTGTCCTCGAAATCTACTTTTGTCCAATCAATTCCATCTGATTCATACTCTTGAAACAAAATAAACAAGTTTTGACATTAACATTCTTAACATTCAGTTTTCCAAGAGAACTTCAAGGAGCTTCAAGAAAGTTGTGGAGAAGAAAACATGTATCAACTTACCAGAGAGAGAGAGAGTTACCGTAGTGGCCAGAAGCGTGGTCGTCGTCGGATGGACCGTTTTCCGTCGTCGGAACCCTAGTCGTGATTGAGGAGTGAAAGTGACAGAGAGTGAGAAAAATTAGGGGACAGATGAAGAAACTGGGTCGCGGTTGGGGAAGAAAAATAGGGGATTTTTAGTGACGCACACCGAGCATCGCTAAAAGTCCTTGTACGTCGCCAAAAATACCCTAAAATGACGTTGTTCTACTAATCAGACTATTCGCAGCGCCCCCATGTGCGTCGCTAATAATAATTACTATTAGCGAGACACGTGTGCATCGCTAATAATCCATTTTCCCGTGCCAAAACATGCGCGCCCATTTTTTTGAGCAGGAAATTTATTATTTACTACTTTTTAGCGGCACACATATTGTGCGTCGCTAATAGTGCCTTTTAGCGACGTTTTACTAGGAGTCGCTAATAATGTGCGTCGCTAACAATATAATTTTTGGTAGTGAAGTCTATTTTTTCATTTGTGTGGTGTGTGATGTAATTTTGGGATAGTTAGACCGTTACCGGACCTTTTGACCACTTAAAACCCCAATATGGATTGTTTTTGAAACTTAGGTTCCTAAAATGACTCTTTCTCGCATAAGCTGAAAATTAGAGATCGAAACTATATGCCACAAGTTTTTACAAGTTTATTTTGTCATTTGTGAGGTGTGTGATGAGATTTTAGGATATTTAGTTCATTTTCAGGCCTTTTGGCCACTAACCTTGTCACGCCCCGAATTCTAGCGAACCCGTGGCGCGACTGACGAGACGAAAGAAAAATAAAATAATAAAGAAATAAAGAACAATCTAACGAATTCAGCCCAAACTTACATTCATTTCCTTCAATGTACATCCACGTAAAGCACAGTCAATAAAAACATTCAACATGTCATTCGGGCTTAAGCCCTACATCACAAAATATGCCCTCATGGGCCAAATATCCTCCTAAACTCATATCTCCTCCACCCTGTAAGACTTTCTCAAGTCTCAAGTGCCGGGAACGTCATCTGAAATGTTTGTCCCACAAATGGGTCAGCTCAACTGCTGGTACAATATAATGCTAATGCAAGAAACAAAATTAAGGGCGTGGCATGTGCAAGTGTACAGTTATATCTACATGGCTTTCAACATCATGCATACAATGTACTAGCGATAATTTACATGTCATCCAACTCATTAACATAATCTAAGGCGTGGCATGTGCAAGTGTACATTCATCTCTACATGCATTCTAAATTATCCATGCAATGTAATAACAATAATCCACATGCTTTCCAAATTGTCCATGCCACATAATAGCAATAATCCACATGCCATCCATCCATATTATCCATGCAATGTAGCAACGATAATCCACATGCTTTCCAAATTGTCCATGCCACGTAATAGCAATAATCCACATGCCATCCTTATTATCCATGCAATGTAGTGTCAATGCCCATGAAACATGTCACACCCCGAATTCCCGACCGAACCCGGGGACGCGACTAAAACGAAACAAAAGCAAGGAAATAAATAAATAGAAAGAAGATAATAAATAGACACAGACGTACATACGTTCACTTCGGTCAATATATATATATATATATGTCTTTGGGCTTAAGCCCGTACATCACAAAACACGCCTCTGGGGCCAAATATCCATCTACAGTCAAGTCTCCTCCACTCGGCTAGACTTCCTCAAACCTCAGGTGTCGGGAATGTCATCTGAAATATGGTTCCCACGAATGGGTCAGCGCCAACATGCTGGTATGGTACAATACTAATGCAAGGAACAAAATTAAGACGTGGCATGTGCAAGTGTACATGTATATCTACATGCCTCCCTAATCATGCATACAGTATAATGGCAATGTACAACCACATCTGAAGAAAACCCTATATCATGTTCACAAATTCATCAACACAATTGACAGGCAATATGCGTGACACACCCATGCATAACTCTATGCCACACCCATGTCTCATTTACGGGTACTCCCCGATGGCACGGAGTACCAATGCAATGGCCAATTTTGGGTTTTTTACCACAGGATCTACACGCTCATAATGCAAAGCACCACGTGCTCACCCATGCCATATGCCCAAGGAATTCACCATATGCCAATATGCTCATGCAATCTCAATGCAACAAGGTTTCATTAATATAGCATGCTCGAGACAATAATATGTATATCACCAACCAGTTCCACATGCTAGCATATCTCATATAATCAACTTAAACACATGTCATGATTCACGTTCATCATTTCACTTAAATCTACAAATACATAAACAATCAACTTTAAATGATGCATCACATTTAAGATCAAATCCCAAGACTTCATCCACAAATCTACGTGTCATACTCGATCAACCTCGACACTTACGCAAATCCACATATCACAATATCAACAATCCTTCTAAAACATAAATCACATATGATGAGAACTCAAGAAGTAAATCACATTTCCCAAATAATCATAAAGAACACGGAAGTAATTAAACAATCAACTCAAAGAAGCAATAATTCTTATGTGATCTTCTATCAGCAGATAAGCACAAGAAATCATTCAATCAAGATGCACATCAATCCTAATTTAATTCTATTCCTTACTTAGTAAAGTACCATACCTGATCGAGTTATCTGAACCCCACTAAGCTGTGTCCACTATGCAATCCCATCAACCAGGTTAATCTTTACTCCACGGTTCCTTCTTCAGCCTTTTTCCTCAAGCAGATGATGATCCTGACAGATTCTATCCCCTTATCATCCCTTCCATCTTATCATCCCATCCATCAGATATTGAAGAACTTTCCCTTCCAATAATTCATCATAGAAATCACAACATCCGACAGTTACAGGTTCCCCAACCTCCATCACTGGACAACGGCTCTGCTGCTTCTATTAGCCTGCTTCAAACCCTGAACAGTCAGCTTCACCTATTACTAGATTTTCCCTTTTTGCATATGTTGAATCATATGCACAATATCCTAACAAGAATGGCCAGACCACATTTGGATTCCATAATTAAACCGTTGCACATTAGATCTTGAAACAGCAGCTCCAACTGCTGCAGGTTCCCATCCGTTCAACCCAAAATATCGACACGCACAATCATACCCACTCGACATCACTGCTTCTTCTCCCCCGCAACGTACCACATAAACACACAATTTATGTCTCTCCAATTCAACTACCATCCACAATTCCACATCATCTTCAAACACGGCTGGATTAGCAAACCCGACTTGCACTATCTCGACCCGACTGTCCGACTTAACCACAGCTCCTCTTTCTCTTTCTATTTCCTTTCTCCATCCCTCCGTATTGCCATATTCACAAAAGAAAGTCTGCTTAAAATTGAGAGATCCCCAACCTGAACATCCTCTTCTATCCATAAATCTGCTACTGCTCCAGCAACTCCAGTTATGCGGCACCCAACTCATCAGCTATCAAATTAGAATGAAACAAAAATTCCATTTGAATAACCCACATCCCCTGCAAATCCATCCAACGCCACAGCCCAATCGTTCCAATACTTCTCTAAACACTCATCGTTCAGCCGCACGATCTACCTTCAGCCAGATCCCACTTACAACACCATCACTGAACCTCCGTCGCAGCTACTGTTGTGCTGCTACCGCTACACATTCAAATACATACCTGCTGCACCGTTTACACACATACACACACACATAGACGCCTATATATCCCCCAATTTAAACAAATCACCAAAACCTAACTTTCTCATACATTGACCCTTAAATTCCAAAGAGAAAACCTGATCAAAACAAGATAAATATAACCTGCAAGCAAAATTTCTGCTACAACTCAATTACCCAATGCAGCCCATCCAATAACAAATCCAACCCGAAACCCATACATTCCATCACAACTCCATCCACCAATACGAACCCTCTGCAATGCTAGACACGCACACACAAACTCCCGAATCACAACAGACATCGTTCACCGATGTCACGACTTGAAACCCACCCTCTGCGGATTACCGGATCGCGATCGCCGCCCCGAGACCCGAAGGCC
Source organism: Nyssa sinensis (assembly GCA_008638375.1). Taxonomy (NCBI): domain Eukaryota; kingdom Viridiplantae; phylum Streptophyta; class Magnoliopsida; order Cornales; family Nyssaceae; genus Nyssa; species Nyssa sinensis. The sequence continues at coordinate 26,421,628 of CM018031.1, forward strand.
CCGAGACAAGGCTCGCATCTGCAGCGGTATGGAATAGATGTGCTACACATGATTGCGGAAGCGTGAAAAACTTTTTCTTTTCTTTTCTCATTTTTAAATTATGCACATCCGTCCGATACTGCTGTTCCATACATAGCATACATGGTTACACATTCAGAGTATAACGAAAACTTAAAGACTTCATACATCGATACAATACATATTCAGTTACCCTGAGGGCTTATTACATATTCTTACTTTGTCTATTAATACAAAACGTACTACTACTGTTCATAGGTTCTTCAAGAGAAACTACTTAAACATATCCTTCCAAAAACAGCTAGACTCATCGTGGTTGTCCTTAAGACCCTGTCTGCTGCATCACCTGAAAGGGGGGGTCCGAACAAAGTCCGGGTAAGCTAATCTAAGCTTGTGAGCAATTCCAGTATTCGTCATGGGGTTTTCAATTAGCAGTGGTTTTTAGTACATAAGAGTTGTAAAACATTCACTGCCAATTGCTTATACAATTTAGAATACAAAGTACATGCATTCTTAAAACAGATAGCTTTGAAACATTTAAAGTATTCAAGCTAAACTCGTACTTCGATAAATAGAGTATATAACTCAAAACATATGCATTTCAAATAGCTTGAAAACATTTAAGGTATCCAAGCGAAACTCGTACTTCATCAGATAAAGTATATAAACTTTAAATCACATAAATATGTATTTGAAAATGAGGGTAAAACCTGCTTTCATTTCCAAATCACTTTGTCATCTTTTCTCTTTAATTAGGTGGAATCTGTTTCGAACCAAACTCCCATTTTACTGCCAATACTGTCGATCTCATTTGCCTGGGGGATTAGATCCTGCTACCGGGCATTTACTGTTGAATCCCGAAGGATTTCAACCATCATATGGGGTGGTACTTAGTACCGTTTATCTTGTAAAACATTTATCACATAACTTCTTCAATAGATACTTTCATGAGTATTTAAAACATGAAATGTATAATTTCTACAATAGGACTTCAAATACTTGTAACTATCAAATTCAGGATTTTTAACATAATTTGGCATTTAAAACTTTAGACATGCTGAAATATGTTTTAAGAAAACTATGATAGATACCAATCACTGAGCATGTCATAATAGAGTTATAAAACAGTACAATTAAAAGTTGTATCATGTAAATACTGAATTTGAAACTTCAAATACTTCACATCTTTGAACTTAAAACTTTTTCAAATCCATAGAGTTAAATCTCCAATTCAACCACAGGGTTACTCACCTAGTACTTCTGGTTTTCAATCTATTTAGTCGCCTTTCCTTTGGCTTCCTTCAACCTTTGAAGCCATTCTTGCAGCGTTTCGGTGTCCTTCTGTTTCTTAATCTTTTTCGCTGCTAGTTGCTCCTTGGTTATAGTCTTGTAAATGAAGGGGCGAACGCTGCACACTTCATTTGTTTTGGCAATCCGGATATATTTCTGAACTACCTGGAGTTGTTTTTCTAGCTTCTCCCGGAAAACTTTCTGTTTCGGATCATTTGCTATTTGTGACCTTGTCATCATTGGGGGAACTTCTCGTTCTTGGTTCATTTTTGTGTCTATTTAATTCTCTGTTTAAAACACAATTTAACGTGTCAAGAAAACAGATTTCTACAATCATACTCTTCTGGTAGCTCCATTAACCTTAATGTAAAGTTATTTATTTAACATGTTTACGTGTCGTGTCTTTTCGTATTTCATTTCTCGTACTTGTCTTAGTATTAGTACTTTGGCATTACTCTAATTTATAGTCATCTGACAGATGTTATTCATCAAATTTTATGTCTTTTTATTTTAGACATTTCTTTAGGTCGAATAGACTCTACCATTGAGTCCGGAGTGTCGAAGAAAGTCAGTTTAGGCTTTCCTAACATTTAATTCGGACTATTACATGTAAAAGGAAAAAATGGTCATTTAATCGTCTTACGTGTCATATTTTCTGTACGTCGTTTCGTAATTTGGACTCCATTTTTGAGTCCGGGATGTCAAAGAAAGTTAATTTAGACCTTCTCTGATTTCATTTTGGCTTTAGAGGTACCAGGGGTATTTTGCTCTTTTTATCCCTTTACTGTGTCTTTATTTTTCGGGACCTCGTCTCGTGTCGTGGACCTCACCATTGGACTCAGAAGGTCCAAGATAGTAAGAATATACTAATAACTTGTAAGTTTTGGTCAAAGGGGTATTTTGGTCATTTACCCCCCTTATGTGACTTTATTTTTCGGGCCCCGTCTCGTAAAATGGACCCTACCATTAGTCTCAGAATATCCGAAATAGTAAGGATACACTATTCATATGTTTAATTTGGACTTCATTTGCTCTATTTACGCCACAAGGGCAAAATAGTAATTTAACTTTATTTATTAAATAATTAAATTAATTATTTAATTATTTAATTATTTTTCCAGGGGTCTAAATGCATAAATTTTCCCTCAGTTGGGCCTCAGTATAATTTTTCTGAAGCCCAGGGGTCAATCCGTAATAACCAAAAGTCTTGGTTTATTTTATTTTAAATAAAACAGAAAACCAGAGGGTTCAATTGAATCTTAAGTGAATCGGTCCGGTTCAGTTGCAAACCAACCGGTCTATCTGGTTTATTTACATGTGGCTGACGTCATGATGACGTCAGCCCTAGCGTCCATTTATTTAAACCGACATTCAAAACGTCGTCGTTCCATTTAATCGGTGGCAAGCCCAGAGGCTGCCACCTGTCCGAGTCGACCCAGCCTTATTTTAAAAATCGAGTTGACTCGTCTTCGTCTTCCCCACGAGACCCGACTGAAAACCCTAGTTTCCGAATTTCTTTTCTTCCTATTTCGTGCAGTTTGGATCCATGGATCCTTACTGTTTTTGTCCCAAAATGTTCCTAAGGTATGAAAGACCAACTTGGCATTAATTTGGGAGTTCAAAGTGAACTCGTTGCTTCGGTTTAAGAGGTGATAATCCGAACTGTAATTCGGTCATACATGCTCATTTTTGAGCCAAATCACTTACGGTTTGTTCCATAATGATCCTCTATTCATGAGGTTTTAGTTTTCATTTAGAGAAATAGATTAAATCATGAGTTACAAGGTTTGGGGTGTAAAGCCGTAACCTGCAACTTGGTGTTTGAGGGTCATTTTTTGAGCTTTGTGGTCGCGGTCATATGTTTTTAGCATGCTCATAATATCTACTTTAAGTCTTGACAAGCCAAATCAAGCTTAAAGGAAGTCGATTCAGACCTGCCATGGGCAAGGTCTTCAATGGAAATTTTTCGTGGGTTTCATGTTTTCAGTCGTTTTCATAGCCCATTTTCATGCTTAATACATGTCTAGATATACATTTAAGCATCATATATACAAATCATAACCTAATCTCCTAACACATGCAAAATATTCTAGAGAGAGAATTTTAAAAGTTTTCATGGGTTTACCTTTCACCACTGTTTTTCTCTTTCTTTCTTGCTCTGAATCTCTTCTTCTATCTCCTCAGTTTCTTTTTCTCTGATTTCTTTCGTATGAAGCAAAGCATGCTTTGCATGCCTTGCTTTTAAAGAGAGAACCGACCTCTCACTCTCCTGTTCCCTCCCTCTCTCTCTCTCTCTCTCTCTCTCTCTCTCTCTCTCTCTCTCTCTCTCTCTCTCTCTCTCTCTTCTTTCTGATTTGTAGCCCTACACTAGACCTCCCATCTCATAAATTTTGCTTTTTTTCTTTCAGCTTTGCATTAAATTTTACAAGATATTTATACATATAATATATACATACACTCATATATACAAGACAACACACACACACACACCAGCCAACACACACACACCATTCACACCTGTTCACACCTTTTTCATATATATATATATATATATACTCGCATACATACATGCTTCCATATACATACATATATATTTCACTTTATACATATATATATATTATTTAATTAATATATATAACATTTCTTTACTTTAACTAATTAATAATTAAATTAATTAATTATTTTTTGTAAATTCTCGTAATACGTGTCATATGACCCGGTATCCCGGGTTGGGATATTACAACCGACATCCACACACATCTACACATACATATATACACATACATATACACACATCCCTGTACCACAACTCCCATAGCCGTAGCCATACACCACAATCGAACAGCCAACCTACTATCTCTCCTGCTCTACATCAAACCCAAGCAGCCACAGTGAACCAAAATTCGAAATACTTGTGGCAGAAACAGAAGAACCCATAAAGTCGTAACATCTACACATACCCACAACACCAACACGTCGCTGCTATCAAACCCTCACGATAGAATCCTCCCCTGCCGCACCCCCGCTTGCCACGATTTGATCAGTGGTGTTCCTGCTTCGTGAATCAACCGAACCAACAAAATCCAACCCAATCCAATTCAACTGACTCTACCATTGCTCCTCAATTCCCTTTGTTCTCAACTGAAACGGCAGGAACAAGGAAAACCTACAAACCGCAACATCCACACAATCCCGAACTACCATATATATATATATATATATATGCATCGATCTCCTCCACCATCATCGTCATCAATTTCTTATCTCACCGACCATCGCAAAACCCATTTACTCTCGATCCAAACTCTTGCCTTCTTGGTCGATTTCTCTGGTTCCCATGATACTGTCTGTCGTCCACCGTAGCCACTGACAAAACCACAACATCACAGCCCCAAGAAAGCCAAAACCCATCGCCACTCCGTCGCCCCCACGCTTCGATCCCCTTCGTGACCATCGCCGCTTCTTCCCTTCCTTCTCCCTCTCTCTCTTTTTCTCTTTCTCTCTTTTCTTTTCTTCTCCCGTTTTCACGCGACTTCCCCTGTTTTTCTATCTCTCTTCTCGGTTTTTCCTTTAGTTTCTCTCTACACTCAAACACACACCACACATTACATGTACATGCCACACTCCCCAAGGCTACCGACACTCACTTGCTATATAATTTTATTTTTTTTTATTTTTTTATTTTTTTCAATAACTTCCTTTAGAGATTTCACTGACATATGAATATATATATATATGTCTTTTTAATATAAATTTATAATTCGTATCAATCCCATGGATTTATCTTGGCACTTGGTTAACCGGTTTAAATATTTTATTTTATTTTATTTTTATTTTTATTTTTTTTTCAAATCTCTACAAAACACCCACACCACTCTATGCCACAACCATGTCAAATCTATGCCATGTCCATGTCAACTCATGTAATGTAATGTAATGTAATGCAATGTAATGTAATGTCCCTTCACGGATCACTCCCGTTGGTTCGGGTACCAAACACAATATCATGTCCCTTCGCGGATCGCTCCCGTTGGTTCGGGCACCAAATGCAACATCATGTCCCTTCGCGGATCGCTCCCGCTAGTTCGGGTACCAAATGCAATATCATGTCCCTTCGCGGATCGCTTCCGCTGGTTCGAGTACCAAATGCTATATCATGTCATGTCCAAGGAATCATACTATGCCAATATGCTTTGATTCCACCACACCATAATGTAATCTCAATAAAGCATCATACCCACACAGGAAGCATGCTTCAAATGATGTGTTACACAATAACATTCAAATCAAAAGATCCTTTCATCAAGGTTACATGCCATACATAGTCCATTTAACACATGCTTTAAGTCACATATTTCATAATCCTAACAATTCTCAAAATATAATCCACACATTATGCTAACACATGGGATATACACATAGTCATGGTCCACATTCATCACCAAACTTTCAACAAGATAACAAGGAGCACATAAGCATATGAGCAATAAACAAACATGTGAATCATCAAGTCAATATGGCAATTAATCCTAAACTTAATTCTATTTCTTACTTAGCACAATATATCGTACCTGACGGGTTTGTCACAACCCAAGAAGTCATACTCGTAGCGTAGTGAAACTAACAGTAGAAATGTAGAAGGCCAGACCACCTTCTCCTTGCCTTTCGGTGTCCCTAAAATCATAAAAGGTAATTCAGTCTATTGCCACTTGAATTATGCTATTCATCAAATCTTATGTCCTCATTTTATAAGTTTTTATTTTGTCAAATTAAACTCTACTGTTAAGTCCACAACGTCGAAGAAAGTAGGTTTAGGCTTTCGTGGAATCCGATTCGAACATCCGAGCTAAAAGGGCAAAACGGTCATTTTGCACTTCTTACGGGTCCTTACATCCTGAGACCTCTTTTCACAAATCAGACTCCACAGTTGAGTCCAGGACGCTCGAAATAATAAAGTTTCACTATTTGTTTACTTAATTCGGAGTTCGTTCGACTGTGTTTCCATTCGGGGGTATTTTGGTAATTTTAAATGTCATTACGGATCTTTTATTTTTTGGGACCCCGTCTCGTAAAATGGACCTCACCATTGGTCTCAGAATGGTCAAGATAGTCAAAATACACTAATGACTTGTCCCATTTGGACTCCGGACTATTTTGTGACATTTAAATAATTAAATTAATTAAACTTGAGCTCCTAAACTGACTATTTCTTGCTTAAAATCCAAAATGGCTATCGTAACTCAGTGTTGTAAGTTTTTACAAGTCTATTTTTTATTTATGAGGCATGCGATGTCATTTCGGGGTAGTTAGATAGTTTTTGGGCCTTTTGGTTGCTCAAAACCCCAATATGGGCCATTTTTTAAACTTAGGTTCCTAAAGTGATTGTTTCTTGAACTTGGTGTTGTAAGTTTCTTCAAGTCTACTTTGTTGTTTGTGTGGTGTATGTTGTGGTTTTGGTGTGGTTAGACCATTATCAAGCCTTTTTGCCACCCAAATCCTTAATATTTTTAGTTAGACTGTTGCCATTCCTTTTGGCCACTCAAATCCCTAATATAAGACCTTTCTGAAACATAAGTTCTAAAAAATGTCTCTTTCTTGCATAAGTTGAAAATTAGGGATGAAGACTTGATGCCATAAGTTTCTACACGTCAATTTTTAAAACTTAGAAATCTACATCATCTAATTTGTAAACATAAAATTTCTAAAGTTTTAAAACTTACCAAGGTTGAGAAAAGCCCCTTACTGGATGAGGAACACTAGCGTAAGGGTTTCTAGTTAGGTTGTCTTAGTGTTAAGGTCTGTTACCATCTACTCAACTCAGCATTGCGTTTCTCAAACGCCTTTACCTTCTGTGCAGCTGCCTAAAATCTCATGTCGCTCTCAATGGAAGATGGAGATATTTTCAGCCACATATTGTTCCCTATGCCCTGGATATATCCACACCACCTCCCTAGAATAGCCTTGCATATTTGGTCATTTGTCAATAAAGTCACACCTTCAAGGGTTAGCTGAGCATGCATCTCAAGCATATACTCTTCCCGATACAATCTCATGCCTATTAGAACTTTCTTGCTAGAGTCCAAGTTCTAATAGGACTCTTCTTGACAAAGTCTCACTCATGTTAGGACTCTTCTGCCAGAGTCCTAGTTCTAGAATGACTATTTTTGACAGAGTCTCACTCCTATTAGGACTCTCTTGCCAAATTTCTAGTTCCAGTAGGACTCTTCTCGACAGAGTCCCACTCCTATTAAGACTCCTCATAAGAAAGTCCTAGTCTTAGTAGGACTCTTCCTGATAAAGTCATACTCCTGTAAGAACTCTATTAACAGAGTCCCAGTCCAAGTAAGAATCTTCCCGATAAAGTACCACTCCAGTTAGGACTCTCTTATCAGAGTTATAGTACAAGTAGGACTCTTTCCGACAATGTCCCACTCCTGTTAGGACTCTCCTAACAGAATTCCAGTCGAGGTAGAACTCTTCCCGATAAAGTCTCACTCTCGTTAGGACTCTCTTTTCAAAGTCCTAGTCCAAGTAGGACTCTTCCCAACAGAGTGTCACTCCCGTTAGGACTCTCCAAACAAAGTCCCAGCCCCAATTGGACTCTTTCCGATAGAGTCCTACTCTCGTTAGGATTCTCTAGCTAGAGTCCCAGTCCAAGTAGAACTCCTCCTACTAGATTCCTTCACCTAGTAGGACTCTTCTTACTAGAATCCCCCCTTGGTTAGGACTCTTCTACCCATCGGAGGGCGTTTTGGCAATTTCGATACCTATTTGCCCATTGAGGGCATTTTGGTAATTTTGGCACAATTCCACCCTCCTTAGGACTTTTTGGTCACTTGAGGAACATTTTTGTAATTTCAATATCATTTTAGCCATCTGGGGGTATTTTGGTAATTTTAGTCCTTTAGTGACAAATGAGGGGTAACTTGGTCATTTCACATGTCTTTGTGATTTTAGTTTAGTTCTAGAGTTCTCTCCATAAGAACTCTCCCTTTCCTAGGGCCGAAGCCCTGTCGAAGTGACGGTCTCCCTCCAAGAAGCAAGCCGAAGCAATGGTTTCCAAATCAAAGGAACAAGCCAGAAATCTGTCCGATTGAAGCCTCCGAATCAGACTTTCCTAGCCGAAGAACTGTCCGACTACCACAACTAAATAAGTTACGCATCTCAAACCCTTAATAATCTGATTTAAATCCAATTGATCTCGCATTTTTATCACTCTTGATAAAAGAAGGTAAATTGGAGAACTACGTGACTCTGATTTCATTTTCTAAACAATTACATTGGAATCCTTCGGGACCGAGTCAAATATTCTTTTTGTCTTTTCGGTTTATTTTATTTCTTTTATGCTAGATTATTTATTATTTATCTTTTCAAGACTTACATTTCTCTCTTCTTTTTTTTAAGACAAAATAACATTGCAAGTGAGTATTTGAGGCTGATCCATTTGAATCGGGCGGAGTGGGTGCCTAACACCTTCTCACTCCGTACCTTAGCCCCCGGATCCATTTTCTTTGGTTTTGTATTGATCAACGCTTTATTTTTATTTGATCCATGTCAAGGGATCTTTTTATATGTATTTAGGAATCAAAGTAATGTAATTTCTCTTTCATTTCTTTCAGCTTTTTCTTCATATGTATTATTCAAGCTGTAATAGGTTTGCTTGTTTAATTGCCCAAAACAAGCTAGCAACTCGTCACTTTCTATCTTTCCCATAAGAGGCGTTCCTTCTCAACTTTAAGAAAGAAGATAGTCGGGATCCCTTAATCCACAATAAGGAATTTTTTTTGGCGTTGGCACCCACAATGTATGTTACTAATATTACAACTATTTATAAATATTAAAGTTAGAAAGAGTTGTACAAACATAGAAGTAACTTACATAAAGCCTCTACTAATCCGGCCTAGGCCAACCCTTCTAAGGTTGTAGTGCGTTCTGTGCTAGAGATCGATCGAGATGGGCAGTGCACTGGTTTCCTGATCTTGTTGCAACAAATTGAACGCACAAATTATTAAATTTCATGTATATCAAATACAAAAAAGGCTCAATAAATTTATTAAATTAACATCTTATGCCAATAGTTGAAAAAATATTGCAATCCACTACAATGGGTTTTCTACTTGGTCCTGTTCTCAACATTCTTCTTACTAATCTCCTAGACTTGAAAACAAATGATGTTAGTATAAATGAAAATTATTTATCATAGAACGAATATTGTGTTAATTCTTTACCTAAAATGCCTCATCAGTGAACCAGTTATGTAAGAAAACCCAATCCTCCGTCGTCGCCCCTCTATAGGGTTTATCGTAGGGATTTCTGCCTACCTTCTCCTCCACCCTACAATGTATGGGGAGCTTGTGTCGATAGTCTCTGAAAAGGATGCCCAAGTAATGGTTCACTACCTACTGCACATGTGGTAGGTGGAGATAAATGTCAAACTTCTCTTGCAAAATGATTTCATTCTCAGAACAATCCTTCATTACATATTTTAATATGAAGTTGAATAGAATAATGCTTTCTGCTTTTTTGGTCTCTTGGTTTTTTGCTCGGCCATTTCTATTTTTGTAATAGAATACCTGTATGTATCTTTGTGTGTATGTATGTATGTAATGTATAATCCTCACTAAAACATTATGTTCGTGTCTCTGTGATTCACCGGAGCTTTAACTTCTCCAAATTAGGGAAGACGCTACTGGATAACCATTCCATTATGTTAATTAGGTATACATTCCCATGACATTCGTTGACTTCTAACCACTTCAAGCTTGGAAAGCCTTCACCTTTTGAATCACGGAGAACATCATCTAAATCCTCCATTTCCTTTACGATCAAATATTCTGCTATTTTCAATAACATTTTAAGCCCATCATAGAAAGTAAGACTTTGATCAAGTTTGAATTTCAAGGGTTTTGGGTATGGGTATTTAGTGTACACCCCAAAGCTATTGCCTACAGAGATTTTGAATTTTGCTGTTGATAAGCCTAGCTCTTATTCTCAATTTCTCAATAAAATGGTCCAATATTAAGTGTGTTTTATGACTTGCTTGTGATATTAAGAAAACATTAGTAATGAAAACTGGAGATTTAGAACTAATTGTGTGTTGGAATGGAGATTCAGGCACGAAAACAAGCAAGTACAGATAACTTGCAGGTTGTGTTTATCTTCAAGAAATTTTTATTGTGAAGTTTAAGTGAGAGTCCAAATCAACTGCTTTAGGTGGCCATGAATGCAGAAACAATCATTACCTATTCTTAAATAGTCCAAATCAACTGCTTTAGGTGGCCATGAATGCAGAAACAATCATTACGTATTCTTAAATATCCATTTGTTTTTGCTTTTAACACTCTAAAAAATTAGTCCAATAAACATATGATTTCCAAATAATGTTAGATTCTTTGTATGATGTATTGCAAAATATATCTTGTCATACCTGTTGATTCTTAGAATGATTTCATTTCAAGAAAAAGAATCAAAGTCTTTAGGTTAATCTGCTTATTTCCTTTCAAAAGTAATTCTCTCACTCCATTTTCTCTCTCCCATATACAAATATTGTGAAAAAATTCATTATATTTAACATTTTTCTTGTCATCAGTAGCCCAATGCATCTTCTGCAATAAAATAAGATATACTCTTCTACCTCTTGTAATTTGCTCTTTTTTTTCTAGTTTATTTTATATGACAAACTGCTCCATACAGTTATATAAACCCCACGCAGTCAAGTGCAATACAGCTACAGAGCTACAGTCAAACCGTGGCAGAATTCAAGTAATTCAATTAAATTACAGTTCTGGCTCTGAAATTCCAAATAATGAAAAAAAAAACTTAAACAGAATGATAAAAAACTTTTAGCGACACACAAAGGTGTTGCTAAAAGTAAAAATGCCAATACACTATTAGCGACGCACACTGAGCGTCGCTAATAGTATCCTTTAGCTACATACACAGTGTGCGTCGCTAATAGTAGCTTTTAGCTACGCACCGATATGCGTTGCTAAAAGTAACCTATTTGTGGGTCGCAAAAGAGATTTAGCAACACAGTTTGCCACTATTAGCGACGCATGCATGCGTCGCTAATAGTGTCTTTTCCTATAGTGCTCCAAGGAGCCTCAAATCTATTGTTGTTGAGACATTGATATGATCTTGTAGCCCAGCTAATGCAATAGCATTGTAAATATTTTGGATGGCTGGAAGAAGGAATTGAACCCTTGTGTCACCAGGTTGTACTTCATTTCCAACAGAAATATACCGTAACTTGACCTCTGCTATGTAGTTTATGACATTTTTCTGGACCCATTCTGCTGCAGCTGCATTGTTGGATGCAAGAGCTTGAAGGTCTTCATTACGGACATCGAGGATGAGTTCTATATTTGATCCTCTAAGAGCCTGGAGAGTTGCTGTTGGATCAGGGTCATAAATTCTCATCCTACTAATATTGTTAGATTTGTACAGCTAGACAGTCTCTTCTTTAGTGGGTAAATTGTCACGATACCCTCTAAAACAAACACCTTGGATTGTGTACCTGTATTAGATTGAGCCAAAATTAGGTTAGAATTAAGAGCCATACAATCTTTATTATAGTCTACATGGTTGTAATGTGAACCAAATGAAATAGGATTGGGCAAATATTGGAAATCATCTTGAACTAAGGGAGCATACGTGTGTGTTTTTTGAGATGCGAGATCTATGTGTTTGTAAAAGAATCTCATTACATGGAGACTATTATAATTTTAATATGCGAGATCTATTTGCTTGTTGATGCTGCACTTTTCGACTCGCAATAAGTGTGGGCTCCGTGACCTGTAGAACACTCAGAAAGATGATCAGAGGACCACCGGATTGGCTCCGGTGGTAGCCGCTCCGATGCTTAAGTAAGTAAACTGAATTGAAATACTGTATTCAAAGCCAAAGAATGAGCATAAAAATAAAGCGTACCTTTAGGGTTTGATTTATAGGTCGTGGCCTTCCTAAGTTGATTAGGATTCGATGCCATGAATATAGGGATTTGACCATCGGAGATTGCAGTTACCTTGTGGAGCATTTGAGTCGTAGATGGAGATAATCATAGATAGTAGTTTCCTTGTTGTAGATTGTTTTCGTGTTGAAGATTGTTTCCTTATTCCTCGCTTGATAGCTTGTTAAGGAAACCATAAGGTCGGAACCATATGAAATATTGAGTGAATATTGCCCAGAGCATAAGGTTTGGAGGATATGTGCAAGAGAATGCCTTAGAGGCTCCGCCTGCACAGTATGACCGAGTTTATCGGCTTTGTATGATATATATATATATATATATATATATATATGAGAATGCCCTGAAGGCTGTGGCTGCTTTGTATGATCGAGATTATCAGTTCTGTACGATCGAGATTATCAACTCTGTAAGCCACGTGTCTCAAGGTGATTGGTGTGTCTGTTTGTGGTATATCAGTTACTCCCCCCCCCCCCCCGAGCCCTAGTTAGAAGCTAGGGCTTAACTAGGGTTATGGGTTTTGTGAAGAGTCATACGTTTCGTTTTCTCCATTTCTTGAGACGTCGGTTAAATGAGTCATTTATTGCGCAGCCGATACTTGAGAAGCCATCATTATTTTCAACCGTTGTGTCGACTCATCTTGGGAGGCTCATATTTCGAATGTGTATATAAAAAGAGGGAAAGGTCTTTCATACCTTTCTTTTGCACCTGCTTCTACAGTATCAGAGGTTACCACCGCCATTTGACATATTTTGAAGTTTTGAAGGATATTCGGTGTTCATAGTCCTTTCTTGATTTCAGGTTTGATTTTAGTCCCCTTCTACATTCCTTCTCATTTGCTTCATTTCTTTCTTTTGTTCGCCATGTCTGGCCTTGAGTCACCCTCTGGTTCAGGCAGTCCTTCTGGGACCGTTCCTCAACTGCAGTTAGTGAATCTTCCTTCTGTAGATGATGATGAGAATAGACTGGTAGAGCCCCCATCTAGTCCGTTGTTAGGATAGTCGATGCATTTGATGAGCCCCCGAATAGGGCTGGTGAGACCTCTGGTCGATCTGGTCATAGAGAGGAGGGTGAGAGTGCTATCACCGAGAAAATGTTGATGTAGTTGTGGGAGAAATTCAATCTTCCCTCAAACATTTTTTTCAGGTCCCAGACTCTCTAGATCGCCCAAACGATGTTATAGAGAGGGAAATATGCACCTACCTGGCCTGGTTTGAAATGGGTCTTACACTTCCTCTTCCTGACCTTGTAAAATAATTTTTTCATTGGTTTAATCTTTGCCCTGCCAACTTGAATCTTAATAGTTGGGGACATCTGTTAAGCTTTATAGTGTTGGGGCATATGAATAAAGTCGATGTGTCCCTCGACCTGATCCGTAGTAATATGGATCTAAAATTCATGAAGGCGGAAGGCCTTTATTACATGTATTTTGATAGTGGGTTCAGACCCCTTACCTCCGTGCCCTCTTCTAACAAGACTTGGAAGAAGTGGTACTTTTTCATTAAGGGAGGATGGGAACTCAAGGACTTTCAAGGCCAACCCTCAGCATTCCCTCGAACCACTGGGCCAAAGGGTGAGACCCAATTCTCCCATGGCTACTTTGATTTGGTTTTATGGACCAATTGTCAAGCTGATTAGTCTCTGTATCTGTTTTGCAGTCAGGAGTGCGTGGAAGAGGCCGTTCGTTTCTCCTGTGCTGCAGGAGCAATACAAGAAGCTCTTAAAGCCCAGCAATCGAAACCATTCCTCCATTGTTAACCCTGATAAATTGATGGCTGCCAGGGGTAGTGTTGAGGAGATTGCTAATAATATGATGGCACGGTGGGAGACCGAGCCATCTTCGTCTGTGGCAGTGGGGGAGGCTTCTTCCCCAGTGGTCCCTCCAGTCCAAAAAAGGCGGAGGTTAGTTTTGATATCTCCTGAGCCCACTGAGGGGGAGAGAGAGACTCCTGCCCCCATTTCGGTGGTCCCCCCAGCCCCGTCTAGTCGAGCGGGCAAGGGGGCGTCATCCTCGGTGGCCCCTGATGCTGTTGATCAGGGGGCCAAGAAGATTTTGAGGGACTTTTAGGCCAAAGGCTCAATCAAACTCAAGCCCCAGAAGTCGGAGAAGCTTCTTGCTGATCTGACTGCTTTTTAGGTTAAGGTGAGTTCGTCGGGCCCTTATCTCTTTTTCCTTTTTTTCCAAGTGTTTTGGCTGGTATTGAACTGTTTACTTTTTACATTGCAGACCCTGCACACCCTTTCCACTCTGGTGGAGGTCTCTCCCCCTTCAAAGGAGTTTGACCAACTCAAGGCCGAGCTGGACGATCTCAGGCTTCGGCTTGGTACTGCTCAGTCGGAGGCTCACGACTCTGCAGAGAAGCTGAAGGAGTTTTAGAATTCTTTGATCGTGATGGAGTTAGAGAGGAACCTTGCCGTTGAGCAGGCAAAGAGGTTGCAGGCGGAGATCGATGGCATGCGGTATCAATACCGTCAAAAGCTTGATGACGCCGTGGAGCAGGCCTTGATGGATAATGAGGTGGAAATGAGGTCGGAGCTGGAAGGGATGACCAATCGCCTGATTACGTTTGGCTTCAACAACTTCCGATCCCAGCTCCTTGCCAAGTTTCCTGACTTTGATGTCTCCTCAATTGTGCCACCTGGATCTGATCCTTCAGAGGCTGTTATCCAGAGTGAAGTGATTGATGTCCTCCCTGCCAATCCCATTGGAGTGGTCGTACCGACTGAGATGGTTGATGCTTGCTCCTGCTGATCCTTCCCCAATCGTTGACCCTTCCCCTACTGATCAGGCTTAGGATGTATATTTTGCTATTTTTAACCTCCAATGTACTGAAATATGCATTTGTTAATGGAACAGTCTTTTGCTTGATGCTCTTGTCTTCTTCGTTTGTGCATGACTTGAGTTATACTGCTCTGTAGTGTTTTCACTCGTAGTTGATTGTGGTAATTGTTGCAAATAGCGTTGCTCTGGAGCTTAATATATACCAGACCATATTTTCTTCTGTAGGTAGTTGTATTCTGAACTGCTTTACTTGCGATAAGGCAGTAATTGAAGACTTCTTTTGAAAAAATTCGAAGCTGACTGTTCTGAATCCGGAGACTTATAATAATAAGTGGATATCTTGTGATTATAGTTCGATTAATCAGAACTTCTACCTCCAGATCTTTTAAGACAAGGGTCAAGGTACATCAAAGTTGATGGACCTTCGTTGAATACGTGGCCCATCAGGCGTTAATGACCTGGAGAAACTGTCACGTCTACATATACGTGGATAAGACTGAAAAGTCTATATATTGCATGCGTGGCTCTGCCTTTTGCTTCTCCCGAGAGGGCGGTTTAATGCCTCATTTATTGCACCACCGTCGTTTGGGATTTTGAAGCTAACTCTTCACCTAACCGTTGCGACAGTCCAACTGGGTGGCTCTTGGGCCCCGAAGGCCTATATATGTGGAAGAGGAGAGTACAGTTGCCCCCCATCTTCTTACTTTTGCTCTCGGACTGTTTCCCTGTTGGAGAGATTTTAGATGTTTTTCAAAAACTGCCGTTTATCCGGAGATGATTGACGATCTTCAGTTTGAGTTGGGAATGATTAAACTGTGGCCGAGAGTTATCCTTCTTTTTGATTCAGTCTCCAAGAAAGGATTAGAGGAGGCTAAGATCTTCTTGTCCATATTAGCATCTGGTCAAGATTTCTCCGATGGGAGGTGGGCCCTCCTTGATTCAACCGAGGCTTGGAGCACTGGTGATGAAGATAAAGGTGGGATGCCTTCTTCCCTTTGTGTCTTGGTAGAGACCCTTGCTCAAATCGGTTGGGGTATCATGCTTGCTTACAAAGGTGGAGAATGAAAAGTCTCCTGAGGCCTAGAGCCCTCATCATCCGTTGGTACTGAGATCATTGATAGCGATGATGAAATGGCCTGGGTGCTCTTTGATGCAGATTGGGGTTCAGGGTTCCTTCCTTTCAAATGGAGTCGGCGACGGCGGTAATGGAAGTCTGGATCTTGGATCCCTTTCTTATTCGAAGAAGAAAGCTATGATGTTGCAGATCGTAGTGATGTAGTAGCTTCTATAGTAGCCTATGTAATGGTGTCTTTGTTGTAGCCTCTGTTTTATTTTCAGTCTTTTTGTACTGATGTAAATTTTCTGAATCATCAATAAGATTGAGTTCTTTCTCCTCAAATCTGATGTTTTTTCTGTTTGAATGTGCTCTTCCGGAGTTAAAACACCTTCTTATGCACTTCTGATGAATACCCTTCTGTATGTTCTTAAGAGTAGATCAAAGAAACTTGTATGGGACTTGAGATCTTGAATCGAAGTACTTTAAGCCTGCTCAGTACTGTAGTATTTGTTGCTTGGTGGTGCATAAGCCAAATAAACTAAGTATCAGGTCTGAGGTATCCCGATCTAGGAAACTTGGAGATGGACCAAGTACTGAGACTTGTATATTATAGATGGACCAAGTACTGAGACTTGTGCATTAGATGGACCAAGTACGAAGACTTGTACATTATGGACCAAGTACGAAGACTTGTGCATTAGATGGACCAAGTACTAAGACTTGTACATGATGCACCAGGCTCTGGAGGCCTGTGCATTATAGATGGACAAAGTACTAAGACTTGTACATGATGGACCAGGTTCTGGAGGCCTGTGCATTATAGATTGACCAGGCTCTGAAGGCATGTGCATTAAATGGACCAAGTATGAAGACTTGTGCATTAGATGGACCAAGTACTAAGACTTGTACATTATGGACCAGGCTCTAAAGGCCTGTGCATTATAGATGGACCAAGTACTAAGACTTGTACATTATGGACCAGGCTCTGGAAGCCTGTGCATTATAGATGGACCAAGCACTAAGACTTGTACATTATGAACCAGGCTCTGGAGGCCTGTGCATTATAGGATGAACATTTTTTGGAAGCATTAAAAGGAAAGAAACATCTCTTATTGATAATACTTCCGTAAATGTTCCACATTTCATGGCCTTGGAATAGGCTTCCTAGTCATGTCTTCTAGCCAGTAAGTGGTAGGCCTAACAACCTTCGTCACTCTGTAGGGGCCTTCCCAGTTTGGTGACAACTTTCCTATAGTGGGATCCTTGGTGTTTTGAAAGACTCTTCTTAAGACAAAGTCTTCGACTTGAAAGCTGACCGTCTTGAGTCCCACCTTGGATTTGTTGACCATTCTCTACTGATGGGCTTCCATCCTGATGCTGGCTTGATCCCTTCTCTCTTCAAGCAAATCCAAATTTTTCATCAGCTGCTGGTCATTGGATTCTTGCTCGAAGGCTTCGGTTCTCAGAGTTGGCATACCGATCTCAACCGAGATTACTGCTTCTGTGCCGTAGGCTAATGAGAAAGAAGTTTTAGAGGTAGGGGTTCTTCTGGTTGTTCTGTAGGCCCAAAGAACTCCAGGGAGTTCCTCTGCCCACTTTCCTTTGGCCTGTTCCAACATTTTTTTTAATCCATCAAGGATCGTTCGGTTGGTGACCTCTGCTTGCCCGTTTGCTTGTGGATGGCCTGGAGAAGCAAAGTGTTGCCTGATATTGAGATTTTCACAGAATTTCCTGAAGCCTTTACCAGTGAACTGTGTCCCATTGTCAGAGATAATCACACGTGGTATACCGAACCTGCAAACAATATTTTTCCAAGTAAAGCTCTCAACTTCCTTCTCTGTGATATGTGTGAGAGGTTCAGCTTCGGCCCATTTAGAGAAGTAGTCAATGGCTACCAAGAGATACTTCCTGTTTGGTGGGGCCTTCGGTAATGGACCCACGATGTCCATCCCCCACTGAGCAAAGGGCCAAGGACTTGGAATCGGGATGAGCTCGTGATGAGGCTGGTGTTGATATGGGGCAAATCTTTGGCATTTGTCGCACTTCTGGACATACTCCTTAGCCTGCCTTAGCATGCTAAGTCAGTAGTAGCCCTGAGTTAGAGCTCGGTGAGCTATTGTTCTGCCCCCATTATGATTCCCGCAAATTCTCTCGTGTATTTCAGCCAAGACATATTGTGATTCTTTTGGAGCTAAGCATTTCAACAAAGGTTGAGAATAAGACCTTCTGTAAAGCCTGTTATTCAGGATTAGGTACCGAGCCGCTCTGATTCAGATTCTCCTGGCTTTGTTTTTGTCTTCTGGGAGGAGCCCGGACTCTAGGTACTAGAGGACTGGAGTCATCCAATTCTGGGGCTGTTCAGCAATTCGAGCAATTTGGGCTTCCTCTATGCTAGATCCTTGCTGATAGGAGATTTTTATTGTGGAGTTTGCTTCAGACTTTAGGCGGGACGCCATGTTAGCCAAAGCATCTGCTCTGCAGTTTTGGCTTCTTTCAATTTTCTAGATAGTGAATGTCTGGAAGGAATGCTTCAAGTGGCTCACCAGTTCGGAGTATCGGAGCATCCTATCATCTTTGATGGCGAATTCTCCCAGGACTTGGCTTACCACCAATTGGGAGTCTGAGAAGACTTTGAGGTTCTGAGCCTCGCATTCCAAGGCAAGCTTTATGCCCAAGATCAGAGCTTCATATTCTGCTTCATTGTTGGAAGCTTTGAATCCCAAGCTGACTGCTTTTTCTGATGTGAGTCCATCAGGGGACTGTAATACCAGGCCTACCTCTGAGCCTTGATCGGTTGACGATCCATCGATGTAGAGCAGCCAGGTTCCTGAGGTTTCGTTGAGTTGTACCTTGTCTTGGAGTGCCGGGGTGAACTTGGAAACAAAATCAGCCAAAGCTTGCCCTTTGATGAAGTTTCGAGGTACATACGATATGTAGAATTTCCCTAGTTCCACAGACCATTTTACTAATCTTCCCGATACCTCAGGTTTCCTCAATATTGACTTCAGAGGATAGGCAGTTGGGATTTCAATCGGATGGGCTTAGAAATAAGGTCGGAGCTTTCGAGCTGATATGACCAGGGCGAAGGCTAGCTTTTCTACTTCTGGATATCTCTTTTCTGTGTCAAGTAGTGCCCTACTGACGTAGAATATGGGCCTTTGTACCCCTCTGTCCTGTTTGACTAATGCGGAGCTGACCGCGTTTTTAGAAACTGTAAGGTACAAAAGTAGCTTTTCTCCCTGTACTGGTTTTGACAGAAGTTCTGAAGAGGCTAGATACTCCTTTAGTTCTTGAAAAGCTTTCTCGCATTCTTCCGTCCACTGCAAAGCTTTGTTGCCTTTCAGAGCTTTGAAGAAAGGTAGGCAACGATCAGTGGGTTTGGAGATGAATCTGCTTAGTGCCGCAACTCTGCCATTCAGCGCCTGAGTGTCTTTTCTGGTTTTTGGAGACTTTAACCCAATCAGAGCTTGGATTTGAGTGGGGTCTGCTTTGATACCCCTCTGAGAGACAATGTACCCCAAGAATTTTCCCTTCGTCAGCCCGAAGGTACATTTCGAAGGGTTGAGCTTCATCTTGTGTTGTCTTAGGATATCGAAGGTCTGGGCTAAGTGCTGGAGGTGACTACCTTTCTGCAGACTTTTGACTAGCATGTCGTCGATGTATACCTCCATGGTACTGCCGAGCAATGGGCTGAACATCTTGTTCACCAACCGTTGGTAAGTGGCTCCAGCGTTCTTTAGACCGAAGGGCATTACTCTATAGTAGTAGAGACCTTGTTCGGTTATGAAAGCTGTCTTCTCTTGGTCTGAAGGGTACATCTGAATTTGGTTGTATCCAGAGTAGGCATCCATGAAGCTCATGAGCTCGTGTCCCACAATGGCGTCAACCAACTGATCTATCCTTAGCAGTGGAAAGCTGTCTTTGGGGCACGCCTTATTGAGGTCTGTATAATCAACGCAGACTCTCCACTTGCCGTTTTTCTTCTTGACCAGGACGGTGTTGGCTAGCCACTCAGGATAGAACACTTCTCGTATCATCCTGGCTTCCAGCAGCCTCTGGACTTCTTCATTTA
This sequence comes from Nyssa sinensis, assembly GCA_008638375.1. Taxonomy (NCBI): domain Eukaryota; kingdom Viridiplantae; phylum Streptophyta; class Magnoliopsida; order Cornales; family Nyssaceae; genus Nyssa; species Nyssa sinensis. The sequence continues at coordinate 26,441,813 of CM018031.1, forward strand.
TAATCCGATGCCGTTCAGGAGCAATCGGTCTCCTCTTCTGTCTAACTGGTGGGTGATCTGGATCTACCATCAGCTTATGAGTTATAAGATTGGGATCTATTCCTTCCATGTCTTTGGTCTCCCAAGCAAAGATAGAGAGGTTGTCTTTCAAAAACCTGACTATTTTCTCCTGCTCGGTGTGTGTTAGGTTTGGGCCGATGTACAAATAATGCCCCTCTGATTCTGAACTGAACAACACTTTGATGGGTTCGCCAATGGGTTTGGCTCGGCTGTCTCATCCCCTTGGGCTCAGGGGCTCTTCAATGCTGGATGGGCAACCTTCCATCTTGGGAGTGTGGGTGAGAACCGGATCTGCACAGTCCCGAGTGTACTGTAATTGCTATTTGATGGCCTTCTTCTTGAGTGCAATAGCATGGCACTCCCGGGAGGTTGGCTGACACCCTTTGACAGAGTGAACGTTCTGGTTGTGGACATACTTCAGACACTGATGGAGGGTCGAGGTGACCGCCCCTATCTGGTGCAACCAAGGTCTCCCGATTATGGCGTTGTAGGGAGATTTCATATTCAACACCATGTACTCCGAGATGGTGGTTTTCTGTCCTTCATCTTCTCTTACAGTAGTAGGAAGGTCAATTCTCCCAAATGGGGTGCTGAGATTGCATTAAAAGCTGTCATCACTGCAGTAGTAGGCTTGATGTTGTCGTGGTCCATTCCCATCTGTTTGAATGGTTCATGGAACAGTATGTTGATGGAGCTGCCAGTATCGACCAAGACTCTCTTGATCTCGAAATTGGCAATTTTGAGAGTGATAACGAGGGCATCACTGTGAAGGCAGTGTACCCCCGTTAGGTCCTGTTCGGTGAATTGGATCTCCGGTGCTGGCTTGAGCCTCTTTTCAATGTTGGAGATCTGTAATACGTTCGGGGCAGCCCTGGCCTCCCGAGCGTATCTCTTTCTTACCCTGTTGGACATTCCTATAATAGGGGAGTCAGCATGGAGGACGTAGATGACATGGTTGTTTTAGCTCTAAGGCTCGTTTCGTCCTTCCCTCTGCTCTTGTCTCTGCTCGGGCCTCTAATTCGGCCATTGTTGAGGTTTGTCTTCTTGGGGGTTCTGCCTTCCGTCTTGCTTGACGAACTCCTGAAGATGCCCCTTCTTTATGAGTTGTTCTATCTCATACCGGAGAGTCCTGCATGAGTTAGTCGTATGTCCATGATCTTTATGGAAATTACAATACTTACTTTGGTCCCGAAGACTAGGGTCTCCTTTGATTGGTTCCGGCCACCTCAGGTTTTCCCGATCTCGAATCTGCCAGAGTACCTAGTTCGGTGTAGAGTTCAAAGGAGTAAAGTTAGTGAACTCCCTTGGTCCGGAATTGTACACAACTCTAGGTGCTGTTATCTTTTCTGGGCTCCTGGCCCTCTTTTTGCTGGAGTCTCTTATGTGGTCCTCCCTCTTCGGATTATCCCTCTGGGTCGATCTTTGCCTTTCTGGGACGTGCGGTTGGCTTCTTCCAAGTTGATATAATTCCTGGCCTGATCCATTAACGCCACCATGTCGGCTGAAGGGCTCTTTGTCAAGGAATCTCTGAAGCCACCGTGGGCAAGTCCAGCAGTTAAGGCAGCTACAAGGAATTTTGGGCTGCAGTCAGTGATCTCCGTGAGTTCGGCATTGAAGCGCGCAATGTAGGCTCTGAGGGATTCCTCCTTAGTCTGCTTGACATTCAACAGGAATTCTGGTCCCCTTCTGAGCCTTCTGCTGGTCATAAACCTGTCCAAAAACTGTTTACCGAGCTCATAGAAACTAGTAATTGAGTTCGGAGGGAGGTTGTGGAACCATTTCAGAGCAGTTCCCTTTAAGCTGGTGATGAAAGTTCGGCACATGAAAGCATCAGAGGCACCGTGAAGGGCCATCGTATGCTGGTAGTGCGAGAGATGATCTCTTGGATCTCCAGACCCATCGTACAAGGTGAACTTGGGCACCACGAACTTTCTAGGCCTTTCTTCTGACATGATGGCGTGAGTGAATGAGGTGGCCAGTCTTCCGAGCAGCCCGGCCAACTCGTCTTGCTCTAAAAGGTTCTAGGCACCTCTCAAAGCAATTGTTCGATCGATAGATTCGACGATTTCTTCTACCTCCGTGGGTCTCTGAATCTGATATCTTGTGAACCCTGCCTCACAACCTCGGCTTCAAGGTAGTCGGGTTAATTACGTTTCTCGGACGGAAGAGGGTTCCGAACCGGAGGGATTGGTGCTGCATGGGGATAAGGCTCCTGTGGTGCTAGATGTGCTCCCGAAGCCCTTGGAGTTGGGGCTCGAGTAGTGCTCCGGTAATGGACGTCAGGAATGAAGGCGGATGTTCCCCAGCCAGGGACTGCTGATGGCTGTGGATCTCTGCCAACGCGAGCAACGCCTGGGGGGTGCCCATGCTGGTTAGTAGGAGCCTGATCATGGGTTTCCTCATTCTCAATGGTAAGAGGAGGTTGTGTTCCTGCAGCGAAGTTGACCGGCGGGTTAGGAGAACCCGTTGCTTGATTCTACGTAAGTGTTGCCAGTGTTCTAGTTATGGCAAGCAACTGTTTCTGCACCAGTTCATTGTGTCGTTTGATCGATTCGATCTCTTGTCGCATGGGATCAACCGTTGGCCCCCTTGCTCGTGGAGCAGGCGGCCGGCGTTGAGAGTTTTGCGGATTCTGAGTATTCTGTCGCGGTCGGAGACTTTGGTGCCATGGTTTTCCGATGAAGGAAAAGATAAGTTTATGAATAGAGCACGTAGAGATTAGTCATTCCCACAGACGGCGCCAAACTGATACTGCACTTTTTGACTCGCAATAAGTGTGGGCTCCGTGACCTGTAGAACACTCAGAAAGATGATCAGAGGACCACCGGATTGGCTCCGGCAGTAGCCACTCCGATGCTTAAGTAAGTAAACTGAATTGAAAGACTGTATTGAAAACCAAAGAATGAGCATAAAAATAAAGCGTACCTTTAGGGTTTGATTTATAGGTCGTGGCCTTCATAAGTTGATTAGGATTCGATGCCATGAATATAGGGATTTGACCATCGGAGATTGCAGTTACCTTGTGGAGCATTTGAGTCGTAGATGGAGATAATCATAGATAGTAGTTTCCTTGTTGTAGATTGTTTCAGTGTTGAAGACTGTTTCTTTATTCCTCGCTTGGTAGCTTGTTAAGGAAACCATAAGGTCGGAACCATATGAAATATTGAGTGAATATTGCCTAGAGCATAAGGTCTGGAGGATATGTGCAGGAGAATGCCTCAGAGGCTCCGCCTGCATAGTATGACCTAGTTTATCGGCTCTGTATGATATATATATATATATATATATATATATATATATATGAGAATGCCCTGAAGGCTGTGGCTGTTTTGTATGATTGAGATTATCAGCTCTGTAAGCTACGTGTCTCAAGGTGATTGGTGTGTCTGTTTGTGGTATATCACTTGTAAAAGAAATAACTTCAATTATGTTAAAAGTAAGACACCTCTAATAATGATGATTTAATTTTTAGAGGTGGTTTTGTCAATTAATTGTTCCCCATTGGGTTGAGGATTTCCTGTTTTTGGATATTAAAATTGGTCTTATCTATTATTCGCATTTCCGTTCCACATTATTTGGTATCAAAGCGAGAACTTTCCTAGCTAGATAACAATAGTTGTAGACAAAATTATTTATCCTATGGACGACGTTTATAGAAGAACATCTGTTACTTGTTTGGAGTCTCGAATACAAAATAATCATGAATACAATAAGTATTGCACTGACGATGGAACTTGTAGTCAAGCTGTTCGTAAACACATTTCTATTCAGAAAGTTATGCGTAATTATAAAAGACTTCCTAACTTTGGTGATTATTTTTATTTTAAATACTTTCATAATTGAGTTTGTGATTTAGATAATTGCCTTTAAGATGAGACTTTCAGAAAATATATATATATATATATATATATTTTTTTTTTTTATAAAAGATATACTCATTAGATTTACGAAAAAAATGGTAGGTTGATTTATAAAGACGTATACAATCACAAAGAAAGATATACATTTGTTCATCATAATTTTTTGCTAAAAAATCATATGCAGATTTACCTAGACACTTGTACATAATAGAATAATTCAAAATTATATTTCCAACATCTTCTAACATATTGGAAAAATTAAAGTACAAGGACTAGATATATTGCTAAAATTAAAGTACAAGGGCTAAATACAAAGGACACAAAAAGAAAAGTATGGAAAAGGAATAATGATTAAACATATTTGGTCGAGGTGTGTATAAGGACATTGTTTTTAAGAATAATTTTTACCCGTCAAAAGTAACATTCCAGTGTAGCATCCTTCCTTCTATAATTTAATAGCCTTATGATATACCACTATGTGACACACCAACCACTGCATGACACGTGCAACCGCAAGATCGGTTCACGACCCATAATAGAGCTCGGGCTCCGCCATATAACTTGTGTTCGGTCGACCAGCTCGGGCTCGGCCACATAACTTGTGCTCGGTCGCTTAGTCATGTTCGGCCTTATAATCTGTGTTCGGCCATTCAGTTCGTGCTCGGCCATTCAGCTCGTGCTCGGCCTTTCAGATCAGACCTACAGAGGCCGAGCACGTATCTCTAGAGAAGATCTACTTATCTGCAAAGCTTACAGGTCCGAACACAGACCTTCGGTGTAACACACCGCTATTCAAAGCTCATCACCGCCTTAATATATGCCGAGCAGAGAATAAGGAAACAGTCTTTTACAAGGAAACCACCACTCATGGTTATCTCTATTTGATGCAATATTCTATAAGGTAACTACTATCTCCGATGCTCAAATCCCTACTTTCATGGCTCCAAATCCTAATCAACTTAGGAGAGCCATTGCCTATAAATTCAACCCTAAAGGTACGCTTTATTTTCATGCTCATTATTTTGGCTTTCATTACAAGTCTTTCAATTCAGTTTATTGACTTAAGCATCGGAGCGGCTACCGCCGGAGCCAACCCGGTGGTCCTCTGATCTTTTGTTTCGAGTATTTCGCAGGGAGCCGAGCTTGGATCTCACGTGGGCCAAAAAGTGCAGCATCAGTTTGGCGCCGTCTGTGGGAAGCAACAATCACCAAGTGCTCTACTCAATCTAAGCTCATCTTTCGTCTATCAGAGGGATTATGGCTCCCAACTTGCGACCCAGGAATAACACTCAAAACCCTCATCCTCAACCAACTGCTGGACGAGGAAGAGGGCGAGTGAATAACCCTGCACAGGAAGAACTAATCGAAACTAAGCGGCAGAACCAGTTGCTACGGGAACAGCTTTTGACCATGACCAGGACCCTGGCAATGTTCACCCAGAATCATGAAACCAATCCTCAAAATCCACCCGTTGTCACTCAACAGCAGCAGCCTCCTGCGGCCGCCGGTGTTCATATAGACCCCCAGCCGTCGTCGGCAGCCGGTCGAGGGATTCCCGCCTTTGTCCCGGAGGTCCATTATCGAAGTACTACCCGACCCCCCGTCCCGGGGGCCTCGGGAGTAAACTACGTTCCACAAGGATCACCTCCTCGAGTAGTTCCTGTACCACCAGTACCAGAGAATCAGAACAACCCCCCAGTAGCGGGCCAAGATCAGCCTACCCATATAGGCCCTGAGGCCGTGAGACCTGCCTCGCAGCAACCTGTTCTACCAAGAGGGTCAGTAAGAGCCGAGGAAGTTGCTGAATCAATAGACCGTACTGCTATCATAAGGGGTGCCCAGTATCCAGAACAGGACGAGCTGGCCAGATTGCTCGGGAGGTCGGCCACCCCGTTCACCAATGCTGTCATGGCCGAGGAAAGACCCAAGAAATTTATCGTCCCTAAATTCACCCCTTATGATGGGACTGGGGACCCGGGGGACCACCTCTCCCACTACCAGCACACCATGGCTTTGCACGGCGCTTCTGATGCCTTCTTATGCAGAACGTTCGTAACCAGCCTCAATGGTACCGCCTTAAAGTGGTTCCACCACCTCCCGCCGAACTCAGTATCTGGCTTTTATGAGCTCGGCAGAAGGTTCTTGGACAGATTCATGACTAGCAGGAGGCTAAGAAAGGGTCCGGAATTCCTTCTGAACATAAAGCAAACGAGGGAAGAATCGCTCAGGGGGTATATAGCACGCTTTAACGCCGAGCTCACTGAGGTAACAGATTGCAGCCCTGGTTTCCTAGTGGCTGCTCTAGCCGCTGGACTTGCTCAAGGAGGGTTTAGAGACTCCCTGACCAAAAGTCCCCCTGCGGACATGGCAGCACTCATGGACCGTGCAAGGAAGTACATAAACTTGGAGGAGGCCAGGGACACCTCTAGAAAGGTCAAAGAACAAGCTCAGAAAGACGATCACAAGAAAGATAGTCAAAAGAAGGACACCAGCTCGGCCAGGAAGAGAGTCAGGAGCCCAGAAAAAAGGGGGGCCCCCAGAACCTCCTTCAATTCTGGACTAAGGGAATTCAACCACTTCACTCCTCTGAACGCCTCTCCGTACAACATATTGAAGCAAGTAAGATCTCGAGAAAATATGAGATGGCCGGAGCCTTTGAAAGGAGACCCCAGCTATCGAGATCAGACCAAATATTGTGACTTTCACAAAGACCGAGGGCACACAACCAATACCTGCAAAGCTCTCAAGCATGAGATTGAGCAGCTAATAAGGAGAGGAAGGCTGCAGGAGTTCGTCAAGCAGGACGGAGGACAGAACCCCCGTGACGAACGACCCCAGCAGAGAAAAACCGACCAGAGGCAGGAGCAGAAAGGAGGCAGGAACGAACCCCCACAGAACAATCAGGTGATCTATGTCCTACACTGCAGATTCCCCTGCAACAGGCACCTCTAACAGGTCAAGAAAACGATATGCTCGGGAGGCCAGGTCTGCTCCCAACATCATGCAGGTCGCTAACTTGGAGAAAAGGTTAAAGCCCTTGCCGGAAATCCAATTTACGGATCACGACCTTAGGGGAGTTCATTGTCCTCACAGCGACGCCCTGGTTATCTCCCTTAAGATCGCCAACTTCGATATCCGGAGAGTTCTCGTCGACACTGGCTGTTCGACCAACGTAACTGTTCTACGACCCTTTCAAGCATATGAAGCTCGACCCCAATAACATTAAGCCCACGAGCATAATCATGACAGGCTTTGATGGAAACACCAACACTCCTACTAGGAAGGGCCGATCTGGCCACCACTGTGGGTGAAGGGGACGGACAGAAGACCACGATAGCCGAGTACATGGTCATAAAAGCCAAATCTCCCTACAACGTCATAGTTGGAAGGCCCTGGCTACATGAGATGGGAGCGGTCACCTCAACCCTCCACCAATGCTTAAAATACGTTCACAATCAGACAGTCTACTCCATCAGAGGATGCCAACCGACCTCCCGAGAGTGCCACGCCCTCGCACTCAAAGCTAAGGCCCCCAAATAGCAATTACTGCACGCCCGTGTGTGCAAGGATGCAATCTACCCTTGCTGTCACGAGGCAGAAGACTGTCCCTCCAAAATTGAAGAACCATTGAGCCCCAGAGGAAGGGATAGCAGAGCCAAGCCTATAGGGGAGCCTATTAAAGTCCTGGTCAGCTCAGAGGATCAGGGACGTTACCTGCAGATAGGTCCCGACCTGACACATACCGAGCAGGATGAGCTGGTCAAGTTTTTGAAGAAAAACCTCTCCGTATTTGCCTGGGAGACAAGCGACATGGAAGGGATAAATCCCGACCTGATCACGCACAGACTAATGGTGGATCCAGACCATCCACCAGTGAGACAAAAGAGAAGGCCTCTCGCTCCAGAACGGCATCAGGTCATCAACGACGAAGTTCAAAGGTTGCTCAACGCCAACATGATACGAGAGGTATCTTATCCTGATTGGTTGGCCAACACTGTTCTGGTCAAGAAGAAGAATGGTAAATGGAGAGTCTGTGTCGACTACACAGATCTCAACAAAGCATGCCCAAAGGATAGCTTCCCTCTTCCACGAATAGATCAGTTAGTCGATGCAACTGCAGGGCACGAGCTCATGAGCTTCATGGATGCTTATTCTGGGTACAATCAAATACAGATGCATCCTCCCGATCAAGAGAAGACTTCATTCATCACCGAACGAGGTCTCTATTGCTACAAAGTGATGCCGTTCGGACTAAAGAATGCTGGAGCTACCTACCAACGTCTTGTTAATAAGATGTTCGGCTCCTTGATCGGCAGCACTATGGAAGTTTATATCGACGATATGCTGGTCAAGAGCCTAAGGAAGAGCAGTCATCTCCAACACCTAGCACAAACCTTCGACATCCTCAGACAATATAAAATGAAGCTCAATCCCTCAAAGTGCACCTTTGGTGTAACAAAAGGGAAGTTCCTTGGGTACATAGTCTCTCAAAGAGGTATAGAAGCAGACCCGACTCAGATCGGGGCTCTGATCGGACTGAAATCCCCAAAGGCCCGAAAGGACATTCAAGCTCTGAACGGCCGGATAGCAGCTCTCAGCAGATTCATCTCCAAATCCACGGATCGGTGTCTACCCTTCTTCAAGGCTCTGAAAGGTAACAAATCTTTGCAATGGACTGACGAGTGTGAGAAATCCTTTCAGGAACTCAAAAGATACTTGGCTTCGCCTGAGCTCTTATCAAAACCAATCCAAGGAGAAAGGCTGCTTCTCTATCTCGCAGTCTCTGAGAACGCTGTCAGTTCGGTACTGGTTAGGCAAGACAGGAGCGTGCAGAGGCCCATCTTCTATGTCAGCAAGGCATTACTAGACACAGAAAAGAGGTACCCCGAAATTGAGAAGCTAGCCCTTGCTCTCATAGTTTCTGCACGGAAGCTGAGACCATACTTCCAAGCACATCCCATAGAAATTCCGACTGCCTACCCACTGAAAGCAGTCCTAAGAAAACCAGAAGTATCAGGACGGTTGGTCAAGTGGTCAGTGGAACTGGGGGAGTTCGATTTGTCCTACATTCCACGAGTCTCAATTAAAGGGCAAGCCTTGGCAGACTTCGTCGCAGAATTCACTCCCGCGCTGCTAGGCAAAGCTCAAGTCTCAGACGAGGTGGGGACTTGGAAGTTGTATGCTGATGGATCATCCACTGACCGAGGTGCCGGAGCAGGGCTAGTACTACACTCTCCTGATGGACTTACAACCGAAAGGGCAATTAGCTTGGGGTTCAGAGCCTCCAACAACGAAGCGGAATATGAGGCCCTTATCTTAGGAATGAAGCTAGCTCAGGAGTGCGAGGTACAGAGCCTCGAGGTATTTTCTGACTCCCAACTGGTGGTTAGCCAGGTTCAAGGAGAATACGCCATCAAGGATGAAAGAATGCTCCGATATTCGGAACTAGTCAACTTGCTAAAACATTCCTTCCGAGCATTCTCAATCCAAAAAATAGAAAGAGGACAGAACAGCCGAGCCGATGCCTTAGCAAACATGGCATCTCACATAAAAACGGGGGTGGAATCAACGATAAAGTTCTCTCACCAGCCAAGGCCTAGCACCGAGGAGATCCAGGTCGCCCAAGTCGCGGAACAGCCTCAGAACTGGATGACTCCTATACTTCAGTACCTGGAGGAGGGACTCCTCCCAGAGGACAGAAATAAGGCAAAAAGAATCCGCATCAGAGCAGCTCGGTATCTTGTCCTTAACGGAAAACTCTACCGAAGGTCTTACACTCAGCCATTGTTAAAATGCCTAGCACCTGAAGAGTCTCAATATGTCTTGGCAGAAATCCATGAAGGAATCTGTGGAAATCACAATGGGGGGAGAACCATAGCCCACCGAGCTCTAACCCAAGGCTACTACTGGCCTGGGATGCTGAAGGAAGCAAAGGAATACACTCGAAAGTGTGACAAATGCCAGAGGTTCGCCCCTTATCAACGTCAGCCGCAACATGAGCTCGTCCCCATTACTAGCCCATGGCCCTTTGCACAGTGGGGAATGGACATCATAGGACCATTACCTAAAGCCAAGCCGAACAGGAGATACCTATTGGTGGCTGTTGAACTACTTTTCAAAATGGGCCGAGGCAGAACCACTGACTCGCATCACTGAAAAAGAGATAAAGAGTTTTACTTGGAAAAATATAGTCTGCAGGTTCGGCATACCTCATGTGATCGTCTCAGATAATGGCACGCAGTTCACTGGGAAAATATTCAAGAAATTCTGCCAGGACCTAAACATCAAACAACACTTCTCCTCCCCTGGTCATCCTCAGGCCAACGGGCAGGCCGAGGTCACCAACCGAACTATCCTCGACGCTCTCAAGAAAAGATTAGAGGAAGCTAAAGGGGGATGGGTCGAGGAACTCCCTGGGGCACTCTGGGCCTACCGGACGACCAGGAGAACTCCAACATCGGAAACTCCCTTCTCCCTAGCCTACGGAACTGAGGCAGTAATCCCTGTTGAGGTCGGCATGCCGACCTTAAGGGCTGAGGCTTTCAACGAAGAGACCAATGACCAACAGCTAGCAGAAAATTTGGATTTGCTCGAAGAAAGAAGAGAGCAGGCCGTAATCAGAATGGAAGCATATCAGCGCAGGATGGTTAACCGCTCAAAAATTGGCCTCAAACCTACCAATTTCCAAGTTGGGGACCTCGTCCTAAGAAGGGTTTTCCAGAACACCAAGGACCCCACCATGGGGAAGTTATCACCAAACTGGGAAGGTCCCTACAGAATTATCAAAACAGTTAGACCGACCACTTATTGGTTGGAAAGCATGGATGGGAAACCTGTTCCCAGGCCTTGGAACATGGAACATTTGCGAAAATATTATCAATAAAGTACTTTCTTTTTATTTCGACATCTTTCGTGAAACATCTCAATGTACAGACCTCTCAGGTCTGGTCTATCTCAAATGCACAGACTATAAGTCTGGTCCGTCTCAATGTACAGACCTCTCAGGTCTGGTCCATCTCAAATGCACAGACTATAAGTCTGGTCCGTCTCAATGTACAGACCTCTCAGGTCTGGTCCATCTCAAATGCACAGACTATAAGTCTGGTCCGTCTCAATGTACAGACCTCTCAGGTCTGGTCCATCTCAAATGCACAGACTATAAGTCTGGTCCGTCTCAATGTACAGACCTCTCAGGTCTGGTCCATCTCAAATGCACAGACTATAAGTCTGGTCCGTCTCAATGTACAGACCTCTCAGGTCTGGTCCATCTCAAATGCACAGACTATAAGTCTGGTCCGTCTCAATGTACAGACCTCTCAGGTCTGGTCCATCTCAAATGCACAGACTATAAGTCTGGTCCATCTCAAATGTACAGACCTCTCAGGTCTGGTCCATCTTAATGCACAGGCTCAGGTCTGGTCCATTTCAATGTACAGACTTCAGGACTGGTCCATCTTAATGTACAGACTTCAGGTCTGGTACGTTTCAAATGTACAGACCTCTCAGGTCTGGTCCATCTTAATGCACAGGCTCAGGCCTGGTCCATCTTAATGTACAGACTTCAGGTCTGGTACGTTTCAAATGTACAGACCTCTCAGGTCTGGTCCATCTTAATGCACAGGCTCGGGTCTGGTCCATTTCAATGTACAGACTTCAGGTCTGGTCCATCTTAATGTACAGACTTCAGGTCTGGTACGTTTCAATGCACAGACCTCAGGTCTGTTCCATCTTAATAAACAAAATCCCTAAGTCTGATCTATCTTGATATATGAGGATGATGTTCTGTTGCAAGAACACGAAACTAGGTGCCGGCAGTTATAAACAGGCGAGGAAAACTCTAAGTGCTCAGTCACACTGACCATCAAAAAATCCTTACAAATACAAGTCGCTCAATCAAGCTCAGGTTCCTGCTCTAAAAGATCAGAGTAACTGTCTTGTACCAGTTTCTACGACTGTTAATCAGAGATCAGATCGATTAACTATTATTCAAGTCATCTTTCTTAAAGAAAATCCATGATTCAAAAACCCCTCCAATACCAAGAGTTCGGCACAAGATGGTTATTACTACACATTACTTCAGGATTGCCATAACTTAGTTCTGGAGACAACCCATGGTCGGTAAAAACAATACTCTGGGTTCCGAGCAGGTTTACTTGTGTCATAATACAAGCATCACAGGCCGAAGTCCGTTCATACACAACAAAACATTGATACATATTTAGAACAGAACTCAAAGATTGCCGACAATCAAAGAAAGATAGAGACAAAAACTGAAGAGAGGATATTTTCATTAATATTTGAGCTCGGTTACAAAAAGATGAAACAGGACTACAAAAGTTTTCCCTAAACTAAGGGGCTTGCAGATCCATCGTCCTGATCACCATCCTCGTCCTCGTCATCGTCGTCAATCCCAGACAGGTCAATATCCGGGTACTTGGCAAGAAGCTTGGACTTGAAGTTGTCGTAACCGAGCTGCGCAATAGTATCACCCATCTTTTGAAGCTCGGTCTTCAACCTGGCCTCGGTCTCAACCTTGGCCTCATCAACCTTCTGAACAAGTGAAGACTGAAGAGCACTGTTCTCCTCCTTCAGTTTGGTCAGGTCCTGAAGAAGGGAGTCTCGTTCAGATCGCAAAGAATCCCTCTCAAGTTTAATAGAATCCCTTTCGGATTCCATAATTGAGAAGCAATTCCTCGCCTCCTTCAGCTCGTCCTCGGCTGTGGTGGCTTGAGATTGAGCCGTACCGAGCTGAAGCCTGGCTTCATCCAGCTCCTCCTCCAACCTCTCCACAGCCTGGAGATCCACCGTGGCCTCCATTAAAGCAGCCAAGCTATGGAGGGTCTGCAAAAATAAGAAGACGTATCAGTAAAGAGGAAAAGGAAGAAGAGCACAAAAGCAGAAAGGTCGGTCGTTACCTTCAGATGAGCCCTCATGGCACCGGCCACAGTCTTCTCAGTACCCTTCCTGGTGCTGCAGGAAGGGATGTCAGTACAAGGGGCCTCAGCCCAGAAATCTTCAATGGCCTGATGGACGGCCTTGTATCCATCAGGCATGTCGGTACCCACCTTCGCCTTACCCCTCTGTTGAGATTTTTGGGCCGAAGAGGGGACAGGCCGAAGAACCGCCGTACCCCTCTGAGGGGCAGAAGAGGGTTCCCCGATCACCACTCCCTTTTGAGGGGCAGAGGAGGGCTCCCTGATCACAACTCCCCTCAGAGGAGGTCGGGAAGAGGGAGAAGCAGAGGAGACCGCCCCCTTCTTGGGAGGCACAGACGGGGAAGGGTCGGTCGTCCTCGTCTTCTTCGAAGAAGACGCAGTAGGAGGGGGCTGGCTAGCCACCCTCTTCTTCTTTGACGACCCCCATTTGCCAGCGAGGGATTTGAGAACGTCATCAACAACACCCTTATCCTTGGGAGGCATTGTAGGGCCTGAATGAAGGATGGCTCGGTAATCCCGGTTTGAAGTCTGGAGGAGTCTCTTGTATTGATCTTTCAAAACAGGGGTAAATTGCGGCCTCTTCTTGACGCTCTTGGCTACATAAAAGAGTTTTGAACAAAGGTCAGTCAGATACACAAAGGACAGGCACAAAGCAAAATTACAGAAGAAAAGGGTGTCTCACCCATAAACCCCGTGCTCCGGGGGAACGTGGAGAACTGGTCCTCAGGGTCGGTCACCTCCCATTTTCCATCAACAAAAAAGAACCGATCCTTCCAAAATTTATTGGAGGACGGCACGAAAGTCAAAGGCCGGAAGCCCTTGTCAAACGACATGTAGTAGAGGCCCTCCGCCTTCCTATATTTAAGATCCATTTTACTACGGATCAAGTCTAAGGAGACCTCAACACCATTCAGGCGACCTAGGGCCATAAACCCTAACAGGTGCCTCCAACTGTTCAAAAGCAGATCGGCCGGGCAGAGATTGAACCAACAGAAAAAATCCCTAAGCAGTCTAGGGAAAGGAAGACGTAACCCCATCTCAAACCAAGCGGTATAAACACAAATTTCCCCATCCTGAACTTCCCAAGGGTAGTCGAAGTCATCAGGGGCCCTAAGGGTGACATTTGGAGGAATCTCATACTTCTCCCTAATAACCTCCAACCAAGAGGACGTTACAGCACTCTCTACCTGGGAAGACCGACCTGAGACCTCACCCTCTCTATCCCTAGACGCCGAGAAGGCATCAACTATTCTAACTGAGGGACTAGAGTGAGTCTCCTCCGATTCAGTCCTCGAGGAAGTGCTACCCCTAATTAGGGTTTGTGACAAGGAAGGAGCTTCCGGAAGGCTCCCCGACCCATTACCAACATCAGAAGATGCCGAAGAAGTCGACATTTCAAAATAACCAAAAGGAGAAGAAGAGAAAGTGAAAAGATGAACGAAAACACTAAAACCGAACCTGAATCAAAGTAAGGGACTTCGGATGGATGGGATTCTTCACAAGGTAGCTTGCTGGTTCGACAATGACGGATGTATATCTCGCTTTGCAAAATCGAAGATGGTAAAAAGAGTCGTACAAGGCTCTTTCCCCCTTTTATATACATTCGGAGAGTAATGGCTACCCAGGCGAACCGCCACGACAGTATCGCAACAATAATGATTTGAGAAACCCAAAAACCGGCTGCGCAATAAATGATGTACCAACGGACGTCTAGGAAAACGAGACGACAGAACACGTGACTTTTCGGGCACTCTTAAGACCTTAGTTATCCCCCGAGCTCCAACTAAGGCTTGGGGGGGGAGTAACTGATATACCACTATGTGACACACCAACCACTGCATGACACGTGCAACCGCAAGATCGGTTCACGACCCATAATAGAGCTCGGGCTCGGCCATATAACTTGTGTTCGGTCGACCAGCTCGGGCTCGGCCACATAACTTGTGCTCGGTCGCTTAGTCATGTTCGGCCTTATAATCTGTGTTCGGCCATTCAGTTCGTGCTCGGCCATTCAGCTCGTGCTCGGCCTTTCAGCTTGTGCTCGGCCTTTCAGATCAGACCTACAGAGGCCGAGCACGTATCTCTAGAGAAGATCTACTTATCTGCAAAGCTTACAGGTCCGAACACAGACCTTCGGTGTAACACACCGCTATTCAAAGCTCATCACCGCCTTAATATATGCCGAGCAGAGAATAAGGAAACAGTCTTTTACAAGGAAACCACCACTCATGGTTATCTCTATTTGATGCAATATTCTATAAGGTAACTACTATCTCCGATGCTCAAATCCCTACTTTCATGGCTCCAAATCCTAATCAACTTAGGAGAGCCATTGCCTATAAATTCAACCCTAAAGGTACGCTTTATTTTCATGCTCATTATTTTGGCTTTCATTACAAGTCTTTCAATTCAGTTTATTGACTTAAGCATCGGAGCGGCTACCGCCGGAGCCAACCCGGTGGTCCTCTGATCTTTTGTTTCGAGTATTTCGCAGGGAGCCGAGCTTGGATCTCACGTGGGCCAAAAAGTGCAGCATCACCTTATCTCCATTAACGTATACCCGTCCAATTAATGGAAGTTTCAAAAACAATCTTCATCAAGCAATGATCGATCACGATAAAAAGGGTTAGAGATCAAGACAGATGAATAAACTATAAAGAAAGATGGGAAAGTCCTATGTATTTGCTTTTTCTCAAATGTGTTTTTTCATATCTTTACACACCAGAGGACCACCAACGGTTAGAAATTGATCATTTTTCTTGTGCGCATGTATTGAGTCTTGAACTTGGGTTGCATATGTGAAAGAATAGAACTTTGTCTTCTAGGATACATAAGACCTTGGTCCCTGAATTTTGTTAATTCTAGGTTTTTCTAAAATGATTTTGAAAATTGTTTGTTTTGCCAAAATTCATACCCAGGTGGAATCATTCTCATTTCTCAAGCATCAGCTAGCAGAATATGCCAAATCCTATCTCTACCAAATCCGAAATCAATAATTAAAGAGATTGGAAAGGGGTAGGATTGCTTTTGCTGTTCATACCAAGCATGAAGTTCCAACTTGGACTTTTTTTTTATTATATTTTACTATTAATACTTTAATGATAGTAAAGGTAAAATTAATTTTTTATCTCAAGTTTGAATTTAAGAGATAAAATAAAAATATTGTTACTGCAACTTCGAGTGTATATGAGATAAAGTATTTTAACAATTGAATAATCTAGAAACTAGAGATAAAATTGTTAGAATAAATGAAAACTTAATTTCTAAGTCACCCAATAATTAAAGCACAATGTCTCATATGTATTCGAACTTATAATAATATTATTAAAAAAAAAACGAAAATAAAATATACTTTTTCTTTAATCCAATTTGGAGTGCAAAGTGGAACTGGTGATTTTGATCTGGGTAATGCTATTGCATGTAAATGAGAGTCAGATGTGCATTTCCCTATTGATTGAATTATTTTTCTCTGGACAACCTTAATTAATGGGCATCAAACGTAACAAGTTACAACTAATTGCATACACGAAAACGACTTGACCATTGAATTGTGTAGAAGATAAGATGGAAATCATTTTATTACTATTCATTTAAAAAAAAAGTCAAGCGGAGTTGCCATCTCCCAAACCTATAATATATATAGTAGTAAGGAAAGTACCGTGTTGTCAAGTGATGAACCGTCCGATTAGATGAAGTTTTTAATCTCTGCACATTTGTATATATATATATATATATATATATATAGATGATGGAAGAGTGCATGCTCAGCAACCCAACTTTTCTTTCTGCTGTAACAGATCAATTAAAAAAAATGGTCTCTAGTCAAGCTTCGCCTTGCCCTGTCTCACTCTCCTTAAGAGCGTGTGCATAACACTTAATTTGTAAACATTAGAAGTGCAATGCCACTGATATCCATGAATACATATGTATAAATGAATATGCTCACCCCGCACCTCCATGTGGTACTCAAGCTTATTCATGGCATATATTTTTTTCTTTGAGGACTGTTGTTCAAGTTATTTTTTCTTAGACATTTCTAATGTAAAATGTAATTTTTTTTAATGTAAAAAATTTTCTTTTAGTATTGCACAATATCAAAATATTTTATTTTGATATTTCTATTCGAACAGTGTATTTTTGAAAAAAATGTAATTTTTGACACAATTTTACCATTTCCCTAATCATGCTATCATTTTACTTCCATTCAAAAAAAAAAAAAAGAAAACCTATGTATTATTCTAATAAATTGTCACATTGTATGTTAAAATTTGACATATGCAGTACCAAATATGACACAAAATATAACATTTTTGTGTTATTAAAACACTTTTTTCGATAATTATGTCATTATATATTTGATATTAGCAACATACCCATCCCAGATGCTCTTATCATTTTATGTCATTTAAGATGCAGGAGCTTCTATATATATATATATATATATATATATATATAGTCCCATCTCGATGTAAGCAACTCTTAGTCTCAGACCAGACCCCATTCATCTTACAGCACAAATACAATATCATTTTTATTTAATACAGTACAAAATGTGAAGGAGAACCAAATACATTAAATTTCTTAGAAAATAAGTAACACAGGGAATTGGTCACCCAAAAGAGAACAAATCTCAAATTTGTTAAACAAAAATATATTATTGATAATTTGAATAATAAAGACTGAATTGCATCATATATATAGGCTAAGATTACTACTAATCTGAATAGGAATCTACTAATTCCTTATACTAATTCTATTACAATTGGGAAACTATAATAATCGATGAAAAATCCGAAATTAATAAAAATTGGGACTTTTTAGAAAACTAGAAACCTTATCATAGTAGGAAACTATAGCTACAAGTAGAAGTTAATTCGGGCTTTCCTAAACAAAGTAATTACAAAAATAAAAATTACTATAAATGACAAAAAAGTGAAATTGAAGACCTAAGCGAAGTCGTTTGGCCCTGTGACAGTTTCGCTCATTGCAAAGCGATGAGTATTGTCCGTCTCACTGTTTTGGGTCAAAATAGGATCTCCGTTCCTAAGAAAATAACTGACCAAATCTGCGTATACTTAGAATAAGACTTGAAACATTCTCATTATGCTTCAAAAACCTCTGCGATTTGTTCTACATTATTATTGAAGTTTAAAAAAATGTTTCCTCATGAAACAAAATGCAACATATATAATTTGAGCAATATTACAATCAGTCATAAAATTTGAAATATCATAACTTTATTGGTCTGTATATATCACGTAGACAGGTGACATGTATACAGGATCACGTGACAAAGTTTTATACTTTACAAGTGATTTAGCAGTTCTCATATAATTTATTAGGATACCATCTCTCATGATCATCTGCATTTTTTTGTTCCCATAAATTTGTCTGGTCATGGTATCCACTTCCCAAACTAAACTATGCTTGGATCCTACCTACGAATACAAAAGTTGACTGTTCCTCACGCCCTAAGTTGTCGCCTAAGGTATCATTTTTCTCACACCAATAGCATTGATGTATGTGAAGCTAAAAGCCGGCCCCCTGCTCTTCTTTTATACCCCCCCCCCCCCCCCTCTTCTTACTTTATTCGATCATCGGAGGTTTGGATAAGAAAGCAAGGTTAAATCCGCCATCACAATTGACAAAGTCAAAACCCATCTCTTTCCATCACTCCCTATTTATACTTACCCTAACATCAACTTAAAATCACAGTAACAAATTTGAAAATGAGGTGTTTTGGCTTCCCAATTTTCTCTCTTCTGGCCTGGTTTGCAGTGGCCTCTGCAGAGCAATGTGGGAGGCAAGCTGGGGGTGCAATATGCCCGGGAGGGCTTTGCTGCAGCCAATTTGGGTGGTGTGGCAGCACGCTTGATTACTGCGGCGCCGGTTGCCAAAGCCAATGCTCCGGCACTGCTACCCCTTGCCCTGGCCCTAGTGGTGGCGACATCACCAATCTCATTACAAGATCAATGTTCGATGACATGCTAAAGCATCGTAATGACGTGGCATGCCCTGTCAGGAATTTCTACACCTATGATGCCTTCATTGCCGCCGCCCGGTCCTTTCCCGGCTTTGCAACCACTGGTGTTGACACCACACGTAAAAGGGAGATTGCAGCTTTCTTGGGCCACACCTCCCATGAAGCTACCGGTTAGTATTTTATAATTAGTCGGTCACATGATACCAGCTTCATCACTTGGTCAATTTTAGTACCAAAAAATGACTTCACTGCAAGCCAATTCCAAACTCTGTTTATTTACATACATACATACATACATATATATATAGGGGCGTCGACCAAACTCTGTTTATATGTAGTAATTAAGTGTTTATACCCATAAAAGTTTATTTCACTAAAAAAAAAAAAACTCCAATTTCTAGGTATCTATAGTATAATCAAAATATGAGTTTAAAATTTATAAAAATTTATTCTACAAAAAAAGACCCAATATTTAAGTGTCTAGTATAATCCAAAAAAAAAAAAATAAAACCTATAAAATTCTATTCTACAAAGAAAGCTGGCCTCATAAACACTTTACAAAAAAATTATTCAAGTTATGTTAATAGAGTATGTTTTCAAGTACTCTCATTTTCTACTAAGTAAATGCTTACATAAAAACATAATTTTTTTTTTTTTTTTTTGTATTGCCTAGTTTAAATTTAGTAAATTACTTGAATTCTATTTCAAATTTTTTTTTACTCAGTATTTTTCAATTATGTAACGCTTCTATTAATATTTAGCATCGTTATCTTTCCTACTGAAATACTATTATAATTTTATATTACAAAAATATATATATAAAATAATGCATTGAAATATTTTTATATATTTATAAATATATTTAAAAAAATCTTATAGCATAAACTATTTTAAAAATTATTTTATATCAATATGCATTTTATTTAAATTTTATTTTTTACATGTAAAAAATAAGAAGAATTTATTTTTTTAAAAAAATATCTTATTTAAAATTATCACTTTAAATCTCAAATTTTCTTCTGCCACTTTTGAAAAATGGGCGTTGAAATGTATGCACTAATATACAAAAGTACAACATGCATGTTAAAAACATTCATGTTTTTTAAAAAAAAAAATACTCAAAAGTTTTTAAAATAATTTTTTTAATTCAAAAAATTCATAATATATTTTTTCTATCTAAAAGATTAAAAAAAAAAATTAATACACAAAAATCTAATTGTTAACTTCTATCTAAATATCGTTAAAAAATATTATTAATTAGACCAAAATAATCTTTAATATATATTTTTAAAAATACTAAATAATAGATATAATAAATTATTCAATCCACAAATAAAAAATATATAATTTTTTATTTATCTCCTAAAAAATAAAATTTTACTTTATAAAATCTTATGATTTTTTGAAATTAAAAAATTTATTTTATATATCTTTTAGTATTTATTTTTTTAAAAAATATATTTTAATATAATCAGCAGTATTTTTTAACGGTGTTAAAATAAAAATTAATAATTAGATTTTTTGTATTAATTTTATTTTTTTGAATTGTTTAAATAAAAAAATTGTATCATAAATCTATTTTAGAAATGTTTTAATAATTTTTTTTATAATTTGTTTTTTTTGTTTTTTTGTTTTTAGAGCTGCTACAGACAGATGAGTTGACCGTCGTTCTCTTACTTTCGCCATAGTTACATAACACGTGGATTTAACATAGTGTCATAAACTGGAAACAGGTTACTCGAGGTCATTTCATGTAGATTTTTGGGATAATAATATTTTATTTATATTTTCGACTGGTTCATCTTTCACAGAAGACAAAATGATATAATATATAATTCATTTTTTCACGAAAATCACCGTTTGTTAAAAAAAAGGTAAATTACACTTACATTTTTTAAGATTTTTAACAATTATAAAAACATCTTATATAGTTTTTAAAATAATACTGTCCCCCTTCTAGTTTTAATATCGATAACAGATTCCCTCCTACCGTCAATGACCGTTAGTTGACTTAATATAGTTTGATAATGTAAGTAATTTTTTTGTCTAAATACTAATTTTATTCCTTACAAATCATGGTTAAATGACAAAACTACCATTACTTTAATAATAATTTTTTTAATTAAAAAAAGACAAAATTTCTTATATTTTAATAATTATTTTAAAGTCAAAAACAGAAATTATCTTCCTTCTTTCTTCTTCTCTCATATTTCCTTTACCCTTCTATCACTTCTCTCTCTCAATTTCTCTATCCTAACCATGCAAAATTGAACTCCCTATATATATATGTATATATAATAGAAAATTTGTGAATCTTGAAGAAGATAGAAAAATTTGTGAATCTTGAATATATACAACAAGCACCCTTGATAAGTTCCTCTTCAGTTTCGTAAATAACAGGCATATATAAGATGCCACGCAATTAATAACAACAGTCTACCAACAAGGAAATTCTCAAAACAGAGAGAGAAGAGTTTTTAGGCAATATAGAAGAAACAGAGCATAGAAATCTTACTTTGATCTCAGATTTAAGTTTTTTCCAACTCCACTTTATTGAATTGTAGATCTTTTTTCATGCGCTCAATTCATTCCATGCGTATTGTCTTCTGATCAATGAGGTTCTTAGCATGTACGACTGATTTTACTGAATGATAAATTTCATCAAGATGCTGATGTAACCACTTTACATTCAACTTCACTGTTTGGGCATCTTTTAGAGCTGAATAATAGGATAATAAACTGCTACTGTCAAGTTTAGCAAACTCTTTTCTTTGGAGTTCTTAAACCACCTTCCAAACTCCTTCCAAGAGAGATGTCCGCATGTAACTAGACTTCAAGGGGCAATCCTTTGCAATATCCCCATCACCATGCACAATCCTCTCTTCTAGTTCCAACTCCATGTTCCTACAACCTTCTGTTTTCACATCCACCCCAAGTAGAACCTTATTATCTGAAAATGGTTGCAATGCAAAACCACCCCTTGTAGTGAACTACTTCACTCTCTTCAGTCAATGAGCCCTGTGAATCTATCTAAGCAACAGAAGCTCCTGCGAAATCGAAGAGCCCCCACCAATGACATCAAGCCCTAACCTAGACGACCCCACCACTCTGTCTTTGATGGCACCACCACTTCTGCTTCCCATCCCATCATGAATCCCCCTCTCTACACATTAGTAGGTGCACGAACGGTTCCAGGTCCTTGAACAAAATTAAGGATCGGCCTCGGTTTCCATTGAACAAAATTAACAACACAAACTCTCAATCCTCAAACCCAACAAAACTTCATTGCACAATTCTTCAATCTCAACACTTCATGAAATTCGACTCAAAATTTTTTAACAATCTTGTTTTGAATGACAATAAGTTATCTGATTCGATTCCATATGAGCTCGGTCGACTCGATCGGCTGAAGTAGTTTTCTGTTGCGAACAATCAACTCTCTAGCCCGATTTCGTCCGATTTGTCGAAATTTTAGGCGGAGAACTTTGGTGGGAACAATGGGCTGTGTGGTAAGCCTCTTGGATCTAAATGTGGTGGTTTGAGCAACAAAAGTCTTGCTATTATCGTCGCAACTAGTGTTCTCGATGCTGCTGGCTCGCTTCATCTTGGTTTCGCACTGCGGTGGTGGTCTTTTGTTTGGCCGAATCAGAAAAAAAAAAAAAAAAAAAAGGGTATGGAGAGGGAAAAGTTCAAAGCATTTGGGTTGAGAGATTCAAAGTAGACGGGCTGTGTAGGCGACAATGACCGGACTATGTAGGTGGTTTTGGAGACGGCGAAGCAAGAGAAGGAGTGAGAAGGGGGGCTGTGCACTATTTGGGGTTAGGGTTAGGGTTAGGGTTGAGGGGGATTTGGATAAAGAGAGAATGGAGGAGGAGGAGAGAGTGTTATAGATTTTTTGATAAAATTATAATATTAAAATATAAGGGTAAATTAGTAATTTTATTAATTCTGTTAACGGAGTTAAGGAGACAAGACTGACAAAGAGGACAATGTTATTTCATAAACTATAGGGGAGGTTTCTGTAATTGTCAGAAACCTCAAGGGAGATAAGTGTAATTTACTCTAAAAAAAAAAGGAATGCTTAAAAAATCATAGAGAAAAAAAAAATTTCCGAAATCACTCATTTTTTTGTTTCTTATTAAAAGAAAAAAAAATCAACTAAATATATTTTAATGTCATAATTTAAAATTATTTATTCTTTAATATTGTGAAGATAGTTGAAATTCAATCTTTGAGTTTTAGAGAATATAATAAAAATAAAAATAAAAATTAATTAATATTTGATATACCATAAAATGACAAACATATTCAAAGTATGACATGTGTCTGTACAGAACTTTTTAGGATACAGATCAAGAAAGATTATTTTATCCAGATCAACCAAGCACGGAGAGTTCAAAGGTATAGAGTTTAAAACATAGCACCGCCTTACATATCCTACTGATCTTAGAATAAGAAAACATAGTGCAATATGGTAACTACTATCTTTGGATATCTTCAAATCCCTACTTTTATGCCTCCTAATCCTACTTAATTTAGGAGATATACGACCTATAAATATGGTTATAAGGTGCGCTTTCATGGAATGTTCAATTCTTTTTTAAATTACAATCACTTTTTATTTACTAACTTTATCATCGGAGCGGCTACCACCGGAACCTTTCTAGTGACCCTCTGATTTCAAGTTCTCAACAGGAAGCAAAGGACAGGAGACTCTTCTGATAAAAAAGGAGCAACATCAGTTTGGCATCGTCAGTGAGAACGACAATTGTTCTTGCTATCTTTTCTTCAAAACAACAAATCTTTTATCTTTTTCTTCCAAAAGACAATGCCTCCCAACTTTCGTCCTAGAAAAAATTTCCAAAACCCTCAAAATTAGCCTTTTGGTGGAAGAGGGAAGGGGAAAACATCCAATCGTTTGCAACAACAGCTTGATTGGATTCAACAGTAGTCTGATTATTTGTAGGAACAACTCACTGTCATGTCACAAGTTTTAGCTTCACTAGTTCAGAACCAACGGAGTAACCTTCCTCCTCCTTTTCCTCCTACTAACACTATTCACGGAGCACCTTAACCTCTAGTTACCACCACGGACAGAGGATCTCCTAATGAGGGGTTGTCTAACATGCAATCGTTTTATCAAATCAGAACGAGGATACCAACTCTAATAGCCTCTGGAGTCAACCCAGCGCCGCAAGAATCCCAACCTCCCGAGACTCTAGTCCCCCCTAGTCTTGGGAGAGTAGCATCTTTCTGTTAACACTGGACAAATTCCTTTCCTAAGTCGAGGATCTAGAGGCGCAAAACAAGATCAACAATGAGTACCGATAGCATAAAAAGTCCCTCCCAAAGCCCTTCAGAGGATAGAGGAGATAGTAGAGGGTTCTGTGCCCCTCTAGATTAAGACGAGCTAAGTAAATTGCTCGGTAGGTTTTCCACGCCATTTACCTTTGACATAATGACAAAAGAGCGACCCAAGAAATTTGTTGTCCCAAAATTCACCCTCTACGATGGGTCTAGGGACCCTAGGGACCACCTATCTTACTATTAACACACAATGGCTCTACATGGAGTTACCGTTGCCTTCATGTGTCAAACTTTCATGACAAGCCTCAAGGGTACCACCTTTAAGTAGTTCCACAATCTCTCCCAAAAATCGATCAACATTTTTTAAGCGCTCACAAGGCTATTTCTTGATTGATTTTTAATAAGTAAGAAGTTAAAAAAATAACCAAAATTATTATTAACTGTAAAGCAAGCAAAGGGAGAATCATTTCAGGAGTATATAACTCGTTTTAACATCAAGCTCACAGAGATAACCGATTGCAGTCCAAGTTTCCTAGTGGTCACCCTCATTCTAGGCCTTGGGCTTGGACGCTTCCAAGATTCCTTGACCAAGAATCCTTCCATCGATATGATAATGCTCATGGAAAGGGCACGAAAGTATATTAATCTTGAAGATACAAAAACCTTCTTCCGAAAAGCAAAAGAACAAGCTCAGAAGGATGAGCAAGTTTCGAAGAGGAATAATAGTGCTAATAAGAAGATGATCAAGAGTCCCGACAAGAAAACAACACCCAGAGCCTAGAACAACTCTAACTCTAGGAGTTATGGGACTTACACCCCTCTAAATGTTTTTCTTACCCATATATTCCAACAGATTCAGAGTACTAAAAACTTGAGGTGGCTAGAGCCACTAAAAAGCCACCCCAAGGTAAGAAATCAAAACAGATATTATGATTTCCATAAAGAGCAGGGACAAACAATCGAGGAATGCAAGACTTTGAAGTAAGAAATAGAGCATCTAATCAGGAAAGGACGACTAAAAGAGTTTGTCTGCTAGGACAGGAGGTAGAACCCTCACGACGAAAAACCACCTCGAAGAAGGCAAGAGCAAAGGCCTAAACAGAGAGAAATTTGGAATGATCAGTAATGACAAAATAATTAGGTCATCTTTATGTTTTACGCTGGCAATACCATGATAGGAATATCTAACCGAGCCAGGAAAAGATATGCTCAGGAGGTAAAGGCAGAACCTGGTATTATCCAGATCTCATCCGTTGAGAACTTACACAATCTTTTGTTAGTTTTGTAGGACAAACACCGTTAATGAATTTGTTAATTTACCAATTTGCTTTTATATTTTAATAATATATTTTAAGTCGAAGATGCAACTCTCTTTCTCTTTCTCTAACCAGCGAAAGATCTATATCTCAACTCTCTCTTTCTAGGAGTTATAGGACTTACACCCCTCTAAATGTTTTTCTTACCCAATATTCCAACAGATTCAGATTCGTGAAAACTTGAGGTGGCTAGAGCCACTAAAAAGCCACCCCAAGTCAAGAAATCAAAACAAATATTATGATTTCCATAAAGAGCAGGGACACACAATCGAGGAATGCAAGACTTTGAAGTAAGAAATAGAGCATCTAATCAGGAGAGGACGACTAAGAGAGCTTGTCTGCTAGGACAGGAGGTAGAACCCTCATGACGAAAGACCACCTCGAAGAAGGCAAGAGCAAAGGCCTGAACAGAGAGAAATTTGGAATGATCAGTAATGACAAAATAATTAGGTCATCTTTATGCTTTACGCTGGCAATACCATGATAGGAATATCTAACCGAGCTAGGAAAAGATATGCTCAGGAGGTAAAGGCAGAACCTGGTATTATCCAGATCTCATCCGTTGAGAACTTACACAGTTTCCTGTTAGTTTTATCGGACAAACATCGTTAATGAATTTTTTAATTTACCAATTTGCTTTTATATTTTAATAATATATTTTAAGACAAAGATGCAACTCTCTTTCTCTCTCTCTAACCTACAAAAGATCTATATCTCAACTCTCTCTTTCTAGGAGTTATGGGACTTACACCCCTTTAAATGTTTTTCTTACCCATATATTCCAACAGATTCAGACTCGCGAAAACTTGAGGTGGCTAGAGCCACTAAAAAGTCACCCCAATTCAAGAAATCAAAACAAATATTATGATTTCCATAAAGAGCAGGGACACACAATCGAGGAATGCAAGACTTTGAAGTAAGAAATAGAGCATCTAATCAAGAGAGGACGACTAAGAGAGTTTGTCTGCTAGGACAGGAGGTAGAACCCTCATGACGAAATACCACCTCGAAGAAGGCAAGAGCAAAGGCCTAAATAGAGAGAAATTTGGAATGATTAGTAACGAAAAAATAATTAGGTTGGTATGTTCACGCTGTTGAAAGTATTTTTCCCTATCTTGTTCACGTGAGAACCACAACTAAAGAAGTTAAATTAAGTGGCAATTGGAGAATGGCCAGAAGAGAAAGTGCAGTGAAGGAAAAACAGAGAGTAACAGGGTTGCTTCGAGGGAACCCAGATCCTCCGGTTGACAACACAATATGTTTAGGGTAGGTTTCAAGATATCTTTATTCAACACATGTTCCCAATTTATACATCAATAATCAATAATAAAATAGGAACAGAATAGCTCCTTGATAGACTCCACCATATCAGATAGACTTCACCATATCAGTTGAGAGATTCCATACTATCCAAACCACTTTGACTCTTTCATGTCAGTTGATAACATCCCTCCCCCCTTAAAATTGGTCCTTGTCCTCAAGGACATAATTTGGAAATTGTTTTTTCATTCTCTCATGATCTTCCCATGTAATTTTAGAGGGAGCGAGACCTTGCCAATGAATCAAAATCTCTTTCCTTTTTTTCTGCATGCGGTGATCCAATATAGCTTGTGGCCTCGGAGATAATTGATCATATTTCTCCTTCACTAAGGGAAGTTATGGTTGGACTAAAATATTTTCCCCAAGCTTTTTCTTAAGCAATGACACGTGAAAAACTGGATGAATGCGTGCCTCAGCAAGCAATTCCAACTTATAAGCCACTGCCCCTATCTTTTTTAATACTTTAAATGGGCCAAAATATTTTGGAGAGAGCTTAAGATTTCTCCTTAAAGATAAAGAAGCTTGTTTGTAGGGATGAAGTTTTAGATAGACCCAATCACCTTCTATAAATTCTCTCTCCATGTGATGTGAATCATATACCTTCTTCATTCTCTCTTGGGCTTCCTTGAGATTTACTCGAAGCTCCTTAACCATTTGATCTCTACTCAATAACTCTTCTTCCACGGATGCTACCTTGGCTGTCCCATGTATATAGGACAATAAGGTAGGAGGAGTCCGCCCATACACAACCTCAAAAGGAGTATTCTTAATTGCAGAGTGCTAACTTGTATTGTAGCAATATTCTGCCCATGTTAACCACTTAATCCAATATTTTGGTTACGAGCTTGTGAAACACTGTAAATACATCTCCATCGTACGATTGACAACCTCACTTTGGCCATCTGTTTGAGGATGGTAAGCTGAACTATAATTGAACTCAGTGCCATTTAAGCGGAATAATTCTGACCAAAATCCACTGGTAAAAATTGGGTCCCTATCACAAACTATATTTCTTGGCATGCCATGCAACTTGAAGATGTGCTCAAAATAAGTTTGAGCAATTCCAGCAGCTGTATAAGGATGAGAAATAGGAACAAAATGGGCATATTTTGAGAAACGGTCGACAACTACCATTATAGTGGACTTTCCCTTAGATAAAGGCAAGCCCTCAACAAAATCCATAGATATATCTTCCCATACCCTATTTGGAATTGGCAATGGTTGCAAGAGACTTGCTGGAGTAAGATTCTCAACCTTGTGTCGTTGACACGTGTCATAATTTTTAACAAACTCCTTGATTTGCCGCCTCATTCCCTTCCAATAAAAATTTGATTGAATCCTATGGATTGTTTTTTGACACCCCTCATGTGTACTGTTATAGAATTGAGCAATGATTTCCATAACCAATGGAAAATCTTCATCAAGATAAATTCTTTCCTTATAAAATAACACTCCATCTTGAAGTTTCCATGGTCCCAATGCTTCTCCTTCTTCAACACGCTGGACCAGCTCTTTCAAAGTTAGATTAGAAGTAACTTCCTCCTTAATAGCCTCCACCCAATTAGGAATAGGGTGAGACAAGGCTACTAACTCTCCAGTTTCACCATCATTTTCACCTCTTCGGGATAACGCATCAGCCACAACATTCTCCTTGCCTTTTTTATATTGAATGATGAAATCAAACCCCATCAATTTATATAGCCATCGTTGTTGAGCTTCAGTAGAAATGCGTTGGGACCACAGGTACTGGAGACTCCGCTGATCAGTCCTCACAATAAATTGACGGCCCAACAAATATGGACGCCATTTTTGTACTGCCAGCACCAGAGCCAACATCTCATTCTCATAAGTGGATAATAACAAGTGTTTCCCTTGTAATGAATGGCTATAAAAGGAAATAGGCCGTTCTTGCATTAAAACAACTCCAATGCCTGAACCAGATGCATCACATTCAACAATAAATTTTTTTACAAAATCAAGAAGAGCTAGAACAAAAGCCTTAGACATAGCTTCTTTCAATTTCTGAAATGCTTCAATCGCAGTTGGAGTCCAAGAGAAAGAATCTTTTTTTAACATACGATTAAGTGACCTGCAATCTTCCCAAAATTTCTAATGAACTTCCTGTAATAGCCAGTTAATCCAAAGAATCCTCGCAAGGCTTTAGGTGTGTTGGGTTTGGGCCATTCCATCATAACGGCAATCTTTTCAGGATCTATGACCACCCCATTATCAGTGATGACATGGCCCAAATAGTTGATTACCTTCTGCCCAAATTAACATTTCTCTTTTTTCACAAACAATTTGTGAGATCTGAGAATTTTGAAAATGACTTCTAGATGATATAGATGGTCATTCCAAGATTTACTATATATCAAAATATCATAAAAAAAGACGAGTAATAATTTTCTTAGATATTTCTAAAATATCTCGTTCATCAATGCTTGGAAGATGGATGGTGCATTAGTGAGTTCAAATGGCATCACTAAAAATTCATAATGCCCATGATGTGTTCTGAAAGCTGTCTTCTGAATGTCTCCAGGGAATACTCTAATCTGATGATATCCAGAGCGCAAGTCTAGCTTAGAGAAAAATCTTGCACCATTCAATTCATCCAATAATTCGTCAATCACCGGTATTGGAAACTTATCCTTGATTGTGACTTTGTTGAGAGCCCGGTAATCAATACACATCCTCCATGAGCCATCATGTTTCTTTACTAGAATCACTGGTGAAGAATATGGGCTATTGCTAGGATGAATTATTCCAGAGGTGAGCATTTCCGCTACTAGACGTTCTATCTCAGCCTTTTGATAATATGGATAGCGATACGGCTTCACACTCACATGATCAGTCCCTTGAATTAATGGGATTTTGTGATCATGTAAACGTAGAGGTGGCAAGCCTTTGGGTTCATCAAAAATATCTTGGTACCTTTTCAAAAGTTGTTGCACCTATGGATGGCTAGATGTTGTATGGGCTTGTAGATTAGAACCCTGTACAGCAAATAATTGGAGTAACATGCAATGATTACTCTTTCTAGTCTCACGACTGAGCTGGGAATCTTCCACAACCTTATCTTTAGGAGCAGATAAACCATGTAGAGTTACATCATTGCCGTTGACTTGAAACCGCATTTGTAAGCGTGAGAAATCCCAAATAATTAGACCCAATGTCCGTAGCCATTGTGTACCCAATACTATATCGTATCCCTCCAAGGGAAGCAAATAAAATCTACAAAAATGGGGAACCCCTGCAGAGTTAACTTAACACCAGTGCACTTATCTGGGTTAGATAATTTTTCTCCTTAAGCAACCACCACCTCAAACTTGCCACCCATGTTTGGTTGCAGCCCCACCTTTTTTGCCAGCATTGCATTAATAAAATTATGAGTGCTTCCTGAATCCACCAACACAATAGTTGCAATGTGCCCAATGCTTCCATTCACACGCATAGTTTCTAGTGTATGTGTTCTAGAAATTGCATGGAATGAAATCTCTGGCTGTGCTTCAACACCATCTTCTACAACATCATCTTCTTCCATGATCATGTCACTGTCGTCATCCTCATGGCATGCTTCAATCACGAATAACTTCCTGCAGCGATGACCTGGACTAAATTTATCATTGCAATTATCAACTGACATGAAAGAGTCAAAGTGGTTTGGGTAGTGTGGAATCTTTCAACTGATATGGTGGAGTCTATCTGATATGGTGGAGTCTATCAAGGAGTTATTCTGTTCCTATCTTATTGCTTAGTTATTCTGTTCCTATTTTATTGTTGATTATTAATGTATAAATTGGGAACATGTGTTGAATAAAGATATCTTGAAACCTACCCTAAACACATTGTGTTGTCAATCGGAGGATCTGGGTTCCCTCGAAGCAACCTTGTTACTCTCTATTTTTCCTTCACTGCACTTTCCGCTTCTGGCCATTCTCCAATTGCCACTTAATTTAACTTCTTTAGTTGTGGTTCTCACGTGAACAAGATAGGGAAAAATACTTTCAACAGCGTGAACATACCAAAGTGGTATCAGAGCCTAGGGATGGACTCGCGAGTGGAGCGTTTAGAGCAAGATGTTGGTTCTCTCATGACTGGGCAGTAACAAGTAATAGAGAAAATAAGAGAGCTGTTTGATAAGTTGGCTGCATTGATTGACCAATCCACCAAGCAACCAGCACGTAAGCAGGCAGAAAGTTCACAAAATTAGCAAAGAGCAAATGTTGGAAGATTTAATGGCAATGATGGATCGCAACAGGGTGGCTCTAATTGCTCTTATACACCCAAACTAATAAAGTTGGATTTTCCCCGTTTTAATGGCCGAGAAGACCCAACGAGCTGGTTGTGTCGAGCAGATCAATTTTTTGATTTCCATGAAACCCCTAAAGGTGAACGTGTTGCCTTGGCATCATTCCATCTTGAGGGAGATGCTCAATTATGGTACCAGTTTCTTAAGCAAGAGATGGGAGTAATGTCATGGGAAACTTTCAGAGAAGGGCTCCATTCTAGATATGGTCCTACACAATTCTATGACTTCTTTGGTGAACTTACAAAGCTTCAAAAGACCGGATCTGTTCGAGAGTACCAAACGCAGTTTGAAAAATTCCTCGCTAAGGCGGGTTCTCTTTCATAGACCCGACAAGTGAATTTCTTTGTTAGTGGCCTGAAAAAAAGCATTAAGGTAGACGTTTTGGCTGGCAGGCCAAATTCCTTATCTGTAGCAATCAGTTTGGCTCGACTATATGAAGCTCGTAACTTGTCTCAAAGAAGGGCAATTAATTCAGAGGTAAAAAAAAAGTGAACCATTAAATAGGAACAGAATAACTCCTTGATAGACTCCACCATATCAGTTGAGAGATTCCACACTATCCAAACCACTTTGACTCTTTCATGTCAGTTGATAACATAGGTTCATCTTTATACTTTACGCTGGCAATACCATGATAGGAATATCTAACCGAGCTAAGAAAAGATATGCTCAGGAGGTAAAGGCAGAACCTGGTATTATCCAGATCTTGTCGGACAAACATCGTTAACGAATTTGTTAATTTACCAATTTGCTTTTATATTTTAATAATATATCTTAAGTCGAAGATGCAACTCTCTTTCTCTCTCTCTAACCAGCAAAAGATCTATATCTCATATCTTTCTTTCAACTTCTCAACCTAATACCAGAGAAAAAATAGGGAAAAGTTGCCGTTTTCGCTCCACCAACCAGCCACCAACGCCGGAGGCTGCACCACCACTGGCGCCATAGGCTTTACCATTCAATACCACCAATGTTACCGACATTGCCAATCATGCGAACGACTACCGAAAATGCACCAATGACCACTATCGTCACCTCCGACCACAATGGCGGTCTCATCCAACCATAGCCCCACATCGACACTACCTACGGTGCCCTTATCACGATTAAGTCATCTTTAATGTTCTAACACAACAAACCCCAACAAGATGGATTCTATCACGATTGCGTCCCCTAACCTATCCCTTACTTTGTTTTTCTAATCATTTTGTGTGTCTTTGTGAGGATTGGATTCTATTTTTGGTAATTTTTTTCTAATCAATTTGGGTTTCTCTGTGAGATTGGGTTTGATTTTTGGTGGAGATTTAGGTTTCTTTGTGAGGGTTGGGTTTGATTTTTAGTGGAGGTGATGATATGTGGAACTTAAAATGCTACTGGATAAATTGGATTTCGTCATCACTTACCCTTTTGTTGGGTATGCTTTGTTTCTCTATTGTTTCTTTTTTATTTGTTTATATTGTTCATAACATTAGTGATGATAATATCTTATCTAATGTTTTGGATACACAGTCTTTTTAATCTTGAGTTTTTCCTGTTCTTTCATTTTCTGGCATTTCAAAAATTTGAGTTCCATGATCTGTTCAACGATGATTACTTCTCTAAGAATCTTAGAGAGAGAGATTAATTTTGGGTTTTATGAATTGGAGTTTGATTTCCATTCTAAATTTTGTTCTTTGACAACTAGGTATTAATAATCCCTAAATTTTAGGATTCTTATATATATATATATATATATATATAAGCTCTCATTGTTGGACGAATGTTACCGGTTTAAAGGAGTCCTTTGAAAACCTGAACCTGCAACTCATGTTTTGGAGGTCTACCTTTGGGTCTCTAGGTCGCGGCTTAGTGTTTTTAAAACACTTTGGGGGTTTAGTCAAGGTTTCAACAAACCAAATGGGGTTTGGTTTAGATGATCTCAGACTTGCACCAACTAAGGTCTATTAATGGCGGTTGTGTACGGTTTGGGGGTTTCTTGGGTTGTCTAAGTCAAATTTTTGTGCCTCATTCAAGTTTACAATCCCCAAATGCCATGCTTGTATTAAAAAGGCTTAAACAGTTTGCATATACATAAAATTTTTAGAGAGAGAAAAATAATGGCTTTCGGTGATTTTACCTCTACAATGCAATTCCCCCCTCTTTCTAATAATTTTATGCATCTAATATTTGAATTTCATTAATCTAATACTTGAATCTCATTAATGATTAATATTCAATTTATATATATATATATATATATGTATACATACACTTAATATATTAAATTAAGATTATGCTGTTTAAGAGAGAAAATTACTCCTTGGTTTCTTGTGATTTAATGTAATTAGTAAATATTATTTTTTTTTCTTTTAGATCACTTTTAATTAACTCATGTTCAAGGTCAAATTTGTCAATTTATATTGTCATTTAAGGTCAATGTAGTTATTTCACTATTTATAAGGACAATTTGGACATTTCATAAATTTATTTTCCTTAGATCAACAACTTCTGTCCTTGTCAGTAACCTTAACTGACAATATGGGGGAATTTGCAACTTTAAATCAACGTTGATGGTGGATATTGTAGGTTTTCAAGTTATAGGGGAGGTATCTGTAATTGTCAGAAATTACAGGGGAAGTAAGTGTAATGTACGTAAAAAATATTTATAAATATACTTTTTCTTTTGTCAAAATTTTGAAAAAAAAAATTATTATCATATCTAAATTTGTTTTCATATTTTTCAACTCTCAAATTGATTTCAAAATTACTATATCCAAACACAATTTTAAAGTTTTTCAAAATCTAATTACAAAATTTTGACACACACTACAAAAATATTTTACAAAAAAATCATATTTGAATTACTATTCAAATATTAAATTGTGAGAGAAATAATTTCAATTATGTTGAAAGTGAGACACTATTAACCAAGATGATTTAATTTTTAGAAATCGTTCGCCAAATCTTTTGTGGAAAAAATTGCGACGTTGAACCCAATTAAGAAATCGTTCGCCAAATTTCCAAATTTTTTGTGGAAATCGTTCAACATTTCTTCAAAAAATTTGTTGGTCGAAATCGCTTAACTTCAAGAAACTTGGCCAAACGAAGTATTAAAATTGAAACACACGATTCTTCGGGATTGAAAAAATAAACTGAAAAAAAAGAACCATTAAAAGGTCTACAAAACCTTACAAGAAAGTCAAATGAGTTGATAGAGACGGTTTTTCTTTTTCTTGGTTAAACACTAAACCAATCTCTCTAACAAGAAAAAGATATATTATAATTTCTACATAGAAATATATTATAATTTCTATTTATCTATTTTTATGGATTTATTGATATTATAAAGATATGTATAATTTGGAATGAATGATGTAAGACAAATTTGGTATCCTGAAAATAAAAATATTTGTTTTAGAGTTTTCAATTTTGATTTGTTGTTAATTTCTCTAGTATTCTAGTTTTAATAAAATTAGTATAGGAAATATAGAAATTAGTAGTTTCTTATTTCAATTAATAATTTTTATTGTATGAGGAATAGTATAAAAATAGTAGTTTTGATTTCGTATTTAAAATAATAGTATTCTAATTCTATAAATATGATGTAATATGTCTTTTTAACTTCTTTATCAATAAAATATTAATATCAAATTTTATAGAATTTATTTTCTTTTTTTCGGTTAATTGTTTCCCATTGGTTGATGATTCTTCATTTTGGATATTGATGTTAGTCGTATCCATTGATCGAATTTATGTTATGTATTATTTGGTATTAGAGCGAAGATTTGTCTGACTGAATTACAATTCATATAGATAAAAAATTTTATTCTATCAACGAGGTTTGTAAAAGACCATTCGTTACTTGTTTGGAGTCTCGAATAGAAAAAAAATTGTGGAGACAATATATATTGTACTAACTATGGAACTTTCAATTAGCTTGATGGTGGACACATTTAGGTTAGTAAATTTAAATTAATTAAAAAAATCATTATTAAAATATAGTCTAATCATTATTAAAATAAGAAAAAAAGGACATTCAAAATTTAAAGAGATAACTGCTTCTTCAAATGTCAATACACCTTTTTCGGATTTTTAGGTTAATAAATTTGTATTGACATCTCATGTTAATTAATTCTTCAAAGTAATGCCATTTTTTTTTTTTTTTTGTGTGATTTTAGGA
The DNA here is from genome assembly GCA_008638375.1 of Nyssa sinensis. NCBI lineage: Eukaryota > Viridiplantae > Streptophyta > Magnoliopsida > Cornales > Nyssaceae > Nyssa > Nyssa sinensis. The sequence continues at coordinate 26,477,063 of CM018031.1, forward strand.
TCAAAGTAATGCCAATTTTTTTTGGTAATGCTTATGCAAGGATTATAAAAGGACTATCATTAGAGCCACACTGGTTTAAATGCCACTTTACCTTGAAATTTTTTAAGAAACTAATATTCAGTAAGTTAATAATTTTTAATAATTAATTAATTTTTAAGGAACTAATTTGAATCTACGACAAATTATTAATCATTTTATTACTTAATTAATGATTAATACTTTTTTGAGGAGGTGCAATGGACTGTAGACATATTTTATAATATATTATTTGAACGATAAGATAAGAGGGTTGAATAAAATAAGTCCCATTATATTTCACGTTTGGTGTCTTCAATTGATTTGGTTAATATATTAAGATGATTATTTATATTTTATCTATGTATATATGATATAATTTATATTATAGAAGTGACCGTATATGATTATCCTATCAAATTTTATATTTTTATCGGATCATCCAAACTTGACGTAAGATAAAAACACTAGATTATGGGAGGTAATTAAGATTTCTTTTATATAAAAATTTCACTAATGAATTGCTTGGACACAATTGTAGGATCACAGTGCTAGTTTCTCTAAAGCCTATTATTCCTCCCCCTCCATATATGGTAGATAGAAGAAGCAAAACTAAGCCTAAGAAGGTTCTTGGCTATGGTTTGCTCAGCCTATAACCCCCTTGGCCCCAAGTTTGCATAAGGCTTAAGCTTAATTTTTTGAGATTACACATAGATAAATTGTCAAATGTCAATTTTCAATTTAGATTCACAAAGATTATATATACATTATATGAATACATAATTTTTTGAGATTAGTTTCAAAGTGAAAAAAAAAAGGACCAACTCAAACTGTCCAACCGACCCAACTTGAATTTTTGTGAGTTTGGTCGGGTTGACTTGTAGTTTGGTTATAATTCTAAATTTTTAGAACTACTTAAAATCGGATTGGTTAATCCAATCTAATCCAATCAAACCCAATCCATATGTACTCCTAATAAACACCATATAAACACTAATACATGGGCCATGAATTATTATCCTTTCTGTTTTAATGAGAGACCTGAAGTCATTCGGGCACATGAAACTTAAGCTAACATATACGTATTTATTTTATTTATATGTATGAAGCCCATCTAATCTATCTTAATGAATATTTTAGGGATAATGCCCGTAGCCCGGCCCGCCAAATGCAGGCATGGACTTCTAGGGTCTAGGACCATGCCTGGCCCTAGATTCTTGGGTTGGGGCCAGCTGATGTCGAAGCCCAGATTGTGTAAAGAGTATATATATAAAAGAACCACAAATTAGGCAGTTCGTGTCCCACAGCTCCCGATTAATAAGGGAAAAATAATAACTTCAAGCACCTTTAAGCCTTGTATCTGGGTGGGTTATCGTAGCTTTTTTTTTTATTTGGCAAGTGGTTCTCATAGCTTACCTCAACAAGGACATTTCTTCTTATTATTTGTTTCTTTATTTTTTTTCATTTAAACTGACAAGTTAGTCGGTCTGATTAATTAAATGAAGTTCACGAGTAAATTGGCATAAAGAAACAAATTTTGGAAAATGTAATTAATGTAAAGTCCAGTATCATGTTAGTATTTAGTGTCGACATATTCTATAACGGAAAATTTTGTTTCTTTCTTTATATTTGGTGTTTTCAATTGATTTATATTATGGTAATCATTTATATTTCATCTATGCATATATGATATAATTTATATTATAGAAGTGACTGTATATGATTAAATTCTATATTTTCATAGAATCATCCAAACTTGACCTAAGATAAAAACACTAGATTGTGGGAGGTAATTAAGATTTCTTTTATATAAAAATTTAACCAAGTCTATGCGTGAAGTTCAAAGGCGAAAGATGTAAGGCTTTTTCGCTCCCTTCAGTTAATACTTGGTAAAACTGAAAACTTATACCCAAAAAATGTTAGTTTGGAAAATTTAAGTAGAAGAAATAATATTTTAGGATAACTCAAATATATTAACGAAAATTAAAAGTGGCCTATTCTGGGACTGAACTATGGGCTTAAATTTGATTTTCTCTTTAATAATATGTATTACTATATATAGACGATATAAATATTAATTAATTACCAAACGATACATCTTTTATGCTCTGAAGTTAATTAATAACAATCGAAACAAAAACAAAACAAAACCGCGTCCTAGATTCGCTGCTTTCATCGACTCTGTGAACATTATGTTAATATATTTGAGTCCCATAAGCAATTGGAAAGAGGAAGTTTAAACAGAAAGCTGGAACTTCCTAGAAATATGTTGGTAGACGGGCCAAATCTATATTTGTTTGCAAGTAGTTGCCTGGAGTTGCCGGGTCAGTCTTGGTTGGTTAACTAGGTACGTACGTCGGCTTGAGGAAATGAACAAAATTCAATACATATATATATATATATATATATATATAAACACAGAGAGAGAGAGAGAGAGAGAGAGAGAGAGAGAGAGAGAGAGAGAGAGAGAGAGGGGTGCAGTAGACTGTAGACTCGTAATCTTAAGTACTAATGGGTGAGGTCGAGGTTAGGCCACATAAATTGGCAGGACTCAGACTCAAGACTTTTCAAGCAGATAAGCAGCCAGCTAGGAATGGAACCAAAAATTTGAGAATGATATGCCACCAATCATGGCGGTTACGTAGGTTAGATTGAATGTTCAATAGGATAATCACGTGGGGATTTAACATTTTTTTTCATGGTCACTGGTTTTTCCTTCTAGTACAGCTCACAACATCTCCCTCTCTTAATTTCCATGGGGTTCTTGACTGGGACATGGCAGAGGACCTCCAAACCCTTCAGTTTCTGAGGCACTTGCCAGTCGCTATATAAAGGGGTAGATTGTAAAGCTGATTCATCTACAATAAACATTCTCAAGTGTTGGTTATATATCTCTCTTCTTTATCTCCATGGACTTTTACTACTCAATAACCAACAAACATTTTATGGCTGCTATATTGCTACTTCTTGGGTTGTTAATGCCTAGCCTGGAAATAGCAGGTCTCTCTGTCTCTCTCTGCTTGTATATCACGTATATATTATCCAACAGGGTGATAACTCTCTATAGCAAGTATATTATTTATGTGTGATGGGATACTAATGCTCTTAATACAGGTATTATGTTTAATATTTTAGAGTTTCAACAGTTATTATTATAAGTTTTTTTTTCTCATTTAATTTTTACACTTTTTTTCTAATATACTATAAAAAAAAATGCTAGAAATCTTCGATTCATATCACAAATTATATTCCTAATATAATGTGTCACGATACGATAACTTTGGATTTCATAGGTTGTGATTTACAAATCCAACATTAATATCTAGGCGCGTAACATTGGGAATACAATTGGAAACCTCAATCACTATTCTATTCTATAATAACGCCTTCTTATTTATTTATTTGTGGTTTTGGGTGGGTGTTGTCATGCCATGTTAATCCTGTCGTAATTTAGCTACATAGTCCATTTATCATATATATGTTTAGGTTTTTGTAGTAGAGCACATTTATTATAGTTTTAGAGGACAAGACTGAGAGTACCCTTAAAATTAATTACAAGAAAGAGCCTAAGACTCTTTGATTTTTATTTTTATTTTTTATTTTTTTTTGGGGGGGAGGTGGAATAAGAAATTTTATTGCAGAAAAGAAAAACAGCCAAACTATACAAGAAAAGCAAGAGCCTCAAACGAAGTCATGAACTCCAAGCCAAATAAAATTTACAAAGAAAAAGGAAGAAAAAACATCAACATGAATATGTTTTGCATTTGAAGAGACACCTTGCATCTCCATTCCTAATAATAAAAATTGACGCCTCAAGAAATTATAATTTCTTCACTGGTTAAAATCTTAATAGTATTGATTATACTGTAATTTTCTATCTCTAATCCAAAACCCATCAAATCTTTGCTCAATATAATGCAGGTGCCCAATCCATAGGCGTGTGCAATGGACGGGATGGCAACAACTTACCATCACCACAAGCAGTTATAGATCTTTATAGAACCAGTGGCATTGGTAGGATGCGACTTTATAGTCCAGATCCAGCAACTCTCCAGGCTCTTAGAGGTTCTAATATAGAACTAATCCTTGATGTCCCTAATCCAAACCTTCAAGCCCTTGCAGCCGACGCTTCAGCTGCAACCCAATGGGTGCAGACGAACATAAGAAACTACTTCCCTGATGTCCGATTCAGATATATTGCTGTTGGAAATGAAGTAGACCCCAGCAACGGTGGCACAAGTCAGTACGTTCAGTTTGTTCTCCCTGCCATGCAAAACATATACAATGCAATTGTAGCAGCTAGCCTACAAAACCAAATCAGGGTTTCAACAGCATCATACACTGGACTGCTAGGCATTTCATACCCTCCGTCAGACGGCACCTTTAGAGACAATGTGAGATCATTCATGGACCCTATCATCCATTTCCTAGTCAACAGTGGTTCACCTTTACTTGTCAATGTATATCCCTACTTCAGCTATATTGGTGACCCTGTAAACATTCAGCTTTCCTATGCCTTATTTACTGCACCAGGAGTCGTTGTTCGTGATCTGAATAATAATTTGGAATATCAGAATCTTTTTGATGCCTTGGTTGATGCACACTATGCAGCTCTTGGGAGAGCAGGCGGACCAAATTTGGACATCGTTGTATCGGAGAGTGGTTGGCCGTCTGAGGGTGGTAATGCAGCAAGCTTGGACAATGCAAGCACTTACTATAGGAATCTGATTAATCATGTGAGGGGAGGGACTCCAAGGAGGCCCGGAAGGGCTATTGAAACCTATTTGTTTGCCATGTTCGATGAGAACTTGAAGTCTGGGGCAGAGACCGAGCGACATTTTGGCCTATTCTCCCCTAATAGACAGCCTAAGTACCAACTCACTTTCAACTAAGATACTAACCAATTGAAAAAAAAAAAAAAAAAAAAAGTGCAATAGAAAGGTTAGTTATTTATCTTGAATAAGAATGGCTCGTGCTTAGCTCGTATCTAACCTATTGAGGAAGTATACGAGTGATATTTTCATCACTTTTGCTAGAATAAAAAGCCTAGCTATCAAATTAGTGGGAACAAAATTCTATCTCTTGAATAAAATGGCTCATGCTTGTATTACTTTGAAGAATGGCCCTTTCTCTTCCCTACGACAATAAAGCCCTTTTTTCTTAATAAAAATGTATGCTCTCTTTTATTTATAAATTGTGTATCAAAACATGTCTTCATCTCTTTGTTGGGTGAAAAGTATTATATATATATATATATATATATATATATATGAAATTTTCTTTTAGAGAATTAGGGACGTACTTCTTTAAGCCAAACCAATAGCAAGCTGAATACAGATCAACTGAAAACAAACAAAACCAATAACATAACTAAAAGCAACCAATAAGCAAACATCAGGAGATAGAGGGACTAAATCTTCTCAGGTATGGCAGTCGAATCATTAGGGAATTTGGAAGCTCCCACTTTGTAAAGGTCTCTTCCATTGTTGAAAACTCAAGCTGGAAATGGCCTCCTCATCCATCTCCTTCAATTTCTCACCTCATGGGAAATACCCCAAACACCCTTAAACCTAACCCCTCTCTTGTCGATTCCTTCAAGTGGCTTAATTCCAACCACTACAGTGCTAAAGCTACGTACGTGGGACTGGATTAGAGATAGACTGCCTTCTGTGGATTGGTTCCATTTAGTCTGGACCAAAAAATGAAATTCCTAGGCATGCTTTCATTTTCTGGCTCCTCTGTAGAGACGGATTGACCACTTACGAGAGAGTAGCCTCTTGGGACATGCCCACCCCCTAACTGCATGCTTTGTAGCTCTAGCATGGAAAATGCCAACCACCTATTCTTTGCATGCAACTTCTCCTCAAAGGTTTGAAAAGCTATCTTTCATCAAAATCTTATAAAAAGAGACACCCTCCCATAGCATCAAGAGCTTTTATGGGCTAGTCAATCCCTCAAGGGTAATACCTTCCAAAATAAAGTTTTAAGATTCTCCATGGCTTCTACTATCTACTACATTCGGTTAGAAAAAAATAGCAGGCTTTGGAGGAAGAAAACACAAGATCATCATCGCCTCATTCACTTTATAAAAAAATGTAGTTTTCGAATGAAGGTTTCCTCTTGGAGAAACACCCCAAACTCTTTTTTCGAACTGGGAGATTTTCATGTCCTGGAACTTCAGCTGGTCTACTTTTTTTCCTAGCTCTAGCTAAGTGATCTGCTTGTTTTCATTTTTGTCTTGCCTCTTCTGGCTCTTCTTTCTTTCTTGTTTCTATGCTTCTCTCCCCCCTAGGGGTTTTATAAATTCTTAATTACCTAAAAAAATGTATTCTAAATATGCAGCCATAAAAACCAAGCTTAAAGGGAGTTCAAAGTGGATTTACCTATCTGAGACTAATCAAGCTTCCTATTTTATCACCCATATTTTGTTGCTTTCCTACCAAATGTAGTATATTATAGTTGCTAAGGCAAGTTCTTAGGATTAAGCATGAAAAGTGTTATTTGTGTCTTGCATTCTTGAGCCGACTCGCATCCAAATCATTTTGGGCACTTTTGGAGGCTACCGATCTTCACTTAGACCTAGAAATCCCCCTCTTCTATTGACCAATCAGTATAAGAAGTTTCAGAGCTTTTGGAGAAAGTAAAAAATGGCTTCTCGGCACTCATGTGTTTGATCCGCACTTAAGGAGTGCAATTGGCACTCAGGTGCTAGAAAGCCCCCTCTTTGTGTGTCGATCGGTACTCAGGCCCAGTTTGGCTATTTTTACCTTTTTTTTCTTCATATTTTAGGGTTCGGGAATATTAAATAATGTATTATTGTAAGAGAAAGAAAGATAGAGATCAGTAGGAACTATTACTAGACATTTGTGAGCAGATTTTAACACATTGTTTTGTATTCTTCTTTTTTTGATAGTGGATCTTTTACTGTGCTTCACCCATGGATGTAGGCTATTTGTCGAACCACGTATATTTGGTGTTATTTATTCTTAATGTGTTTGTTTTTTTTCACTTTGTTATTTCGTTTCTCACTTCCGTTTCACAAAAAATTGGTATCAAAGCTTTAGTTATGGCTTTTGCGAAATATGAAGTAGAGAAGTTTGATGGTAAAAATAATTTTGGCCTTTGGGGCATCAAGACGTGTGTTTTGTAATGATAGCAAGGTTTGGTGAAGTTTTTTGATGGCATGTTTCCAACAATATTGATTGCGGAGAAAATCAGTTATCTATTTCTGATGAATTCTTCCGTGAGATAACAAATGAAACATCCACCTCTGGACTTTTGAAAAAGCTAGAGAATTTATACATGAAGAAGTTGTTCACCAACATTTTGTATTTGAAGCAACGATTATACACCTTCAATATGAAGGAATGTATGTCCATTAATGAGTAACTTGATGAATTTAATAAAATTATCATGGACCTGAATAATATTGATGTTAAGATTGAAGAGGAAGACCAAGCCCTAATTTTTGTGTTCATTGCCTGATTATATTAAGACTTTTGTGAATTCCATGTTATATGGAAGGGATTCCATCTCTTTAGTAGATGTTAAGGCATCTTTAAACTCGAAAGAGTTGAGGACTAAGTGAAATGGGAAAGGAAGTGATTATTTATAGGCCAAGGGTCTTTTTATGAAGGGTCGTTCAGAGTTCTCCAATAATAGAGGTAGACCAAATGAAAGGGGCTCTAATAGTGGTAATAGTAGAGGCCGAGGCTGAGGCAGACGCTAAGGTGGATCTATAGGTCAATTGCAGTCTAGAACATCCAAAAGTGAGATTGAATGTTACTATTGTCAAAAGTTTGGGCATTACAAAATCGAGTGTCTTAAGTTCAAAGAACAAGGGGGAAAGAGGAATGTTAATTCTGCTAATGTTGTTGGTGTCGCACAAGAAACCGTTGAGGTTGGCAATAATGCCCTTTCAATTATTGTTTCTAATAATCGCTCCAAGTAGGAGTGGATTTTTTATTCGGGTTGCTCCTATCATATGACGTCTAATCAGGATTGGTTTATCACGTATGATGCAATCAATGGTGGTTCAGTCCTAATAGGCAATAACATTGCTTGTAAAATAGTTGGGATAGGTACAATTCAAATTTGTTTGAATGATAAAATTGTGTGGATTTTAACATATGTAAGGCACATACTGGACTTGAAGAAAAATCTGATTTCTTTAGGCCGTTTGGATTCCAATGGTTACAAGTTCTCTACTGAAGGTGGAACTATGAAGGTTTGCAAGGGGTCTTTGGTTGTGATGAAAGGTAACAAAGTTAATGACCTTTACATTCATCAGGCAGTACAATTGTTGGTTTTGCAGGTGTTTCACTTTCATCTTCAATTGATCCAAATTCAGATACCAACTATTTGTGGCATATGTGATTAGGTCACATGAGTGAAAGGGGTATGACAATTATGTGAAAATAGGGTTTTCTTTGTGGACAGTTTATAGGAAAGCTTGAATTTTGTGAGCATTGTGTTTTTGGAAAGCAGAAAAGGGTGAAGTTCAGTACCGCGATTCATAAAAGCAAAGGTATAATTAACTACATCCATTCAGATCTTGGGGTCCTGCAACCATCTCGTACCAGGGTGGTGCTCAGTATTTTCTAACTTTCATTAATGATTATTCAAAGAAAGTTTGGGTATATTTTTTGAAGCACAAGGATGAGACGTTTGCTACATTCAACCAGTAGAAAGTCTTAATTGAGAAGTAAATAAGGAAACAAGTCAAGCGATTTAGAACATACAATGACATGAAATTTTATGATGGAGAGTCTAATAAGTTCTGTCAGAATGAGGGAATTGTGAGGCACCGCATAGTTCGTGGCACTCCCCAACAAAATAGAGTCATAGAATGGATGAACAAAACTCTTATGGAGAGAGCTCGTTGCATGTTCTCAAATGTTGGGATGTTTAAGGACTTTTAGGTTGAGGTCTTCAATACAACTTGTTATTTAGTGAACTGTTCTCCTAATACTGCTATTGAAACTAAAACTCTTAATGAGGTATGGTCTAGTACTCATGGTAATTATTTAAATTTGAAAATATTTGGTTGTCCTCCTAATTATCAGGTGAATGACGGTAAGTTTGAGCCTAGGGCCAAGAGGTGTATATTTATTGGATATGCACAAGGGATTAAAAGATATAGATTGTGGTATACTAATCCTAAGTCACCTAAGTTAGTTATTCGTATGGATGTTACTTTTGACGAATCTGTTGTGTTTCACCTAAGAAAGGAGTTCAGTGATGTTTTAGGCAATAAACAGAGTTATAGCAATGAGGTGGAGCTATAGTTTGGAGCTTTAGAGAAAGTGGAAGATGGCACTCAACTACAACCCATTGTTTCTACATAGAGTTCTCCCTCAAACTCTAGTGTAGAAGAAGAATAGTAATATAACATTACGACTGGTAGAGAAAGGAGAAAGATTAGGCCACCTCAAAAATTTGGGTATACAAATTTGGTTACGTGTGCACTTACCATAGCAGAGGATATTGCAGTGCAAGAGCCTTCCACCTATTCAAAAGTTGTCATAGGTAGTGAGTCTGTACTAGTGGATTGTGTCTATGAATGAAGAGGTTGAATCTCTTCAAAAAAACCAGACACGGGATTTAGTGAAATTGACCAAGGGTTGGAAGATTGTTGGTTGCAAATAGGTCTTCAAAAGAAAGGAAGGCATCCAAGGGGTTGAAAATGCTAGATACAAGGCATGCTTAGTTACAAAGGGCTATAGTTAGAGAGAAGGTGTGGACTTCAATGAAGTTTCTTACCCTTTGTGAAACATAGCTCAATTTGTGTGTTGCTTGCTTTGGTTGCTTTGTTTGACTTAGAGCTTGAGCAACTTGATGTCAAGACAACATTTTTACATAGAGAGTTTGAGGAGACTATCTATATGAAACAACCAGAGGGTTTTGTTATGCAAGATAAAGAAGATCATGTTTGTAAGTTCAAAAAGTCATTGTATGGCTTAAAGTAGTCTCCAAGGCAGTGGTACAAGCGGTATGACACCTTTATGGTGTGTAATGGTTACATGAAAAGTAATTTTGACAATTTCTTGTATCATAGACAGTTTTCAGATAGTTATTTTGTTTACTTGTTACTTTATGTAGATGAAATTCTTATAGATGCCAAAAGCATGTCGGAGATTGACAGTTTGAAGTCCCAACTCAATAATGAGTTTGAGATTAAAGATTTGGGTGCTACAAAAAATATTTTAGGCATGGAGATTCACAAGGACAGAAAATATAAAAATTTGTACTTGTCACAGTAGAAATACATAGAGAAGATGCTTGAGCGTTTTGTTATGCAAAGTTTTAAATTAGTGAATACTCCACTTGCCTCTCATTTTAGGCTATTTACAGCATTGTCTCCATAGAGTGAGGAAGAGGAACAATATATGTTGAGTGTTCCTTATTCTAGTGTAGTTGGTAGTGTCATATATGCTATGGTTTGCACACGTTTGGATATTTCACAAGTAGTTAGTGTTATTAGTCAATATATGGCCAATCCTAGCGAGGCTCATTGGCAGACAATGAAATTCAGTATTTGAGAGGGACTTCAGATATTGGCTTAGTGTTTGATAAAGTTTATGGCTTTGGTTTTACCATTATTGGTTATATTGATTCAGATTATGTTGGTGATCTGGATAAGAGGCGATCTCTAACAGGTTATGTCACGACCCAGAATCTGGCCTATACAGATTAGGGGTCCATGATCAGCCACCAAGGCCTTTCAATGATTATAACACCTTTCTAATTACCATTTAGTCAAATGTAGTAGAATAAATTTTTTTCTTTAAACATATTTTTCATACTCATAAAAAAGAACTCGCTTCATCCCTTAAGTACTTAGTCTCAATCACTTGAAAATGAGTTTGTCTAATCCTTACCTAAAAACATGGTAAACCTCTGTAATGAGCTCGATAGCTTTGTGAGAATTCCATAACATGCCAAGGGTTTCAAAACTACTATGTAACTCTATATTAAAATGTTTGTACTCATATAGAATTAGAATACGTCATATCAAAATACAATAGATCAGAGAATAGTATCAAATTCATTTTCAATAGATCTTAGTTCAATTGTAGTTGTAAATCAATAATCAATAACATAGTTCAATCATAGTAATGTTTCAATAACATAGTTCGATAACAATGGTCAATATTACAGTTCCATCATAGTCATGGTTCAAAGTGATGGTTCAATAACAATAGTCATAGTTCAAATCAATATCATGGTTCAATCTTAATCATAGTTCAATAACATAGTTCAATAAATAATTTTCAAATCCAATAGCAATATCATAGTTCAATCTTAGTCATAGTTCGATAAATCCAAAATCATAGTTCAATAATTCTTAGTTCGATCATTCAAGGTTCAATCACAGTTCATATTCGATATTCATAAAAGTTCAAACCGATAAATTTCTCTTCTATGGCCAACAAATTAGAACCTCGCTGATTGAAATCAATATTTAATAAGACTAGTTCGATAATGTCGTTCTATTCGGCTCACCACCATTACACCCCATGGGTAGGGTTTGATAAGGTCACAATCTATTCACTAATAACCAATCATAGAAGATTCTATGGCCAGAAATTAGAATCTCATTGAATGAGATCGATATTCGATAACTAGTTCGATAATGCCGTCTGTACGGCTCACCACCAATATACCCCGTGGGCAAGGTTCGATAAAGTTACAATCTGTTTAATAATGACCAATCATAGAAGGGCGTTCCATTCAAAATATTAAAGTCATATCCAAAATCAATAATCATTAATAACAATCTCAGTTATCCAAATAAGAGTTCCATATCCAACATTTAATCAAAATAATTCAAAGGTTGGTAAGAAACCATATAGTGTTTTGAGTATCTCATAAAACATTTTCTTAAATCAAAAGGAAGACAATATCGATATCGAAGGATCGTTGAAAACATATATTAGGTACAATATATCCGTTATCAAAGGCTATAAAGGAAATGACAAAATATATATATATATATATATATTGATACATCATTCAAAACGATATTACATGAAAGACGTCTATTATCAAAGTCATAAAAGAATTCAATATTTATATCTATAATAAAATTCACCTCAACATGACATGAAAAACTCACAAGGCATCTATTATCAAAGTCATAAAAGAGTTTAATATTTATATCTATAATCAAATCCACCTCAACATGACATGAAAAACTCACTTGAAGTCCAAAATATTTTACCCAAAAATCCTTCCTTTAGTCGAATGTCCCTATAATCACAATTCAAGGTCTTGTTACATTCTTGTTTAAAGAATCACACAATTTAATTGTTAACTTAGAGCTCTTTCTATTCTAGTTAGCATCTTCCGGTAGCTTTATTAAGTCTTAAGGATGTATCAGTCATTTTTTAGTTTGTTACCGGGTCCTATTTTTTCCAAAAGGATGTCACTGTTAGGTCCAGAGTGTCGAAGATAATCGATTTAGGCTTTTCTACATCGAAGTTTGTGTATCTATAGTTTGTTTTAAGCTTAGGGGCATTTTCATAATTTTATGCTTTTACGTGTCATATTTTTCGGTACTTTGTTTGCTAAAATGGACTCTACCATTTAGTCTGAATTGTCCAAAATAATCAAGATGGACTCCTTATATTTAATTGGCTTCGGGCATTATTAAGGGTAAAATGATAACTTTTTACATTTTACGTGTCTTAATTTTTGGGATTCCATCTTGTAAAATGAACCTCGTCACTGGGTCTAGAATGTTGGAAAAATCTAGAATACGCTACTATTTTATTTTATTTGGGCAACGGAAACATTTTACTTAAATGGTTCTAATTAATTTAATTGATTAATTAATTACATAATATATATTTATTATATTAAATATTTTTCACAGGGTGGTCAGTGGCACATTGGTAGCCACTAAGCTCATAAGCTCTTCAGTCTTAGCCAATCCTGGGTTCGAGTCCCTTCGAAGCATTTCCCTTTATCTTCTTTTACTCTTTTTTTCTTTCAAAATGACACAGCTTCACTAACCTAACCTGTACCTAGGTGGGTTTCGACTTGACCCGAATCCAGATCTAGACCTGACCCAAGCTATAGTCCTTTCTTCCTCATTTTTTCAGTAAGATTTTCTAGTTACCATTTTCGATGTCGGTGATTGGAATCTGCAAATTTTAAAATTTAAAACTCATTTTCTCCCACTGTTTTGGATCGTTCTTCCCATCAAACATCCTCTAGCCATCATTTGGGTTCATTTGGGACCGGTTTGGTCCCTCGAATCTTGTTGGATCGGCTGATTTCTCCCCTTTACATTTTTTTGGCTACCACTGAAAGCTCACTGTTTCTTGCTCATTTCTCCACCAAAATGGCTCATTTTTGAACCGTTGTGATCCATAGTTCAAGGGCTACAACTCTATGGCCTCAGAACGAAGTTGTTCATTTATTTTTCGATGTGGCCCGATTATTCCCTAGACCCATAACTACCTAGTAAATGCTCGTTTTTGAGCCATTTAAGTTATTTCATTTTGCATGATATTCCATTTTTTCTCTACTTTTGATCCCCATTCCTAAAACTAAGTTTTGCTCAAGTTGTTTTAGACCTACCTTTGAAACCTCTACTAATGGCGGTTCATCAATGATGCACGGTTCTGGGGTCTTTTAGACCCTACTTTGAACCCTCAATCATGAAAAATAGATACAGGAACTTAAAGGAAAGTATATATGAGCCCTTACCTCTTGGTTACTGATTTCTTCTTCTTCTTCTTTTTTGTGAAGGTTCGACCTCCCTCTCCCTTCCTTCCTCTTCTTCTTCCCTCTGGGTTCAGGTTTCCAGACTCGGTTGGTGGTCTCCTTCAATTTGGAATAGCCATGCATGCAGATTCCTCCCTCATTCTTCATTTTTTCTTCTTCTTCTTCTCTTTCGCTTTCTCTCTTTACTCTCTCTCTCTCTCTCTCTCTCTCTATTCCCGCACACACACAAGAGTCAATTCTAACTTCTCTCATACGTACAACATATATATATATATATACATATATATTTACATTTGTAATTTAGGGTGAGGTGTTGCATGTGATTTGATTGAGTGTGGGGTGGTGGAATGAGATTTTATATAGCATATATATATATATATATCTTGTGAGATATATAACACAAAAGTGTTGTAGCCAAGTTGGCTATATTTTTTGGCATAAGTTCTTACCCACTTTTTGGTCTTGGGTTAAAGACTTGGCAACTCCATTTTTCACTCTTTTTTCCTCTTTTTGTTGTGTTAAGAGGGGGGAGGGGGAATTTCATTTTTATTTAATATCCTGTTCATTGAGTATGCTTAATTTGTACATCTCTAAATTTCTTAATATATTTTACGTTCGTTAAATTTTTATCTTTTATGTAGTTGATTTAATTTAACAAGATTAGTTACGATACTTGGTTAAATATTTATGTATTTCTCACTTAATTTCATCGTCATTTTTCATATCCATTTCTTCCATTTAACTCTCACAAAATTATCATCGTGACACTACTGTCATGGTCTAATCACACATTAATATTCTCTTAAATTTGACTAAGCACCCCTAATTATATGGTAATTAGGTCGAGGTGTCACAGATTATGTCTTCACACTTACTGATTGTGCGATTAGCTAGAAAGCTACTCTATAGTCTACAGGTTCTTTGTTAACAATAGAAGTAGAGTATATGGAGGCAATTTCGTTGAAAAGTTAGGTTAGTGGTTTGTGCTTACAACAGGATGTTACTATTGTATCTTATGATAGCCAAAATGCAATACATTTGACCAAACATCAAATGTATCATGACTGGACCAAACACATAGACGTCATAAATCATTTTCTTTGAGATGTTATGTCTATTTTATGTCTCAAGGTGACATTACAATTAAGAAGATTGTCATAGTAGAAAACTCAGTATATATGATGACTAAGCCCATTCTGCTACTCAAGTTCAAACATTTTTTGGACTCGATTGGTGTTCACACCATTTGATTTGATCCTTAGAGATTTTGTGGAAAAGACATCATAAGAAGTTTGTTTGTTTGTGGCTTGAGGGAATACATGTCATGATGGAGATTTGTTATTTGTGTCTTGAATTCTTGAGCCGACTCTAACCTAAACCGTTTTGGGCTCTTTTGGGGATCTACCGATCGACACTTGGACCTAGAAAACCCCTTCTTCTGTTGATCAATTAGTATAAGAAGTTTAAGAGATTTTGGAAAAGTTGAAAAATGGCCCATCGACACTCGTGTGTGCCGATCGGTACTCAAGGAGTGCCGATCGACACTAGGGTACCAAAAACCCCCCTCTTTGTGTGCCGATTGGCACTCGGGGCCCAATTTCCTTATTTTTGTCTCCTTTTCGTATTTTAGGGTTTGGGAACATTATATAATGTATTATTGCGAGAGAAGGAAAGATAGAGAGTGACATGAACTATTCTTAGAAATTTATGAGCGGGTTTTAACACCCTGTTTTGTTTCCTTCATCTTTTGGTAGTGGATCTTTTGCTATGATTTGCTAGTGGACGTAGGCAATTTGCTGAACCACGTATATTTGGTGTTTTCTTGTTTTTGCTATGTTTGTTTTTTTTTTTTCACTTTGTTATTTCATTTCTCACTTCTGTTTCACAACAAAAAAGAGTCTCTTCGCACATGGTTAATAGCCCAAAGAACCTCCTAACACCACTAAGAACTAGTTTAAGGGAGTTTTAGCTGATAAAGAATTGAATAAATTATGGATAATAGACTTCGTATACTGACTTTTATAAAATGAATTCTGAGTGTTTGGATGAGATACCTTCTGATGACAAAATAACTTATTGAATATTTGGTTAAAAATTTTTAGAAGTGTTTCTAGCACATAAAAGTCTATTTTACCTTTTATATTAATAGATAGCATTGGTTTTGTTTGGTAGTATGTTATAAAATTAAGTTAATAAAATCTAATTTTATAATCATAAATACTGGTATTAAATAATTATTTTAATACATTATTATTTTTTATTTTTTATTTTTTATAAAATGAATTTTTTTATTTCAAATAACTTATACTTTTATTGATTATTTTACTATTATGTATTAAGTTACTAGTATAAATATAATAAATAGTTAAATGGACATATTTCAATTATAATATGTCATTAAAAAAGAAAGAAGGTAGACTAATTAATTAAAAATAATATAGTCTACTACACTAATTAATTTAACAAAAACATATCTCAAACTATAACCCTTGCAATCTTCGGTGCAAGGTCATCACGAAGAACCTACATAAACCTATTGTCATTATCACCACGATTATTTCCTTCATTTTTGACATTTGAGCTAATTGATAGTATGAACTTTGGATTTAAATTATATTCCTTAATGTGTGCCTATCTTTGAATATAATTATGAATTGCAATTGATGTAGCTAGAAGCTTCACTTGAACTTCCATGTAATATGGTGCTATATTAGCCAATAGCCACCAATTATAGATTACAAAAGCTATTTCTTGCACACTCGTTGGACCCAACCACGGTAAAACATTAGGTAGATGGTATCTTTCCCCTTTCTTGGGACCAAGAAATCCCTTGATGTTCAGGTATCCCACATTTACCAAGCTATATTTTTCCACATCAAATGTTAGAATCTATAAATATAAGAAATGCCCCAACAAGAAGACAAACTTAATATATGTAAACAAAAAACATATCATAAACTTAATTACAAACCTCTAACAGAATATGAAAAATTAAAGTCTAGGTCCTGAATGCATTGGTAGAGTATGTGTGTATTAACGCACGTAATCAACAAACACGTGTTATATTAATAAAAGTTTAAAATTTAAAAACATAACCATTAGAATGGTAATCAAAAAATTTAAAAACATAACAAAATGATTGACTAACATTGTAGGTAGAAGGAGACTTAATCTAACCTAACAATTACAAAACCAATAAATAATTTTGGAATGAATTTTCAACAAATATAGTATTAAAGGAAAATTACTGTTACTCAAATTTCCTAACAAAAAGCTATCTTATTTTGGCTAATGAGTGTATCAAGGGTTGTGCTTGATTCATGAGTAAGGATTGTTGAACATACACATATATAAAGTTTCGTAGGATAAAATAAGACAGAAATCCTTCATAGTACTAGGATATAAGTTTTAGGGACAATAGTAATAGCAGTAGAATTCTAGTCCATAGACATGAATCCTAATATAAAAAAGTAGAGAATAGCTTTAGTGACATCTTTACCCATTAACTCTAATTGTGCTAAAAAAAAAAGCATTAGAAAACCCATTTGGGCCAAGGGCTTTATCATTATAAATCTCAAAAGAAGTTGCCTTTATTTCCTTGAGAGTAATTGGTTAAACAAGAGCAGACTACTGAGAGGCTAAGAGTTCAGTTTTAATACAACTCCTTGATTTAGCCATGTCAATCTTATGGGGTGGAGGAAATACCTAGATTCTACAAAAGAATCCAATGGCTTTATTTTTAACATCAATAGGGTCTTCAAGTTTATTACCATGGTCATTATAAATTCTCATAATTTATTCTTACTTTTGTTCTTATTGGCTTTCTTGTGAAAAAAAAAAGAGAATGTACTGTGATCACCAAGCTTAAACAATCAAATTTTGGATTTTTGTCTAAAAAAAATTTCTTTAGTTGCACTTAAATTAGTATAGTCTATGAATGTAACACTTCTGACCCGTAAGACCTGACCACGGGGTCATTGGACCCTGAACTGAAGGGTGATTAAGACTAAATTTCCTAGTCAAGTGAATAAAAGATAGTCCATTTATTTTATAATTGATTTCCTTCAAATCATTTTTCTTTAATTGATTTGGTTCGTTAACATGCTTATACTTGTTCAAGTCCCATAACAAAATTTAATGAAAGAGATCACATGAGGTGCAACTAAACCAAAACATCCATCAATAGTATATAAATAAGTGATGTCCAGAGTTGACTTTAATGGTCCAATATACAACATATAAATTATCTCATGGAAGGGTACATGCACCCTTTACAATATACAATGAATAAATACAATAAACTGAAACCAATGCTACTCCGGTCTCTGTTCGTCTCGTGCTGCTCTGAAAGTTGTCATTTACCAGTCTATTACCTACCATTCCCATGAATTGTATGGGTGAGCCATAATGCTTAACAGGATTTTCCAAAACATACAACTAAACAATGTGCAAAAACTAAAGCAAGTCTGACGAGGACAATCCCTAATATCCAATATACAATCACAAGTACACAACAACATCATCTACTATATCAAAGTTGTAGATATGATAATCAGAAGAACATGGCACCCTTCATGTGGTATAATAACAGTAATAACGTATTCAGTATAGACATTCAAACCTCAAGACGTACCTCTATTTCTTGTTCAAAGGAATGAGAACAATATATCTAAAAACAATATAACCAATAATAACAACAATGATTATGAACAAACATTGCATAGCTCACCAAGAAGTATCAGAGTATATCATGTAACCATAGATTCGGTTTCCTGTCTATTCCTTTCATTTCAAATCCTACACTCCGAAAACTTAGTTTATCTACCAGCCCCCTAAAAGGCCTGACTTTTCATGAGCTATTAACTTGTTGGAAATGATGCAGAGGGATACCACTAGGATATCTATCAAGATTCCAAAGTATGAATATTACCTAGAAGAGGGGAGGGTATCTATCAAGGTCCCAAAGTACAAAATCACTCAATGTGATTAATCCAACATGTATGCCCATCCACCAATGAAATAGCCAAACATTATTCAAAAACACAAACCTATCAACATTCACCTAATTGATCAACTAGTTTAATTTGATATAAAATTTTATCAATTAAATGCAAAATTCAACTAAGTGATCAAATGACAATTCAATTCAATTTACACGATCAATTGCTTAATTAAGTTTTCAATTAATCAAATTAAAGACCAATAATGAAATTCATGAAAACTCAATTTCAATATCAATATTCTAGCAAAATCATTCAATTAAAGTAATTAGTAAATTGAAAGAGATGAAGTGATTGAGAGATTTGCAAACCGATTGATAACGAAGAAACTAGAAAGGACAACAATCCTTGGAGTAAAAATCTAGAGTCGGACCAATGCTCAAGGAAGACTTCCATTATAATGGAAATTGAATTACAACATGTTTATAAACAAGCTTAGTACTTCAAGCTCCGTTCTACCCTATCACGTCTTCAATTTCCTCTTGAATCCACAAGCTCCTCATGACCGAAAACTTTATACAACTGAAATCCTCGTCGGTCTCAGAATCCTCCGATCATGCCGATCCACAATTGCAAATCATTATCACCTCGGTGTCCACCGATCGCTCAATGTCGAATCCTCAAGCTTGAACTCAATCATTCGTCAGTGGTGAAATTGACATAAATAAAAGGCTCTTAGATATGATTTGGATATTATGAATGATTTAAATAAATCAATGAACAAGAGTAGAGAAATATATGAATAAATATTATTATTGATCTCCCATGAAAGCTTTTTGATCTCTCACTCTGTCTTTCAAATTTCAACTGAATTTTAGTGTATTTTTGCAATGAGCTTGTTCAATCCCAAATGAGATTATAAATATCTTTTCTATCCAGGGTTCCTTCAAATGAACCATCATTGGTTCGAACGTGTACTCGTTTGTTCGAACGAACAAGGAACGAATATCAAACAAGCAAGTTTCTGAGGTTGTAGCTCTTCGTTTAATACAAGTTATTCGAACGAATGAAAAAAAAAATTTGTTGTTTGTTCGAACTGAACAATAGAGAGTTGGTCATTCTAGCTTTTCTTGTGAATTGAATTTTCCCTTAGGATTTTAAAGATGCATTTTGGAAAAATTGTTTCACAATCACAAGTCTATCACATACATGATATTATGATAAAAACTATATTCAATGTATGCATGATGTGTGAGATCCAAGTCCAATACAAAAGTCCAATATACTCTTCGTGAACCAATGCCGACCTGTAGATATGATGGTAGTGTCTCTTAGATGATTTTTTAGTAGAACGGGCATTGAGGTACTCACTCCTAAGACTTATATAAGGATTACACACAAAGAACGTTTTGTCAAACTAGATTAGCCAATTATAATGTTGGATCCCTTGGTCCTAACAGGCAGTATGTTGCCACTCATGCAGGGTTATGATTTGAAACTGAAGGGAGACACCATCCCTATCAAAATATATCCAACAAGAAATAGTAAAATCTCATTAGAACACACTCTTGCTATTTTGTAATTTAATTTAATTCATTTCATTTAATTCCCAACCAAGGTATCAAAAATCTCCAACACACATGGTATGTTCCTCAATATCATATCATACAAATATCTCGCAAGCCCATACCACACATGTGGTGCCAAATAATGTCCCCATTGCCACATAAGCTCACTCTACATCCACATTAATAGTCACAAAATGCAAAGCATAATATCTTAACGTCCAAGAATCACATAACGTGTAGAGTGTCCATATGTATCCAAAATAAGAGTGCAACTAATGATATCTCAACATAATAACAATAGTCAAATCATAAGGATCAATGATAGACATAAAACTTCAATCAATCAGGATATAATCCTAGTCCTAGTCATCACCCGACTATAAGGAGACACTATTTGTGTCCTTCATAATGTGCATTAGATACCTTATATACTCTTGGTTCAACTCCCAAGACCACTCTGACCTTTAACACTAAGGTTTTATATTGATTCTTTAATTTTTCTTTGGTTAATTTCACTTTAGCTTGCACACTGAGTAACCATTGTCCCAAATGAATATCAAAAACATATTCTTGGGCTTTAGAAACCCTAAGGAGGCCTCTTCGCAATGTTTCTAAGTCATTTGAATTCCTTTTAAACCCATAAGGGCATTTTTATTATTTTTGTGGACAAGCTTCACGTCTATCGAGACACTATTTCACAAAACTAACATTATAATCAGATTTAGAAGGTCCAAAAACCCTTAGGATACTCTCCTTGTATTTTATTAACTCTTTTAGATATTTGTTCCATGCTTAGGGGCATATTAGTGTCTTTACATATTCATGCGGGACCACCTTGAGTCCCCGTTTCGTCAATCTAATATCATATTTGAATGACATCCAAAAACCTTGGAAACACCTTTTTTGAATTTTAATTAAGCATTCTATTGTTCAATGTCAGTCTAGGGGTATAATCAGCATTTACGATTTTAGATAGAACCATCACCGGGTCCCAATTTGTTCAATACGATATTAGCTTTGAATTTTAGGCATCCAAGAACCTTGGACTAAACCTTTTTAGATTTTAATTAACCTTTGAATTACTCAATTTATTATTATGGGCATTTTCATAATTTTACATATTTATGTGAGACCACATTGATTTTTCGAATGTCCAAACAGAGCCTGCTATTGAGTCCGGAATGCCCGAAAATCTTAAGAATTCTCCCTTTTTAAATTTATTTTGTATTTAAATTTCAATATTTTGAAGGAAGGGCATTTTTGTAATTTTTTGCCTATAACTGGTTCAATAGTGAACTAGTTCTACCTTGAATCTGTTACATCCCGAACCCCACCCTACGCGGATGTCGAGGACGTGATGCCAGTCAGCCGCCACGCGACCAACCGAAGGCAATTTCTGAACTTTTCAGTGAATTGCACTCCGACTGTAGGGTCAAATGCAGCGGAATTTAAAAATTTTTTTTTTTGTCAGGGGAATGCAACTCATGTATTCACTATAAGGTTATGTACCACAAAGCCAGTCTAAAATCCAACAGCTAACAATTCTAACCTCAGAGCATATCTATAATCCGACATATAACAACAGAGCAGAACTATAATCTCTAGAGTACCGTTTAAATCCATGAGCCATGTCTATATCTAGTACATATCAGTCAAGTCAGTCGTATTACATCACTTACCTGATTAAACAGATGCAATCCTCAGTAATCCAGTCTCCACAGATCAGTGCCGTCAGATCCAACAGATATTATTCCTGAAAAATGTTAGGGAATGGGGTGAGCTTCGAAAAGCCCAATGAGTAACACAGGTTCCCTGTCAAGGGTTTCAAAACCATTTCTTGTTTACAAAGCACAAGGGTAGTTCAGTTGTTTCTGAAATAGCAGTTTTATAAATCTATTTTAAATGCAGTTTCAGTAGAATAAAACAGGACTGAACTAAACGGAACAACAAATCAGAACAGACGGAACAGTGCATGATGCCAATATCAATGAGAGTATAGGCAATTAATTCAAATATCAGAACAGATCAGTACTGGGCGGAACATAACAGGGCATAACAATAATATATCAGTTAGGCGCGTAATCAAGCCTACTTATGCCAGACCGCTCATAATCAGAATGGTACCCAGAGTCAGACACATCATAGCAGAACAAAATCAGATAGACCATAAAATGGAACAAGACAGACCGAACAAAATAATAGTAGGACGGGACAAAATCATGCCGCGTACAATACAGTATAAAAGTTTGCATTTAAAAACATGCATTCAGACAGTTTAACTTTTAAAACTGTACAGTGCATCAAAATACAGTATCTATGCAGTAACTTATGTACCAAGTCAAGAATTCAGACAGATCATAACGGAATTGGACCACATATCAATCAAGACAGACAGATTATTGACGGACGGTACATAACGGGATCAGACGGAACAAAACACCAGATCAAGTCACAGGCATAATCAAGGACAGAGGCATAACAGGACGGATCATAACGGGACAAAACAGAGCAATACATCAATCAGAACAAGACATATCGGAACTGAACATGGCGGATCAAAACGGTACAATATCAATCAGGTCAAGTCGTATCGGAACTGAACATGACGGAACAAAACGAAACAATATCAATCAGGACAAGTCATATCGGAACTGAACATGACGGAACAAAACGAAACAATATCAATCAGGACAAGTCATATCGGAACTGAACATGACGGAACAAAACGAAACAATACATCAATCAGATCAAGACATATCGAAACTGAACATGTCGGAACAAAACGGAACAATACATCTATCAGAACAAGACATATCGGAATTGAACAGGACGGAACAAAACGGAACAATATCAATCAGGACAAGTCATATCGGAACTGAATATGACGGAAACAAACGAAACAATACCAATCAGGACAAGTCATATCGGAACTGAACATGACGGAACAAAATGAAACAATATCAATCAGGACAAGTCATATCGAAACTGAACATGACGGAACAAAACGAAACAATATCAATCAGGACAAGTCATATCGGAACTGAACATGACGGAACAAAATGAAACAATATCAATCAGGACAAGTCATATCGAAACTGAACATGACAGAACAAAATGAAACAATTTCAATCAGGACAAGTCATATCGGAACTGAACGTGACGGAACAAAATGAAACAATATCAATCAGGACAGGTCATATCGGAACTGAACATGACGGAACAAAATGAAACAATATCAATCAGGACAAGTCATATCGAAACTGAACATGACAGAACAAAATGAAACAATATCAATCAGGACAAGTCATATCGGAACTGAACATGACGGAAACAAACGAAACAATACATCTATCAGAACAAGACGTATCGAAACTGAACAGGACGGAACAAACTGGTACAATATCAATCAGGACAAGGCATATGCTACTTTAAATATATGCTTTTTCTTTTAAACAGTATAACGTTCAAAACAGTACAGTGCTTCAAAGTACAGTATCTAGACAGAACTTATACACCAATTCAGGAGTCAGGTTTACTCACGAGACGCAATAGTACAGAATAAAACCAGGACAGACCATACAACAGAACAAGACAGACCCGAACTGAACAGGAGAGCAGGACAGTACAAAATCATGTTACGTGTAATGCAGTATAAAAAGTATGCATTCAGACAGTACAGTATACAAAACAGTACAGTAAATCAAAATACAGTAACTAGACGGTGTACTTATACACCAAGTCAGAAGTTCCAGGTTACTCACAATCTGTTACGGTTATCTCCTTGCGCAAACAATCCGATAACCTCCAGATACGTCAGGCATCTCCATGTATATCCTGAACAATAATCATCAATCATATACAGATCAGAACTCATCCATTCAGGTCTCATTTGTCATCTTAGGTATCTATCGGTTTACCTAAGATAGCCTAGTAGCCTATCGCCCTCTCATCGGGTTTCATCCGGGGCTATTTTATTCTTAAATTAGGCTCAGCAGTCATCAGGATTATAACCCATGTCATTTAGACTTCAATCGTTATCAGTCAGTTACTTCTTCAGCCTTAGGGGCAAAACGGTCATTTTATCACTCTTGCCCCGGGCCCTGTCAAGGCCCTCCGAATAGTCTTTATATCTTAAATATAAAGTTCTACGTCTTTTAGACTCCAATCGGTATCAGTTAGGTTCTTATTTTAACCATAGGGGCAAAATGGTAATTTTGTCATTCTTGCCCCGGACCCAGTCGTGGTTCTTAGAATATCCCATATATCGTATACATGAAGTTCTAAGTCTTTTAGACTTGAATCGCTATCAGTTAAAGGCTTACTTAGCCTTAGGGGCAAAATGGTAATTTGTCATTCTTACCCCGGACCCTGTCGTGGTCCTCAGAATGTCCCATATATCTCATATGTAAATTCTTAAGTCCTTTGGACTTCGTTTGGTATCTGCTTTTGATCATCGGGACACATCGGTCATTTCTCGTTTTACGCATTACTGTCCCGGAGTCTTATTTAGCCCTTCAGTGTTCATAATTATCCCTATGATAATTCATCAGATCAGTTTGACCTTTATTTAACCTCTACTTCGCACTTACTGTGCTCAGGGGTATTTTGGTCATTTTACGTTTTGTGTAATTCTGACCCCGATTCGTCATCTAATCAAGTATACAGTCTCACCAGTGTCTGGGCTCCTACCGGTATCAGTTTCGTTCCAATCGGACTTTGTTTAGGTCTCGTACGGTATCAGGGGTAATTTGATAATTTCACGTGTCATATTTTTCGGCACGTCAGTTCATAAAATGGACCTCACCATTGGGTCCAGAGTGTCCGACATAATTAAGTTGGACTATCTGTTATGTTCAATTGACCCTGGGAAGCATCAGGGGCAGTATGGTCATTTACACTTTATGTGTCTGTATTTTTCGGGACTTCAGTTCGTTAAACGGACCTCACCGTTGAGTTCAGAACGCCTGACATAGTCAAAATAGACTGTCTTTTTATTTTTATTTGGGTCTGGTGCCATCAGGGGCAGTACAGTAATTTATTACTTACAGGTCTGTATTTTTCGGTACCGTATTTCCCAATTTGGACTGTACCATTGAGTCCAGAATGCTTGAAATAGTGAAAATACACTATTTATTTAATTTATTTGGACTCCGTTTGACATATTAAATGTCCAGGGGTAAAATCGTAATTTTACCTAATTAGTAAAATAATAATATAATTATTTTATTATTCAATTAATTTGTCAGGGGCTTAATTGAACAGTTTCTCAGAAATTTGGGCCACTGTATAATTCTTTAAAACAGTTGGGGACAAATCCGTAATTTTCAGAAACATTTGGGGGTTAAATGTAAATTCAGAAAATAGGGGTTCAGACCCATTGGTTTAAGGGTTCACTGGCTGAACCGGTCCAGAACTCTTGTGAACCAACCGGTTCACTGACCCTCAGGAAACCGGGATAACATATCCCATTTAACCTCAATTGCCCCCTTATCCGTGTTTAGGATTAGCCAAATCCAAATTTTAATTTATTAACCGCGTTGCCAAGCAGGCTGAATTCGATTTAAAATTAAAACGGTTAACACTAAAACGGCGCAGTTTCATTATTTCGGTGGCATCCTCACAGGCCGACACGTGTCCAGAGTCAACTTACCAACTCGGTTCGACTCGGTCAACTCGGCCGAGTCAACTCTGTCGTCCCCAATGAACAACTCAGTGTTGCCCTAATTCTGCAGATTTTCTTCTTCTATTTCGTGATGTTTCAAGGGCTGTTTTCAATCTGATTTGGCCCCAAATGGTTCCTGATGGTCATGCCAACTCTTTGGCATCGATTTCACGGTTCGAATCACGCCCAATAGCTTGATATATAGAGGAATAGCCGAAACAATAATTTGGCTATTAAACCCTCGTTTCTCCACCAAAATTGATGCGGTTTGTCTCCAAATGATCCTTGTATCATGGGCTTGAGGTCCTCATTATGAACATTCAGTTTAGGAGTCGATTACAAGGTCTGGGTTTCAAACCCGAGACCTGCATCTGCGGTTTTGAGGGTCTTCCCATGTGTTTCTAATTCGTGGTTTAGTATTTATGGGGTCCTAGAAGGGTCTAGATCATTTCTAGACCATCAGATTCCAGTTTCATGGAGGTCGATTCAGACCTGCAACCCGAGGTCCATCAATGGCGGTTTGCTATGGGTTTGAGTTTTTGGGGCAGTTTTATGGGTCCAAGTATGCACAAACACTCCAGGTTTCAATGTCTAACCCTTATACATGCATTTACAGTCCTAAAGGAAATAAAACAGTAGCCAAAAATCCAAAGAGAAAATTTAAAATTTTGGCTCGCTTACCTTCGAACAGTGGTCTCTCCTAGGGTTCGTATTCAAGCAGAAGCCTCCCAATGGAGCAGGTCCAGTCCAGCCTTTCAGTTCTCAGTCCTTAGCTTCCTTCTAAGCTCCTTCAATGGTTACACACAACACACTCACTTTGTGTATATCTCACTCTCTTTCTAAGAGTCTCTCTCTCTAAGAGTCAGTATACAAGGCCTCTACAGTTCTGATTTCCCTCCATGCATATATGGAGATTATCAAAAATCAGATTTGTCTTTGGTTTTTCATCTCCCCAAGTGCATGATGGATTTGCATGCAATTTGGTTGGGAGGAGATGTAATCATGGGTACATAGGCATGATAGTCTAAGGGTGTAGGGTGATGCAAGGGTGTGGTGTTGCATGGATGGCCATTGGCCAGTTTGGGTGGCAGATTAGGATAATTCAGTGTTATATACATTTCTGTTGTATATATGGACACAAAGATAATAGTAGCCCAGTTGGTAATTTTTGGATGAGGTTTCTTTTCACTCAAAGGTCAAGGGTTCAATTCCCTTGGCCTCCCATTTGGCCATTTTTTTCCTATTTTCGGTTAAGGCCACGTTTGGTTGCGCAGAAATTCAGTTTCAGTATTTCCTTCATAACTTTCATTCCGTAACTCCTTTTTCGACACGGTTTGTTCCGGGAGTTTCATATTTCAGTTATCTTCAGTGTCAGAGGTTCCGTGTCATTTATTAAACATTCGGGATTTTTCGGGTTAGATAATTCGGATTTCGTTAGTGTTAAGACGGCATTATTTTACCGATTTAACCAGTAATTGGGTTTGGGTATCATACCCTTTTCCCCCAGACACATTTGATTATTTAATCGGTCCATGGCGACCGCCGGGATCATAATTAATTCCCTAATCACCCTATGAGCTGGTTATTAATTAATAAATAACACTTCATTATTAATTACGCAAAGTCGGGGTGTTACATCCTTCCCCCCTTCAGAGAAGTTTTGTCCTCAAAACTTGGTTGGTCATATCAGAAAAAAAAAACAGTCATTTATCAGTCAGGTGTATCCATAAAGGAATCCAACATCTGGCACCTCTATAAAATGTTACAAGGTTTAACTGTAATCACTTTTACTGACATGTCTCCAATTGGCATCAGTTGTTAATTCCCAAACTTTTCAAATGTCAAGTCAGATCCAGTAAACTCACATTGAGGCTTTTATTATGCCCTAGGAGACAAAGCAAGGTTGAATCTCGTAACAGAACATGTTGACTGTATCGAATGTTCTCACAGAAACACGAGAGGTGGCTACCTAATTAAAGGTCGGAGCAAGACACTTGACTGCAAATTCTCCAAAGGATGACAGTTGGAGTGAAAGTGTATAGTCTCAATGAGATCAACAGAAACGGGCTGGTCATATCTAGGAGGTCCTATCGTCATAGTCTCCCTTTCTAATTCGTCTATCGGATCATCATATCATTCCAGATATTGTTCTCTATCGAGAAGATATTTTATATCAGTTTCATACAGATTCTATGTCAGATACAGATATTCCCATTTGGTCAGATTGTACAACCATAATGGTATAATCTCTACAAGATTTGATCATCAGACCCATATTACATCAGATCAACCAGGCGATCATCCTCAAATAGGCAGAAATCATCTACTAAGATCACTTAATCACATATGATCCCATAAGTGATTCATCTGATATCCCTAGTCACAAGCATCATTGCTAGAGTTAACAGACATACAGTCATTTTCCTTTTGGTTGCTATGTCCATAATCATTCGTATGGATATGTCTCCAAGTATCATGAGTCTACAACCTCAAATCACACCAGTTCAGATCAGATTCAGAAAATTCAGTCCTTAGATACCTCAGAATTACAGGCCTATTGTCTATTATGAAGACTTTTACAATTCCACGTCAGATCTCCAAAAGTGGAACTCAGTATTTATGGCTCAGGTACTCTGTGGTCCTTAATTCATAACCTAATGCTCTGATATTGCTCTGTGATACTAGTTGATCTCCAAAATTTCACCAACTTCAGTTATGAGAATCTTAATTATCTCCAACCTTTGCTCTGATACCACCTTGTCACATCCCGAACCCCACCCTACGCGGATGTCGAGGACGTGATGCCAGTCAGCCGCCACGCGACCAACCGAAGGCAATTTCTGAACTTTTCAGTGAATTGCACTCCGACTGTAGGGTCAAATGCAGCGGAATTTAAAACTTTTTTGTTTGTCAGGGGAATGCAACTCATGTATTCACTATAAGGTTATGTACCACAAAGCCAGTCTAAAATCCAACAGCTAACAATTCTAACCTCAGAGCATATCTATAATCCGACATATAACAACAGAGCAGAACTATAATCTCTAGAGTACCATTTAAATCCATGAGCCATGTCTATATCTAGTACATATCAGTCAAGTCAGTCGTATTACATCACTCACCTGATTAAACAGATTCAATCCTCAGTAATCCAATCTCCACAGATCAGTGCCGTCAGATCCAACAGATATTATTCCTGAAAAATGTTAGGGAATGGGGTGAGCTTCGAAAAGCCCAATGAGTAACACAGGTTCCCTGTCAAGGGTTTCAAAACCATTTCTTGTTTACAAAGCACAAGGGTAGTTCAGTTGTTTCTGAAATAGCAGTTTTATAAATCTACTTTAAATGCAGTTTCAGTAGAATAAAACAGGACTGAACTAAACGGAACAACAAATCAGAACAGACGGAACAGTGCATGATGCCAATATCAATGAGAGTATAGGCAATTAATTCAAATATCAGAACAGATCAGTACTGGGCGGAACATAACAGGGCATAACAATAATATATCAGTTAGGCGCGTAATCAAGCCTACTTATGCCAGACCGCTCATAATCAGAATGGTACCCAGAGTCAGACACATCATAGCAGAACAAAATCAGATAGACCATAAAATGGAACAAGACAGACCGAACAAAATAATAGTAGGACGGGACAAAATCATGCCGCGTACAATACAGTATAAAAGTTTGCATTTAAAAACATGCATTCAGACAGTTTAACTTTTAAAACTGTACAGTGCATCAAAATACAGTATCTATGCAGTAACTTATGTACCAAGTCAAGAATTCAGACAGATCATAACGGAATTGGACCACATATCAATCAAGACAGACAGATTATTGACGGACGGTACATAACGGGATCAGACGGAACAAAACACCAGATCAAGTCACAGGCATAATCAAGGACAGAGGCATAACAGGACGGATCATAACGGGACAAAACAGAGCAATACATCAATCAGAACAAGACATATCGGAACTGAACATGGCGGATCAAAACGGTACAATATCAATCAGGTCAAGTCGTATCGGAACTGAACATGACTGAACAAAACGAAACAATATCAATCAGGACAAGTCATATCGGAACTGAACATGACGGAACAAAATGAAACAATATCAATCAGGACAAGTCATATCGGAACTGAACATGACGGAACAAAACGAAACAATACATCAATCAGATCAAGACATATCGAAACTGAACATGTCGGAACAAAACGGAACAATACATCTATCAGAACAAGACATATCGGAATTGACCAGGACGGAACAAAACGGAACAATATCAATCAGGACAAGTCATATCGGAACTGAATATGACGGAAACAAACGAAACAATACCAATCAGGACAAGTCATATCGGAACTGAACATGACGGAACAAAACGAAACAATATCAATCAGGACAAGTCATATCGGAACTGAACATGACGGAACAAAATGAAACAATATCAATCAGGACAAGTCATATCGAAACTGAACATGACAGAACAAAATGAAACAATTTCAATCAGGACAAGTCATATCGGAACTGAACGTGACGGAACAAAATGAAACAATATCAATCAGGACAGGTCATATCGGAACTGAACATGACGGAACAAAATGAAACAATATCAATCAGGACAAGTCATATCGAAACTGAACATGACAGAACAAAATGAAACAATATCAATCAGGACAAGTCATATCGGAACTGAACATGACGGAAACAAACGAAACAATACATCTATCAGAACAAGACATATCGGAACTGAACAGGACGGAACAAACTGGTACAATATCAATCAGGACAAGGCATATGCTACTTTAAATATATGCTTTTTCTTTTAAACAGTATAACGTTCAAAACAGTACAGTGCTTCAAAGTACAGTATCTAGACAGAACTTATACACCAATTCAGGAGTCAGGTTTACTCACGAGACGCAACAGTACAGAATAAAACCAGGACAGACCATACAACAGAACAAGACAGACCCGAACTGAACAGGAGAGCAGGACAGTACAAAATCATGTTACGTGTAATGCAGTATAAAAAGTATGCATTCAGACAGTACAGTATACAAAACAGTACAGTAAATCAAAATACAGTAACTAGACGGTGTACTTATACACCAAGTCAGAAGTTCCAGGTTACTCACAATCTGTTACGGTTATCTCCTTGCGCAAACAATCCGATAACCTCCAGATACGTCAGGCATCTCCATGTATATCCTGAATAATAATCATCAATCATATACAGATCAGAACTCATCCATTCAGGTCTCATTTGTCATCTTAGGTATCTATCGGTTTACCTAAGATAGCCTAGTAGCCTATCGCCCTCTCATCGGGTTTCATCCGGGGCTATTTTATTCTTAAATTAGGCTCAGCAGTCATCAGGATTATAACCCATGTCATTTAGACTTCAATCGTTATCAGTCAGTTACTTCTTCAGCCTTAGGGGCAAAACGGTCATTTTATCACTCTTGCCCCGGGCCCTGTCAAGGCCCTCCGAATAGTCTTTATATCTTAAATATAAAGTTCTACGTCTTTTAGACTCCAATCGGTATCAGTTAGGTTCTTATTTTAACCATAGGGGCAAAATGGTAATTTTGTCATTCTTGCCCCGGACCCAGTCGTGGTTCTTAGAATATCCCATATATCGTATACATGAAGTTCTAAGTCTTTTAGACTTGAATCGCTATCAGTTAAAGGCTTACTTAGCCTTAGGGGAAAAATGGTAATTTGTCATTCTTACCCCGGACCCTGTCGTGGTCCTCAGAATGTCCCATATATCTCATATGTAAATTCTTAAGTCCTTTGGACTTCGTTTGGTATCTGCTTTTGATCATCGGGACACATCGGTCATTTCTCGTTTTACGCATTACTGTCCCGGAGTCTTATTTAGCCCTTCAGTGTTCATAATTATCCCTATGATAATTCATCAGATCAGTTTGACCTTTATTTAACCTCTACTTCGCACTTACTGTGCTCAGGGGTATTTTGGTCATTTTACGTTTTGTGTAATTCTGACCCCGATTCGTCATCTAATCAAGTATACAGTCTCACCAGTGTCTGGGCTCCTACCGGTATCAGTTTCGTTCCAATCGGACTTTGTTTAGGTCTCGTACGGTATCAGGGGTAATTTGATAATTTCACGTGTCATATTTTTCGGCACGTCAGTTCATAAAATGGACCTCACCATTGGGTCCAGAGTGTCCGACATAATTAAGTTGGACTATCTGTTATGTTCAATTGACCCTGGGAAGCATCAGGGGCAGTATGGTCATTTACACTTTATGTGTCTGTATTTTTCGGGACTTCAGTTCGTTAAACGGACCTCACCGTTGAGTTCAGAACGCCTGACATAGTCAAAATAGACTGTCTTTTTATTTTTATTTGGGTCTGGTGCCATCAGGGGCAGTACAGTAATTTATTACTTACAGGTCTGTATTTTTCGGTACCGTATTTCCCAATTTGGACTGTACCATTGAGTCCAGAATGCTTGAAATAGTGAAAATACACTATTTATTTAATTTATTTGGACTCCGTTTGACATTGAGTTTGTTTCTATGCATTAAAATCACCTCAAGCATGCCTGGAGCTCACTAGTTCAATTTTTCGGCAACCTCGAAACCTTATTGTAAATCCCACTTTTTTCACTTGTTTTCATTTCTTTTTCTCTCATAATCTTTTTTATTCTTCCACTAGAGTCCTCCTCGAGTGATTCCATCAATCAAGACGATCAAAACAACCAGAATTCTAAGAACCCAAATTTGGTTCCATTACTATTCGGATACCCAGACCACGAGCACACTCACACAGTTATATCAACCAGTGCTCATCCATGTGAAACTTATAAACTCTTGGATTTTCAATTTAGGCCTATAGGAGACCCCATAATGGGTCTCCTTCCACTGCCATGGTATGTGCATCTATATATACATATATACCTATATACATACATATATTCAGAAAAATACACACATAGACAAACATGCACACATGTAAGCGTCCTATGTAGATACTTTAATGCCTACTAAACTAAAAAAACAATGTTTGAGCCCCTACCTCTTTTCTATACTTACAGTTTTTAGAGAGAGCTCCAACCACCATCAATGGTAGCCCACTGTTGCCTAGATCCTCCTTTTCTTTTCTTCTTCTTTCTTCCCTTTTTTTTTTATTTTTTCCTTTTTCTCTTTTATTTTTTTTTTTTTCCTTTTGGTTCAATTCTAGTGTCTCATTGTGAATTTTTAACACACACACACTCACTCATACACTATTTTACACGCACACAGTGCAAACGCTCATATTTCTCTCTCTTAGATCCACACCCTCACACCCTCTCATCTACACACATATATTCCAACCGAGAGTGGAGGAAATAAGGGAGAGAAGGAGATTGCATGAATGGGAATGAGAAAGAGATTTTTCAATTGAGAGGGAAAGAGTGGTCAGCAAAAAATGGGGAAAAATGAGGAGAGAGAAAAGGTTTTGTCCCATACATCACTCCCATTGTCATATTTGATCCCTCTATGGTATACCTCACCTACACACAAACACAACCAACATTGTATCATTTCTTAGCCAATCAAATAATGTTAAATGTCCAAGTCTAAAAATATCCACCAAGCTTCTTGTGAAAAATTTACACATTTCCCAATGTGCCACGTGATCAGTTGGCCAAATGTGCGTGCAGACACATGCCCAAAAATAATCTATCTCAGAATCGCACCAAAATTAACACCCTAGCTAGTTTTAATGCTCTGATTCTAAATATACAGTTCAATTCTCCAAATCTATTCTTTGAATTTCCATACTTATCTACGTCTCGTATTTGACTGTATAGTCCTGTGACTCATACTGGTCCCGAATAAATTACTAAAACTCCTATTTAGTGTCACAGTGTCATATTGATGAGTTATCAACTCATTTCATAGTCCTTCTGACCTATAATAAATTAATTACTTATCTGGCATTAGTCAAAGCTAACAATTTACCAAATTGCCCTTTGATGATTTTCCAAGTCATTACAATAAAAACATCTCTTTATTGAGAAAAAAGGTTATCATTTGAAAGGTTATAGTATAAGGAGGTTTTGAAATATTCAAGCTTGGTTTTTTCCTCTATAACTCTATAGATGATGTCGCGAAAGAACTTGTGCTTAAAGCTCCTTTACAAAGTAAGCCCCAACAAAGGGTTTCCCTTAATCTACTCTTCCCAAGTGTTTTGAATAACTAAAGAGAATTCATGATGTTACATCTAAAAATTTTAAAAATTGAATGGTTTTCTTCTATTTGGTTGAGAAAAGAAAATAGTACACATTACTAAGCAAGTTAGAAAGACCAAGATGCCTAAATAAGTCGTTAGAGCCTGAAAAAGCTTGGTTCCAACCTTTATTCACCATGATTCAATCAAAATTTCTTTGGATGCTGCCAAAGCTACTTCTCTTAATATACCAAGCATACCAAAATCCTCTAGAATGTAGGTCCTCAATATCCAAATTTTAGATGCATCGATTAAAGTCTATAATTTCCCCAATATCAATACCTTTATCCCTTTCCTCTCAATATGGGACCTGACTATATTAGAATCACCCATCAAAATCCTTAGATTATGATTAATGATAATGGAGATTTGGTAAATGTGGTTTCAAATATATCTTCTACAAGCATGATCATTTATTCTGTTTATAAATGTATGAAAAAACAACTATGAGGAGATTTAATATGTATGGAGAAAACTATAACTTCGGTCATGTCTAAATATGATATCCACTTTGAGGAGAGAGGGATTTCTACACACCCAAATTCTATTGACCCTCCTATTTGAATAATTGTGAGTAAGGTTCTAATGATGAAAGCATATTCTAAATGAAGACTCAATGCCAGAAAACCTAACACTAGTTTTAACAATATTAAGTAAAGAATTTTTTTCACTAGAGAAAAAATCCTTTATATTTTATTTTTTACTTTAAGGGGGCCAATAAGCCCTTCTATATTTTAGGATGATAACATAATTGTGGGAGTTTTAGGGACGAATTAACCCTTGCCTTGAGCTGTTTCTTCTATTTATGTGTCTATTTCTATGTCCTTTTTGTCTTAGGGTTGTTACCTTTGTTTTGGTTAAGAGTTTGTAAAATTTGAGTTTGCTCTTGATCTTCATAAGCAACTAATACAGCAAAAGAGTTTTGAATTAGGCATTTAGATTTTTAGTTCAAATGTAGTCTCCAAGTTATAAAATTCAATTAGATTATATGTTGTATCCTCGGTGATGATATCTAGGGGATTAGGACAACAATTAGGAAATTTTATAGGAAGGGTTTGAAGGTGCACGAAAACTTTATACTAGTAAATGGAACAATAGAGGGATGGTTTTCAACAGTTTCGATAGGGTAAAAAATAGTTGTTTTAGCCACCCAAGTTTACTTTTGGTGTGGAATTGGTCATCTCTTTGTGGGGTCACCAAATACCTAACACTAACTATAGTTATAGGGAATCCATTCATATTCTATGGGATACCATAAGACATCACATTAGGATCTTGTATAGGGACTTTATTTGGAAGGTATTGACCTATTTTCTGTCACACCCTGAATTCCAACGAACCCGTGGCGCGACTGACGAGACGAAAGGAAAATAAAATAATAAAGAAATAAAGAACAATTTAATGGATTCAACCCAAACTTACATTCATTTCCTTCAATGTACATCTATATAAATCACAGTCAATAAAAATATTCAACATGTTATTCGGGCTTAGGCCCTACATCACAAAATATGCCCTCATGGGCCAAATATCCTCCTAAGCTCACATCTCCTCCACTTTGTGAGACTTCCTCAAGTCTCAAGTGCCGGGAGCGTCATCTGAAATGTTTGTCCCACGAATGGGTCAGCTCAACTGCTGGCACAATATAATTCTAATGCAAGAAAAAAAATTAAGGGCGTGGCATGTGCAAGTGTATAGTTATATCTACATGGCATTCAACATCATGCATACTATAGACTAGCAATAATCTACATGTCATCCAACTCATTAACATAATTTAAGGCGTGGCATGTGCAAGTGTACATTCATCTCTACATGCATTCTAAATCATCTATGCAATGTAATAACAATAATCCACATGCTTTCCAAATCGTCCATACCACATAATGGCAATAATCCACATGCCATCCATATCATCCATGCAATGTAATAACAATAATCCACATGCTTTCCAAATTGTCCATGCCATGTAATAGCAATAACCCACATGTCATCCATATCATCCATGCAATGTAGTGACAATGCCCATAAAACACCCACACCACTCTATGCTACAACCATGTCAAATCTATGCCATGTTCATGTCAACTCATGTAATGTAATGTAATGCAATGTAATGTAATGTCATGTCCCTTCACGGATCGCTCCCGTTGGTTCGGGTACCAAACACAATATCATGTCCCTTCGCGGATCGCTCCCGTTGGTTCGAGTACCAAATGCAATATCATGTCCCTTCGCGGATCACTCCCGCTAGTTCGGGTACCAAATGCAATATCATGTCCCTTTACGGATATCTCCCGCTGGTTCGGGTACCAAATGCAATGTCATGTCCTTTCGCGGATCGCTCCCGCTGGTTCGGGTACCAAATGCAATATCATGTCCCTTCGCGGATCGCTCCCGCTGGTTTGGGTACCAAATGCAATATCATGTCCCTTCGCGGATCGCTCCCGCTGGTTTGGGTACCAAATGCAATATCATGTCCCTTCACGAATCGCTTCCGTTGGTTCGGGTACCAAATGCAATATCATGTCATGTCATGTCCAAGGAATCATACTATGCCAATATGCTCTGATTCCACCATACCATAATGTAATCTCAATAAAGCATCATATCCATACACGAAGTATGCTTTAAACGATATATTACACAATAACATTCAAATCAGAAGATCATTTCATCAAGGTCACATGTCATGCATAGTCCATTTAACACATGCTTCAAGTCACATATTTCATAATCCCAACAATTCTAAAAAAAAAAACATAATCCACACACTATGCTAACACATGCGATATACACATAGTCATGATTCACATTCATCACCAACTTTCAAAAAGGTAACAGGGAATACATAAGCATATAAGTAATAAAACAAACATGTGAATCATCAAGTCAACATGGCAGTTATTCCTAAGCTTAATTCTATTTCTTACTTAGCACAATATATCGTACCTGATGGGTCGCCTTAACCCCAGAAGTCGCACTCGTAGTGTAGCAAAACTAACGGTAAGAATGTAGAAGGTTAGGCCACCTTCCCTTTGCCTTTCAGTGTTTCTAAAATCATGAAATACGATTCAGTTCAATTACTACTTGAATTATGCTATTCATCAAATTTTATGTCTTTATTTTATAAGTTTTTATTTAGCCAAAATAGACTCTACCATTGAGTCCGGGACACCGAACAAAGTCAGTTTAGGCTTTTGCAGAATTTAATTTGGACGTCTAAGTCAAAAAGGGCAAAACAGTCATTTTGCACTTTTACGGGCCCTTACATCCCGAGGCCTCTTTTCACAAATCAGACTCCACGGTTGGGTCCGGAATGATCGAGATAATAAAATTTCACTATTCGTTTACTCAATTCAGAGTTCGTTTGACTACGTATCAAATTAGGGGCATTTTGGTAATTTTAAATGTTACTACGGGTCTTTTATTTTTTGGGACCCTGTCTCGAAAAATGGACCTCACCATTGGTCTTGGAATGGTCGAGATAGTCAAAATACACTAATGACTTGTCCCATTTGGACTCCGGATTATTTTGTGACATTTAAATAATTAAATTAAATTAATTAATTAATTAATTTAATTAATATTTTATTCTGGTGGGTCAGTTCATAATTTCTCAAAAGTTTAGGGGTCAAAGTGGGATTTCTAAAAGTTCTGGGGTCAAAGTAAATTTCCCAAAAGTCCAAGGGTCAATTTGTAATTTTTCAATTTCCTTATTCTCAATTCGGATAGCCAAACAGTGGCTAATCCAAAACAGGGATAGGATATCCCTGTTCTAATTTAATTCAAATTTTTAATTTCATAAGTCTACAACCAAATAGCCCCTAACCCAATTTAATTTAAAACTAGGAGGTGACACGTGGCAGAGGCGGTTTGACCCAAGTCCAACCCGAACCCGAACCGACCCGAGACCCGACCCGGAACAGTACTTCATCCCCCCCCGTTTTCCCGGTAGGGTTCTAGGGAGGCTCCGATGCCTTCTCCGGCACCGGCGACATTTTTCGGCCAGTTTTCATCGTTTTAAAAATACTATTTTCTTCCATTTTTTAAGAGGGTTCCATTTCTATGGTTGGTTTTTGGTTTGGCCCTTTAGATCTTCACGAAATAGCCCCAAACCGTAGCTCCGGCCAACCAAGTTTTCATGATTTCGAGCTTTGTCCTTAACTGTTTCGGTGTCTACTCATCTCTAATGAGTTTCTGCACCTAATAGGGTTTGTTTCCTACCATTTAAATCAAGTTCAACACATAAAATATCAAAACCCATTTCCCCCAACCATGACCTACAACTCTATTTTCCTACCTGGTTTCTACACCAATTGATCTCATTCTTTTTGCATTGTTTCTCTTATTTTATGCTCTACAAGACCCTACTAGTAAATCTAACTATTTTTCCTTTAAAAAATTAAAACAGAAGCTCACAGTTTACCTCAAAATTCTGATTTTCTCTCTGGTTCAACTTCCCTTCTCCTCTTTCCTCCTCTCCTTCTTGGTTTGGCTTCCTAGACTTCTTCCAATGCTCACGGCCTCCCTAGCTCAGCTTCTCTCTCTTTGCTTTCTCTTCCAACCCAAACACACATATACACAAGCATCATCACCCGACTGCCCCTTTCTCTCTCTACCCACGGCTAGGTCTGCACACACTCAACACACCTGACACACACACACAGCTACCTGCATGCAATAGTCACGCCACACACACACTGCCACACGCAACTAGACATATATAATATATATATACACACATATTATATTTAAACACACTCACTGCCACACAACTATACACACACAGCCCCATGCCCCTTTTGTGTGATCTACACTCAACCCACCCCCTTTTAATATATATATATATATATATATATATTTTGTATATATATATATATATATATGTACACACAAAATTCACTACACATACATACATACAATACATCACACATATATGCATACATACACATAACATACTCACCATATATATTATACATATACATATATATATATATATATATATCCACACATACTTAATACCTATTTTTGAATTAAGCCATTACATAATAATAATAATAACAAAAAAAAAAAAAAAAATTTGTTCCAAAAATTCAAATTCTTACATTTTCACTCCAACAAATGTCCTAGTATAGGATAAATGTTCCATGATTGTATTGAGTTTGTCTTTAAATATAAGGGTACCCATTGAACAAACCTTCATTCGAGATGTGGAGCTTAAGATTTGGAAGCTTTATCTAGAAAAGAACTAAACCACCCGCTTCCTTGTGATGGTTTAATTTTGGAGATCAGGGCTTTAGGGTATAGGTTTATTGTCAAACGACTACGGACCATTTTCAAGGACTCTCAATTTGTTATCCTCCTATCTAAAGTTAAATAAGAACACCCTATTTTGAGCAAATGCAAAACCACAATTCAAAGACATACCCATTTTTAATTTTGCATTCACTTCTACTTTTCTAGTGGTGTTCATTTTGTTAACATCAATGAAGCTTGTCTGGGAGTTTCTTTTATGAACTTTAACGATTTCTAGTTCTCTAAAATTAGTTCATGCTTAAGCCACATTTGTTTATTAGCTAGTTCAATTAGCTCATAATTGGGGTCTTTAAGAAGTTATTTGGAAGTATATTCCTAGACTTAGCTCTTCTCTAGCAACAGATTGTCTTAATTTTCTCAATCTCATCAATACACTTTTAGATATATGTCAAATAAGACTTCACATCTCACTCATTCAAAAGTGTTTTGAGAGAACCGAGAGAATCTTTTACTTGAGTGCCACCAACTATTACATAGAATGTAACTCTATTACTCATATTTTGGCCTATTATGTTAGCATTGTAGATTAGTATGACCCTTTCACATTGTGTATGATGAGATATTATATTTTTTATTGGAAAACAATACATTCCATAAACATTTTTTGGAATCCAATGAATACTATAGTTAATGTTTCTAATTTAAAGAAAATTTAGAGAATTAATTTAGTTTCGTGATATATAATTTATGATTCTATTAACTAATAATTTTAAGAAAAAATTACATAATTATTTATAAAAACAAATATGAAGGCCCCACACTCTCACCTAAGACTTTTAACTGGAGAAACTCCCTATGACAATGTCGACAACATTCCCAACCTAATCTCTCCCAAGGTCACATGCCTTTCCCTATAAAACATATAGAACTACCCAAAAGCAGCTGAATCTTAAAAAAGCTTCTATATGGGTTGATTTCATACACTATCATATGGTGATGGTAGTTGCAACCACAATTATCAAACCTAAACATGAAAATGAACTGGTGAGAAAATAGTTTATGGTTCAGTGATTCAACCATTGCATTAATTATTTGAAGTGTTATTATTTGGTAGTCATGGATACTTTATTTAGATATTATTAATTTTTGTAGAAGAAAGAATATATTTGAGCTTTGGTTGAGTGTTTAAGGTTGATTTGTATTTTTTAATAAACTCGGGTTCAACTCTTAACTAATCATTTTATCACGATAGTAAATGCTCACTCATGCGAGATTGATATAGATTATGAAGATAATAGAACATTCTTTCATCTTATTCTATATTTTTTCGGAGAACTTACACCCAAGGTTGATATGATGATATGCTTCTTTGGCATATACGCCCTTTATTACTACTAGATTGAAGATTAAAGAATGCAGAGATATTTTTGACAAAGTTATTGCCTAGGTAAAAAGCAGGACCTCTAGGTACTGTCTTATGGTGGTAGATTCCAGGTCATTAGTTTTGTCATTTTCTCAATGTAAATTTATTGGCGTAGTGTATTTAAAATACCCAAAAAGGTCCTATAAGAAATTAAAGAAATTCTTAGAGTCATCCTTTGGTCAGGCCCCGAACTCAAACCAACTGGTGCCAACGTATCTTAGAGTCCCATTTATAACATAAAAAGGAAGCAACTCTAGTGATAAAACGACTAGCAATTTGCAACACAACTTTGATGCTCAAACATTTATGGAACTTGTAACACCCCGAACCTTAAGTATTGGATAATTAAGGTTAACAGTAAATATTAACAAGACTAAGCTTAAATAAATGATGAAAAAATTGCTTGAAGCAGTTTTGTAAAGATTTGGATTTTTGGAAAGGAAAATTTTTTTTTTTAATTATTTCGTTGAGTTATTACTATTATTATTATTATTATTATTATTATTATTAACTATTAGATTTGAATGGGTGTTATGTATATATGGTATATGTATGTGAGGGATAATTTATGTACATGTATATGTGTATATGTATATGTATATATATAACAGTGCATGTGTGCACTGTGTGTGTGTGCAACAGATCTGGTGTGTGTGTGGTGTCGTGTAAGTGTGTGTGTCTAGTATGTGTGTAATGAGTGGTATATATATATATATATATATAGGTATATATAGGGTAGCTTTGCATTTAATGCAAAGCTGCATTGGGGAAGAGCAAGGGTGGCTGAGCAGAGGGAAAAAGGTCAAACAAAGGGGCTGGTGGTGGGAGTCGTGAGGGAGTTGATGTGTGAGTGTTATATCTTGGTCTCAGTTGAAAGAAGAGAAGGAAAAGAAAAACAGAGAGCAAGAGAGAGAGAGAGAGTTCTGGAAGGGAGAAGAGATTTTGGGAGCTTGATTCAAGCTTGGAACCAGAAGGTGGAGTGTAATAACCCGGGAAAAAAAAAATTTTTATATAAATTTTCTCGGTTATTAAATAATTTTATTATTATTATTATTATTATTATTATTATTATTATTGTTAAAATTTTGATGCATGTGTTCTATTTATGCATGGTGTATGTATGTTATGTGTGTTATGTATATGTAATATATATGCATGTGTGGGATATTACATGTATATATGTATGTGTATATGTGAAAAATTATATATGTACATGTATGTGTGAATATTTATATGTATGTATGTATGGCAGAACAGTGTGTGCACTGTGTGTGGTGTCGGTGGAGAGTGTGTGGGTCTAGTGTGTGTAATGAGTGTTATATAGGTGATATATATGTGTATAGGTGTATAGGGGCAGCTTTGCATTTAATGCAAAGCTGCATTTGGGGGAAGCAATGTGGCTGAGCAGAGGGGAGAAAGGTCAAGGAAGGCTGCAAGTGGAGAGGAATAGAGAGAGAAAGAGAGGAGAGAAAAAAGGGTCGGTTGTGAGTGTTCTATGTATATGTGTGTGCATCCGTGAGTTAAAGAGGAAAATAGAAGGAGAGGATTGAAGTAGGAAGAAGCAGAGGTGACCAAGAGGAACAGAATTGGGGAGGAAGCAACCCACCAAGAGAAAAATCAGGAAATTAAGGTAAGTGGGTCTCATTCTGTTTTTAAGATTTAAAAGTTTCATTTGATTTTAAGTGTAGGGTTTTAAAGAACATGAAAAATGGAAAATGTGCAAAAAGAATTAGTTAAAATGGTTAAGGGGAGAGAGAGAACTTCCCAGTTACAGGTTTCTGTTGAGGGAGTTGGGTCTTGATATTTTATGTGAAAAACTTAGCTTAAAGGATGGGAAATTCAAGGGGTGAGGTGCAGAAATCATTTGGGATTGAAATGGGGGTTAAACCATGAACAAAGGTCACAAAAATTAAGGGGAAAGGGTCGGCCGGAAGTTTGACCGAGGGGTTGACCCTCTATTTCGTGGGAATCCGTTGATCAAATCCCAAAACCGATCCTAGATATGGAATCCTTGGGAGAAAACGGAGAGAATCACATTTTAAGAACTGAAAATCTCGCCGGAAACCAGTCGCCGGCGCCGGAGAAGGCGCCGGAACCCTACTGGTTCATCGCCGGAAAAACGGGGAAGAAGGGGGGACTGTTCCGGGCCTGGGTCGGGTCAGGTCGGTTCGGGCGGGACTGAACCGCCCCTACCACGTGTCGCTCCCATGTTTTAAATTAAAAGCCAATTGGGTCTGTTTGGTTACAAGTTTAAGAAATTAAAAATTGGAAATTAAATTGAAATAGGGATATCCTATCCCTGTTCTTAGGTTAACCCCTGTTTGGTTATCCGAATAGGGAATAAGGGTTTTCACAATTACAAAAGTACCCCTGAACTTTTTGATATTTACAAATGTACCCTGTACTTTTTCTGGAAATTGTACTTTGACCCAAAAACTTTAAATAATTACACTTTGACCCCTAAAACTATTAGTTATTATGATTTGACCCACCTGATTTAAATATTAATAAA
Organism: Nyssa sinensis; assembly: GCA_008638375.1. NCBI lineage: Eukaryota > Viridiplantae > Streptophyta > Magnoliopsida > Cornales > Nyssaceae > Nyssa > Nyssa sinensis. The sequence goes on from CM018031.1 coordinate 26,520,434, forward strand.
ATAATGATTAAATTAATTAATTAATTAATTAATTTAATTATTTAAATATTCAGAAGTAACCCGGAGTCCAAATGGGACAAGTCATTAGTGTATTTTGACTATCTCGACCATTCTGAGGCCAATGATGAGGTTCGTTTTACGAGACGGAGTCTCAAAAAATAAAAGACCTGTAGTAACCTTTAAAATTACCAAAATGCCCCTGAATTGAAACACAGTCGAACGAACCCCAAATTAAGTAAACAAATAGTGAAACTTTATTATTTCGAGTATTCCGGACTCAACCGTGGAGTCCAATTTGTGAAAAGAAGCCTCGAAGTGTGAAGACCCGTAAAAGGTAAAATGACCATTTTGCCCTTTTAAGCTAGAATACCCGAATTGAACTCCACGAAAGCTTAAACCTATTTTCTTCGACGTTTCGGACACAATAGTAGAGTTTAATTTAGCAAAATAGAAATTTATAAAATAAAGACATGAAATTTATTGAATAGCATCATTCAGGAAACAAATGAACTGAGTCTTATGTTATGATTTTAGGGACACGGAAAGGCAAAGAGAAGGTGACCTGACCTTCGGTGTTCTTACAGTGATTTCACTTTACTACGAGTATACTTTCCCGGTTTGAGATTGGGTATCAGGTACGATATATTGTGCTAAGTAAGAAATAGAATTGAGATTAGGAATACTTGTTCTGCTGCCTTGATTGTTCACATGTTTGCTTGATTGTTCACATGCTTATGTGCTTCATGCTATCTTGCTAATGTTGGGTGATGATGTAGATGATGATTATGTGTATATCGCATGCGTTAGAGTAGTGTGTGAATTATATGCTTTGAGAACTGTTGACATTATGAAATATGTACTTGAAAGCATGCTTTATGTATGAATGAGATGCATCATTGAGATTACATTATGACATGATGAAATCAGAGCATATTGGCATAGTGTGATTCCTTGGACATGGCGTGAGTTAAGCACTTGGTGCTTTGCATTATGAGGGTGCAGATCCTGTGGTGAAAAACCCAAAATCGGCCATTAGGTACTTGCGAGCCTGACGGATTTCGGACCGTGAGCGAGACATAGTCGGCGGTACTCATGCCAGTGGGGAAGGGCCGTATCATGAGACATGGGTGGCATAGAGTTGCATGGGTGTGTCACGTATACTGCTCATATACTGTATACTGTTCATACACTGCCATCATGATATCGAATGCTATATAGAAATAACTGTACACTTGCACATGCCACGACCTTAGTTTTGTTTCTTGCATTAGCATTATATTATACCACCATGTTGAGCTGACCCCTTTAGTGGGGCAAACATTTCAGATGATGTCCCAGCTGTACGATACGTGGAAATGATCTGATTAGGGACTCTGTTAGGCCCAAGGGACGCTTTTGATATTGTATAAGGGCATAAGCCCGAGATTGTATCTTATTTTGTATGTTGTGAACAAATGGACCAGACATTGTGTATGTATCAGAATAGTGTACGGAATGTATGTAATTATACTTAATCGTCTTTATTTCTTTATTATTTTTTTTTCTTTTGTCTCGTTACTCGTGCCTCTGGTTCGCTGGAATTCGGGGCGTGACATGGAGGAGGTGCACGGCTAGAGAGAGAAACCTAACAAAAACCGTAAGTGACCCAGTTCTGTTTTGTTTTTTTTAAAAGCATGATAATTAATCTGATGTATAAGGTCTTAAAGAGCATGTTGTAAGGTTCATTTTGCAAAAAGAATGAAAGAAAATGATTAAGAAATGAGAGAGAAACATTGAGTTGCAGGTCACGTAGGATAATCGGTTGGGTGGAAATTATTGGTTTAAAACTTGGTTTTGGGAATGAGAAATTGTTCCTCTATAGTGCAGAAACACTTTAGGGTAAAAATGGAGATTAAACCGTGACCAAAAAGTCACGAAAATGAAAGAGTAGGGTCGGCCGGAGTGTTGACCAGAATCTTTGAACCCTATTTCGTGAAAATATAGTGGCTTAGGTCCAAAACCGACCTTAGATATGGAATCTACGTGAAAAACCGAAGAGAACCACATTCAAAAACCATGAAAATATCGCCGAAAATATGTCGCCGGCGCCGGAACCCTACTAGTGCATCGCCGGAAAAACGAGGTAGAAGGGGGGACGGTCGGGTCGGGTCCGAGTCCGGTTCAGGTTCGGGTCGGGCTTGGGCGATCCGCCCCTGCCACGTGTCGCCCTGTGGTTTTAAATTAAAATGGGAATAGGGCTGTTTGGTTACAGGTTTACGAAATTGAAATTTGAATTAAATTGGAAACAGGGATAGGATATCCCTGTTTTGGGATTGATACCTGTTTGGCCAACCGGATTGAGAATAGGAGAAATTGAAATTTACAAATTAAACCCTGAACTTTTGGAAATTAAACTTGACCCCAGAACTTTAGGGAAATTACAATCTGACCCCACCAGAATAAAATATTAATAAAATATTAATTAAATTAATTAATTAATTAGTTAATTTAATTATTTAAATATTCTAAAATAATCCGGAGTCCAAATGGGACAAGTCATTAGTGTCTTTTGACTATCTCGACCATTCTGAGACCAATGGTGAAGTCCGTTTTATGAGACGGGGTCCCGAAAAATAAAAAACCCGTAGTAACCTTTAAAATTACCAAAATACCCCTAAATTGAAGCACAGTCAAACGAACTCCGAATTAAGTAAACAAATAGTGAAACTTTATTATCTCGAGCATTCCGAACTCAACCGTGGAGTCCGATTTGTGAAAAGAGGTCACGAAATGTAAGGACCCGTGAAAAGTGCAAAATGACTGTCTTGCCTTTTTGAACCCAGATGTCCGAATTGAGTTCTACGAAAACCTAAACTTGTTTTCTTCAACTGTCCTGGACTCAATAGCAGAGTTTAATTTAGCAGAATAGAAACTTATAAAATAAAGACATAAAAATTTGTTGAATAGCATCATTTAGGAAACAAATGAACTAAGTCACTTGTTATGGTTTTAGGGACACGAAAAGGCAAGGAGAAGGCAGTCTGATCCTTCCACATTCTCACTACTAGCCACTACATTACGAGCGTAGTTTACTTGGGTTGTGACTAACCCGTCAGGTATGGTGTTTTGCTAATGTTAGAAATGAAGTTAAGTTAGGAATATTTTGTGAATGACTAGAATGATTTATGTGTTTATTTGGAATGTGTTTACTTGATAAATTGAAGTTGGTTGTTCACATGTTTATGTGTTACTTGCGTTCTTTGAGAGTTTAGTAAAGTGAAGAACATGAACTATGATATATGAACACATGAGATATGCATACATATGGAACTGACTGATGATTTATATGTTATTATCCGAGCATGCTATATTATTGAAAACCATGTTCATTGAGATTACATTAGCATATTGGCATATGGTGAATCCTTGAGAACATGGCGTGAGTTGAGCACGTGGTGCTATGCATTATGAGGGTGTAGATCCTGTGGTGAAAAACCCAAAATTGGCCATTGCATTGGTACTTCGATGCCATCGAGGAGTACCCGTAAATGAGACATGGGTGTGGCATAGAGTTGTGCATGGGTGCATCATGCATACCACTCATATATTACTGCGATGCTTTGAATGACATTTAGATATAAATGTACACTTTGCACATGCCACGCCTTAGCTTTATTTCTTGCATTAGCACTACATTATACCAGCAGTTGAGCTGACCCATTCGTGGGACCAACATTATAGATGAGGACGCCTCAGCTACATGAGTTTCAGTAATGCTTCATAGAGGAGAGTGCTTGGAGATGTTTGGCCCTTGGGGCATATTTTGCGATGTAAGGGCTTAAGCCCGAATGACCATGCAAACGATGTATTCATGGGATGTACTTTATGTTATTTTATGTATTGATGGGAATGGATACATGTTTAGTGAATTTATTTACATTTGTCCTTTTATTTATTTTATTTTCTGTCTCGTCAGTCGCGCCTCGGGTTTACAGAAATTCGGGGTGTGACAAGTTTGACCCTGAAACTAAAGACCAAAGACACATGTGTATACCGTCAATATGAAGATTAAATTAACAATCAATGCATTATAATGCATTCTATTATAAATGAATCTTTTGATGATACCTTGGAGCATTAACCCAAGAGATAATCTAAGTAAGAAAAATATAATAATGACACTTTAAATTGTTGGATGGAGTTACTTAATGAAAATTAAGAGAAAATGGTGTGTAAATATGAGCATATTGAAACATGAATAGATCATTCAATTGTGGAAACTTATAGAAATCATTCTAATGACAAGTCACAAATTTACTAACTAAGCAAATTAACATGGTGACAACTAAAATTAGCTAGTAACTAAACAAAATCTAAGTTGAGAACTTGGGGATTGATTGGGATTGAAAACAGAAAGGAAAACTAACCAGAAATGCGTGAAATAGAATTGAAAATTTTTAGGGTTTTTTTCGCACTACAGTGACTTCATCATGGAGAAGACGATGAACAGTGGCATTTAGGTTCGGGTCGTATCAGTTAAACAGGTTTGGGCTGACCCTAATAAAAATAAGTCTAAGTGTAATTAGAACGGCGTCGTTTTATTTAATGAAGGGCTAATGTCATCATGATGTTAGCATGACGCAATGAACCAGGGTAAACCGGATGGCTCTTACCCTAACAAGACCAGTTCATTTACTCTAAGTTTGGACGAGACAGTTTTTATAAGTTTCCTAAAATTATATTTTAGCCCCCAGACTTTTAGGTTTATTACGAAATGGCCCAGAAAATTAATTATAAATTAATTTTAAATCCTTTTTAATTTAAAAGAAATTATTAAAATGCCCTTAAGCCAAAAATAGGGCAAACGAAGGCCAATTAAAATGCAATAAGAGTTTAACCTAGCGTTTTTGAGCATTTCGACTCGATTCTAATTGTGTCCTAATGTATTAATTAAGTTGTCAATTGAACCCCGATGACTATGAAAATATCTACCTTAGCATTTTTGGATATTCCCGACCCAATGGTAGGGTCCATTTTATGAATCGAAGTCTAAAAAATTTAGACATGTGAAATACCATAATTACCAGTATGCCCTGAGTGACACCAAAATCAATTAAATGTCAAAGAAGGCCTATTTTGACTTTCTTTGACATTCCAGACTCGACGATGAAGTCCATTTTAGCAAATAAAGTATCAAAAAATTTAACACGTCAAAGTGTAAAAATACGAAAATGCCCCTAGACTTAATATAAGTCACAAATAGGCAGATTAAGATCCGGAAAAGCCCAAATTGGCTATCTTCTATACTCCGAACTTAACTTTGACATCTTTTTAAGGGAAATAAGACCCGATTACAAATTAAAAAGAGACGAATACGTCTTTAAAGCTTAATATAGCTACCAAAAAAGTATAGATGAAATTAAATTATTAATATTTTTAAGACCGCCTGGACTAAAAAATGAAGTTCGTTTAGGAAAATGACGAACTGAATGATATAAGACATAAAAGGGTAAATGACCAAAATGCCCCTAAAGGCTAAAGTAAGGCACATGATGAAATACGAAGTTTTAGGAACCCTTATTAAAGATCGTGAGGGAATTCTAAATAGTACAATTAAGTACAGAAGAGGTTAAAAATACTAAGTAAGCAAATGATTAAGCTGAGATACATACTGATATAGTATCAATATATTTTGAACCGTGATTTAGGATTGCCAACAAAGGAATAAGGATACGACAAGTGCCAAGGTATGTCAAGTAAATAAATAAAGAAATGACTTTGGACACTATTTCACAGGTGAGTAACCCTAAATCCTAAAATGGAGGCTTTTCATTTGATTTCTGTTCTTTTACTGTCTTCTCACATTTGAATGTTATGCTTTATAGTTTTATGCAAATCCTTTATTATCATGTTAAAAGTTTTGAATAGCATGCTTTATGAGTAACATTCTTAAATGTTTTAATGTATGGATATTTAAGGATGTTGTGCAAGCATGTTTTAGTATTACTTGCCTTACGGACCCCGCCGGGGATAAGAGCCAATAGATTGATTAAGATAGCGAGGACTCCGCCGGGAGTCAGAATCTGGAAAGGACTATGTAAGCCAAGAGCTCTAAATTACATAAATGATCACCTAGGTGACAATGATGACTTAGGGACATACGCTATAAAGATGTTTGACATGTGATACATACTTATTTTTCTTCTATTGTTATAAAATGCATGATGAAATGATATTTTGCAAAACCACACTAACATGAACCCTTATGCAACAATTACAGCATGTGTTGAAAATCACATATTTATTTCATTATTTTATGAAAAAAATGCGAGTAGATTTTAAATGAACATCCTTTAATTGATATCCATGAAAGTCATAAACATTTTGTGAAAGTTTATGAAAGCTATGAAAAGATTTACAAAAGGGGCTTCCAGAAATCCATGACATGGGACTAGAGTTACTTACAAGTTTTTTATTAAGCTCAAAGGGTTTTATCATGTAATTTTTCAAGACAGACTAAGAAGTTTACTGATCTAGATGCAAGTAAGCCAGGATGAATAAAGGCTCTAGCTAGGGGAGGGTTAGTATCCCTGCCATAGAGGTATCAACCTAAAGTAATTAATACCAAAGTCATGTGAAAGTTTAGATAAGAATAGAATGTGAATGATGTTATTATTGTTGTAATAGTTAGACATTTATATGTAATGGAGTGATGGGCTCATGTCATTGTAAGTCTGATATAGAGTTTAGTTAGGCTCTGCCAAGTGTGATTGCATTCAAGGAAATTTTTACAGACAGATTTTTGCTACACGATTATGTATAACTGAATGCAATCTATTTGGACATGTTAAGAGGCCTTTGGGTAGACATGTCATAAATATGATACAAAAGGGTTAATGTATTGGTGAGATGCCTAACTGGCTGATCACTATCCCTAATCCTCATAGGGTGGCGTCTAGGATGTGACAGAGTGGTATTAGAGCAAAAATTACCTATAATAGGTAACACTTTAGAGCATGAGTGGCCTAAAGTAGGTGACTTAGGTTACAAGAGCCCAAGTAACCAATAGCGTTAGAGTTACCCAAACATTGAGTTACCAACATAGTTGGAGAATTAGAGCTAGGCTACCCCAACCTAGGCAACGATTAGAAGTAGGATTCATAGGAATCCTGGAGGAACTAGAAATCGTTAGAACTTTAGGTACATGAAGCTTAGGCAATAAAGTAGTAAGTTGATGAGAAGGTTTAGATTTGAAACCCAGAAGTTCTTGATTATGAGAGATATGAAGTATGATTTGAAGTTTAGAACTTGATGATTGCCAAAGACAATGTTACAATTCCATAAGGAATTCAGAGAATTCGAGGTTTAAGATCGGGGTAGAGCAATGAAAGTAAGGTGATTATATGAATCATTCTTGGAGTCAATTAGATTACCCATTACAGGTAACTTAAGGATGAAGTTAGAAACTAATGTTTCCACAAGTCGTGAATCATTCCTTGCTTCAATCCTGCTCTTAAGAAGATTTAAGTTAAAAGAAGCTTTATTCAAGGATAGGAGTGTTATACATGCCCAAATGTACAAGGAGTTCAAATTATTGATAAATATCTAGATAAAGGAATGTTGAGAGGATAGTGGCACACGCTGGAATGTTGATAGATCCTTAATTACAGGTAAGGCCAACCACCTTATTGTGTAACTTGGGAGCTAGAAAATATGTCTGTCATTCCCTATCCAATCAACAAGTTAGAGTCTCAAAAGGATAAGCTTAGTAAAGATAGAAGAAATAACACATCTAATGTAACTTAATGATTCAGTCACAATCATAGTAATGATGACATAAGTAGATGAGTGGTTTTCTTTTACAAAGAAATAACTCCTGATATATAGGAATGAGCTCTAACGAGCATAGTAAAATACAGTCGAACTAAGTTTGACACACTGAGAATAAAGAGATGTAAAGGATTTAATGGTCAAGAATTGATCACTGATGCAAGTAAACATAAAACTCTATAGTTAGAAATGGTCTAAGGTAATGAACAACTATTAGAATGAATCAAGTACGAAACCATAAACTAAAAATGGTAACAAAATATTGGTCTTGTAAGTAACGAGAAAAATTTTTCTATGAAAACTTTCTTAATTGGTCTCAAGGAACGAAGGGAGCCTCGTACACTTACTATGCTCTGACCCATAATGAAATGGGAAGATATGGACATGAAATTAGACGAAAGATACTTGCCTAAGAAATTAACCCAAGTAAGATACAAGACATTGATTATCTCACAAAGCAAGTACATGACCACGAATGTCGAGTGAGAGGTAAAGGAAAATTTTATTCTGCATCAAGAAAAACTTAACGCAAAGAAATTGTTAGAACAACTAACCTTAACCCAAGGATGCTTACAAATTTAAGTATCTAGGATTCACGGATAGAATCTGTGAAAGACAACTGTTGTCAACTAACAATGCCAAAGGTGATGTCATAGAAGATTGCAATTACGAAAGAAAAAAATAAGAAAGACTACCACGTAATTTATGACTTTTAAATTCTAATGAGATCTAAGGATCGAATTGGGGTAAGGCCAATCATCGAGCTCAAGTAAGCTAGTTGTGTAGCAACGACAAGTAAAAGACTAATGCATCTAAAAAAACCCTGGAAGTTGATATAGACCAAACGACTGACGATAAAGGAAGTCATAAAAACTTAAGACTAGGGTTAATCATAAACGAAAACCCATGATGAATTACAAGGTTCAGCAATGAACCAAGCATAACCTCAAACAACAGGGTACTTGTAAAGCAACTGATGATAGAATTTGAAAGATCAGCAAAAATTGGGTATTCCTATATCCTGAGAACCCTCCTATAAGTCCATTTAGACTTGAAGAAGTGAGAAGCTAAGCATAGCACTATGCTTTATCTCAAGAGACAAAGAGAAAGCTACGAATATGTAAAAACTGAGACAACGATAGGGAAGAAATGGAGGAACTAATTTTCTCAAATCCTTCCAGCCTATGCGATGGGTACAAATGGAAACAAGTAAAGTATAACAAAGGGCACACTGCCAATAAGTCAACCAATAAAACATACATAAAAAGGATTAACTTACATTTAGTAAAACTAGCTTATGAGATGGATCCATGTATAAGAATCCCAAGATACGTAAGGGAATGAGACTAGGTTACCTATGCTCTAAGGAAGCCTATAACGCCAAAAGACACCTGTGTAAATTAGCGTCGAGACTAAAAGAGTACTTATGACATAAAGAAAAAATGAAACATCTAAAAACTCACAGATAGATTTAAATAGACAACAAATGTCTAAGAAAATGATACTGTGGTTTGCACAACCGAACCTGCAAAGGAAATCCAAAAAGGGATTCACAACCAACGAAGAAATTAGAAAAAACTACTCAAAGAATTAATCCTTGAATAAAGTATCAGGATAGCCAAGATTAAATGTTCCTGATCAATGGAAAGATAATAGTCCAGCCACCAGTATGGTTTTCAAAGACTACCACACAGAGCAGTCAGGAAATTGAGAATCCTAAATAATAAAGTGATTACAACTTACTCCCTAGAAGTAAATGTAATGACTAGAAACGAAGCCTAATGAAATGTGGGTTAAACGAAACAGTTAGAATAGTGAAGAAATGATTCGAAATATGAACACAAAATTAAGTAGACTAATTAGATACTTGGTCCTCAACAAACTAGAAGTACTTGAATAAAAGAAATTTAATGTACCTCGATAGTGAGAATAGAATCATCCGACCACACACTTCACTTCCAAGGCTACTCCTAATCCGATATCAATAAGTCAAGTGTTATCAAAATGTGAAACGGAAGCATGCTAATGGCACAAATATACGAATAGTTCCCATACGATTGGTTGAGTTTTAGGGACAAAACGTTTTTTAAGGAGGGGAGAATATAACACCCCGAACCTTAATTATTGGATAATTAAGGGTAATAGTAATTATTAATAAGACTAAGCTTCAATAAATGATGAAAAAATTGCTAAAATAATTTGACCCTAAAACTAGAGACCAAAGACACATGTGTGTACCGTCAATATGAGGATTAAATAAACAATCAATGCATCGTAATGTAGACTATCATAAATGAATCTTTTGATGATACCTTGGAGCATTAACGCAAGACATAATATAAGGAAAATATTATACCGACACTTTAAATTGTTGGATGGGATTACTTAATGAAAGTTAAGAGAAAATGGTGTGTAAAAATGACTATATTGAAACATGAATAGACTATCCAACATTGTAGAAACTTATAGAAATTATTGTAATGATAAGTCACAAATTTATCAACTAAGCAAATTAACATAGTGACAACTAAAATTATCTAGTAACTAAATAAAATAAAGATTATGCAATAAGAACTAATACACACTAATAAAAGGAGAGAAAAGAGGGAAAATGAGGCCTGCAAAGGGTTGTCCAATACTTGAACCCTACGCCTTGTACAAGGTAGATGCTAGCACTCAGAAAGAAAATTCACTAGGCTACTAGAACTTTTCTGCTATGATGACCACAAGAAATATAGATAAAGTAAAAGAAATAGGAAAAATGCCATGAGGAAGTGAGGTGTCACCACCCTATTGCACCAACATGTTAGCCAATCAAAACACATGCACCAAATCCTCATGATTCATATACATCTCATGATGTGAGGAAGCCCCAAAAGAAAAGATAATCAGACTTGGTATGTGTTGTGCTCGGCTAGAAAGGGAGAGAACTAAAGAAAGAATAAAGAGAGAAAGTCACGAGAATTGAAGGGGAATAGCTGCATATGACATGCAAGTCTCTAGACTAGGACCAAACTAAAGCTGGAAGGCCCTAGGAGCCATTAAAAGGCAATGAGAGCATAAACAGTGATGATAAAGCTGCCATTGAAGAGAAAAGCTGAGGTATTTCTTTCTTTAAAAACTCTCCATGTTAGCTTTAGTTTATTGGATATTTGAATGAACATGTAATCTATATTGATAATATACAATAGCCTAGGATAAAAAACAAGGTTTGAAAGACCAAGAAAACCTCTGAAATAGTGACACCTACCATTAAAGACATTGGAAGAAACTGGTTCTGAACTAACTTAAACTGAATTGAAATAATTTAAACTAGGTCTGAACTAACTTAAACCGAATTGAAATAATTCCAAATGGGTCTGAATTGGGACTTAAACTAGACCCAATAAAGGTAATGAAATACTAACTCGTGATCAAAAAGCTCAAAGAAAGAGCCCCAAATTTCAAGTTGCAGGTTTCAACAAGCCAAACCGTACTCAAAATGGTGAAGAAACAAGTTCTAACCGAGCTTTGATAACAGTCAACCATGGATGCCTTGACTGAGCTTTCTAATCCCTTTCAATTCCAAAAATGAATGTGGAAATCTAAGTTGAGGACTTGGGGATCGATTGGGATTGAAAACAGAAAGAAAAACTAACTAGAAACGATCAAAATAGGATTGAAAATTTTTAGCGTTTTTTTTTTCACGCTATAATTACTTCATCGTAAAGAATACAATGAATAGTGGCATTTGGGCTCAGGTCGGGTCGGGTTGGTTAAATAAGTCTAGGCTGACCCACATAAAAATGAATCTAAGGGTACTTAGAATGACGTCCTTTCATTTAATAAAGGGCTGACGTCAGTGTGATGTTAGCATGACACAATGAACCAGGGTAAACCAGATGGTTCTTACCCTAACAAGACCGGTTCATTTACTCTAAGGCTGGACCGGACGATTTTTATAAGTTTTCTAAAATTATATTTTAGACCCCAGACTTTTAGGTTAATTATGAAATGACCTAAAAAATTAATTTTAAATCCTTTTTAATTTAAGAGAAATTACTAAAATGACCTTAAGCCAAAAATAGGCCAAACGAATGCCAATTAAAATGCAAGAAAAGTCTAAACCAGTGTTTTTGGGCATTCTAGACTCAACGGAATAATTCCAATTATGCCCTATTGTATTAATTAAGCTATCAATTAAACCTCGATAACTATAAAAATACCTACCTTAGATTTTTGGATATTTTAGACCCAATGGTGGGGTCTATTTTATGAAACGATATCCCAAAAATTTAGACACGTGAAATGTTATAATTACCAATATGCCCTTAGTGATGCCAAACTTAGTTAAATGTCAGAGAGTACCTATTTTGACTTTCTTTGACATTCTGAACTCAACGGTGAAGTCCATTTTATCAAATGAAGCACAGAAAAATTTAACACATAAAAGTATAAAATTATAAAAATACCCCTAGACTTAATCTAAGTCACAAATAGGTATATTAAGATCCATAAAAGCCTAAATTGGCTATTTTCAGTACTACGGACTTAATAGTGACATCTTTTTAAGGGAAACAAGACCCGATAATAAACTAAAAAATGACAAATACGTCTTTAAGACTTAATGAAGCTACTAGAAGAGTATAGATGAAATTAAAAGACCTATATTAATGTTTTAAGTATCGCCTCGACTAAAAAATGAAGTTTGTTTAGGCAAATGACGAACCGAATGATATAAAATATAAAATGATAAATGACCAAAATTTCCTTAAAGGCTAAAGTAAAACACATGATGAACTACGAAGTATTAGGAACCCTAATTAAAACCATGATGGAATTTTAAACAATAAAATTAAGTCCAGAATAGATTAAGAACACTAAGTAAGCAAAGGATTAAGCTGGGATGCATACTGATATAGTATCAATATATTCTGAACTATGATTTAGGATCACCAACAAGGGAATAATGATAAGACAAGTGTTGAGGCATGCCAAGTAAACAAATAAAGAAATGACTGTGGAGACTAGACCACAGTTGAGTAACCTTGAACCCTAAAATGAAGGCTTTTCATTTGATTACAATTCTTTTACTGTCTTCTCACGTTTGCATGCTATGTTTTACAGTTTTATGAAAATCTTTTACTGTCATGTTAAAAGTCTTGAATGCCATGCCTTGTGAGTAGCATTTTTAAATGTTTTAATACATCGATACCTAAAGATGTTTTGTAAGCATGTTTTAGTATTACTTGCCTTAGGGACGCCACTAGGGTATAAGAGTTGGTAGATTGATTAAGATAGCGAGGAATTCGTTGAGAGTCAGAATCCAGAAGAGGCTATGTAAGCGCAAAGCTCTAAATTACATAGATGGTCACCAGGGTGACAATGATGACCTTTGTTAGAAAGATGTTTGGTATATGACACATATTTATTTCTCTTCCATTGTTATAAAATGATATTTTGCAAAACCAGACTAGCATGAACCCTTATATAACAATTACAACATGTGTTGAAAATCAAAAATTTATTTTATTGTTTTATGAAACGAATGCCAGTAGATTTTAAGTAAAGATTCCTTAACTGCTATCCATGAAAGTTATAAACATTTTATAGAGGCTATGAAAAGATTTACAAAAGGGGTTTCCAGAAACCCATGACAAGGGTCTGGAGTTATTCACGAGCTTCTCATTAAGCTCACAGGATTTTATCTTATAGTTTTTCAAGAAGGACCAAGAAGTTTACCAATCCAGGTGCAAGTAAGCCAGGATGAATAAAGGGTCCAGCTAGAGGAGGGTTAGTATCCCAGCCATGGAGGTATCAACCTGAAGTAATGAATATTAAAGTGATGTGACATTTTAGAGAACAACAAAACATGAACGATGTTAACATTGTTGTAATAGTTAGACATTTATATGTAATCGAACAATGAGCTCATGTTATTGTAACTCTGATGTAAAGTTTAGTTATCCTCTACCAAGTGTGATTGCATTCAAGAAACTTTTTACAAACACAGATTTCCACTAAACAATTAAGTATAACTAAATGCAATCTATTTGGACATGTTAAGAAGCCTTCGAGTAGACACGTCATCAATATGCTACAAAAAGGTTAGTGTATTGGCGAGGTGTGTAACTGGCCAGTAACTATCCCTAATCCGCATAGAGTGGGGTCTAGTATGTGACAGAACTTGTGTAGAAAATCATATTTGCTTTGGGTCAAATGGTGTTATTCATTCATAAAGAAGAGATGTTTTGGATTCTCCCTATTCCAATAGATTGTAGTTAGACATGGCAGAAAGTTCTTAAACTTAGGCCTCTAGCTAAGAAGTTCATCAAATATAAGATTAGAAATTGCAACAACACATTCTTTTGGCACGAGTAGTGGCATCCTATTGGAATCTTCAATTTTTTCCTTGATTTAACACAAATTGCAAAACTTTGTGGAGTCCTATGTGCACCACTAATAGTTTACATTCAACAATGCACAAGTGTGCGTCACTAAAAGTGGCCTTTTAACGACATTTTATTGTGTGTGCTAAATGTGTTATGTTGAATTTTTAGCGACGAACATATAAGTGTCACTAAAGGGGCACTTTTAGAGACACGAAACTATGCGTCCTTGAAAGTTTTTTTTTTAATATTCCCCCATATTTATCCTTTTTGTTTTGTTTTATTCCTATTCGAAACCTATTTCAGTAGTCTTGATATAAAACAATCACATACATTACAAATTCAATATATAAAAAAAGAAATAAATTTATATATATATATATATATAATTAAGATAACAAATGTACAATTTTTCATTATATACAAAAAAATTAAAAAATGTATGTCTAGAGTAAAAAAAAAAAAAAGAATAGCTTGTCTCAATACACATGTGAGGCAATGCAAGAATCCTAGTTAAACTAAAATAAAGATCAAATAATATATATTAGCACATTTATTCTATACGAATATAAAAAAAATGTGATAAAATATGAATTTACAAACTTTCTTGCATGCATAAATTGCTAAAATGACTCTTTCTTATATAAGTTGGAAACCGAGGATCGAAACTCAATGACGTAAGTTCCTACAAGTCTATTTTATCAATTCTGAAGTGTGTGGTGTATTTTTCGGTTAGTTAGACTGTTATTGGGCCTTCTAGCTGCTCAAATGATTCTTTCTTGCATAAATTGCAAATTAGGGATCAGAACTCGATGTTGTAAGTTTCTACAAGTCAATTTTCTCAATTTATGAGGTGTGTGATGTAGTTTCAGTGTAGTTAGACCGTTATCGGGCCTTTTAGCCACTCAAAACCCTAATACGTGTTGTTTTTGAAACTTATGGTCCTAAAATTACTCTTTCTTACATAACTTAGAAACTATGGATCGAAACCCAGTGTCGTAAGTTTCTATAATTCAATTTTGTCATTTGTGAGATGTGTCATGTGTTTTAGGGTAGTTATACTGTTATCGAGCATTTTGGCAGCTCAAAACCCCAATATGATTTATTTTTTATAGTTAGGTTCCTAAAATTACTCTTTCTTTCATAAGATGGAAATTAGGGATCAAAATTCCGTGTTGTAAGTCTCTACAAGTCTATTTTATCATTTTTGAGGTGTGTGATGTATTTTTGGGGTAGTTGATTGTTTTCAAGCCTTTTGGCCAATTGAAACCTCAAATGGATTGCTTTTGAAACACAGGTTCCTAAATTGACTCTTTCTTACATAAGTTGGAAACTAGGCATCAGAACTTGGTGTCGTAAGTTTCTACAAGTCTTTTTTGAAATTTATGGGGAGAGTGATATGGTTTAGGGGTAGTTAAACCATTATGAGGCCTTGGCTACTCAAAATTCCAATAAAAGTTATTTTTAAAACTTAGGTTTCTCAAATGACTCTTTCTTGCATAAGTTGAAAACTGAGGATTGGAATTTTATATCAAAAGTTTCTTTGTATCGTAAGTTTATACAGGTCTATTATGTCATTTTTTATGTATGTGATGCAATTTCATAGTAGTTAGACTGTTATCGAGTCATTTGGCTGCTCAAGGCTCTAATATAAGCCCTTTTTAAAACTTGAGTTCCTAAAATTACTCTTTCTTGCATTAGTTACTGACTGGGGATTAGAACTCGGTGTTGTAACTTTGTACAAGTTTATTTTGTCAATTATGAGGTGTATAATGCAGTTTTGGGGTAGTTAGCCCGCTATTGGGCCTTTTGGCTACTAAAAACCTTAATATGGTTTGTTTTTCAAACTTAGGTTCCTAAAGTTAGTATTTCTTGCATAAGTTGTAAATTGGGGATCGAAACTCAGTGCTATAATTTGCTGCATGTCTATTTTGTAATTTGTGATGTGTGCGATGTTGTTTTCGAGTGGTTAGACCATCATCAAGCCTTTTGGCGTTCAAAATCCCAATATTGGCCCTTTTTGAAACTTAGGTTCCTAAAATGACTCTTTCTTCCATAAGTTGTAGACCATGGATCAAAACTCGGTGTTGTAAGGTTCTATTAGTCTATTTTCTTATTTGTGAGAAGTGTAATGCAATTTCAAGGTAATAAGGCCGTTATCAAGCCTTTTGGCTGCTCAAAACCCCAATGTGGTATGTTTTTTAAACTTAGGCTCCTAAAATGACTCAATCTTGCATAAATTGGAAGTTGGGGATCGGAACTTGGGGTCGTAAGTTTTTACAAGTGTATTTCATCATTTGTGTGGTGTGTCATGTGGATTGGGGGTAGTTAGGCTTTTTTCAGGGTTTTTGGCTGCTCAAAATGTCACGACCCGAAACCCACCCTATGCGGATCTCGTGTCGCGGGGCCGACCCGAAGGCCGTCCCTACTTTTTTCCTTTCCTGTTTCATAGTACTAATGTGCAAAGTACTAAAACCTCAAAACAATAACAGCGGAAGTCTTTTCAATACACAATGTTAGTGAAAGTCTTTACAACACATAATATGGTTCTACATAAACAAAATAAGAACCAAACATGACCAGCACCCGAGGGTGGTGAATACATGGGAGAACTAAAACATAAACTGATGCATTTCCTCAAATGTCCTTCTACGTCTTTAGACTCCTACCGGGGTCTCGCGGCATCAGTACCTGAAATGGGGGTGAGGAGGGTGGAATGAGCTACAAGAGCCCAGCAAGTAAATACAGATCTCCGACACTGGTATTGAGGATCATAAAAGAATATGAATCCAAGAATAAGAATATGATAGCCAATCATAAAAATAAGATGCTATAATAGCCAATGGGAACAGTTGCCATAAGGGCCAATAAATAATAGAACACAATGTACAATTAGGAGTAAGGGACATCACATCAACATGAAACTCTTAACATGTGAACAGTGGCAAATGAACAGTGGGATCACAATGTGTAATCAGTAGGAATAGCATAACAATGTCCTGGAACTCTCAACGATAATACAATAACAAGAAAGTACTGCCATTATAATTGATCACAATAAATCAATAAAGGAATATCTCGCAATACAAGATAATCATAAGAACAATGTAATTCAACAATTTTAGTTGAACAATCGTATAGGAGATGCTTTTGTTCTGTGTCAGGGCTTGATATGCCCTCGGTCCTTGGGGGCCCGGTTTACCCCCTTCAGTGCATTCCAGTGTATGGCCATATGTCCGTTCACAGACTCGACCCGAAGGTCTTCAGTGTATTTAAAAACATCGGATGGATATTGTGACTGAGCACAAATCCAGTATACATAAACATTTCATGATCATAAATGATTCCATAAGAGTATATAAAATGGAATATCATCAGTTCAATGGAAACATAACAATAGGCAATTCAAAGCACGATTCAACATGATAACAATGGTACAACAATAAATCAATGTCCACCAGATAGAACAATATCACGTTGTGGAGACAATAACATCAGATACGCTCAGGAGTACAAGTTTGGCAGTAAAAGAATGAACTTGGCTTGATAACACCACATGGAAGAGAAAGGGTATCTACTTACCTCTAATGCGTTGCTAATTCAGTCTCCTATAGGTTTGCCCTTTCCCGTTGAGTTCCCTATATATCAGTAAATACGTTTCAGAATAATTTCTATTCACCAGATTCTATGCCTTGCTATGATCAGTATTTCTAATACTTATTTAGACTTTTAATATGTTCGTTGTTCTCGGAACCTCTTTTCATAATTTTGACCTTACCAATAGATTCGTAAGGTTCAGAATAATAAAAATTCACTAATTATTTAATTCAATCGGAGTCCATTTGACTCACCTATGAAGTAGGGGTATTTTGGTCATTTTTACAAGTCGTAACTTTTTGGGACTCCGTCTCCTGAAACGGACCTCACCATTGGACTCAGAGCATCCGAGATAATAAAAATGGACTATTCATTTGCCCTATTTGGACCTCGTTTGACCCACTTTTGAGTCAGGGGCATGTTTGTAAAATTAACATTTTTTTCTGTTGGGCCTTAGTGGAATTTTCCAAAACATTTGGGGTCAAAATGTAAATAGCCAGAGTTGCGGTCTGAACCATTGGGTTCACTGACTAGAAACCCTAACCGATTCGGTTCTTCACTGAACCAAACGGTTCAGTTAAATTTAGAGAACCGGATTAACATATCCAATTCTCTCACCTTATCCACGGTTTGAACAACTCCAACCCAATTTCAATCCCTTATACCCGTGACCAAACAAGCCCAATTGATTTTAATTTTACATTCAAAACGACATAGCATCACTGCCCCTAATCATTTTCGGTCGGGTCCCGACCCGGTCCGACCCAAACCCGGTCCCGTTATGACCCGATAACTCCCTCGACAATCCGATCATCTTCTCCGGTGGAATTCCGGCCACAGTCGCCGGAGCAGTGAAATTCCTCACGGATCTTCATGATTTTACGTCCAAACTTTACTGTTTTTCTTCCCAATGAATTCTAGGATTATAAGGAACATGTTAGGACTGATTTTAACCTCCAACATCACCGGTTTCACACACCCATTCCCAGTTTCCGGCGTTGCACCGGTGAGGGAATAACTGGCCACAGAATGGCCATTTCTTGACCATTTAAGCTGATTCGAAGTGCGTTGGGTCCCTAAAGACGTTTCCTATTCGTATTATGGTTCAAATCTTGGTTTGGTTTCAGCTATTTTTAATCACCATTGCCAGCCGTAACTCATTTCTGGTTTTTCTTATTTTTCTGTTCTATTCCGGATTCTCATCAACTCTAATAGTAACGACACCTATTAACAATATAAATGAACATAATTTAAATCAGGAATATACCTGTTTGTAGATTTTCTCAACCCTTTTCCAAAAATTCGTTTTCTTTCTTTCTCTCTCTATTCCCACTTCTTTCTTCCTTGCGATTCAGTTTTATTTCTCTATTCTCATCCTCTTTCCCTTTAATTCTTTCAACCGATTCCTCAGTCGGTGGCTTTTGCCACCTATAGCCGTGGTGACACCACACTCATGCACACAAGACACCTCACACACATAGCTTTCTCTCTCTCTCTCCTCCTCACACGTTGCACCCTAGCCCTCTCTTGCCGATTTCTCACTCGGTGGCTTTGCCACCTCCTCATCATGCAAGGCCCACTTTACATACCTATTATATACATATATATATGCAACCGTATACACATATATACATATATAAATAATATTGTATTATATTATATATATATATCATCCAACCGTATATATATATATATATGATATTCATAATCATTTAGATTTACAATAAAAATTTATACGTCGACATTCACTTGCACGTTTTTCAATAAACTCGGCTTCCGGTGCAACGGCAGCCGGACACCCGTGACTGTTTGCCTCTCGTACCTATGCATCGTAATTGAACAATACAGTCTATTACGCATCCCCTTTTATTTATGTCATATAACGGCTCATAATTCAGGATTACATTTTATAGCCCGGTCCAGCCCGGTGTACACGCTATATCTCGGGTTGGGATATTACATTCTTACCCCCTTAAAAATAAGTTTGTCCCCAAACTTAACGATTCTAACTCGGTGGTTTTCGTGGTTCCTCTAACATCACAATATAACTTAAATAGGCTGTTACATTAACTAAATAAAGATTTTCTGTTGAGAATCAAGTTTTACTGTCACGTTAGATCAAGTTTTACAGTCACATCAAATCAAGTTTTACTGTCACATCTGTAACTGTACTACCCTCTTTATAATTCCCCGTATGCTTCGAAACCTTCCCATGAGACACAATTCCTTGCTATGGTTCTTTTCGGCTTCTATAATTTAAGATATCTTTTGATGAAGGAAATTTTAAAATTTCCAAACGTAGCTTGACAAAGCTCTATCCATTCAGTCTACTAATATATCTAGGGTATATATATCACTTGAAATGATATTATGTGGAACTCATAGGGTTCACATCGACTTCTATGTATCACTTCCTCTACAATCAATCTGTTATTCTACTAATCGTTCCTTAACCTCAAGTCAGCTATGTAAAAGTATTTGTATCCATAGTCTATATTTAACATGTCCTGTATTTAACACGTTTCAATGATAGTTCTCCTTGACGGTCACGTAAGCAATGAGTCAATGGTCCAGGCGTTCATTTTCTACATTCAGTTAGTAACATATGGAAATACATTAAATGTGTAACATAACATAGAAGATAGACCAATCATAAGTAACCCTAAAAGTATGATTTTCCAATAAATATTTTGATTAACTGTTACTCATCACCTGTATCACCTTTCAAGGTATCATTCCTCTATCTAGATATCACAGTTAATTTATTACCTTTTCAAGGTATTTTCATTTCATTCAGATATTACTGTCAGATTCAATACTTTTCAAAGCATCATGTTTCCAATTCTATATTACATTCTATTCCTCAATGAGCACTAATCGTTTCCCTCGTTTATTATGAAACATAATTTAATTCTCACATATTCTCATTGTATAGAAAATCAACAAGTTCCTAATCCGTAAATAGAATTTCAATTCTCAATAACTCTCGTAATATAGATTGATCGTTCAATCATAAACATCAAGTCTGTAGACTAGATATAGTAATTTAATTCTTAAGGCTCCCTTAGTACAGAACAATCATTAACCATAACTTAACAAATATCAAATACATGTTTCTATAAGATAAAACAATCTTAAGGATTTCTAGATCCAATATTACTATGATTCCTTCCAAGCTTAACTACTATCTCCCATTGAAACCTCGTTGATTTATCTATATTTTACTCAAGACTCTTCATATTTTCCGGTACGTCATCAATTTATTTAGAATATCAATTCCCCCGTACTTACCCCCTTAAGTTCCCTTACCTATATAACAATCATCAAATTGTAACCCAATGGATATTCATTATGTACCTTCATAAGACAAAATAATCATTACGGATTATTTATTTCATTATTGCTATGATTCCTTCCAATTTCTTTTAAGTATGACTACTATTTCCTACTCAAGTTTCACTTATCTGTCTATATCAGTTATTGAAACCTCCTTCAGTATTGTTAATGTCAAATCTCAAGAATTCTCATCACTTATCCTTAAGTATACTACTATCCTTACGGGTCACTAGTCAATAATCATCAATTTTCATTTTAATATATAGTCGTTTTCCAAGACTAGTTGACTTTTAATATCTTAACTTGCTTTTGTCTTTGGACAGCCCCAATTCATTTAATGTGTTTCAATACACCAAGTTCTTTCTTGGATCAGTTAAACTATACACTTATGATCTGTACCTCCCAAATTCTATGTATATTGTTCATTTCTAATGATTCCCCAGTGTATAGTATTCAGTGATAATGACTCTTTCAAGAGTTGACATTTATTCAATCTTGTCTATCGAGTAATCATTCCTATCTATAACAGTATGTAATTCATTTTAAAGATTATAAATCTTACATTTATTCTATCATTGTTCCTTGAAATTTATTAATTATGCAATCACTTGGTTCATCAATGTCTTTTAATTTTTCAAGTGGATAATATGTCAATCTAACACTCACGTATCCATGTTACGTACTCTACTTGTTTTATGCATAACATCTATCATCAATCATCATCCCTGAACAGTTAACATATAACCTCAGAGTTCTGTCTCTATGTTCAACTAGCAGTAAATGTTGAAACCATAATCAGTATGCAGAGTAATATTTAATAATATTGAGCATATGCAATCAACTATAAATAATACTTGCGACTACTGGTACAGTAGCCTAATTATCTCCCAATTCGCTGTAAAAGATCAATGGTCAGAATTCATATATAAGTCTATCTACCGTGTCAGGATTTACTCTATTGGGCATTAGTAATACCGGTGCATCAATCTCATCTCCCATGAACCATTATTACAAAACTGTTTCAACTCCAAATCTTTTTGATACCACTGAGCTTAAGAATTTGACTTAATGCTCCAATCATTTCCTAGCATCATTAGGTTTGGTAGGATAGATGTCGTGATATTGTAGCATTCTAATCCTCAAGTCCTCTGGGGTATACGTCGTTCTAACAGTATCATAAAGGATTCGTAGTATCCAGATTGGGTAAGGTAGCACTGTGTGTTTCTCAGTTACCCTAGTTACATGATAAGGCGGCCGTTCCTCACCTGTAACAGAGGTCCTGATAGCACATCAGTGACTGTCAATTTTCCACATTTCCTCTTTTAACCGTTTATAATCACCGTTATCCATTTTCATAATTTATATTCACTCCTAATCTTCAGTCTCAATTTCTTCTACAGCACTAGACCTAACTTCCAAGTATAGGTCACTTGTTGATAATATTAGTGATTTTGCTCCGTATCTCGTGTTCTATGCTCCATATTTCTAAACAATAATCCTCAAGGTAACCATTAAAGTTCTCGTGTTTGTCTGTCTAACATTTTCTAATAATAACCTTCCAGATGTAATAGAATCAGTAAATCAATCATCCAGATGTTCAATTACTAAGTTCAGTTCGGCAATTACATGGAAACACAATCAAGTGTGTAAGGATCTCTTAAGATCTAAACAGGTTAGAAATAACTGGAAGGGTACCTGTGGTTATCTGGGTAGTAGTTTGATCTTTCCTTGACACCAACAAGACTAGTGAGGTAGGTGTGGCACTGGCCGTAGCCTTAGCTTTCCGAGGGCAATTCCTTGTTTACCCTATGGGGTGATCCTTAACGGTGCCACTATTTCGATGTACATAGTTGTCTGTTGGGGTGAGCTTGAGGTAAAGATTTGAGAATCTCTTCTATAAGGCGCTCAATTCAGTCTAATTGATCCTTCCCTATCCCAATATTCCTATTATACACCATTGCTCTAAACCATAAGTGTTAGATAAGTATTTCCATAAAAGTCTACTCGTCTATGGTCTAACCGAGTCAATACAATCTATTGAGATATTCCTTTTTGTTAACCCTGTTTATAAGATAACCATCAATGCTCAAAATAACAATCAATGTTCACATGAAATCTATATCATAGAGACTTCAATTCTATCTATTGATTCTAACTCTAAGTGATCTATGTGATTCATAATTGTCAATGTATTCCTTGTGATAACCATGTCTATAAAGATAACCAGTAAAGATAACCCGTAAATTGTCAAATCAATCAATAAGAGAATGATCAAGGATCGTATGAACTCTATATAAGGAAGGTCAGTTACATCTATTCATTCTATTTCTAGTCCTATCTCCCATGACTCACAATCGAACCTATAGCTCTGATACCAAGCTGTCACGACCCGAAACCCACCCTATGCGGATCTCGTCTCGCGGGGCCGACCCGAAGGCCGTCCCTACTTTTTTCCTTTCCTGTTTCATAGTACTAATGTGCAAAGTACTAAAACCTCAAAACAATAACAGCGGAAGTCTTTTCAATACACAATGTTAGTGAAAGTCTTTACAACACATAATATGGTTCTACATAAACAAAATAAGAACCAAACATGACCAGCACCCGAGGGTGGTGAATACATGGGAGAACTAAAACATAAACTGATGCATTTCCTCAAATGTCCTTCTACGTCTTTAGACTCCTACCGGGGTCTCGCGGCATCAGTACCTGAAATGGGGGTGAGGAGGGTGGAATGAGCTACAAGAGCCCAGCAAGTAAATACAGATCTCCGACACTGGTATTGAGGATCATAAAAGAATATGAATCCAAGAATAAGAATATGATAGCCAATCATAAAAATAAGATGCTATAATAGCCAATGGGAACAGTTGCCATAAGGGCCAATAAACAATAGAACACAATGTACAATTAGGAGTAAGGGACATCACATCAACATGAAACTCTTAACATGTGAACAGTGGCAAATGAACAGTGGGATCACAATGTGTAATCAGTAGGAATAGCATAACAATGTCCTGGAACTCTCAACGATAATACAATAACAAGAAAGTACTGCCATTATAATTGATCACAATAAATCAATAAAGGAATATCTCGCAATACAAGATAATCATAAGAACAATGTAATTCAACAATTTTAGTTGAACAATCGTATAGGAGATGCTTTTGTTCTGTGTCAGGGCTTGATATGCCCTCGGTCCTTGGGGGCCCGGTTTACCCCCTTCAGTGCATTCCAGTGTATGGCCATATGTCCGTTCACGGACTCGACCCGAAGGTCTTCAGTGTATTTAAAAGCATCGAATGGATATTGTGACTGAGCACAAATCCAGTATACATAAACATTTCATGATCATAAATGATTCCATAAGAGTATATAAAATGGAATATCATCAGTTCAATGGAAACATAACAATAGGCAATTCAAAGCACGGTTCAACATGATAACAATGGTACAACAATAAATCAATGTCCACCAGATAGAACAATATCACGTTGTGGAGACAATAACATCAGATACGCTCAGGAGTACAAGTTTGGCAGTAAAAGAACGAACTTGGCTTGATAACACCACATGGAAGAGAAAGGGTATCTACTTACCTCTAATGCGTTGCTAATTCAGTCTCTTATAGGTTTGCCCTTTCCCGTTGAGTTCCCTATATATCAGTAAATACGTTTCAGAATAATTTCTATTCACCAGATTCTATGCCTTGCTATGATCAGTATTTCTAATACTTATTTAGACTTTTAATATGTCCGTTGTTCTCGGAACCTCTTTTCATAATTTTGACCTTACCAATAGATTCGTAAGGTTCAGAATAATAAAAATTCACTAATTATTTAATTCAATCGGAGTCCATTTGACTCACCTATGAAGTAGGGGTATTTTGGTCATTTTTACAAGTCGTAACTTTTCGGGACTCCGTCTCGTGAAACGGACCTCACCATTGGACTCAGAGCATCCGAGATAATAAAAATGGACTATTCATTTGCCCTATTTGGACCTCGTTTGACCCACTTTTGAGTCAGGGGCATGTTTGTAAAATTAAAATTTTTTCTGTTGGGCCTTAGTGGAATTTTCCAAAAGATTTGGGGTCAAAATGTAAATAGCCAGAGTTGCGGTCTGAACCATTGGGTTCACTGACTAGAAACCCTAACCGATTCGGTTCTTCACTGAACCAAACGGTTCAGTTAAATTTAGAGAACCGGATTAACATATCCAATTCTCTCACCTTATCCACGGTTTGAACAACTCCAACCCAATTTCAATCCCTTATACCCGTGACCAAACAAGCCCAATTGATTTTAATTTTACATTCAAAACGACATAGCATCACTGCCCCTAATCATTTTCGGTCGGGTCCCGACCCGGTCCGACCCAAACCCGGTCCCGTTATGACCCGATAACTCCCTCGACAATCCGATCATCTTCTCCGGTGGAATTCCGGCCACAGTCGCCGGAGCAGTGAAATTCCTCACGGATCTTCGTGATTTTACGTCCAAACTTTACTGTTTTTCTTCCCAATGAATTCTAGGATTATAAGGAACATGTTAGGACTGATTTTAACCTCCAACATCACCGGTTTCACACACCCATTCCCAGTTTCTGGCGTTGCACCGGTGAGGGAATAACTGGCCACAGAATGGCCATTTCTTGACCATTTAAGCTGATTCGAAGTGCGTTGGGTCCCTAAAGACGTTTCCTATTCGTATTATGGTTCAAATCTTGGTTTGGTTTCAGCTATTTTTAATCACCATTGCCAGCCGTAACTCATTTCTGGTTTTTCTTATTTTTCTGTTCTATTCCGGATTCTCATCAACTCTAACAGTAACGACACCTATTAACAATATAAATGAACATAATTTAAATCAGGAATATACCTGTTTGTAGATTTTCTCAACCCTTTTCCAAAAATTCGTTTTCTTTCTTTCTCTCTCTATTCCCACTTCTTTCTTCCTTGCGATTCAGTTTTATTTCTCTATTCTCATCCTCTTTCCCTTTAATTCTTTCAACCGATTCCTCAGTCGGTGGCTTTTGCCACCTATAGCCGTGGTGACACCACACTCATGCACACAAGACACCTCACACACATAGCTTTCTCTCTCTCTCTCCTCCTCACACGTTGCACCCTAGCCCTCTCTTGCCGATTTCTCACTCGGTGGCTTTGCCACCTCCTCATCATGCAAGGCCCACTTTACATACCTATTATATACATATATATATGCAACCGTATACACATATATACATATATAAATAATATTGTATTATATTATATATATATATATCATCCAACCGTATATATATATATATATGATATTCATAATCATTTAGATTTACAATAAAAATTTATACGTCGACATTCACTTGCACGTTTTTCAATAAACTCGGCTTCCGGTGCAACGGCAGCCGGACACCCGTGACTGTTTGCCTCTCGTACCTATGCATCGTAATTGAACAATACAGTCTATTACGCATCCCCTTTTATTTATGTCATATAACGGCTCATAATTCAGGATTACATTTTATAGCCCGGTCCAGCCCGGTGTACACGCTATATCCCGGGTTGGGATATTACACAAAACCACAGTATAGGTTCTTTTTGAAACTTGAGTTGTCACGCCCCGAATTTTTACAAACCCGAGGTGCGACTGACGAGACAGAAAATAAAATAAATAAAAGGACGAATGTAAATAAATCCACTAAACATGCATCCATTCCCATCAATACATAAAATAACATAGAGTACATTTCACAACTGCATTGTTCATAGGTCATTCAAGCTTAAGCCCTTACATTACAAAACATAAGTCCCACGGACCAAAAACATAACAAGTGCTTTATCCTATCAAGGTATCATTGAGTCTCAAGTAGCTGGAGTATCCTCATCTGAAAAATGTTGCCCACGAATGGGTCAGCTCAACTGCTGGTATGATGAAGTGCTAATGCAAGAAATAAAGCTAAGGCGTGGCAGGTGCAAAGTGTACATTCATATCTAAATGTCATTCAAAGCATTGCAGTAATATATGAGTGGTATGCATGACGCACCCATGCATAACTCTATGCCACACCCATGTCTCGTTTACGGGTACTCCCCGATGGCACGGAGTACCAATGCAATGGCCAATTTTGGGTTTTTCACCACAGAATCTACACCCTCATAATGCATAACACCACGTGCTCAACTCACGCCATGTTCTCAAGGATTCACCATATGCCAATATGCTAATGTAATCTCAATGAACATGGTTCTCAATAATATAGCATGCTCGGGCAATAACATATAAATCATCAGTCAGTTCCATATGCATGCATATCTCATGTGTTCATACATCACAGTTCATGTTCTTCACTTTACTAAACTCTCAAAGAACACAAGTAACACATAAACATGTGAACAACCAGCTTCAAATTATAAAGCAAAAACATTCCAAATAAACACATAAATCATTCCAATCATTCACAAAATATTCCTAACTTAACTTCATTTCTAACATTAGAAAAATACCATACCTAACGGGTTAGTCACAACCCAAGTAAACTGCGCTCGTAATGTAGTGAGAATGTGGAAGTATCAAACTGTTTTCTCCTTGCCTTTTCGTGTCCCTAAAACCATAACAAGTAACTTAGTTCATTTGTTTCCTAAATGATGCTATTCAACAATTTTTATGTCTTTATTTCATAAGTTTCTATTCTACTAAATTAAACTCTACTATTGAGTCCAGGATGTCGAATAAAATAAGTTTAGGTTTTTGTAGAACTCAATTCGGACATCTGGGCTCAAAAGGGCAAAACAGTCATTTTGCACTTTTCACGGGTCCTTACATTTTGTGACCTCTTTTCACAAATCGGACTCCACTGTTGAGTCTGGAATGCTTGAGATAATAAAGTTTTACTATTTTTTTATTTAATTCGTAGTTCGTTTGACTGTACTTCAATTCAGGGGCATTTTGATAATTTTAAAGGTTACTACGGGTCTTTTATTTTTTGAGACCCCGTCTCGTAAAATGGACCTCACCATTGGTCTTAGAATGATCGAGATAGTCAAAAGACACTAATGACTTGTCCCATTTGGACTCCGGATTATTTTTAAATATTTAAATAATTAAATTAATTTAATATTTTATTAATATTTTATTCAGGGGATCAAATTGTAAATTCCGAAAGTCTTGGGTCAAAGTCAATTCCCAAAAAGTACAAGGGTTAATTTGTAAATTCTAATTTTTTTCCTATTCTTAATTCGGTTACCCAAACAGGGTTTAGTCCAGAACAGGGATAGGATATCCCTGTTCCTGTTCCAATTTAATTTTTCAATTTATTACACCCGTACCCAAACAGCCCCTATCCCCATTTAATTTAAAACCTGTGACCGACACGTGGCAGGGGCGGGTTGTCCTTGGCCCGATCCGAACCCAGACCCGACCCAACCCGGACCCGAACAGTGCCCCTTCTGCCCCGTTTTTTCGGCGATGCACCAGTAGGGTTCCGGCGCCTTCTCCGGCACCGGCGACATTTTTCTGGTGGAATTTTCATGTTTTTAAAACGTGATTCTCTTCGGTTTTTCACGTAGATTCCATATCCAAGGTTGGTTTTAAATCTAAGCCACTAGATCTTCACGAAATAGGGCTCAAAGATTCCGATCAACACTCCAGCTGAGCCTATTCTTTCATTTTCGTGACTCCTCGGTCACGGTTTAACCTCCATTTTTATCCTAATGGGTTTCTGCACCTCCTAGGGTTCATTCCCTATCATTTAAACCGAGTTCTACACATAAAATGTCAAGACCCAACTCCCATAACCGAAACCTGCAACTCGAGTTTCCTCCCTAGTTTCTCGACCATTTTATCTCATTCTTTTTGCATTATTTTCCTTATAACATGCTCTTTAAGATCATATACATCAAATCAATTATCATGCTTTAAAAAAAATTAAAACAGAACTGGGTCACTTACTGTTTTTGTTGGGTTTCTCTCTCTAGCCGTGCACCTCCTTCACCCTCTAGTTCCAAGCTTGATTCAAGCTCCAAGACTCTTCTTTCCAGAACTCTCTCTCTCTCGTTTTCTGTTTCTCTTTTCCTTCTCTTCTCCCAACCGAGACCAACACATATATACACTAACTCACCAACTCTCTCACGTCTCCCACCACCAGCCCCTTTCCTTGACTTCTTTCCCTCTGCTCAGCCACCATGCTCTTACCCAATGCAGCTTTGCATTAAATGCAAAGCTACCCTATATATATACCTATATATATATATACCACTCACTAGACACACACACTCAACCGACACTACACACACACACCCACGGTCTGTTGCACACACACACACACAGTGCACTGTTATATATATATATACATATACATATCCACATACACATGTACATACATCATTCCACACATATACACATACATATGATCTCTCACATATATACATGCTACACATACATAACATCCATGTATTTCCATAATAATAACATAGACATATTAATAATAATAATAATAATGATAATGATAAAAACAAATAATAATAAAAAAAAAAAATTTCATGTCATTACCTGAGTTCCTAAAATAACTCATTCTTTCATAAGTTGGAAGTCAAGGATCAAAACTCGGTGTCATATGTTTCAACAAGTCCTTTTTGTGGTGTGTGATGTGGTTTTGGGGTAGTTAGAATGCTATCGGGCCTTTAGGTCACCCAAAACCCCTATATAGGCATTTTTTGAAACTTAGGTTCCTAAAATGACTCTACCTTGGACAAGTTGCAAACAAGAGATCAGAATTCAGTGTCGTAAGTTTCTAAAATTCTATTTTGTCATTTGCTAGGTGTGATACAATTTCAGGGTGGTTAGATCGTTATTGGGCTTTTGGGCCACTTAAAACTCCAATATGGATTATTTTGAAACTTATGTTCCTAAAATGATTATTTCTTGGATAAGTTGGAAACTGAGGATCGAAAATTGGTGCCATAAGTTTCTACAAGCATTACAAGAAAAGGCACTATTAGCGACTCACATGTGCGTCGCTAATAATGGCCAAATGCGTCGCTAAAGCTTTTTTGCGATGCACAAATAGGCGTCGCTAACGTCGCCGTAAATGTAGCGTCGCTAATAGTGGCCAAATGCGTCGCTAAAGCTCTTTTGCGACGCACAAATAGGCGTCGCTAACGTCACCGTAAATAGTCACGTCGCTAATAGTATTGGCAATGCACACACCTTTGGGCGTCACTAAAAGTAACTATTAGTGACGCATATATGGTGTCGCTAATAATTGGGTATGGGCGTCACAAATATTATAAATGGATGCAAAGGGCGTCGCTAAAAGCTACTATTAGCGATGCACACTAAGCGTCGCTAATAGTAACCTTTAGCGACACACACAAGGGCGTCGCTAATAATAGCTTTTAGCTACGCACAAAGTGTACGTCGCTAAAGGTTACTATTAGCGACGCTCAGTGTGTGTCGCTAATAGTGAATTAACATTGTTATTTCTTTACTTTTAGCGACGCCTTTCTATGCGTCGCTAAAAGTTTTTTTTTTTTTTTTCAACCATATTTGCTTTGTTTTATTTGTTGTTTTATTCCTGTTTAAACATATATCAATCATCCTGATATACAATAAAATCCAAACATTCTGAAATGAATATATTAAAAAATAAAAATACATTCATATATATATATATATATTATACTAATTACGTACATTTGTAAAAGTACAATGTAACAATAAATAGAAAAATAAAAAATTGTCTCAAAACATATAACTACAAATGTCCATGAAAAAAAAAAAAAAAAACAAATAAAAATAATAAATCCCGATACAAAACATAAAGACGGCTGCGCAATAATCCCGATCAATCTGAAATAAAGATCAAATGGTATATATTAGAAAAATTATTAAATATATATGAAATATAGAATGTGAATAGTTTTTTTTTTTTTTTTGCATGAATAAATAGTAAGAATGACATAAAGTATTACAAACAACTGATCCGAACTGATTTTCGTAAGTTCGTGCAAGTCTATTTTGTCATTTGCGAGGTGTTTGATGGGGTTTCGGGATAGTTAGGCCAATATCCGTCATTTTGGTTCACCAAAACCCCAAAATGGGCCTTTTCAGAGCAAAAACTTGCATAAGTTTTAAACCGGGCATCCGAACCGAGTGATGTAAGTTCATGCAAGTCAATTTTATCATTTGTGAGGTGTTTGATGGGGTTTTGGGCTTGTTTGGTTGATATCTGGTGTTTTGGTCTGTCAAAATCCTGAAAAATGGGCCTTTCGGAGCTGAAACTTGCATAAGTTTCAAACCAGGCATTCGAACCGAGTGTTGTAAGTTTGTGAAAGTTTATTTTATCATTTTTGAGTTGTGTGATGGGATTTTGGGGTTGTTAGGCCGATATCCAGTGTTTTGGTAGGTCAAAACCCCAAAATGGGCCTTTTTGGAGCTGAAACTTGCAAAAGTTTCAAACCGGGAATTCAAACTGATTACCGTAAGTTTGTGCAAGTATATTTTATCATTTTTGAGCTGTGTGATGGGGTTTCGGGGTCGGTAGGCCGATATCTAGTGTTTTGGTAGGTCAAAACCCCAAAATGGGCCTTTTTGGAGCTGAAACTTGCAAAAGTTTCAAACCGGGCATCCGAAGTGATTACCGTAAGTTCGTGCAAGTATATTTAATCATTGTTTTGGTGTGTGATGGGGTTTTGGGGTTGGTAGGCCGATATCCGGTGTTTTGGTCCATCAAAGCCCCAAAATGGGCCTTTTTGGAGCCGAAACTTGCAAAAGTTTCAAACCAAGCATTCTAGCCGAGTGCCGTAAGTTCGTGGAAGTCAATTTTATCATTTGTGAGGTGTTTTATGGGGTTTTGGGCTCGTTTGGTTGATATCTAGTATTTTGGTTGGTCAAAATCTAAAAATGGGCCTTTTTGGATCTAAAACTTGCATAAGTTTCAAACCGGGCATCCGAACCGAGTGTCGTAAGTTTTTGCAAGTCTATTTTATCATTTTTGAGCTGTGTGATGGGGTTTCAGGGTCGGTAGGCCGATATCCGGTGTTTTGGTAGGTCAAAACCCCAAAATGGGCCTTTTTGGAGCTGAAACTTGCAAAAGTTTCAAACTGGGCATTTTAGCCGAGTGTCGTAAGTTCGTGCAAGTCTATTTTATCATTTGTGAGGTGTTTTATGGGGTTTTGGGCTCTTTTAGTTGATATCTGGTATTTTGGTCGGTCAAAATCTAAAAATAGGCCTTTTTGGAGCTAAAACTTGCATAAGTTTCAAACCGGGCATCCAAACCGAGTGTCGTAAGTTTGTGCAAGTCTATTTTATCATTTTTGAGCTGTGTGATAGGGTTTTGGGGTTGGTAGGCCGATAACGGGTGTTTTGGTAGGTCAAAACCCCAAAATGGGCCTTTTTGAAGCTGAAACTTGCAAAAGTTTCAAACTGGGCATTTTAGCCGAGTGTCGTAAGTTTGTGTAAGTCTATTTTATCATTTGTGAGGTGTGTGATAGGGTTTCGGGGTAGTTAGGCTGATATCTGGTGTTTTGGTCCGTCAAAACCCCAAAATGGGCCTTTTTGGAGTAAAAACTTGTATAAGTTTCAAACCGGTGATCTCCTACAAATTTTCTCTCATTTTATCTCCTATAAGTGTAAAAAGATACAAAATTCCTATACGATTGAAACAATTTAGTAGTGGTACAAACAGTGAAATTGACATTATCTCTACTAAATATGGAGACCTATTTGGAAGTATTACACTTATCAAGAAAAATATATGGAGACCATGGTAACTTATGCATCACACTTCCAACTTATACATTTAACTCAACTCAATAAATCCTTAACTTTTATGTTTAAATGACAAACATCACAATGGGTTAATTCAATTATCATAAGACACCCAAAAAATTAAATAAATTACACATTTTGATCTAATATGAAGAGTGAGAATAGACCCAGAAATTATGAGTTATCAACTATGCTAGCTTGGATTAGCATAAATACAATTCAATGACTTTCGTTAGAATTCATGTCGCCTTGACCAAGATAAATTCTTACTTATAAAGATTTTTAATTAAATTATTTTTGCAATCTACTTAAACTCAATTCAACTATTTCTTCATCTAAATTAATTGGGGTCAGTTCAAAGGTCACTATTCTCTGTTAATTCCATTTATACAGTATATTGGGAGGAATAAATTGAAGGCAAATCTAACTTTAGATTATAAGAGGAAATAGCCCTTAAAATTGAGATTGTCCTAGCCCCCTACCCCGCCCGCGTTAAATTGCCTTCACTTCTATTAACAAATTTAGCTACTGGTACAATTGAATTTCTAATGATTAATATTAAAAACTTAAGAATTTTGTTAATTTATAAATTTTAAAGGAGTTGTATTTGTTCCATAATAGATAAATAATAATAATTATATTATTTAATAAGTAATATATTTTTAAAAATTATTATACTATTGATTTATACAATGAAAAAATATATACAAATACAGGTAGCATAAAAACATTTAACAGATCATATATGTTGTATTCTAATTCTGACTAATGAGATTCTTGACTTTAACAATGCAACATCCTTGTATGCCAAAAAACTAAAAAAGAAAAAATTCTAAAACTCAATATGAGAAGACAATAAAAATACTCAAAGAAATGGAACAACTCTTTTCCTTCTTTCCATTTTCTCTTTTTCTTATCTTGAATAAATTTAAAAATTTTGTGGAACCTAATCTTCAGACATAGCAAATAAAAAATTTTGAAATTAAAAAATTTCAGTATCAGGCCTAAAAATAGAAATAGAAATACCATCTCAAAGAGATTCAAACACTCTTGGTTGTCCTCGAAATCTACTTTTGTCCAATCAATTCCATCTGATTCATACTCTTGAAACAAAATAAACAAGTTTTGACATTAACATTCTTAACATTCAGTTTTCCAAAAGAACTTCAAGGAGCTTCAAGAAAGCTGTGGAGAAGAAAACATGTATCAACCTACCAGAGAGAGAGAGAGTTACCGTAGTGGCCAGAAGTGTGGTCGTTGCCGCATGGACCGTTTGCCGTCGTCGGAACCCTAGTCGTGATTGAGGAGTGAGAGTGACAGAGTGAGAAAAATTAGGGGACAGATGAAGAAACTGGGTCGCGGTTGGGGAAGAAAAATAGGGGATTTTTAGCGACGCACACCGAGAGTCGCTAAAAGTCCTTGTACGTCGCCAAAAATACCCTAAAATGACGTCGTTCTACTAATCAGACTATTCGCAACGCCCCCATGTGCGTCGCTAATAATAATTACTATTAGCGAGACACGTGTGCATCACTAATAATCCATTTTCCGGCGCCAAAACATGCGCGCCCATTTTTTTGAGCAGGAAATTTATTTTTTACTACTTTTTAGCGACACACATATTGTGTGTCGCTAATAGTGCCTTTTAGCGACATTTTACTAGGAGTTGCTAATAATGTGCGTCGCTAATAATATAATTTTTGGTAATGAAGTCTATTTTTTCATTTGTGTGGTGTGTGATGTAATTTTGGGATAGTTAGACCGTTATCGGACCTTTTGACCACTTAAAACCCCAATATGGATTGTTTTTGAAACTTAGGTTCCTAAAATGACTCTTTCTCGCATAAGCTGCAAATTAGAGATCGAAACTATATGCCACAAGTTTTTACAAGTTTATTTTGTCATTTGTGAGGTGTGTGATGCGATTTCAGGATATTTAATTCATTTTCAGGCCTTGTGGCCACTAACCTATTATAGGTTATTTTTTAAACTTGAGTTCCTAAACTGACTATTTCTTGCTTAAAATCCAAAATGGGTATCGTAACTCAGTGTTGTAAGTTTTTACAAGTCTATTTTTTATTTATGAGGCATGCGATGTCGTTTCGGGGTAGTTAGATAGTTTTTGGGCCTTCTGGTTGCTCAAAACCCCAATATGGGCCATTTTTTAAACTTAGGTTCCTAAAGTGATTATTTCTTGAACTTAGTGTTGTAAGTTTCTTCAAGTCTACTTTGTTGTTTGTGTGGTGTATGTTGTGGTTTTGGGGTGGTTAGACCATTATCAAGCCTTTTTGCCACCCAAATCCTTAATATTTTTAGTTAGACTGTTGCCATTCCTTTTGGCCACTCAAGTCCCTAATATAAGACCTTTCTGAAACATAAGCTCTAAAAAATGTCTCTTTCTTGCATAAGTTGAAAATTTAGGGATCAAGACTTGATGCCATAAGTTTCTACAAGTCAATTTTTAAAACTTAGAAATCTACATCATCTAATTTGTAAAAATAAAATTTCTAAAGTTTTAAAACTTACCAAGGTTGAGAAAAGCCCCTTATTGGATGAGGAACACTAGCGTAAGGGTTTCTAGTTAGGTTGTCTTAGTGTTAAGGTCTGTTACCATCTACTCAACTCAGCATTGTGTTTCTCAAATGCCTTTACCTTCTGTGCAGCTGCCTAAAATCTCATGTCGCTCTCAACGGAAGATGGAGATATTTTCAGCCACATATTGTTCCCTATGCCCTGGATATATCCACACCACTTCCCTAGAATAGCCTTGCATATTGGGTCATTTGTCAATAAAGTCACACCTTCAAGGGTTAGCTGAGCATGCATCTCAAGCATATACTCCTATGAAAATGTTAATGTATGTAAACACCTCATTTTGTGACCCTTAATTGGGTAGGACTCTTCCCGATACAGTGTCATGCCTATTAGAAGTTTCTTGCTAGAGTCCAAGTTCTAATAGGACTCTTCTTGACAAAGTCTCACTCATGTTAGGACTCTTCTGCTAGAGTCCTAGTTCTAAAATGACTATTTCTGATAGAGTCTCACTCCTATTAGGACTCTCTTGCCAAATTTCTAGTTACAGTCGGACTCTTCTCGACAGAGTCTCACTCCTATTAAGACTCCTCATAACAAAGTCTTAGTCCTAGTAGGACTCTTCTTGATAAAGTCATACTTTTGTAAGAACTCTATTAATAGAGTCCCAGTCCAAGTAGGAATCTTTCCGATAAAGTCCCACTCCTAGTTAGGACTCTCTTATTAGAGTTATAGTACAAGTAGGAATCTTTCCGATAATGTCCCACTCCCATTAGGACTCTCCTAACAGAATTCCAGTCCAGGTAGAACTCTTCTCGATAAAGTCTCACCCTCATTAGGACTCTCTTTTCAAAGTCCTAGTCCAAGTAGGACTCTTCCCAACAGAGTGTCACTCCCGTTAGGACTCTCTAAACAAAGTCCCAACCCTAATTGGACTCTTTCCGATAGAGTCTTACTCTCGTTAGGATTCTCTAATTAGAGTCCCAGTCCAAGTAGAACTCCTCCTACTAGATTCCTTCACCTAGTAGGAGTCTTCTTACTAGAATCCCCCCTTGGTTAGGACTCTTCTACCCATCGGAGGGCGTTTTGGCAATTTCGATACCTATTTGCCCATTAAGGGCATTTTGGTAATTTTGGCACAATTCCACCCTCGTTAGGACTTTTTGGTCACTTGAGGAACATTTTTGTAATTTCAATATCATTTTACCCATCTGGGGGTATTTTGGTAATTTTAGTCCTTTAGTGACAAATGAGGGGTAACTTGGTCATTTCACATGTCTTTGTGATTTTAGTTTTGTTCTAGAGTTCTCTCCATAAGAACTCTCCCTTTCCTAGGGCCGAAGCCCTGTCGAAGTGACGGTCTCCCTCCAAGAAGCAAGCCGAAGCAATGGTTTCCAAATCAAAGGAGCAAGCCAGAAATCTGTCCGATTGAAGCCTTCGAATCAGACTTTCCTAGCCGAAGAACTGTCTGACTACCACAACTAAATAAGTTACGCATCTCAAACCCTTAATAGTCTGATTTAAATCCAATTGATCTCGCATTTTTATCACTTTTGATAAAAGAAGGTAAATCGGAGAACTACGTGACTCTGATTTCATTTTCTAAACAATTACGTTGGAATCCTTCGGGACCGAGTCAAATATTCTTTTTGTCTTTTCTGTTTATTTTATTTCTTTTATGCTAGATTATTTATTATTTATCTTTTCAAGACTTACATTTCTCTCTTCTTTTTTTCATGAGAAAATAACATTGCAAATGAGTATTTGAGGCTGATCCATTTGAATCGGGCGGAGTGGGTGCCTAACACCTTCTCACTCCGTACCTTAGCCCCCGGATCCATTTTCTTTGGTTTTGTATTGATCAACGCTTTATTTTTATTTGATCCATGTCAAGGATCTTTTTATATGTGTTTAGGAATCAAAGTAATGTAATTTCTCTTTCATTTCTTTCGGCTTTTTCTTCATATGTATTATTCAAGTTGTAATAGGTTTGCTTGTTTAATTGCCCAATACAAGCTAGCAACTCATCACTTTCTATCTTTCCTATAAGAGGCGTTCCTTCTCAACTTTAAGGAAGAAGATAGTCGGGATCCCTTAATCCACAATAAGGAATTTTTTTTGGCGTTGGCACCCACAATGTATGTTACTAATATTACAACTATTTATAAATATTAAAGTTAGTAAGAGTTGTACAAACATCAAAGTAACTTACATAAAGCCTCTACTAATCTGGCCTAGGCCAACCCTTCTAAGGTTGTAGTGCGTTCTGTGCTAGAGATCGATCAAGGTGGGCAGTGCACTGGTTTCCTGATCTTGTTACAACAAATTGAATGCACAAATTATTAAATTTCATGTATATCTAATACAAAAACGGCTCAATAAATTTATTAAATTAACATCTTATGCCAGTAGTTGAAAAAATATTACAATCCACTACAATGGGTTTTCTACTTGGTCCTGTTCTCAACATTCTTCTTACTAATCTCCTAGACTTGAAAACAAATGATGTTAGTATAAATGAAAATTATTTATCATAGAACGAATATTGTGTTAATTCTTTACCTAAAATGCCTCATCAGTGAACCAGTTACGTAAGAAAACCCAATCCTTCGTCGTCGCCCCTCTATAGGGTTTATCGTAGGGATTTCTGCCCGCCTTCTCCTCCACCCTACTATGTATGGGGAGCTTGTGTCGATAGTCTCTGAAAAGGATGCCCAAGTAATGGTTCACTACCTGCTACACATGTGGTAGGTGGAGATAAATGTCAAACTTCTTTTGTAAAATGATTTCATTCTTAGAACAATCCTTCATTACATATTTTAATATGAAGTTGAATAGAATAATGCTTTCTGCTTTTTTGGTCTCTTGGTTTTTTGCTCGGCCATTTCTATTTTTGTAATAGAATACCTATATGTATCTTTGTGTGTATGTATGTATGTAATGTATAATCCTCACTAAAACATTATGTTCGTGTCTCTGTGATTCACCGGAGCTTTAACTTCTCCAAATTAGGGAAGACGCTACTGGATAACCATTCCATTATGTTAATTAGGTGTACATTCCCATGACATTCGTTAACTTCTAACCACTTCAAGCTTGGAAAACCTTCACCTTTTAAATCACGGAGAACATCATCTAAATCCTCTATTTCCTTTATGATCAAATATTCTGCTATTTTCAATAACATTTTAAGCCCATCATAGAAAGTAAGACTTTGATCAAGTTTGAATTTCAAGGTTTTTGTGTATGGGTATTTAGTGTACACCCCAAAGCTATTGCCTACAGAGATTTTGAATTTTGCTATTGACAAGCCTAGCTCTTATTCTCAATTTCTCAATAAAGTAGTCCAATATTAAGTGTGTTTTATGACTTGCTTGTGATATTAAGAAAACATTAGTAATGAAAACTGGAGATTTAGAACTAATTGTGTGTTAGAATGGAGATTCAGGCACGAAAACAAGCAAGTACAGATAACTTGCAGGTTGTGTTTATCTTCAAGAAATTTTTATTGTGAAGTTTAAGTGAGAGTCCAAATCAACTGCTTTAGGTGGCAATGAATGCAGAAACAATCATTACATATTCTTAAATATCCATTTGTTTTTGCTTTTAACACTCTAAAAAATTAGTCCAATAAACATATGATTTCCAAATAATGTTAGATTCTTCGTATGATGTATTGCAAAATATATCTTGTCATACCTGTTGATTCTTAGAATGATTTCATTTCAAGAAAAAAAATCAAAGTCTTTAGGTTAATCTGCTTATTTCCTTTTAAAAGTAATTCTCTCAGTCCATTTTCTCTCTCCCATATACAAATATTGTGAAAAAATTCATTATATTTAACATTTTTCTTGTCATCAGTAGCCCAATGCATCTTCTGCAATAAAATAAGATATAGTCTTCTACCTCTTGCAATTTGCTCTTTTTTTCTAGTTTATTTTATATGACAAACTTCTCCATACAGTTATATAAACCCCACGCAGTCAAGTGCATTACAGCTATAGAGCTACAGTCAAACCGTGGCAGAATTCAAGTAATTCAATTAAATTACAGTTCTGGCTCTGAAATTCCAATCATGAAAAAAAAAAAAAAAACTTAAACAGAATGATAAAAAACTTTTAGTGACACACAAAGGTGTTGCTAAAAGTAAAAATGCCAATACACTATTAGCGACGCACACTGAGCGTCGCTAATAGTAACCTTTAGCTACACACACAGTATGCATCGCTAATAGTAGCTTTTAGCTACGCACCGATGTGCGTTGCTAAAAATAACCCATTTGTGTGTCGCAAAAGAGATTTAGCAACACATTTTGCCACTATTAGCGACGCATGCATGCGTCACTAATAGTGTCTTTTCCTATAGTGCTCCAAGGAGCCTCAAATCTATTGTTGTTGAGACATTGATATGATCTTGTAGCCCAGCTAATGCAATAGCATTGTAAATATTTTGGATGGCTGGAAGAAAGAATTGAACCCTTGTGTCACCAGGTTGTACTTCATTTCCAACGGCAATGTACCGTAACTTGACCTCTGCTATGTAGTTTATGACATTTTTCTGGACCCATTCTGCTGCAGCTGCATTGTTGGATGCAAGAGCTTGAAGGTCTTTATTACGGACATCGAGGATGAGTTCTATATTTGATCCTCTAAGAGCTTGGAGAGTTGCTATTGGATCAGGGTCATAAATTCTCATCCTACTAATATTGTTAGATTTGTAGAGCTAGACAGTCTCTTCTTTAGTGGGTTAATTGTCACGATACCCTCTAAAACAAACACCTTGGATTGTGCACCTGTATTAAATTGAGCTAAAATTAGGTTAGAATTAAGAGCCATACAATCTTTATTATAGTCTACATGGTTGTAATGTGAACCAAATGAAATAGGATTAGGAAAATATTGGAAATCTTCTTGAACTAAGGGAGCATACGTGTGTGTTTTTAGAGGTGCGAGATCTATGTGCTTGTAAAAGAATCTCATTACATGGAGACTATTATAATTTTAATATGCGAGATCTATTTGCTTGTTGATGCTGCACTTTTCAACTTGCAATAAGTGTGGGCTCCGTGACCTGTAGAACACTCAGAAAGATGATTAGAGGACCACCGAATTGGCTCCGAAGGTAGCCGCTCCGATGCTTAAGTAAGTAAACTGAATTGAAAGACTGTATTGAAAGCCAAAGAATGAGCATAAAAATAAAGCGTACCTTTAGGGTTTGGTTTATAGGTCATGGCCTTCCTAAGTTGATTAGGATTCGATGCCATAAATATAGGGATTTGACCATCGGAGATTGCAGTTACCTTGTGGAGCATTTGAGTCGTAGATGGAGATAATCATAGATAGTAGTTTCCTTGTTGTAGATTGTTTCCGTGTTGAAGATTGTTTCCTTATTCCTCGCTTGGTAGCTTGTTAAGGAAACCATAAGGTCGGAACCATATAAAATATTGAGTGAATATTGCCCAGAGCATAAGGTCTGGAGGATATGTGCAGGAGAATGCCTCGGAGGCTCCGCCTGCACAGTATGACCGAGTTTATTGACTCTGTATGATATATATATATATATATATGAGAATGCCCTGAAGGCTGTGGCTGCTCTGTATGATCGAGATTATCAGTTCTGTATGATCGAGATTATCAGCTCTGTAAGCCATGTGTCTCAAGGTGATTGGTGTGTCTGTTTGTGGTATATCAGTTACACCCCCCCTCCCAAGCCCTAGTTAGAAGCTAGGGCTTAACTAGGGTTATGGGTTTTGTGAAGAGTCATACATTTTGTTTTCTCCATTTCTCGAGACGTCGGTTAAATGAGTCATTTATTACGCAGCCGATACTTGAAAAGCCATCATTATTTTCAACCGTTGTGTCGGCTCGTCTTGGGAGGCTCATATTTCGAATGTGTATATAAAGAGAGGGAAAGGTCTTTCATACCTTTCTTCTGCACCTGCTTCTACAGTATCAGAGGCTGCCATCGCCATTTGACATATTTTGAAGTTTTGAAGGACATTCGGTGTTCATAGTCCTTTCTTGATTTCAGGTTTGATTTTAGTCCCCTTCTACATTCCTTCTCATTTGCTTCATTTCTTTCTTTTGTTTGCCATGTCTGGCCTTGAGTCACCCTCTGGTTCGGGCAATCCTTCTGGGACCGTTCCTCAACTGCAGTTAGTGAATCTTCCTTCTGTAGATGATGATGAGAATAGACTGGTAGAGCCCTCATCTAGTCCGGTGGTTAGGATAGTCGATGCATTTGATGAGCCCCCGAATAGGGCTGGTGAGACCTCTGGTCGATCTGGTCATAAAGAGGAGGGTGAGAGTGTTATCACCGAGAAAATATTGATGGAGTTGTGGGAGAAATTCAATCTTCCCTCAAACGTTACTTTCAAGGTCCCAGACTCTCTGGATCGCCCAAGTGATTTAGAGAGGGAAAAATCTGCGCCTACCTGGCCTGGTTTGAAATGGGTCTTACACTCCCTCTTCCTGACCTTGTAAAACAATTTTTTCATTGGTTTAATCTTTGCCCTGCCGACTTGAATCTTAATAGTTGGGGACATCTGTTAAGCTTCATAGTGTTGGGGCATATGAATAAAGTCGATGTGTCCCTCGACCTGATCCGTAGTAATATGGATCTAAAATTCATGAAGGTGAAAGGCCTTTATTACATGTCTTTTGATAGTGGGTTCAGACCCCTTACCTCCGTGCCCTCTTCTAACAAGACTTGGAAGAAGTGGTACTTTTTCATTAAGGGAGGATGGGAACTCAAGGACTTTCAAGGCCAACCCTCAGCATTCCCTCGAACCACTGGGCCAAAGGGTGAGACCCAATTCTCCCATGGCTACTTTGATTTGGTTTTGTGGACCAATTGTCAAGCTGATTAGTCTCTATCTGTTTTGCAGTCAGGAGTGCGTGGAAGAGGCCGGTCATTTCTCCTATGCTGCAGGAGTAATACAAGAAGCTCTTAAAGCCCAGCAATCGAAACCATTCCTCCATTGTTAACCCTGATAAATTGATGGCTGCCAGGGGTAGTGTTGAGGAGATTGCTAATAATATGATGACACGATGGGAGACCGAGCCATCTTCGTCTGTGGCAGTGGGGGAGGCTTCTTCCTAGTGGTCCCTCCCGTCCAAAAAAGACGGAGGTTAGTTTTGATCTCTCTTGAGCCCACTGAGAGGGAGAGAGAGACTCTTGCCCCCATTTCGGTGGTCCCCCCAGCCCCGTCTCGTCGAGCGGGCAAGGGGGCGTCATCCTCGGTGGCCCCTAATGCTGTTGATCAAGTGGCCAAGAAGATTTTGAGGGACTTTTAGGCCAAAGGCTCAATCAAACTCAAGCCCCAGAAGTCGGAAAAGCTTCTTGCTGATCTGACTGCTCTTTAGGTTAAGGTGAGTTCGTCGGGCCCTTATCTCTTTTTCCTTTTTTCCCAGTGTTATGGCTGGTATTGAACTGTTTACTTTTTACCTTGCAGACCCTGCACACCCCTTCCACTCTGGTGGAGGTCTCTCCCCCTTTGAAGGAGTTTGACCAACTCAAGGCTGAGCTGGACGATCTCAGGCTTCAGCTTGGTACTGCTCAGTCGGAGGCTCACGACTCTACAGAAAAGTTCAAGGAGTCTCAGAATTCTTTGATCGTGATGGAGTCAGAGAGGAACCTTGCCGTTGAGCGGGCAAAGAGGTTGCAGGCGGAGATTGATGGCATGCGGTATCAATACCGTCAAAAGCTTGACGACGTCGTGGAGCAGGCCTTGATGGATAATGAGGTGGAAATAAGGTCGGAGCTGGAAGGGATGACCAATCGCCTGATTACGTTTGGCTTCAACAACTTCCGATCCCTGCTTCTTGCCAAGTTTCCTGACTTTGATGTCTCCTCAATTGTGCCACCTGGATCTGATCCTTCAGAGGCTGTTGTCCAGAGTGAAGTGGTTGAGGTCCTCCCTGCCGATCCCACTGGAGTGGTCGTACCGACTGAGATGGTTGATGCTGCTCCTGCCGATCCTTCCCCAGTTGTTAACCCTACCCCTGCTGATCAGGATTAGGATGTATATTTTGCTATTTTTAACTTCCAATGTACTGAAATATACATTTGTTAATGGAACAGTCTTTTGCTTGATGCTCTTGTCTTTTTCATTTGTGCATGACTTGAGTTATACTACTCTGTAGTGTTTTAACTCGTAGTTGATTATGGTAATTGTTGCAAATAGCGTTGCTCTAGAGCTTAGTATATACCAGACCAGATTTTCTTCTGTAGGTAGTTGTATTCTGAGCTACTTTACTTGCGATAAGGCAGTAATTGAAGACTTCTTTTGAAAAAATTCAAAGCTGACTGTTCTAAATCCAGGAGACTTATAATAATAAGT
Source organism: Nyssa sinensis (assembly GCA_008638375.1). Lineage (NCBI taxonomy): Eukaryota > Viridiplantae > Streptophyta > Magnoliopsida > Cornales > Nyssaceae > Nyssa > Nyssa sinensis. The sequence goes on from CM018031.1 coordinate 26,564,186, forward strand.
GGATATCTTGTGATTATAGTTCGGTTGATCAGAACTTCTGCCTCCAGATCTTTAAGACAAGGGTCAAGGTACATCAAAGTTGATGGACCTTCGTTGAATACGTGGCCCATCAGGCGTTAATAACCTGGAGAAACTGTTACGTCTACATATACGTGGATAAGACTGAAAAGTCTATATATTGCGTGCGTGGCTCTGCCTTTTGCTTCTCCCGAGAGGGCGGGTTAATGCCTCATTTATTGCACCACCGTCGTTTGGGATTTTGAAGCTAACTCTTCACCTAACCGTTGCGACGGTCCAACTGGGTGGCTCTTGGGCCCCGAAGGCCTATATATATGGAAGAGGAGCGTACGGTTGCGCCCCATCTTCTTACTTTTGCTCTCGGACTGTTTCCCTATTGGAGAGATTTTAGATGTTTTTCAAAAACTGTCGTTTATCCGGAGATGATTGACGATCTTCAGTCTGAGTTGGGAATGATTAAACTATGGCCGAGAGTTATCCTTCTTTTTTATTCAGTCTCCAAGAAAGGATTAGAGGAGGCTAAGATCTTCTTGTCCATCTTAGCATCCGGTCGAGATTTCTCCGATGAGAGGTAGGCCCTCCTTGATTCAACCGAGGCTTGGAGTGTAATATCCCGACCCGGGATACCGGGTCATATGGCACGTAATTCGAGATTAAAGGAAGTTTGTGTAAAAATATTTACACCAAAGGAAATAATTAATTAAATAATTAATTATTTATTAATATGAAATTATTAACTCTAATTATGATTAAATAAATTTGAATACACAAACACACACTTTATGGTGTATTGTGTGTATGATATAAAGTGTATAAAAATATATATATACACATGTCCATGTATAAGTATGTATATATAAATAGTTAAAATAATTATTTTATATACAATTCATGAAGGCATGTATAAGTATAATTATGTATGCACGTATGTACATAGATATATTATATATGTATTTTTAATTGTTCATATATATATTTATATACATTTATATAGATATACATGGGTAAGTATGAACAGTGCACAAGGTGTGTGTGTGTCGGTTGAGCTGTGTGTGTGTGTGTGTCTCCATGTGTTGGTATGAGTGAGATATATATATATATATATATATATAATATACAATATACAAAATATCAAGGATCCATTTAATGAAAGGTGCCAAAATGAAAAAGTAGAATTAATGAAGTGTAAGATGGATGATAAGGTCAAGAATGAGGGCTGAAAATGTGTAGAGAGAGAGAGGGAAAATGAAGAGAGAGAGAGGTCGGCTACCTTGTTTTAAAAGCCAAACATGCAAAGCATGTTGTTCTCTCACGAAAGAAACCAAAGAAGAAGAACTGAGGAGATAGAGGAAGAGTTTGGAGCAAGAAAGAAAGAGAAATAGTGGTGAAAGGTGAGAAAAATTCAAACTTTCAACTTTTTCTCTCTCTAGAATTTCTCTAAGTATAAGCTGATTTAAAGTTTCATTTTATGTATATGATATATAGAACATATTTAGACTTGTTTAGCTATGGATTTTGAGCTTCAAAACACCCAAAAACACCTAACCCAAGAGCGACAGCCATTGAAGACCTTGCCCATGGCAGGTCTGAACCAAGTTTCTTTAAGCTTGATTTAGCTTATCAAGGCTTCAAGAAGAAGCTATGAGGGTTATAAAAACTCATAGCCGCGACCAAAAATCATAAGAAATGGACCTCTAATAATGAGTTGCAGGTTACGGGTGTAAGACCCAATTCTTTTAACTTTGTGTTAACTGGATATTTAAGAACGAGATATGGATCCCCATGAAGAGGGGATCATAACAAGCCAAAGATTATGAAAAACCATCAAGAAATGAACCTATACGACCGAAATAACAGTTGGGGTTATCATGTCAAAAACCGAATAGATGAAGGAGTTTTAAAGCTCAAAATGAATGTCAATCGATTTGTATAAACCTTAGGGATAATTTGGGACAAAAACAGTCGAGCTTGGAAGAGTAAAATGTCACGAAATAGAAGAAAATGGATTCGGGAATTAGGGTTTTCAGTGTGTTCTCGTGGGGAAGACGACCGAGTCAACTCGCAAACCGTTTAAAACGGTGGGTGGACTTGGGACGGGTGGCAGCCTTTGGGCTTGCCACCGCATAAATGAGACGACGCCGTTTAGGGTGTCGGTTTAAATAAAAAGAGATATAGGGCTGACGTCATGATGACGTCAGCCACATGTAAGCAGACCGGCTAAACCGGTTGGTTTATGACTAGACCGGACGGTTCACTTAAAATTAAACCAAACCCTTTGGTTTTCAAGTTATTTAAAATAAAATAAAACCAATACTTTACTTAATTGCGGATTGACCCCAGAACTTCTGGACAATCCTACTGTTGCCCAAATTATGAAAGTTTTATGCATTTGGACCCCTGGAAAAATAATTAAATAATTAAATAATTAATTTAATTATTTAATAAATAAAGTAAAATGACTATTTTGCCCTTGGGTCATAAATAGAGTAAACGAAGTCCAAATTAAGCATATGAATAGTGTATTTTTACTATTTTGGACATTCTGAGACTAATGGTAGGGTCCGTTTTACGAGACGGAGCCCGAAAAATAAAAACACGTAAGGGGTAAATGACCAAAATACCCCTTGACCAAAAATTAACAAGTTATTAGTGTATTCTTACTATCTTGGACCTTCTGAGTCCAATGGTGAGGTCCACGACACGAGACGGGGTCCCGAAAAATAAAGACACGTAAAGGGGTAAAATGACCAAAATACCCCTGGTACCCCTAAAGCTAAAATAAAATCAGAGAAGGTCTAAATTAACTTTCTTTGACATTCCGGACTCAAAAATGGAGTCCAAATTACGAAACGAAGTACGGAAAGATATGACACGTAAAACGATAAAATGACCATTTTGTCCTTTTTCATATAACAGTCCGAATTAAATGTTACGAAAGCCTAAATCGACTTTCTTCGACACTCCGGACTCAATGGTAGAGTCTATTCAACCTAAAGAAATGTCTAAAATAAAAAGACATAAAATTTGATGAATAGCATCTGTTAGATGACTATGAATTGAAATGATGCCAAAGTACTATTACTAAGGCAAGTACAAGAAACGAAATACGAAAAGACACGACACGTAAACACGTCAAATAAATAACTTTAAATTGAAGTTAATGGAACTTTCAGAAGAGTATAAATTGAAGTAGATTCAATTTCTAACACATTAAATTGTGTCATAGGTTAAGAATACGAGTTACGTTAAGTACATATGAATTTATGAAATCATTGTAGGATCAAATACGATTTAAGCATAAGTTAAGGAATATCGAAATGATATTACGATGAATATGAAGTTGATGAGATGTTTATGAATTGTTCTTAGGAACTACCAGGAAAGTGGGAAGGCGCATTATTAGCACTAACCCTAAAGAACCAAGGTGAGTAACCCTGTGTTTGAATTGGAGATTTAACTCCATGATTTTAAAAAGAGTTTAAAGTATAAGATATGAAGTATTTGAAGTTTCAAATTCAGTATTTACATGATTCAGTTTTTAATTGTTCTGTTTTAGAAATTCATTGTGACATGCTTAGTGATTGGTTTCTGCAACAGTTTTTCCTTCAAATACTTTCCAGCATGTCTAGTTAAAATGCAATTATTGTAAATATTCTGAATTTGCTTATTTCAAGTATATGAATATTTATTACGAATTTATGAAAAGTATCTATGAGACAAGTCACATGATAAATGTTTTATAAGATGAATGGTGCATAAGCACTTAGACAGGATTCTGAGTTTTCAGTTGCCCTGTAAAATAGGCAGGATTTTGGGTTGTATGGAACCCAATTGCCCTGTAAAATGCCAGGTAGCAGGATCTAATCCCCCAGGCATGAGATATCTCTATTGATAAGTAATATGGGAGTCCGGTTCGAAACGGATTCCACTAATGGAAGTGATAAGATGACAAATGGTTTGAAAATGGAAGCAAGTTTTTACTCTCATTTTCAATATGCATATGTTGAGTTTTATATACTCTATTTAAGAAATACATGATATGGAATATGTTTTAAAAGTTCACATGTATAAGTTTAGCTTGAATACTTTAAATGTTTCAAAGCTATTGTTTTACGAAATACATATGTTTTGAGTTACATACTCTATTTGACGAAGTATAAGTATAGCTTGAATACTTCAAATGTTTCAAAGCTATTGTCTTACGAAATGCAAAATGTTTTGAGTTATATACTCTATTGACAAAGTATGAGTTTAGCTTGAATACTTTAAATGTTTCAAAGCTACATGATTTAAGGAATACATATATTCTGTATTCAAAGTATACGAACAATTGGCGGTGATTATTTTACAAACTCTTATGTACTAAACCACTGCTAATTGAAAACCCCATGACGAATGCTGGAATTGCTCACAAGCTTAGATTAGCTTACCCGGACTTTGTTCGGACCCCCCCTTTCAGGTAATTAGCAGCAGTCTTGACTTGAGGACGTTGATGATGAATCTGCTGATTTTGGGAAGATATGTTTAAATAGTTTCTCTTGAGAAACCTATGAACTCTAGCAGTACATTTTGTATTAATAGATAATGTAAGAATATGTATTGAGCCCTCAGGGCAACTGAACATGTATTGTATAAATGTTATAAGTCTTTAAGTTTTCGTTATACTCTGAATGTGTAACCATGTATGCTATGTATGGAGCAGCAGTATCGGACGGATGTGCATAATTTAAAAATAAGAAAAGAAAAGAAAAAGTTTTTCATGCTTCCGCAAAACGTATGTTGCACATCTATTCGATACCGCTGCATATGCGAGCCTTGTCTCGGGGCCCTCGGGTCTCGGGGCGGCGATCGCGATCCGGTGATCCGCTTAGGGTGGGTTTCGGGTCGTGACATGGAGCACTGGTGCTGAAGATGAAGGTGGGATGCCTTCTTCCCTTTGTGTCTTGGCAAAGACCCTTGCTCAAATCGGCTGGGGTATCATGCCCGCTTACAAAGGTGGAGAATGAAAAGTCTCCTGAGGCCTAGAGCCCTCATCATCCGTTGGTACTGAGATCATTGATAGCGATGATGAAATGGCCTGGGTGCTCCTTGATGCAGATTGGGGTTCAGGGTTCCTTCCTTTCAAATGGAGCCGGCGACGGCGGTAATGGAAGTCTGGATCTTGGATCCCTTTCTCATTCGAAGAAGAAAGACATGATGTTGCAGATCGTAGTGATGTAATAGCTTCTGTAGTAGCCTATGTAATGGTGTCTTTGTTGTGGCCTCTGTTTTATTTTCAGTCTTTTTGTACTGATGTAAATTTTCTGAATCATCAATAAGATTGAGTTCTTTCTCCTCAAATCTGATGTTTTTTCTGTTTGAATGTGCTCTTCCGGAGTTAAAACACCTTCTTGTGCACTTCTGATGAATAACCCTTCTATATGTTCTTAAGAGTAGATCAAAGAAACTTGTATGGGACTTGAGATCTTGAATCGAAGTACTTTAAGCCTGCTCGGTACTGTAATATTTATTGCTTGCTGGTGCATAAGCCAAATAAACTAAGTATCAGGTCTGAGGTATCCCGATCTGGGAAACTTGGAGATGGACCAAGTACTGAGACTTGTACATTATAGATGGACCAAGTACTGAGACTTGTACATTATAGATGGACCAAGTACGAAGACTTGTACATTATGGACCAAGTACGAAGACTTGTGCATTAGATGGACCAAGTACTAAGACTTGTACATGATGGACCAGGCTCTGGAGGCCTGTGCATTATAGATGGACCAAGTACTAAGACTTGTACATGATGGACCAGGTTCTGGAGGCCTGTACATTATAGATGGACCAGGCTCTGAAGGCACGTGCATTAAATGGACCAAGTACGAAGACTTGTGCATTAGATGGACCAAGTACTAAGACTTGTACATTATGGACCAGGCTCTAGAGGCCTGTGCATTATAGATGGACCAAGTACTAAGACTTGTACATTATGGACCAGGCTCTAGAGGCCTGTGCATTATAGATGGACCAAGCACTAAGACTTGTACATTATGGACCAGGCTCTGGAGGCCTGTGCATTATAGGATGAACATTTTTCGGAAACATTAAAAGGAAAGAAACATCTCTTATTGATAATACTTTCGTAAATGTTCCACGTTCCATGGCCTCGGAATAGGCTTCCCAGTCATGTCTTCTAGCCAGTAGGTGGTAGGTCTAACAACCTTCGTCACTCTGTAGGGGCCTTCCCAGTTTGGTGACAACTTTCCCATAATGGGATCCTTGGTGTTTTGAAAGACTCTTCTTAAGACAAAGTCTCCGACTTGAAAGCTGACCGTCTTGAGTCCCACCTTGGATTTGTTGACCATTCTCTACTGATAGGCTTCCATCGTGATGCTGGCTTGATCCCTTCTCTCTTCAAACAAATCCAAATTTTCTATCAGCTGCTGGTCATTGGATTCTTGCTCGAAGGCTTCGGTTCTTAGAGTTGGCATACCGATCTCAACCGGGATTGCTGCTTCTGTGTCGTAGGCTAATGAGAAAGGAGTTTCAGAGGTAGGGGTTCTTCTGGTTGTTCTGTAGGCCCAAAGAACTCCAGGGAGTTCCTCTGCCCACTTTCCTTTGGCCTATTCCAACCTTTTCTTTAATCCATCAAGGATCGTTCGGTTGGTGACCTCTGCTTGCCCATTTGCTTGTGGATGGCCTGGAGAAGCAAAGTGTTGCCTGATATTGAGATTTTCACAGAATTTCTTGAAGCCTTTACCAGTGAACTGTGTCCTATTGTCAGAGATAATCACACGTGGTATACCGAACCTGCAAACAATATTTTTTCAGGTGAAGCTCTCAACTTCCTTCTCTGTGATATGTGTGAGAGGTTCAGCTTCAGCCCATTTAGAGAAGTAGTCAATGGCTACCAAGAGACATTTCCTGTTTGGTGGGGCCTTCGGTAATGGACCCACGATGTCCATCCCCCACTGAGCAAAGGGCCAAGGACTTGGAATCGGGATGAGCTCGTGATGAGGCTGGTGTTGATATGGGGCAAATCTTTGGCATTTGTCACACTTCTGGACATACTCCTTAGCCTGCCTTAGCATGCTAGGCCAGTAGTAGCCCTGAGTCAGAGCTCGGTGAGCTATTGTTCTGCCCCCATTATGATTCCCGCAAATTCCCTCGTATATTTCAGCCGAGACATATTGTGATTCTTCTGGAGCTAAGCATTTTAACAGAGGTTGAGAATAAAACCTTCTGTAAAGCTTGTTATTTAGGATTAGGTACAGAGCCGCTCTGATTCGGATTCTCCTGGCTTTGTTTTTGTCTTTTGGGAGGAGCCCGGACTTTAGGTACTGGAGGACTGGAGTCATCCAATTCTAGGGTTGTTCAGCAATTCGAGCAATTTGGGCTTCCTCTATGCTAGATCCTTGCTGATAGGAGATTTTTATTGTGGAGTTTGCTTCACACTTTAGGCGGGACGCCATGTTAGCCAAAGCATCCGCTCTACAGTTCTGGCTTCTTTCAATTTTCTGGATAGTGAATGTTTGGAAGGAATGCTTCAAGTGGCTCACCAGTTCGGAGTATCGGAGCATCCTATCATCTTTGATGGCGAATTCTCCCAGGACTTAGCTTACCACCAATTGGGAGTTTGAGAAGACTTTGAGGTTCTGAGCCTCGCATTCCAAGGCAAGCTTTATGCCGAAGATCAGAGCTTCATATTCTGCTTCATTGTTGGAAGCTTTGAATCCCAAGCTGACTACTTTTTCTGATGTGAGTCCATCAGGGGACTATAATACCAGGCCTACCCCTAAGCCTTGATCGGTTGACGATCCATCGATGTAGAGCAGCCAGGTTCCTGAGGTTTCGTTGAGTTGTACCTTGTCTCGAAGTGCCGGGGTGAACTCGGCAACAAAATCAGCCAAAGCCTGCCCTTTGATGGAGTTTCGAGGTACATACGATATGTCGAATTCCCCTAGTTCCACAGACCATTTTACTAATCTTCCCGATACCTCAAGTTTCCTCAATATTGACTTCAGAGGATAGCCAGTTGGGATTTCAATCGGATGGGCTTGGAAATAAGGTCGGAGCTTTCGAGCTGATATGACCAGGGCGAAGGCTAGCTTTTCTACTTCTGGATATCTCTTTTCTGTGTCAAGTAGTGCCCTACTGACGTAGAATATGGGCCTCTATACCCCTCTGTCCTGTCTGATTAATGCGGAGCTTACCGCGTTTTCAGAAACTGTAAGGTACAAAAGTAGCTTTTCTCCCTGAACTCGTTTTGACAGAAGTTCTGGAGAGGCTAGAAACTCCTTTAGTTCTTGAAAAGCTTTCTCGCATTCTTCCGTCCACTGCAAAGCTTTGTTGCCTTTCAGAGCTTTGAAGAAAGGTAGGCAAAGATCAGTGGCTTTGGAGATGAATCTGTTTAGTGCCGCAACTCTGCCATTCAGCGCCTGAATGTCTTTTCTGGTTTTTGGAGACTTTAACCCAATCAGAGCTTGGATTTGAGTGGGGTCTACTTCGATACCCCTCTGAGAGACAATGTACCCCAAGAATTTTCCCTTCGTTACCCCGAAGGTACATTTCGAAGGGTTAAGCTTCATCTTGTGCTGTCTTAGGGTATCGAAGGTCTGGGCTAAGTGCTGGAGGTGACTACCTTTCTGCAGACTTTTGACTAGCATGTCGTCAATGTATACCTCCATGGTACTGCCGAGCAGTGGGCTGAACATCTTGTTCACCAACCGTTGGTAAGTGGCTCCAACGTTCTTTAGACCGAAGGGCATTACTCTATAGCAGTAGAGACCTCGTTCGGTTATGAAGGCTGTCTTCTCTTGGTCTAGAGGGTACATCTGAATTTGGTTGTATCCAGAGTAGGCATCCATGAAGCTCATGAGCTCGTGTCCTGCAGTGGCTGTCAACCAACTGATCTATCCTTGGTAGTGGAAAGCTGTCTTTGGGGCACGCCTTATTAAGGTCTGTATAATCAACGCAGACTCTCCACTTGCCATTTTTCTTCTTGACCAGGACGGCGTTGGCTAGCCACTCGGGATAGAACACTTCTCGTATCGTCCTGGCTTCCAACAGCCTCTGGACTTCTTCATTTATAATCCGATGCCGTTCAGGAGCAATCGGTCTCCTCTTTTGTCTAACTGGTAGGTGATCTGGATCTACCATCAGCTTGTGAGTTATAAGATTGGGATCTATTCCCTCTATGTCTTTGGTCTCCCAAGCAAAGATAGAGAGGTTGTCTTTCAAAAACCTAACTATCTTCTCCTGCTCGGTGTGTGTTAGGTCTGGGCCGATGTATAAAAAACGGCCCTCTGATTCTGAACTGACCAACACTTTGATGGGTTCACCAATGGGTTTGGCTCGGCTGTCTCGTCCTGTAACACCCCAAATTACTTAACCGACATGTTTTGTATATGGGAAACTGTTTTGGGAATGAAATGTCAGGTTTAGCTAATTTAATGTCTATTTTTAATAGTGATAAAACTCGAATTAGCTAATTATGAGAAACTCGAGAAAATAAAAACCGACATTGGACCATGGTCAATGAAAGATATTCTGAGTAAGAAGTGACAGAAAGAAACCGCGCTGAAAAAGGAGTTACAGATTGAAAGTTAAGGCCAAAACAGTGAAACTGGAATTCCGCGACAACCAAACAAGGCCTTAACCAGAAAAATATGAGAAAATGGTCACTTGGGAGGCCAAGGGGAATTGAACCCTTGACCTACCAAGGTAAGCAATTTTGTTCCAAAAAGTTACCAACTAGGCTGTTGGTTACTTTGTGCATATATACAACAATATATGTATATAACCTATAATCTTGCCCAAGCCACCATCCAAATTGGCCAATGGCCTTGCATGCATTCCCTTCATCATAGCCCTCCATCACCTCAATCAGGTCAACACCTACTAACCCCACTAAGGGCAGAGATACACTCATATATATGTATATGTGTATAGCCCTATATGTATATAACCTACAATATATATATATATATATAAATGCCCTACTTTACATCAGATTCTCTCTTTAGAGAATTCTGCAATTCCAAAGACTGTGTGTGTACGTGAGGTTGGTAGAGTGAGAGTGTAGTGAGAGAGAGGGGAAGGAAGCTTTGCATGCAAGGGAGCTTGAAGAAGGACTTGGCCATTTGGAGTACAAGTGGAGACTTGAGGACTACGGTGCATAACCTGAGAAGGTTTTTGAGAGACTGAACTGAGCCAAAGAGAATAGATAGCCACTGTTGAAGGTAATACTCAAAATTATCTTCATTTTCTTGATTTTAAATTTTGAATTGTTTAGTGGATTTGCTACGGGTATAGACTGCATGCATGATTAAATCTTGATCCTAGGAATTGTTCTGAACATGTTGCATGGTTTAGAGGTCTCGAATAGGTCATGTAACCATAAAACTCGAAGGAAACCTCCATTGATGAAGCTTGAAAAAAACCAGGTCTGATTCGACCATAACCGTTTGGGATTTTGCATGTTGAGACTTGAAATAGACCCTAAGAGGACCTCTAAAACCCACCTACGCGACCCCAGAACACTGTGTAGCCCCACGAATTCCAAATTATTCTTACGGGTTCAAGACTTAAATTGTTGATGCATGTAACTAAATTGAAAAATAAAGATGGGGGCTCGATCCTTATGATCTGTAGATCACGTGTCTTCAAAAAGCACATGAAATGGTTGAGAAATGAGGGTTTAGTATCGAGTTGCAGGCACGGTTTGTGTAGTTTACCCCCACTGGTTGAGATGATATCTTGTTGGTTTATGAATGCCAAATTGATGGAAATCACATTTACAGCACATCTGGGTGAAAAACAGAGAGAAACCGTGTCCCAAACATCACGAAATAGAGAGTAAAAATCTGCAGAAATTAGGGCAACACTGAGGCAATTAGTGGGGAAGACAGAGTTGACTCGACCGAGTTGACCGAGTCAAGTCGAGTTGGCCCAGTCGACTAGGACACGTGTCTGTCCAGGAGACGGCCACCACATTAATTAAACTGCGTCGTTTTGGGTAACTGGTTTTTAAATCAATTTAGGGCTGACGTCATCATGACGTCAGCAATGTAACAGAACCGGTTAGAACCAGACTGAACCGGACCGGTTCAGTTGCAAAGAGACTGAACCCTTTAGTTCAATTTTGAACTTTTAAAAATTTACAAACTGACCCCCACTGTTTGACAGAATTATACTAAGGCCCAGATTTTGAAAATCTTATACAATTATACCCCTGAAAAAAAAAATTAAATAAAATAATAAAATAATTATTTAATTATTTTATTAAAAGGGGATAATTACCATATTGCCCCTCGACTTTGAACAAGTCAAACGAAGTCCGAATTTAATAATTGAATAGTGTAATCTTACTATTTCGGGCATTCCGGACTCAATGGTGGAGTCCGATTTGTGAAACCAAGTCCCGAAAAATACAGATATGTAAAGGGTAAATGACCGTACTGCCTCTAATGACACATAGGGCCAAATTACACTGAAAGATAGTCCATTTTAACTATGTTGGACATTCCGGACTCAATGGTGGAGTCTGATTTGTGAAACTAAGTCCCGAAAAATACAGATATGTAAAGGGTAAATGATCGTACTGCCCCTAATGACACATAGGGCCAAATTACACTGAAAGATAGTCCATTTTAACTATGTTGGACATTCCGGACTCAATGATGAGGTCCGTAATAGCAAATAAAGTACCAAAAAATACAACATATGAAATTACCAAAATACCCCTGACACTGTACAAGGCCCAAATGAAGTCCGATTAAAACGGAATTAATACCAGTAGTAGACCTGACACCTGTGAGATTGTATACATGACTAGACGATGAATCCGAGACAGAAATTATGCGACGACAAAATGACCGAAATACCACTGATATACCCGAACCCAGATTTAAAAGCCAAGGGAGTCTAAATTGACTTTTTTCGACCTTCCGAATTCAATGGTTAGGTCCATATTATGAAAATCAGAACCGATAAATGTGTGAAGATACTGAAACCCTAAGCCAAATGCTTAAGAGGTAAGACCTATGAACTAGCCACTATAAGTTAGTTCCATGAAACCCATCATAGGGTAGACTTACTCAGTCTAAGGTCATGAGTTGATAAATCTCTATGAATTGTTTTAGGCTTAAGGAGAAAAAGAGGAAGGCTCCGTTCATAGCTTCAAACTCAAATAGTGAAGGTGAGTAACTTCTGACACTGCTTAGTTACTGCTCCTTGATCTGCTAAATTGTTTCGGATATCATATGTTTTAAATGCAATCGTTTTAAATGCATGCTTTTATCACCGATGACATGGTTTTTAGTTTCTCAAATGATTAACTATACTTCTGATTGATATGCTAGCATTCTGAACCGTTATTCTGTTTTGATCTATTGAGCTTGTCTTGGATTATTGAACTATAAATTCCAACTGATTTAATTACCATGTGATTTAAGCAAAGATTGAACTCGAAACTCTTGCCTGGATATCTGTGTTACTCACTGGGCTTTTTAAAGCTCATTCCATTATTTTAATAATTTCAGGGAAACTCTCAGATGGACAGGTTTAGCAGGTCCAGGACTTAGGGGGAAAATGTTGGAGACCCCCAGATAAAATGATAACTCATTTTTGTGAATCTATACCATTTTTGTACTTTTGTGTAACTGAACAGATTATGACCTTTTGTGGTAAAAACTGTTTTGTAATCTTGATTAAAGATAGGACTGACTATGATGTATCCTGAATGCTCTGCCAAGTATATATGTATGCATTCTCTTGTGAAAATTCCGCTGCTTAAATTATATATGTCGAATGCATTATGCTTGGGATCTATATCAGAATGGCCTGTGGTTAGGATTACCATCAGGGTTTTGCTTTCAAAAAAAAAAAAAAACTGATGAAACCCGATGGGTGCCTAACTGGCCTTGTCACGTGCCCCAAATCCGCACAGGGTGGGTCTAGGGGATGTGACAAAGAGTGGTATCAGAGCTACAGGTTTGAAAGTCAGTATAGACCAAAACCTTAAGGTTAGTTAAACACTGAATCCTTAGAAAACAAATACTTAAGTCATAGGGATTTCTGAATAGATGAATAACCTGAATGACATTCTTACTATGACACATTGAATGAGGATACTTAGAATACTTTTTATCTTGCTTCAGATGCCGCCTCGAATTAGGACTAACAATAGGGAACCGCGGGCCCCAACAGAGAGCGTAGTCCTACGGGAAATGCAGGCCACATTAGCTCAATTCGGCCAGGCCATTGAGGGACTATCAAGAACTTTACAGCAACACCAGGCCGGACCAGCAAATAACCCGGTAGAGCCTCCGGTAGTTCCGCCTCCGGCCAGCCCCAGCGCAGCCGCTGGAAACCGGTATTTGTAATGACTTGTTAGATCGCTTCCATAAGCTCAAACCCCCGACTTTCGATGCTGTTACCGACCCCGAGAAAGCTGAACTGTGGGTCATGTCAATGGAAAAGACCTTTAAGCTCTTGATTTGTTCGGAAGCCGAGAAAGTGATGCTAGCCACTTACATGTTACAAGGGGAGGCATACAAGTGGTGGCTCGAGATGCAAGTACAGAACCCCACCATTACCTGGGCCGATTTTATTGATAAGTTTTACGGTATGTTCTTTCCCCCTACAATCCGGGAGAGAAAAATTCAGGAGTTCGCCACCTTGAAACAAGGGGACATGACCGTAATTCAATATGCAGCCAAGTTCTCTGCGTTGTCCAGATTTGCTTCCTTTTTGGTGAGGGAAGAGCATAATAGGGCAAGGAAATTCCTCGCAGGTCTTCGGATTGGGATACGGACTAAAGTCTCGGCCTTTGAACTACACACCTATTCCGATGTTCTTAACAAAGCCCTAGTTATCGAAAAGGACATGGAAGAATTCAACCAACTGAAGGACCAGGAAAGAAAGAAAAAGGGCAAAAACTTTAAGAAGGAGCAGCCGAGCAAGAAGCAAAGGACTGAGGGCCCAAGTAAGAGCAACAAGGGTCAGAAGAAAACTGAGGAAGTGCCCAGATGCCCTCACTGCCAGAACCTACACACTGGAGAATGTCGCCGACTGACTGGTGCATGCTACCGATGTGGAGATAAGGGGCACCAAGTCAAAGATTGCCCGCAACATCCACCAATCCTGAGAACCCCCGCCTTAACTACCGACACCACAGAACAGAAGCCTATTCCAGCACCTCTTGCCAAGACAAAGGACAAAGGCAAGGAGCCACAGGGCCACCCGGGAAGAGTCTTTGCACTGCTACCAGGAGACACCTCTGCTGCAAATGCTGTAGTAGCAGGTATACTCCCGATTTTTGGAATTTCTGCATATGTGTTGATTGACCCTGGATCCACGCATTCTTTTGTGTCTCCATCTTTTGTTGATAAACTGCATAAGATACCTGAACCTATGGATGAACTGTTATCGGTACAAATTCCTTCCGGGATGTCAATGATTGGGTCCACGATTCTTCGGAACTGCAGAGTAATGATTGGAGACCAGGAGTTGTTAGTCAATCTAATACCCTTAGCGATAAAAGGATTTGATGTGATATTGGGCATGGATTGGTTGTCTCACAATCATGCCACCATCGATTGTTTTGAGAAAAGTGTATTGTTTCAGCCCCCGGGGCAGCCCGAGTTTATGTTTAGGGGAAAGGGCATTACCCCACCGCCCTACCTAATCTCTGTCATTCAAGCAGGGAGGTTATTAAAGAAAGGGTGTCGTGGTTATTTATGTAGTGTCTTGGATACCGAAGCCCAGAATCCCCCACTGCCCGAAGTACCAGTTGTGTGTGAATTTCTCGACGTGTTTCCAGAGGAACTACCGCAAGGAACGGTCGATCGAGAGATCGAGTTTTCTATCGATCTTATCCCCGGAACTCAACCTATATCCAAAACTCCCTACCGAATGGCCCCATCAGAGTTAAGGGAGTTGAAAGCCCAATTGGAGGAATTATTGGAGAAAGGGTTTATCCGACCCAGTGTATCTCCTTGGGGAGCACCCGTGTTGTTTGTGAAAAAGAAGGACGGCTCCCTAAGACTGTGCATTGATTACCGTGAGCTAAATAAAGTGACGGTAAAGAACAAGTACCCTCTTTCGCGTATCAATGAATTGTTTGACCAGTTACAAGGGGCGAATGTATTTTCTAAAATTGATTTGAGATCGGGGTACCATCAACTCAAAGTCAAGGATACTGATGTACCAAAGACGGCCTTCCGAACCCGATACGGTCACTATGAGTTCTTGGTCATGCCTTTTGGCGTGACTAACGCCCCTACCGCGTTCATGGATTTAATGAACCGGGTTTTTAAACTGTACTTGGATAACTTCATCATTGTGTTTATCGATGATATACTAGTATACTCGCGCAACGAGGAGGAGCATGAAAGACATCTAAGGATAGCACTACAAACCCTGAGAGAGCACAGACTGTATGCAAAATTCAGCAAGTGTGAATTCTGGTTGTCCAGCATTACCTTCTTGGGCCATGTGATTTCCAAAGAAGGCATCGCTGTTGATCCACAGAAGGTGGAAGCCATATTGGATTGGCCCCAACTGACCACTGTGATGGAAGTCAGAAGTTTTCTTGGACTGGCTGGGTATTACCAGCGTTTCGTGAAAGATTTTGCAAAGTTGGCCAAACCGCTCACACATTTGACCAAGAATAATGTGCCATTCATTTGGGCAGATGAGCAAGAAAAGAGTTTCCAGCTGCTAAAAGAGAAGCTGACCACAGCGCCAGTGTTGACTATTCCCTCCAGAGAAGGGAAGTTTGTCATTTACTGTGACGCCTCTTATAAGGGAGTGGGTTGTGTCCTTATGCAGAATGATAGAGTCATCGCCTATGCTTCCCGACAGCTCCGACCTCATGAGCAAAACTATCCTACCCATGATCTAGAATTAGCTGCAGTGGTGTTTGCCCTAAAAATCTGGCGCCACTACCTATATGGGGAGGTGTGTGAGATTTTTACGGATCACAAGAGTTTGAAATATTTCTTCACACAGAAGGAATTAAACATGAGGCAGCGAAGATGGCTCGAACTAATTAAGGATTATGATGTGGCTATTTAGTACCATCCGGGTAAGGCAAATGTGGTGGCCGACGCCTTGAGTCGACGATCTGGAAGCCTTGCCTACATGATTACCTCTCAGGAGGAGTTAATTCGAGATCTGGATGAAATGGGTATCGAGGTAGTTCCACCAGGTAGCACGGCTTGTCTGGCCAATTTGACCATTGGATCTATATTGGTGGAACGAATTAAAGCGGGACAGACTCAAGATGAGGAGTTGATTAGAATCTATGATGAAGTGAAGGCAACGGGGAAAGCTGATTTTGGAATTCAGGATGGAATTTTACGGTATCGAGGTAGGTTGTGTGTGCCCAAGATACCCGAGTTAAGAAAAGAGATTCTGAAAAAAGCCCATGCCTCGAGATTTACGGTACACCCTGGGATTACGAAGATGAATCATGATCTCAGGAAGTTATACTGGTGGACCGGATTAAAGAAGGACATAGCAAATTTTATTGCTCACTGCACACGATACCAACAGGTGAAAGTTGAGCATCAACATCCTAGCAGACTTCTGCAACCACTCCCTATTCCGGAATGGAAGTGGGATCATATTACTATGGATTTTGTGTCCGGTTTTCCCAAGTCACCGAAAGGCTCTGATGCTGTCTGGGTCATAGTGGACAGATTGACCAAGTCTGCTCATTTTCTACCTGTCAGGACCACTTATAGCTTAGAGAAGTTTGCCGCATTGTACATTCAGGAAATCGTACGCTTACATGGCACACCATTGTCCATTGTATCCGATCGAGATCCCCGATTTGTGTCACGATTTTGGAAAAGTCTACAGGAGGCACTCGGCACGGAACTCAAGTTCAGTACAGCATATCACCCGCAAACTGACGGGCAATCTGAAAGAGTGATACAGATGTTGGAGGATATGTTGCGACTGTGTGCATTGGACTTCAAAGGAAACTGGGCAGAGCATCTGCCACTTGTCGAGTTTCCCTATAATAACAGTTACCAAGCCAGCATTAAAATGGCACCATATGAGGCACTATACGGGAGGAGGTGCCGATCTCCACTTTGCTGGATTGAAGCCGGTGAACAGAAGCTGCTCGGGCCAGATTTAGTCCAAGCCACCACGGAACAAATTCAGAGGATCCGGAATAGACTGCAAACGGCCTAGAGCCGGTACAAAAGCTGTCACGACCCGCAACCCACCCTCTACGGATTAGCGGACCGCAACCATCCGACCTGACCCTTTGGCCGAATCGGACCTGATCATCCTGTTCATTCACATCAGTGTACTAATAGATAACCACATGAATCATCATATGCAAACATAGCGGAAAACATTAACTGAATTGTTCTAAATACAAATCGTTCTGCAATTAAAAAAAAAACACAGCCTGTAACATCTCTAATAGATCATCTCGTCCCCAGGACGTGAATACACGGGAGTTCTACAAGACTGTACTACTATTACCATTACTTGTCAAAATGTCCATCCTATAGCCACAAGCCTCCTACTGTCCGTCCTCTGCGTCAATCCCTGAAATGTGGTAAGGGGGGGTGAGCTAAACAAAGCCCAATAAGTAAGTCCCCTACTCTGTCATGTGTACAAGATTTGGAAAGAACTGAATAATAATAAAGATATGATAGCCAGTCAATATCATAACAATAATCAAAACTCGTCAGTGAATATCACAATAAAGGAACATCTAGTCTGACTGATGACATCACAAGCTATAGACCAAGGGTCACATACAAGATCATAGGAAGTACTCGAACAAAGCCGGAACAGGATTTCACTATGAATCTCAATAGATAGATGGTGATGTCAAAACTAGTAGATGCTATAAACTATGGGGCCCGGCTACCCCCTGTGTGCATGGCACTGAGCTCAATCATGTAAATCTGGTCCCCATACTCGGGACAGGACCCCATACTCGGGTCAATAATATAAAGCTGGTCCCCATACTCGGGACATACTACGCATCATAACTAAGCTATTCCACGGAAAAGTAAAATCACACAAGTGGAATCATAAAGGATCTGATATGATAAATAGAGTACAAATGCGTATAGCAAGAACTGTGACATGGCTGAGTGTACAACATGCAGAGGTCAGATATTACTTACCTTATCTGTGTCTTAGTACTCTGGGACTTTCTCCTTTCCCGTTGACTGGCCTATACATCAATAAACACGTCTCAGTTTTACTTTCATTTATCAATTGTACATTTCGCTACTCTAAATATCTCTTTTACTCATTTACGTTTCTACGGTTTCCAGTTTGGACTTAATTTGCCCAAGGGCAAAATGGTCATTTACGTGTCTCTACTTTTTGGGTTCTGTTTTCATAATTTGGACTTCACCGTTAAGTCCAGTAGGTTTGAATTAATAAAAATTCACTATTTACTTAACTAAATCGGAGTCCGTTTGACTTACCTTTGACGTTGGGGCATTTTGGTCATTTTGACGTTTCTACGGGTACTTTATTTTTCGAGACTCTGTCTCATGAAACGGACCATACCACTAAATCCAAAAGGTCCAAAATAGTAGGTTTTCATTATTCATTCGACTAATTTAAGCGTCGAAATTTAATTCGAATTTATTTAATTTCCTACATTATTTAATTTATTGAATTGGGTCTAATATATATCTTATTTTAAGTAAAATAAATCATATGTGTCTTAGTGGCACAGTGGTTCACGAATTTTCATCATTTCCCGATTGGTCATAGGTTCAATTCTCTGCCCAACCCATTTTTCCAATTTTTTTTCTGTTTTCCAATTCCTGTATACCAATATAAGCCATCCATTGGATAGCTTCTCCTTTCTAACCAAACACTATCTAAACTCGAATTTAAAAATTTACCCATGAAGTACAAGTGTTGGGCAGTCATCTGAATGGGTGGGTCGGGTCAGACCCGACCCGGTTTGGTCAAAATAAAATTGCAAAACAGCAGCCGCGCAGCAGCCTATGCCTGCGTACAGGTTGCCTTCTTCGTCAAGGGCGACTCGCCGGTGACGGGTTTCTTGCGTTTTTCAACGGGGTTAACACCTACGAGTTATGGGCAACTCAAATCTATCGTCGGATTTCAAATCGGAGTGCCGGAGCACTCCCAAAATGGCCGGAACAGTGGCGCACCTGGGGCTGTGTGGTTTTTCCGGCAGCCCCTTTCCCCTCCGTTTTTTCCCATTTTCTCCTACGGTTTCAATCCCAATTTGATTCTAAAATTTACCTACACCCAAGAGAATCAATTACCCACGATCTAAACCAATTAATCGCAACAAAATCGCCTCACCCGAACTGTTTTTCTCCTCCGTTTTCACTGTTGCGCCCAGTTTCAGTTCTGTCCGGTTTGTTCCTTTTTTTTTTTTTTTCTTGATTCAATTCCAACACCAACTATATCCATGCATATCAAATAAATTCCCATGCTTCACAATATATATATCAAACAATAATTTATGCTTTGAACAGAATCAAACACAGAAAATTAAACGCACTCACCCAATCGCGCGTACAGAGCGATCACTGATTTCTCTTCCGAATCCACTGCTCAATCTGATTTGTCTTGGCTCGTTTCCTCCTCCGCTTCTTCCTCAACTCACGCACGGTGCCCGTCCTGCCTCTCCCTTCTTCCTCCTCTCTTTTTTTCTTCCTTTTCTTCTCCCTGTTCTAGCGTCCAGCCGCTTGCTCTGTTTTTGGTTTTCCTCTGTTTTTTTTTTTCTTCTTTCTTCTCTTCTTTCTCTGCTTCTACGGCTGTATATACAACCAAGAGACGGCTGAACCACCCCTTCTTTATTTCTCCTGCCCTCTTTCTCTTCCTCTCCCATCCGTTTCAAGCCCCCTCACTTCTCCTTCTTTTATTTTTCTTCCGTTTTGTTTTTCTGCTTATGTCGTTTCCCTGTTTCTCTTTGTTTTTGTTTTCCGTTACACCACACACACATATATAACTCCTTATATATTCATACCTATAGATAAATATACATAGATATAATATATACATGTATTTCAATTTTTTTTTCATTTTTATTTATTTCTTTCCAATTCTTATTTTTTATCTTTATTTTGATTTTATTTTGTTTTAATTTCCTTTCCCATTACTTTTTTCTTTCTTTGTATTTATTTACTTCATTATTATTTTTTATTCACCTATTCAAGCGATTTAAAAATCCAAATTGTTACTTCATTATAACACGTAAAACTCATCGGCTTGGTTACATCTGGGTCAGGATATTACATTCTTCCCCCCTTCAATAAGTTTGGTCCCCAAACTTAAACAAATCATGGTGTAAACAATTGGGGATACTGAGCACGCATTTCGTCTTCTCGTTCCCATGTGGCTTCTTCAAGTCGAGAATTCCTCCATAATACCTTTACTAGTGGAATGGTTTTGTTTCGTAGAACTTGCTCTCGTCGATCTAAGATCTGTACCGGCCGCTCAATATAACTCAAATCCTCTTGAACATCCAGCGGCTCATGTTCGATTACCTGATCTGGGTTGTGCACACATTTCCTTAACATCGACACATGGAACACATCATGTACGTGAGCTAACTCGGATGGCAATGCTAGCTGATATGCTACTGGTCCGACTCGTCCGATAATCTTGAACGGTCCGATGTATCGTGGTCCTAGTTTCCCTCTCTTGCCAAATCTGACCACTCCTTTCATTGGTGATACTTTCAAGAACACAAAATCGCCTGTCATAAACTCCAACTCTCGTCTCCTCGTGTCAGCGTAACTCTTCTGTCGGCTCTGAGTTGCTAGTAGACGCTGCCTGATCAGACGGATCTTATCGGTGGTTTGCTCTACTATCTCCGGCCCAAATAACTTCCTATCTCCCACTTCCGTCCAACATAGTGGAGATCTACACTGCCTGCCATATAGTGCCTCATACGGTGCCATACCGATACTGGATTGGTAGCTATTGTTATATGCGAACTCTACTAATGGCAGCTGGTCCTCCCAACTTCCCTTGAAATCAATGACACAGAATCTCAATAGGTCCTCTAATGTCTGTATTGTCCTCTCGGACTGTCCATCGGTCTCAGGATGATATGCAGTTCTAAGACTCAACTCAGTACCCATAGCCTTCTGTAGACTCCTCCAGAACTTAGACACAAACCGTGGATCTCGGTCGGATACAATGGATACTGGAACTCCATGTAATCGAACGATCTCCCTAATATAAAGCATAGCCAGTCGTTCTAGAGTCTGAGTCGTCTTGGTTGCAAGAAAATGGGCTGTCTTTGTCAATCTATCAACGATCACCCATATAGAATCATTCCCATGTGACATCTTAGGCAACCCCGATACAAAATCCATCGTAATATGCTCCCATTTCCACTCTGGTATCGGTAGTGACTGTAAAAGCCCTCCTGGCTTCTGGTGCTCGACCTTGACCCGTTGGCATTCCATACATCGTGCAATGTGCTCAGCTATATCCTTTTTCATCCCTGACCACCAGTAAGTGCCTTTGACATTGTGGTACATTTTTGTGTTTCCTGGGTGTATAGCAAATCTAGAACTGTGTGCCTCATCAAGAATCTGCTTCTTAATCTCTGGTACATCTGGCACACAAATTCTGTCATGATAGTACAACACCCCATCTCGTATAGAGAAATCCGTGCTCCCTCTAGTCTCAGCCTCCTGAGGAAGCTTAACTAACTTGTCGTCGTGAGCTTGTGTCTCCCTGATCTTATCAACAATCGTAAGACCGATTGTGACATTAGCACACATAGCCCTAGAACTTGGTAGAATCACCTCCACCTCCATAGCCTCTAAATCCTGCAGTAGCTCTTTCTGTGTAGTCAATAGGTAAGCAAGACTCCCTGCTGACTTCCTGCTAAGCGCATCAGCTACTACATTCGCCTTCCCTGGATGGTACTGAATATTGAGCTCATAATCCTTTATTAACTCCAACCAACGCCGTTGGCGCATATTGAGCTCCTTCTGCGTGAACAAGTACTTGAGACTCTTATGATCAGTGAAAATCTCACATGTGGCTCCGTATAAATAATGCCTCCAGATTTTAAGGGCAAAGACAATAGCTGCAAGCTCGAGGTCATGAGTTGGATAGTTCTTCTCATGTGTCCTCAGTTGCCGTGAAGCATAGGCTACTACCTTCCCCTGTTGCATCAGAACACATCCCAATCCTTGGTGTGAGGCATCACTGTAGATCACAAAGCCCTCTGCCCCATCTGGTACTGTCAAGATTGGAGCTGTAACCAATCGGTTCTTTAGCTCTTGAAAACTTCGCTCCCACTCCTCTGTCCAGATGAATGGAGTATTCTTTTTAGTTAATTGGGTGATTGGCATGGCTATCTTGGAAAAGTCCTTAACAAATCTCCTATAGTAGCCAGCTAAACCCATAAAACTGCGAACCTCTGTGACCGTAGTCGGTCGAGGCCAACTGGTGATAGCCTCTATCTTTTGGGGGTCTACGGAGATCCCATCCTTACTGACCACATGCCCTAAGAAGGAAATGTTTGGGAGCCAGAATTCACACTTCTTCAACTTAGCATATAACTTCTGCTCCCCTAGCGTCTGTAGGACCTTCCTCAAATGTACCTCATGTTCCTCTTGGTTCTTAGAATAGACCAGGATATCATCAATAAATACGATCACGAAATCATCCAAGTACGGCTTAAACACTCTGTTCATTAAATCCATGAATGCGGCTGGGGCATTCGTCACCCCAAAAGGCATAACCAAAAATTCATAGTGTCCATACCGCGTTCTAAATGCTGTCTTTTGAATGTCTGCGGGCCTAACTTTCAACTGATGATAGCCGGATCTTAAGTCAATTTTTGAAAACACTTGTGCCCCCTTCAACTGATCAAATAAATCATCCACTCTAGGCAAGGGATACCTGTTTTTGATGGTAACCTTATTTAGTTCACGATAGTCTATACATAGCCTCATAGTACCATCTTTCTTCTTGACAAACAGCACAGGTGCACCCCATGGTGATGAACTAGGTCGTATAAAGCCCTTGTCTAGTAATTCCTGTAACTGTAACTTTAACTCCTTCAGTTCAGCTGGGGCCATTCGGTAGGGTGTCTTAGATATCGGTGTAGTGCCTGGCAGTACATCAATGCTAAACTCGATCTCTCGATCAACTGGCATCCCTGGAAGATCATCTAAAAACACCTCAGGGAATTCTCTAGCAATGGGAATCTGTTCCAATCCCGGCTGCTGTGACTCAGTGTTCTGGATACTACACAAGAACCCATGGCACCCCTTCCGAAGTAAACGTCTAGCCTGTATAGCAGAAACAAAATAAGGTGGGGAAGCCACACCTGTCCCTCGAAACTGAATACTCGGACCTCCGGGGCACTGTATACTGACTATCTTAGCCATGCAGTCTATAGTGGCATAATGTATAGATAACCAATCCATGCCAAGTATAACATCAAATACATGTATTTCCAACGGTATCAGATTTGCAGGTAGTTGTGCGTCACCTACGTGTACCGTACATGCTCTATAGATAGTATTCCCATATAATGATTCCCCTGATGGCATTGTAACAGATAACGTGTATCCTAGGGGTTCTGGTTCTATGTTCAATTTAGCAGCAAATAGTGGAGACACAAAGGAATGTGTGGAACCAGTATCAAATAAAACTTGAGCATGCTGTGAACAAATCTGTAAAGTACCTGCGACTACAGAAGTAGAGGCTTGTACATCCCCTGGCGTGAGTGAAAACACCCGCCCTGACTGCTGCTGCCCATTTCTCTGCCCCTGGTTCGGTGTCTGTGTCTGAGGTCTAGTCCTCGGGGCACTAGCTGGTGCAGGCGGTGTAGCTGCAGTACTCACTATCGACCTATTCTTTTGAGGACAATCTGCCTTGAAGTGACCAGTCTGACCGCAGGAATAACAGACGTTGCTGTCAGCGTAACATTGCCCTTTGTGGTTCTTCTGGCAGGTGGGACATTTGGCTATGCCCCTACTGGTCGAAGCAGCCCTCCTCTGGCTGTTCCCTGTACTCTTAGATCCTGCTCCTGCCCCTGGCCTGGTAAAGGTAGGGCCTAACCGTCTGCCCTGATTCCCTACTGGCCCCCGACTCATGTTCGCCCTTCTCCTAGCAAGCGCCTCTTCATTCCGCTCCATGATCTTGGAAGTACTTACCACCTGATCATAAGTAGGCAATTGCAAAGGCTCAATGCGATCCTTAATCGTCCATCGCAGACCACCTTCAAACTTGCGAGCTTTCATTGCTTCTGTCATTATAACTGTAGGAGCATATCGAGATAACTCTGTAAATTTGGCCTCATACTGCTCCACAGTCATGTTCCCCTGTTGAAGAATAAGGAATTCTGTTGCCCGTCTGTCTCGTTCCTGCTGGGGAAAATATTTTGCATTGAACACTTGAGTAAATCTCTGCCAAGTCATCTGTGACTCTCTGGCCTTCTCTACTAACCACCACTGATGAGCAGCTCCTCTAAACATAAATGTGGCAAAGGCCACTTTCTGGGTCTCAGTATACGTCATAATCTCAAAAATACGCTCCATTTCCAAACGCCATTCCTCAGCCGCTATAGCGCCTCTGGTGCCATCAAAAGTAGACGGCTTCATTGCCTGGAACTGCTTATAGAGATAAGCGGGCTCTCTCTCATTCCCTTGGCGGCCTAGCTGTGCTAGTGGCGGCTCCTGCTGAGCCGGCGGAACTACTGGCTGTACTAGGGGTGGCTCCGGTTGAGTTGGCTGAACTGCCGGCTGAGTTGGCTGAACTGCCGGCTGTGTTGGTGTACTTGTTGGCTCAACGGGTGTACTAGTGCTGGCATGATTCTGGGATAAAGACTGTACCATCTGCGCCATCATACGCTCCATACGATCCATCCGCTCTCCAAGTGTAGGATCCATTTGTGCGTCACGTAATGTTGCTGATCTAGTTAAGACCATTCACTGCCACAACAGTTACTGTTAGCGTCATATAAATAATCGTTGTCTTATCATTCTAAGCTAACATACTATGTGACTCTACTTGGACATTTGACAATAGTAGTACACTAGTCTTAACTCCCATGTATCACTTGTAACCATAGATTTTCCTAGGCATTCTGAACCTAAAGCTCTGATACCAAGCTGTCACGACCCGCAACCCACCCTCTACGGATTAGCGGACCGCAACCATCCGACCCGACCCTTTGGCCGAATCGGACCTGATCATCCTGTTCATTCACATCAGTGTACTAATAGATAACCACATGAATCATCATATGCAAACATAGCGGAAAACATTAACTGAATTGTTCTAAATACAAATCGTTCTGCAATTAAAAAAAAAACACAGCCTGTAACATCTCTAATAGATCATCTCGTCCCCAGGACGTGAATACACGGGAGTTCTACAAGACTGTACTACTATTACCATTACTTGTCAAAATGTCCATCCTATAGCCACAAGCCTCCTACTGTCCGTCCTCTGCGTCAATCCCTGAAATGTGGTAAGGGGGGGTGAGCTAAACAAAGCCCAATAAGTAAGTCCCCTACTCTGTCATGTGTACAAGATTTGGAAAGAACTGAATAATAATAAAGATATGATAGCCAGTCAATATCATAACAATAATCAAAACTCGTCAGTGAATATCACAATAAAGGAACATCTAGTCTGACTGATGACATCACAAGCTATAGACCAAGGGTCACATACAAGATCATAGGAAGTACTCGAACAAAGCTGGAACAGGATTTCACTATGAATCTCAATAGATAGATGGTGATGTCAAAACTAGTAGATGCTATAAACTATGGGGCCCGGCTACCCCCTGTGTGCATGGCACTGAGCTCAATCATGTAAATCTGGTCCCCATACTCGGGACAGGACCCCATACTCGGGTTAATAATATAAAGCTGGTCCCCATACTCGGGACATACTACGCATCATAACTAAGCTATTCCACGGAAAAGTAAAATCACACAAGTGGAATCATAAAGGATCTGATATGATAAATAGAGTACAAATGCGTATAGCAAGAACTGTGACATGGCTGAGTGTACAACATGCAGAGGTCAGATATTACTTACCTTATCTGTGTCTTAGTACTCTGGGACTTTCTCCTTTCCCGTTGACTGGCCTATACATCAATAAACACGTCTCAGTTTTACTTTCATTTATCAATTGTACATTTCGCTACTCTAAATATCTCTTTTACTCATTTACGTTTCTACGGTTTCCAGTTTGGACTTAATTTGCCCAAGGGCAAAATGGTCATTTACGTGTCTCTACTTTTTGGGTTCTGTTTTCATAATTTGGACTTCACCGTTAAGTCCAGTAGGTTTGAATTAATAAAAATTCACTATTTACTTAACTAAATCGGAGTCCGTTTGACTTACCTTTGACGTTGGGGCATTTTGGTCATTTTGACGTTTCTACGGGTACTTTATTTTTCGAGACTCTGTCTCATGAAACGGACCATACCACTAAATCCAAAAGGTCCAAAACAGTAGGTTTTCATTATTCATTCGACTAATTTAAGCGTCGAAATTTAATTCGAATTTATTTAATTTCCTACATTATTTAATTTATTGAATTGGGTCTAATATATATCTTATTTTAAGTAAAATAAATCATATGTGTCTTAGTGGCACAGTGGTTCACGAATTTTCATCATTTCCCGATTGGTCATAGGTTCAATTCTCTGCCCAACCCATTTTTCCAATTTTTTTTCTGTTTTCCAATTCCTGTATACCAATATAAGCCATCCATTGGATAGCTTCTCCTTTCTAACCAAACACTATCTAAACTCGAATTTAAAAATTTACCCATGAAGTACAAGTGTTGGGCAGTCATCTGAATGGGTGGGTCGGGTCAGACCCGACCCGGTTTGGTCAAAATAAAATTGCAAAACAGCAGCCGCGCAGCAGCCTATGCCTGCGTACAGGTTGCCTTCTTCGTCAAGGGTGACTCGCCGGTGACGGGTTTCTTGCGTTTTTCAACGGGGTTAACACCTACGAGTTATGGGCAACTCAAATCTATCGTCGGATTTCAAATCGGAGTGCCGGAGCACTCCCAAAATGGCCGGAACAGTGGCGCACCTGGGGCTGTGCGGTTTTTCCGGCAGCCCCTTTCCCTTCCGTTTTTTCCCATTTTCTCCTACGGTTTCAATCCCAATTTGATTCTAAAATTTACCTACACCCAAGAGAATCAATTACCCACGATCTAAACCAATTAATCGCAACAAAATCGCCTCACCCGAACTGTTTTTCTCCTCCGTTTTCACTGTTGCGCCCAGTTTCAGTTCTGTCCGGTTTGTTCCTTTTTTTTTTTTTTTCTTGATTCAATTCCAACACCAACTATATCCATGCATATCAAATAAATTCCCATGCTTCACAATATATATATCAAACAATAATTTATGCTTTGAACAGAATCAAACACAGAAAATTAAACGCACTCACCCAATCGCGCGTACAGAGCGATCACTGATTTCTCTTCCGAATCCACTGCTCAATCTGATTTGTCTTGGCTCGTTTCCTCCTCCGCTTCTTCCTCAACTCACGCACGGTGCCCGTCCTGCCTCTCCCTTCTTCCTCCTCTCTTTTTTTCTTCCTTTTCTTCTCCCTGTTCTAGCGTCCAGCCGCTTGCTCTGTTTTTGGTTTTCCTCTGTTTTTTTTTTTCTTCTTTCTTCTCTTCTTTCTCTGCTTCTACGGCTGTATATACAACCAAGAGACGGCTGAACCACCCCTTCTTTATTTCTCCTGCCCTCTTTCTCTTCCTCTCCCATCCGTTTCAAGCCCCCTCACTTCTCCTTCTTTTATTTTTCTTCCGTTTTGTTTTTCTGCTTATGCCGTTTCCCTGTTTCTCTTTGTTTTTGTTTTCCGTTACACCACACACACATATATAACTCCTTATATATTCATACCTATAGATAAATATACATAGATATAATATATACATGTATTTCAATTTTTTTTTCATTTTTATTTATTTCTTTCCAATTCTTATTTTTTATCTTTATTTTGATTTTATTTTGTTTTAATTTCCTTTCCCATTACTTTTTTCTTTCTTTGTATTTATTTACTTCATTATTATTTTTTATTCACCTATTCAAGCGATTTAAAAATCCAAATTGTTACTTCATTATAACACGTAAAACTCATCGGTTTGGTTACATCTGGGTCAGGATATTACAAAAGCTATGCTGACAATCGGAGGAAGGATCTTGAATTCCAAGTAGGCGATCTTGTGTTTCTTAAAGTGTCGCCACTAAAGGGAGTACTCCGATTCGGCAAGAAAGGCAAGTTAAGTCCTCGTTACATTGGTCCTTTTGAGATTTTAAAGAGAATTGGCCCGGTTGCATATAGTCTGGCATTACCACCTGAGTTGGACAAGGTACACCGTGTGTTTCACGTATCCATGTTACGGAAGTGTATACAAGAACCGGGGCAAGTCATCGAGCATGAGCCACTCAAGTTGAGAGAGGACTTAACGTATGAAGAACGGCCAGTCCAGATCCTTGACCGGAAAGAAAAGACTTTGCGTAACAAGGCAATTCCGTTAGTCAAAGACTTGTGGAGAAATCACACTAGTGAAGAAGCAACCTGGGAACTTGAAGCTGAAATGCATGAAAAATATCCCGAATTGTTTACTTGATATTGTAGACTGAGTTTTGGGGACAAAACACTTCTGAAGGGGGGGAGGATGTAACACCCTAAATTACTTAACCGACATGTTTTGTATATGGGAAACTGTTTTGGGAATGAAATGTCAGGTTTAGCTAATTTAATGTCTATTTTTAATAGTGATAAAACTCGAATTAGCTAATTATGAAAAACTCGAGAAAATAAAAATCGACATTGGACCATGGTCAATGAAAGATATTCTGAGTAAAAAGTGACAGAAAGAAACCGCGCTGAAAAAGGAGTTACGGATTGAAAGTTAAGGCCAAAACAGTGAAACTGGAATTCCACGACAACCAAACAGGGCCTTCACCAGAAAAATATGAGAAAATGGTCACTTGGGAGGCCAAGGGGAATTGAACCCTTGACCTACCAAGGTAAGCAATTTTGTTCCAAAAAGTTACCAACTAGGCTGTTGGTTACTTTGTGCATATATACAGCAATATATGTATATAACCTATAATCTTGCCCAAGCCACCACCCAAATTGGCCAATGGCCTTGCATGCATTCCCTTCATCATAGCCCTCCATCACCTCAATCAGGTCAACACCCACTAACCCCATTAAGGGCAGAGATACACTCATATATATGTATATGTGTATAGCCCTATATGTATATAACCTACAATATATATATATATAAATGCCCTACTTTACATCAGATTCTCTCTTTAGAGAATTCTGCAATTCCAAAGACTGTGTGTGTACGTGAGTTTGGTAGAGTGAGAGTGTAGTGAGAGAGAGGGGAAGGAAGCTTTGCATGCAAGGGAGCTTGAAGAAGGACTTGGCCATTTGGAGTACGAGTGGAGACTTGAGGACTACGGTGCATAACCTGAGAAGGTTTTTGAGAGACTGAACTGAGCCAAAGAGAATAGATAGCCACTGTTAAAGGTAATACTCAAAATTATCTTCATTTTCTTAATTTTAAATTTTGAATTGTTTAGTGGATTTGCTACGGGTATAGACTGCATGCATGATTAAATCTTGATCCTAGGAATTGTTCTGAACATGTTGCATGGTTTAGAGGTCTCGGATAGGTCATGTAACCATGAAACCCGAAGGAAACCTCCATTGATGAAGCTTGAAAAAAACCAGGTCTGATTCGACCATAACCGTTTGGGATTTTGCATGTTGAGACTTGAAATAGACCCTAAGAGGACCTCTAAAACCCACCTACGCGACCCCAGAACACTGTGTAGCCCCACGAATTCCAAATTATTCTTACGGGTTCAAGACTTAAATTGTTGACGCATGTAACTAAATTGAAAAATAAAGATGGGGGCTCGATCCTTATGATCTGTAGATCACGTGTCTTCAAAAAGCACATGAAATGGTTGAGAAATGAGGGTTTAGTATCGAGTTGCAGGCACGGTTTGTGTAGTTTACCCCCACTGGTTGAGATGATATCTTGTTGGTTTATGAATGCCAAATTGATGGAAATCACATTTACAGCACATCTGGGTGAAAAACAGAGAGAAACCGTGTCCCAAACATCACGAAATAGAGAGTAAAAATCTGCAGAAATTAGGGCAACACTGAGGCAATTAGTGGGGAAGACAGAGTTGACTCGACCGAGTTGACCGAGTCAAGTCGAGTTGGCCCAGTCGACTAGGACACGTGTCTGTCCAGGAGACGGCCACCACATTAATTAAACTGCATCGTTTTGGGTAACTGGTTTTTAAATTATTTTAGGGCTGACATCATCATGACGTCAGCAATGTAACAGAACCGGTTAGAACCAGACTGAACCGGACCGGTTCAGTTGCAAAGAGACTGAACCCTTTAGTTCAATTTTGAACTTTTAAAAATTTACAAACTGACCCCCACTGTTTGACAGAATTATACTAAGGCCCAGATTTTGAAAATCTTATACAATTATACCCCTGAAAAAAAAAATTAAATAAAATAATAAAATAATTATTTAATTATTTTATTAAAAGGGGATAATTACCATATTGCTCCTCGACTTTGAACAAGTCAAACGAAGTCCGAATTTAATAATTGAATAGTGTAATCTTACTATTTCGGGCATTCCGGACTCAATGGTGGAGTCCGATTTGTGAAACCAAGTCCCGAAAAATACAGATATGTAAAGGGTAAATGACCGTACTGCCCCTAATGACACATAGGGCCAAATTACACTGAAAGATAGTCCATTTTAACTATGTTGGACATTCCGGACTCAATGGTGGAGTCTGATTTGTGAAACTAAGTCCCGAAAAATACAGATATGTAAAGGGTAAATGACCGTACTGCCCCTAATGACACATAGGGCCAAATTACACTGAAAGATAGTCCATTTTAACTATGTTGGACATTCCGGACTCAATGATGAGGTCCGTAATAGCAAATAAAGTACCGAAAAATGCAACATATAAAATTACCAAAATACCCCTGACACTGTACAAGGCCCAAATGAAGTCCGATTAAAACGGAATTAATACCAGTAGTAGACCTGACACCTGTGAGATTGTATACATGACTAGATGATGAATCCGAGACAGAAATTATGCGACGACAAAATGACCGAAATACCCCTGATATACCCGAACCCAGATTTAAAAGCCAAGGGAGTCTAAATTGACTTTTTTCGACCTTCCGAATTCAATGGTTAGGTCCATATTATGAAAATCAGAACCGATAAATGTGTGAAGATACTAAACCCTAAGCCAAATGCTTAAGAGGTAAGACCTATGAACTAGCCACTATAAGTTAGTTCCATGAAACCCATCATAGGGTAGACTTACTCAGTCTAAGGTCATGAGTTGATAAATCTCTATGAATTGTTTTAGGCTTAAGGAGAAAAAGAGGAAGGCTCCGTTCATAGCTTCAAACTCAAATATTGAAGGTGAGTAACTTCTGACACTGCTTAGTTACTGCTCCTTGATCTGCTAAATTGTTTCGGATATCATATGTTTTAAATGCAATCGTTTTAAATGCATGCTTTTATCACCGATGACATGGTTTTTAGTTTCTCAAATGATTAACTATACTTCTGATTGATATGCTAGCATTCTGAACCGTTATTCTGTTTTGATCTATTGAGCTTGTCTTGGATTATTGAACTATAAATTCCAACTGATTTAATTACCATGTGATTTAAGCAAAGATTGAACTCGAAACTCTTGCCTGGATATCTGTGTTACTCACTGGGCTTTTTAAAGCTCATTCCATTATTTTAATAATTTCAGGGAAACTCTCAGATGGACAGGTTTAGTAGGTCCAGGACTTAGGGGGAAAATGTTGGAGACCCCCAGATAAAATGATAACTCATTTTTGTGAATCTATACCATTTTTGTACTTTTGTGTAACTGAACAGATTATGACCTTTTGTGGTAAAAACTGTTTTGTAATCTTGATTAAAGATAGGACTGACTATGATGTATCCTGAATGCTCTGCCAAGTATATATGTATGCATTCTCTTGTGAAAATTTCGCTGCTTAAATTATATATGTCGAATGCATTATGCTTGGGATCTATATCGGAATGGCCTGTGGTTAGGATTACCGTCGGGATTTTGCTTTCAAAAAAAAAAAAAACTGATGAAACCCGATGGGTGCCTAACTGGCCTTGTCACGTGCCCCAAATCCGAACAGGGTGGGTCTGGGGGATGTGACACGTCCCCTTGGGCTCAGGGGCTCTTCAATGCTGGATGGGTAACCTTCCATCTCGGGAGTGTAGTTGAGAACCAGATCTGCACAGTCCTGAGTGTATTGTAATTGTTATTTGGTGGCCTTCTTCTTGAGTGTAATAGCGTGGCACTCCCGGGAGATTGGCTGACACCCTTTGACAGAGTGAACGTTCTGGTTGTGGACATACTTTAGACACTGATGGAGGGTCGAGGTGACCGCCCCTATATGGTGCAACCAAGGTCTCCCGATTATGGCGTTGTAGAGAGATTTCATATTCAACACCATATACTCCGAGATGGTGGTCTTCTGTCCTTCATCTTCTCCTACAGTAGTAGGAAGGTCAATTCTCCCCAATGGGGTGCTGAGATTGCCATCAAAAGCTGTCATCACAGCAGTAGTAGGCTTGATGTTGTCGTGGTCCATTCCCATCTATTTGAATGGTTCATGGAACAGTATGTTGACGGAGCTGCCAGTATCGACCAAGACTCTCCTGATCTCGAAATTGGCAATTTTGAGAGTGATAACGAGGGCATCACTATGAGGGCAGTGTACCCCCACTACGTCCTGTCTGGTGAATTGGATCTCTGATGCTGGCTTGAGCCTCTTTTCAATGTTGGAGATCTTTAATACGTTCGGGGCAGCCCTGGCCTCCCGAGCGTATCTCTTTCTTACCCTATTGGACATTGCTGTAATAGGGGAGTCAGCATGGAGGACGTAGATGACATGGTTGTTCTACCTCTGAGGCTCGTTTCGTCCTTCCCTCTGCTCCTGTCTCTGCTCGGGCCTCTGGTCTGGCCATTGTTGAGGTTTGTCTTCTTGGGGATTCTGCCTTCCGTCTTACTTGACGAACTCTAGAAGACGCCCCTTCTTTATGAGTTGTTCTATCTCATACCGGAGAGTCCTGCATGAGTTAGTCGTATGTCTATGATCTTTATGGAAATTACAATACTTACTTTGGTCCCGAAGACTAGGGTCTTCTTTGATTGGTTCCGGCCACCTCAGGTTTTCTCGATCTCGAATCTGCCGGAGTACCTGGTTCGGTGTAGTGTTCAAAGGAGTAAAGTGAGTGAACTCCCTTGGTCTGGAATTGTACACAGCTCTAGGTGCTGTTCTTTTTTCTGGGCTCTTGGCCCTCTTTTTGCTGGAGTCTCTTCTGTGGTCCTTCTTGTGGTCCTCCCTCTTCGGATTATCCCTCTGGGTCTGATCTTTGCCTTTCTGGGACGTGCGGTTGGCTTCTTCCAAGTTGATATACTTCCTGGCCCGATCCATTAAAGCAGCCATGTTGGCTGGAGGGCTCTTTGTCAAGGAATCTCTAAAGCCACCGTGGGCAAGTCCAGCAGTTAAGGCAGCTACAAGGAATTTTGGGCTGCAGTCAGTGATCTCCGTGAGTTCGGCATTGAAGCGCGCAATGTAGGCTCTGAGGGATTCCTCCTTAGTCTGCTTGACATTCAACAGGAATTCTGGTCCCCTTCTGAGCCTTCTACTGGTCATAAACCTGTCCAAGAACTGTCTACCGAGCTCATAGAAACTGGTAATTGAGTTCGGAGGGAGGTTGTAGAACCACTTCAGAGCAGTTCCCTTTAAGCTGGTGATGAAAGTTCGGCACATGAAAGCATTAGAGGCACCATGAAGGGCCATCGTATGCTGGTAGTGCAAGAGATGATCTCCTAGATCTCCAGACCCATCGTACAGGGTGAACTTGGGCACCACGAACTTTCTGGGCCTTTTTTCTGACATGATGGCGTAAGTGAATGGGGTGGCCAGTCTTCCGAGTAGCTTGGCCAACTCGTCTTGCTCTGGAGGGTTCTGGGCACCTCTCAAAGCAATTGTTCGATCCATAGATTCGGCAATTTCTTCTACCCTCTGTGGGTCTTTGAATCTGATATCTTGTGAACCCTGCCTGATAACCTCGGCTTCAGGGTAGTCGGGTTGATTACGTCTCTCGGACGGAAGAGGGTTCCGAACTAGAGGGATTGGTGCTGCATGGGGATAAGGCTCCTATGGTGCTGGATGTGCTCCCGAAGTCCTTGGAGTTGGGGCTCGAGTAGTGCTCCGGTAATGGATGTCAGGAATGAAGGCGGATGTTCCCCAGCCAGGGACTACTGATGGCTGTGGATCTCTGCTAATGCGAGCAACGCCTGGGGGGTGCCCATGCTGGTTAGTTGGAGCCTGATCATGGGGTTCCTCATTCTCAGTGGTAAGAGGAAGTTGTGTTCCTGCAGCGAAGTTGACCGGGGGGTTAGGAGAACCCGTTGCTTGATTCTACGTAAGTGTTGCCAGTGTTCTAGTTATGGCAAGCAACTGTTCCTGCACCAGTTCATTGTGTCATTTGATTGATTCGATCTCTTGTTGCATGGGATCAACCGTTGGCCCCCTTGCTCGTGGAGCAGGCGGCCGACGTTGAGAGTTTTGCGGATTCTGAGTATTCTGTCGCGGTCGGAGATTTGGTGCCATGGTTTTCTGATGAAGGAAAAGATAAGTTTATGAATAGAGCACTTAGAGATTAGTCGTTCTCACAGACGGCGCCAAACTGATGCTGCACTTTTTGACTCGCAATAAGTGTGGGTTCCGTGACCTGTAGAACATTCAGAAAGATGATCAGAGGACCACCGGATTGGCTCCGGCGGTAGCCGCTCCGATGTTTAAGTAAGTAAACTGAATTGAAAGACTGTATTGAAAGCCAAAGAATGAGCATAAAAATAATGCGTACCTTTAGGGTTTGATTTATAGGTCGTGGCCTTCCTAAGTTAATTAGGATTCGATGCCATGAATATAGGGATTTGACCATCAGAGATTGCAGTTATCTTGTGGAGCATTTGAGTCGTAGATGGAGATAATCATAGATAGTAGTTTCCTTGTTGTAGACTGTTTCCGTGTTGAAGACTGTTTCCTTATTCCTCGCTTGGTAGCTTGTTAAGGAAACCATAAGGTCGGAACCATATGAAATATTGAGTGAATATTGCCCAGAGCATAAGGTCTGGAGGATATGTGTAGGAGAATGCCTCGAAGGCTCCGCCTGCACAGTATGACCGAGTTTATCGGCTCTGTATGATATATATATATATATATATATATATATATATATGAGAATGCCCTGAAGGCTGTGGCTGCTCTGTATGATCGAGATTATCAGTTCTGTATGATCGAGATTATCAGCTCTGTCAGCCACGTGTCTCAAAGTGATTGGTGTGTCTGTTTGTGGTATATCACTTGTAAAAGAAATAACTTCAATTATGTTAAAAGTAAAACACCTCTAATAACGATGATTTAATTTTTAGAGGTGGTTTTGTCAATTAATTGTTCCCCATTGGCTTGAGGATTTCCTGTTTTTGGATATTAAAATTGGTCTTATCTATTATTCGCATTTCCGTTCCACATTATTTGGTATCAAAGCGAGAACTTTCCTAGCTAGATAACAATAGTTGTAGACAAAATTATTTATCCTATGGACGACGTCCATAGAAGAACATCTGTTACTTGTTTGGAGTCTCGAATACAAAATAATCATGAATACAATAAGTATTGCACTGACGATGGAACTTGTAGTCAAGCTGTTCGTAAACACATTTCTATTCAGAAAGTTATGCGTAATTATAAAAGACTTCCTAACTTTGGTGATTATTTTTATTTTAAATACTTTTATAATTGAGTTTGTGATTTAGATAATTGCCTTTAAGATGAGACTTTCAGAAGAAAAAAAAAAATATATATATATATATATATATATATTTTATAAAAGATATACTCATTAGATTTACGAAAAAATGGTAGGTTGATTTACAAAGACGTATACAATCACAAAGAAAGATATACATTTGTTCATCATAATTTTTTGCTAAAAAATCATATGCAGATTTACCTAGACACTTGTACATTATAGAATAATTCAAAATTATATTTCCAACATCTTCTAGTGTCACGCCCTGAATTCCAGTGAACCCGAGGCGCAAATAACGACACAAAGGGAAATAAAATAATGAAGGAATAAAAGATAATTCAGTGAAATTACAAACATTCCGTACACCATTCTGATACATACACAAGATCTAGTTCATTAATTCACAATATACAAAATAAGATACAGTCTCGGGCTTATGCCCTTATACAATATCAAAATGCCCCTTGGGCCTAACATAGTCCCTAATCAGATCATCTCCACGTCTCGTACAGCTGGGACATCATCTGAAATGTTTGCCCCATCAAAGGGGTCAGCTCAACATGTGATAACTAGTTAAAAAGTGCATATTTATTTTGTTAATCCTAGATATTCTTGCACTTTTATTATTTTAATTTCTCCGATCTATATGCATTTGCTAGTTAATTCTTATTTTATCTTTTTGCAGAGAAAGCTCGTCAAAGTTGACGATTTAATGGTGGATTTGGAGCAAAAGGAGAATATTGGGCTTTGAAGTGCTAAAAGAAGTGAAAAATAAGTGATTTTGGGTTAGAAGAGAGGCTTGGTCCATATGTTGGTGGACCAGGGCCTATTTTAGCATTATAGGCTCTATTTTGGAGCACTTTAGACGCCCTTTTTGGGCCCCTAATGTTTAATTACGGAATTTTATTCTTTTTCCTGAATTCTTAGTTTGTGGGGGGCATTTTTGGAAAAAGGGGGAATATTATTGGGAGTTAGGGTTTTGGAAAAGAGGGAGGCCGTCTTGGAGACCTAGAGAGGAAGAGAAGAAGAAAGGAGACAACTCTAAAGAAGGAGATGAAGAACTCCATGGCTATGGTGGTCTCCTCTTCCACTATCATGGGCTAATTTCTCTCATTCCTAGGGTTTAAATGAAACCCTAGTCAAGTAATATTGCTTCTTTGTATTTTATTTTTGGGTTAATTAATCTTGGATGTTGATTGTATGGCGTTAGAATTTTATTAAAGCATTGATCGTATTATTCAGTTTCACGTAATCAATTTCTGTGATTTTGTTTATGTGGTTATACAATAGTAATATGTGTACATACATCAAAACCGTAGGACGAGTCATAACTCAGGGAAAACAAATTGTGACTATGACCTTAGAATTAGCGTAGACAATTTGTGTTGACTAAAGATGATTCGTGCTTAGGGTTTTGGTGCGTGATTTTCTTGATGATTGTATTGAGGCTTGTAGCCAAAATACATCTTTTACATCCAAATTTAATGGCCCAAGAATTAATACAATTGAAGCTAGTTACAAGATTAGCGGTGGATTCAACACCCTAGGAATCCTCTTTTAATTTAATTCTTCATTAATTCAGTTAAATATTTGCTTTAATTATAGTGCTCATTTAATTTTAGGAAAGAATCAACAAACAACCACTCTTTGTGAATTTGAATTAAAATTAATCTCAACTTTGGTTTTTAAACAATTAACAGTCTCTGTGGGTTCGACCCTTACTTCTCTACTATACTAGTAGTTTAGTTTGGTAATTTGATTGATTTCCACGACAGATCAATTTTTGGCGCCGTTGCCGGGGACTGTTGAATTGTTAAAAATTTAGTAGTTGATTTTTATTTTAATTCTTTATTTTCTGCTATTATTTTTTTCTTTGTCTTTGCTGTGCAGCAATTATAAAAAGCTAAAGAGAAGCGGAGTCGATTGGAGCAAACACGAGTTGCTAAAAAAAAAAATTCTACCTACTTTGCCATCTTTCACGGTGAAATCTTTCCATTCTCTTTGCATTTTATTTTTGCTACAGTTGGTATATTTGATTGGATAGGTTTATTTGTTTTATGTTTGGTCGTCGTTCGTGCAACCCAGACTTAGAAAAATTAGACCTTGAGCTAGAAAGAACCTTGAGAGCTTTTCGTGGTTTGTCCATTAAATCTGAAGTTTTAGGAAACCCTATTTCTATAGACATGGCTGATAATGGTGGACAACAACAACCACAGCCTCTTAAGGCTCATTTTATTCCTACAACATATACCAACCCTTCATGTATTCAAATGCCTGCTGTAACTGGGCATTATGAAATTAGACCGCAAACCATTCAAATGTTACCATCTTTTTATGGGAAATCAAATGAGGACCCATACCAACATCTGAATGAGTTTTTAGAGCTTTGCACCACTGTCAATGTAAAAAATCTGAGTGAG
Organism: Nyssa sinensis; assembly: GCA_008638375.1. Classification (NCBI taxonomy): domain Eukaryota; kingdom Viridiplantae; phylum Streptophyta; class Magnoliopsida; order Cornales; family Nyssaceae; genus Nyssa; species Nyssa sinensis. The sequence goes on from CM018031.1 coordinate 26,602,561, forward strand.
AATGCTCTTAAGTTAAGGTTGTTCCCTTTTTCATTGAAGGATAGAGCCAAACAATGGCTTGGTTCTTTGCCTACAAATTCCATAACAACCTGGACTCAACTCCAACAAGAGTTTTTAAAAAAATACTTTCCTATAGGCAAAACCAATGATATGAGAAGAGCCATCACAAATTTTACTCAACTCGATGGCGAGTCTTTTCATGAAGCTTGGGAGAGATTTTTGGACCTTCATAGGAAGTGTCCCCATCATGATATCATGCGTTGGCAATTGGTACAGAGTTTTTATGACGGTATCACAGAACAAAACCGTCAAATGATTGACTCTGCTTGTGGAGGGACTTTCCTCAACAAGAATCAAGATGAGGCATGGGATCTTTTTGAGACCCTTAGTGAGAATTCACAGCACCATGCCTCAGCAAGTCGAAGAGCTCCACCCACCTCCTTTAGTGTCCCTAAAAGAGGTGGCATTTATGAAGTTGGACAAGTTGTGGATGTCCAAGAGCAAGTTGCGGCGTTGTCTAGGAAATTAGACCAAGTTTTGGCTAGGGGACAAGTTTTTACTTCTGCTCCTGCCACTCAAGAGGTGTGTGCTTTATGTTCATGCCCAACTCATTATGTGTCAGACTGTCCCTTAGCCCCGCAATATCCAGAGTTTGTGGAAGAGCAAGTTAACGCTCTTCAAGGTTTTTCCAAACCGGGTAATGATCCATATTCTAACCATTACAACCCGGGATGGAGAAACCATCCAAATTTTTCTTGGAGGCCTCAAGCCTCAAATCCTCCATTCTCACAAAATTCAAGGCCAAACGTGCCTAATTCTTTTCCATCATCGTCCTACCGTCCTCCTCCTCAACAATATCAACAACCACCTCTTCCCCCTAGAAATTCAGCTTTTGAGGACAAGGTGTTGAGTGCTTTGCAAGCTTTAGAGTCAAATCATCAGTCTAACACTCAATTGCTCCACTTACACACTCAATCCATCTCAAAGCTAGAATCTCAAATGGGACAACTAGCACAAGCTATGAGTAGAAGAGATGAGGGGCGTTTACCAAGTCAACCGGTGAACAACCCTAAAGGCCAATATGGGGTAGAGACTTCCAACCCCAATGATCAATATCATGAGCAAGCTAAGGCCATAACTACTCTTAGGAGTGGGAGAGTGGTAGATAACAAAGTTGAATATAAGGCTGAGGGTGAATTGACAAACTTTTCTAAAAAAGATGAAGGTGAGAATGCAAATTTGCAGAAAGGGGATTCTTCATCCCCAAGTGATCCTTTGAGTGTTCTTGTGGCATCCTATGTGCCTAAGGCCCCTTACCCTTCCTGTTTGGCCAACCCTTCTCCTTTTGGGAAAAAGGGTGCAAATATGGAGGAGATGCTTGAGATTTTTAAGCAAGTTAAGATTAACTTGCCACTTCTTGATGCAGTCAAGCAAATTCCTTCCTATGCCAAATTCTTGAAAGGCCTTTGCACTCAAAAGCGAAAAGCTAAAACTCATGTGTCAAAGAAGGTCTTTTTGACAGAGCAAGTGAGCTCAATTCTCCAGCACCAAACTACACCTAAGTTCAAAGATCCTGGAGCCCCCACGATTTCTTGTGTTATAGGTAATCACATCATAGAGAGAGTGCTCCTTGACTTGGGGGCAAGTGTTAATTTATTGCCATACTCTGTCTATAAGCAATTTCGGTTAGGTGAGTTGAAGCCTACGACGGTGTCTTTGCAGTTAGCTGACAGATCCGTCAAGATACCTCGTGGGATCATTGAGGATGTTTTGGTGAAAGTAGACAAATTCTACTTCCCAGTTGATTTCTTAGTTTTAGACATGGAGCCTGCTCATGACCCTAAGCATCAAATTCCCGTTATCTTAGGTCGACCCTTTTTAGCTACTGCTCATGCATGTATTAATTGTCAAACTGGAGTGATGGATATTTCTTTTGGGAATATGACTGTGAGGCTCAATGTCTTCAATGCTTCACAACAACCTCCACATGAGGAGGATTGTTTTTCAGTGGATGTGATTGATGGGATAGTTGAGGAATCTCTCCCTCAAATCTTGATTGAGGATCCTTTAGAGAGATGTTTGACTTACTTTGATAGTGATGCTTTCGATATTGATGCTTCTATTGTAGAAGTCAATTCATTGCTTGACTATTCTCTTTTTATAGACTATCCTCCTTGGAAGTCTAGACCGGAACCCCTACCTAATCTTGCGAGCACTCCTGCTCCTCCATCTTTAGAGGTTCCTCCAAAGCTTGAGTTGAAGTCACTCCCGGCTACTCTTAAGTATTCATTCTTAGGACCCGATGACACTCTCCCTATTATCATTGCTTCTAATCTTCCAATTGAGCAAGAGTGCCGTCTTCTTAAGGTTCTTAGAGAGCACAAGGGTGCTATAGGTTGGTCTCTAGCCGATTTAAAAAGGATTGATCCATCTATTTGTATGCACCATATTTATTTAGAGGAGCTTAGAAATGATGCGTATGAGAGTTCCCGTATTTACAAGGCTCGGACTAAGGCGTTCCATGATTCTCACATTAATCGTAAGTTCTTTGAGCCCGGTCAAAATGTGTGGTTGTTTAACTCTAAGTTATGGTTGTTTCTTGGGAAGTTACGGTCTAGATGGGATGGTCCATATGAGGTTGTTCAATCTTGGTCTCACGGTGCGGTAGAAATTCATAACCCTCGGAGTGGCCAAACTTTCAAAGTTAATGGGCAAAGGTTGAAATTGTTTATTGAGGGTATGGAGGAAGAGAGTTTGATTGAGGAGATTGGTCTTGAAGACCCAGTTTATATTGATTGATGTTTTTCTCCTCTTGTTGTGTCTAGTTGAAGACATTAAACTTAGCTCTTCTTTTGGGAGGAAACCCAATTTTATTTTATTTTATTTTATTTTTTTGTTGTTTTTAATTGAGTTTTTTTTTTTTTTTTTTTTTTGTAGGTGTTTAGTATTTATTTTATTCTTATTGTTTAAAAAAAAAAAGTGGGGGGGTTTCTCTTTAGTCATTTTTGTTTTCTGCACTAAAAAAAAGCTCGAGCATTTTCTCAATTTTTTTTCCAATTGTTTCTGGTCCAGAAAGCTCAAGCACTTCCCAAAGAGCTCGAGCACTTCCCAAAAAGATCGAGCACTCACCAAAAAGCTCGAGCACTTTTTCGTAAAAAATTGGTTAAACATTCTGTCCCAAAAAGCTCGAGCACTCCAAAAAAAGCTTGAGCTCTTTTTCTTCCCTCAAAGCCCTTAAGATTCTGTCCCAAAAAGCTCAGGCTATTCTCAAAAGCTCAAGCACTTTTAATTTAGTGTTAAAAAAAAAAACAAAAACAAAACTAAAACCTGTCATCTCTCTCTCAGCACCAATCACTCCAACCAGCGCCGCCGCACCATCATTCCCCATCTCCTCCAGTCATTATCCCCCATAGCCACCGCAACACCCACCCATCTCTCATATCGTCTCCGCCGCACCGTCACCACCGCACCCCAACCCCTCTCTCATCACCCCCACAACCCCGCACCTCCACCACCACCGACTTCGCTCCATAACCCCAACCGCCGACCACATCCCACTACCTCATCAGATCTGCCGCCGCAGCCCAGCCGTCATCACCATCGTCACTCATCTCTCTTAGCCATTCCACCGCCATCACCACCGCTGCCCCCACAGCGGACCATAACCCACTACAGACCCGAACCCCAACAGAACCACCAACCCCTACCCCGCCAACGCCGCATCATCACCGACCGTACCACCATCTCCGCCCCACCGTCACCACCGCACACCGCCCTCTCTCACGCCGACGACCCCACCTCCCTCAATCTCTCTTTCTTATCATCTCTCTCACTGTTGCACCTCCACCACCACACTGCACCTCCATAACCCCCAACCCGCACCTGCTAACCGCACCGCCGACCTAACCCACCATCACCACCACAATTCCATCACCCACAGCTCCTCCACCACTGCACCGCACCATTATCCCCAGCCCCTGTAAGCCTCACAACCAATGCAGGAAGTGCCGGAAATGCACAGCAAGCAGATTAGATTAGAGCTTCCCTCAAATTTTGAAGCACCAAAAAAAAAAGGAAAAAATTTGATTTGGAGAACTGAGGTCACCAATTCATTTAAGTGCCAAAACCATAGGGTTTGTTTCTCTTCACACAATTGTTCATAAATCCAGGCCACCGTTGCAATCCAATTTTGATACCTCAAACATAACCATTAATCTTTTATTTATTTATTTATTATTCCTCTATTCTTATTTTATTTTTAGTTTTTATTTTTTTTTCTATTATTATTATTATTTTTATTTTTATTATATTTTTCCCTTTTATTTTTATTTATTTATTTTTATTTTATTTTTTGTTATTATTATTATTATTATTTTTTATTATTGTATTTTAGTTTATTTTATTATTTTATTTTAGTTTAGTTTATTTTATTTTATTTTATTGTATTTTTATTTTTATTTTTTCTATTTATTTATTATTATTTTATTATTTATTTTAGTTTATTTTGTTATTATTCTGTTTTTCATTTTAAAAAAAAAAACAAGCAAAAAAAAAAAAAAATGGCGCTTATTGGCATATTGATTTTATTGTTCTCAATTTTGTTTTGTTATGCCAATATGTAGATTCTATGACCCTAATGATCTTTATTGTTTAGTTTGTTATTGTAGGGATTCATGGGTCGCCCTAAAGCTTCCAAAAGCCATGCCATTGAAGTTGAATCCATTTCACGCAAACGGTCCATTCAAACCCGTCAAATTCACATTGAGCAACCAAATGAGAAATGGGCCACCAAACCTTCTGATTCACTGGACTCTTTGCACCCTTAGTTCTTTCCACTCAGGTGCACTCCTTCCTTTTACTTATTTCATTCTATTTCATGTTCTTTCATGTCATGTCCCCTTGAGGACAAGGTGTCAAATAAGTTGGGGGGAGTTGCTATTATTTTGCCTACTTGAGCTCAATATATTTCATGATTAAAAGTTTATTGTTTTGAGTGTATTCATGTTTTTCTGAGCTTGCATGAGAATCATTGTGATAGTTGTGCACTGCTAGTGATTTGTCTTTCCCTAACTTTCATAATTGGAGACAAATTGGGTTGCTACTCTTGTGACTCTATGATTTGATGGTTAGACTTTGAGACTCTAGTATCATGATGGCATTGACTGAGATTTATAACCCATGTTATGTAGATTTGAGCTTTAACTTTATTTTGAGGGTTATACAGTTTGCATATCTCCATTCTATCAACTGCCATTATCACATGTCTAAGGTCAGTCAATTCAGATGTCGGATGACACTTCTTGCCTTTGGGGAATGAAACTAGGCCCTCTTTCTACTTTGAGCCCGTTCGTTTGTTTCTTGCATCTTCACATTATTTTCCTAATTGGAACCAATTTGAGCCTTCATTATTATATTTTTCTTTTCATAGCCAATAGCTTCGCTTTGGATGAAGAAGTTGGGCGATTTTTCTGACGAGAATTTGGTGTTGTGATAGTAGAGAAGTGAAGATGTACCCTTTTTCTTTTATTGTAATTTTATTAATCAAAAAAAAAAGAGAAAAAAAAAAAAGAAAGAAAAACAAGAAGAAAGAAAGAAAAAAAAATCAATCAGATAAAGAAAAAAATATTTCATTGCCTTTTCCTTTTCTTTTTGATTTGCTCAAGTAGAAAAGTTGTGAGTAGTTTGGGAATGTTTTTATTGGAATTTTGGGAGTGGTGTTGCAATGTTCAAAAGAGATGATGAGTTTGGAAAATTACAGTTTATTCACTCTAGCTTCTTCACTTATCGCATGGAAATTATTGTTCACTTACCCCTACTTTATCCTTGACCTTGACCTACGTTACAACCAAAAACAAAGACCTAGCCGACCCCGAAGGTGTAGTAGTTAATGATTGAGGATATGACTATAGTGGTCATGTGGCATTGGGAGTTGATTTTCATAGTGGTTAGAATTCTCTCTATATTATTTTTGTTGTGCTTTTATTCATATTTACATGTGGATTATTCGATTTGTACTCAACAGTTATTCCATCCACATGTATGAGAGGATACATATGCCCCCCATCTCTGTGAGCTTCATTTGTGAGTGATATCTTTTGGTGAGATTTGGAGTCAAAGTAATGCCTGATTGAAAAAAAAAAAAAAAAGTTTCATTGCCTAGACATCTTGTTACGGTTGTTGCTTTTATGCACACTGATTCTATCCATTTATGAGCACTTGGGAAATTCACAGGTTGCTTTTAGTGACATAATTGCTACTTTGATTCGATTATAACTCAGTTATACATTCATTAAGATTCATTTTTATTGATTGTGGAGTATATTGTGTTCAAGTTGGGGGGTGTCGAATTTTGTGGGTAGATTCACTACAAACCCTCACGAGACTACAACTCGTCCACTAGGGTAACCTAGGGGTTTAAAGCCTTATTGCATATGGTAAATGCAATCGTGTATCCCACGAAAGTGGATTTAGTTAGTTGTATTGTGTCTCTTGTTTCCTTGGCTTTGCTCGAGGACTAGCAAAGTGTAAGTTGGGGGGTGTGATAACTAGTTAAAAAGTGCATATTTATTTTGTTAATCCTAGATATTCTTGCACTTTTATTATTTTAATTTCTCCAATCTATATGCATTTGCTAGTTAATTCTTATTTTATCTTTTTGCAGAGAAAGCTCGTCAAAGTTGACGATTTAATGGTGGATTTGGAGCAAAAGGAGAATATTGGGCTTTGAAGTGCTAAAAGAAGTGAAAAATAAGTGATTTTGGGTTAGAAGAGAGGCTTGGTCCATATGTTGGTGGACCAGGGCCTATTTTAGCATTATAGGCTCTATTTTGGAGCACTTTAGACGCCCTTTTTGGGCCCCTAATGTTTAATTACGGGATTTTATTCTTTTTCCTGAATTCTTAGTTTGTGGGGGGCATTTTTGGAAAAAGGGGGAATATTATTGGGAGTTAGGGTTTTGGAAAAGAGGGAGGCCGTCTTGGAGACCTAGAGAGGAAGAGAAGAAGAAAGGAGACAACTCTAAAGAAGGAGATGAAGAACTCCATGGCTATGGTGGTCTCCTCTTCCACTATCATGGGCTAATTTCTCTCATTCCTAGGGTTTAGATGAAACCCTAGTCAAGTAATATTGCTTCTTTGTATTTTATTTTTGGGTTAATTAATCTTGGATGTTGATTGTATGGCGTTAGAATTTTATTAAAGCATTGATCGTATTATTCAGTTTCACGTAATCAATTTCTGTGATTTTGTTTATGTGGTTATACAATAGTAATATGTGTACATACATCAAAACTGTAGGACGAGTCATAACTCAGGAAAAACAAATTGTGACTATGACCTTAGAATTAGCGTAGACAATTTGTGTTGACTAAAGATGATTCGTGCTTAGGGTTTTGGTGCGTGATTTTCTTAATGATTGTATTGAGGCTTGTAGCCAAAATACATCTTTTACATCCAAATTTAATGGCCCAAGAATTAATACAATTGAAGCTAGTTACAAGATTAGCGGTGGATTCAACACCCTAGGAATCCTCTTTTAATTTGATTCTTCATTAATTCAGTTAAATATTTGCTTTAATTATAGTGCTCATTTAATTTTAGGAAAGAATCAACAAACAACCACTCTTTGTGAATTTGAATTAAAATTAATCTCAACTTTGGTTTTTAAACAATTAACAGTCTCTGTGGGTTCGACCCTTACTTCTCTACTATACTAGTAGTTTAGTTTGGTAATTTGATTGATTTCCATGACAGATCAACATGCTGGTACAATATAATGCTAATGCAAGAAACAAAACTAAGGTCGTGGCATGTGCAAGTGTACAGTTATTTCTATATGGCATTCAATATCATGATGGTAGTATATGAGCAGTATATAGCAGATGAACTGTATGCGTGACACACCCATACAACTCTATGCCACCCATGTCTCATGATACGGTCATTCTCCGCTGGCATGAGTACCGCCACGTATGTCTCGCTTCACGGTCCGGAATCCGTCAGGCTTGCAAGTACCTATTGGCCGATTTTAGGTTTTTCACCACAGGATCTGCACCCTCATAATGCAAAGCACCAAGTGCTTACCCACGCCATGTCCAAGGAATCACACTATGCCAATATGCTCTGATCTCATCATGTCACAATGCAATCTCAATGATGCATCTCATTCATACATAAAGCATGCCTTCAAGTACACAATTCATAATATCAACAGTTCTTCAAAGCATATAATTCACACACTACACTAACACATGCGATATACTCATAATCATCATCCAACTTAATAAGATAACACGTAGCACGTAAGCATGTGAACACTCAAGCAAACATGTGAACAATCAAGGCAGCAAAGTAAGTATTCCTAGTCTCAATTCTATTTCTTACTTAGCACAATATATCGTACCTGGTAATCGATCTCAAACCGGAAAAGTATACTCGTAGTAAAGTGAAACCACCGTAAGAACACCGAAGGTCAGGTTACCTTCTCTTTGCCTTTCCGTGTCCCTAAAATTCATAACATGAAACTCAGTTTAATTGTCACTCGAATTATGCTATTCATCAAATTTTATGTATTTAATTCATAAGTTTCTATTTTGCTAAATTAGACTCTACCATTGAGTCCGGAACGTCGAAGAAAATAAGTTTAGGCTCTTGTAGAATTCAATTCGGACACCTGGGTTCAAAAGGGCAAAATAGTCATTTTGTACCTTATATGGGTCCCTACATTTTGTGACCTCTTTTCACAAATTGGACTCCACGGTTGAATCTGGAATGCTCGAGATAATAAAGTTTCACTATTCGTTTACTAAATTTGGAGTCCGTTTGATAGTGTTTCAACCTAGGGGCATTTTGGTAATTTTAAAGGTTACTACGGGTCTTTTATTTTTTGGGACCCCGTCTCGTAAAACGGACCTCACCATTGGCCTCGGAATGGTGGAGATAGTCAAATTACACTAATGACTTGTCCCATTTGGACTCCGGATTATTTTAGAATATTTAAATAATTAAATTAATTTAATTAATTAATTAATTTAATTAATATTTTATTAATATTTTAATTCAGGTGGGTCAAAGTGTAATTACTCAAAAGTTTAGGGTCAAAAGGTAATTTTCAAAAGTTCAGGGTCAATTTTCAATTATCAAAAAGTTCAGGGGCAAAACTGTAAATTCAAATTCTCCTATTCCTAATTCGGACAACCAAACAAGGATCAACCTAAAACAGGGATAAGATATCCCTGTTCTTATTTATTTCAGATTTTCTATTTCTTAAATCCACAACCAAACAGCCCCCTTCAACATTTTAATTTAAAACACATGGTGACACGTGGCAGGGGCGGTCCACACCCGCCCGAACCGGACCCGAACCGACCCGACCCAGGCCCGGAACAGCCCCCCCTTCTTCCCCGATTTTCCAGCGACGCACAGTAGGGTTCCGGCGCCTTCTCCGGCGCTGGCGACCGATCTCCGGCGACTTTTTCATGTTTTCAAAATGTGTTTTTCTTCATTTTTTCCCAAGGATCTCATATCTAGGGTCATTTTTGTTTCCAAGCCACTCAATCTTCACGAAATAGAGGGTCAAACCCTCGGTCAAAACTCCGGCCGAACCTTTCCCTTCCATTTTTGTGACTGTTAGCCCATGGTTCAATCCCTATTTTCATTCTAAATGATTTCTGCATCTCCTAGGTTCCATTCTACATCATTTAAACCAAGTTTTACACATAAAATGATAACACCCATCTCCCATGGCCGTGACCTGCAACCTAGGTTTTCTCCCTAGTTTCTCAACCATTTCCCTTCATTCTTTTTGCAAAATAATCCTCACAATATACTCTCTAAGGTCATATGTTCAAGATTAATTATCAGGCTTTAAATCATAAAAACAGAGATAGCCCACTTACCAAAAATTTCGGTTTTTCTCCCTGTGCAGGTTCCCTCTCTCCCTTCTGTTCCTCTTGATCCACTTCTGTCTTTCAGAAATCTCTCTCTCCCTTGCTCTCAGTTTTCTTTTCTTTCCTTTTCTTTTCTTCCCACCCGAGACTCACCTTATACATCACAAACCCACTCTCACACGTTTCTCTATCTCACAGCCCCTCTTTCCTGACTTCTATCACCTCTGTTCAGCCACTTTGCCTCCCCCAAAATGCAGCTTTGCATTTAATGCAAAGCTGCTCTGCACTAGCCTATATATATATATATATATATATATATATTTCACTTATCACACACTAGACACACACCAAACACACACACTCAGCCGACACTACACACCTCACACACTAGGTCTGCTACACTCACACACATTGCCAAATGCATTCATATACATATACATACTCATATACACTTTCATATTCATCCATCCATACATGTACTCATATATATATATATATATATATATAATACTCCACACACACATACATGCTACACTTACCTATACACATTCCCATATACATGTACACAAAATTAATTAATATATATATATATACATACTTATATCCATGCATACATGATACACATCACATTTAATCACACATTCCATTTTAATAACAATTATAATAATAATAATAATAATAATAATAATAATAATAAAGATTTTAATTTAACCAAGAACAATAATAAAAAAAAAATTCTATATCATAACATCTAGCATATTGGAAAAATTAAAGAACAAGGACTAGATATACTACTAAAATTAAAGTACAAGGGCTAAATACAAAGGACACAAAAAGAAAAGTATGGAAAAGGAATAATGATTAAACATATTTGGTCAAGGTGTGTATAAGGACATTGTTTTTAAGAATAATTTTTACCCGTCAAAAATAACATTCCAGTGTAGCATCCTTCCTTTTATAATTTAATAGCCTTATCTCCATTAACGTATACCCGTCCAATTAATGGAAGTTTCAAAAACAATCTTCATCAAGCAATGATCTATCACGATAAAAAGGGTTAGAGATCAAGACAGATGAATAAACTATAAAGAAAGATGGGAAAGTCCTATGTATTTGCTCTTTATTTTTCTCAAATGTGTTTTTTCATATCTTTACACATCAGAGGACCACCAACGGTTAGAAATTGATCATTTTTCTTGTGCGCATGTATTGAGTCTTGAACTTGGGTTGCATATGTGAAAGAATAGAACTTTGTCTTCTAGGATACATAAGACCTTGGTCCCTGAATTTTGTTAATTCTAGGTTTTTCCAAAATGATTTTGAAAATTGTTTGTTTTGCCAAAATTCATACCAAGGTGGAATCATTCTCATTTCTCAAGCATCAGCTAGCAGAATATGCCAAATCCTATCTTTACCAAATCCGAAATCAATAATTAAAGAGATTGGAAAGGGGTAGGATTGCTTTTTCTGTTCATACCAAGCATGAAGTTCCAACTTGGACTTTTTTTTTATTATATTTTACTATTAATACTTTAATGATAGTAAAGGTAAAATTAATTTTTTATCTCAAGTTTGAATTTAAGAGATAAAAATAAAAATATTGTTACTGCAACTTCGAGTGTATATGAGATAAAGTATTTTAACAATTGAATAATCTAGAAACTAGAGATAAAATAGTTAGAATAAATAAAAACTTAATTTCTAAGTAACCCAATAATTAAAATACAATGTCTCATATGTATTCGAACTTATAATAATATTATTAAAAAAAAAGCGAAAAAGAAATATACTTTTTCTTTAATCCAATTTGGAGTGCAAGTGGAACTGGTGATTTTGATCTGGGTAATGCTATTACATGTAAATGAGAGTCAGATGTGCATTACCCTATTGATTGAATTATTTTTCTCTGGACAACCTTAATTAATGGGCATCAAACGTAACAAGTTACAACTAATTGCTTACACGAAAACGACTTGACCATTGAATTGTGTAGAAGATAAGATGGAAATCATTTTATTACTATTCATTTAAAAAAAAGTCAAGCGGAGTTGCCATCTCCCAAACCTATAATATATATAGTAGTAAGGAAAGTACCGTGTTGTCAAGTGATGAACCGTCCGCTTAGATGAAGTCTTTAATCTCTGCACATTTGTGTGTGTGTATATATATATATATATATATATATATATAGATGATGGAAGAGTGCAGGTATAGTGCTCAGCAACCCTATATATAATAATGATATAGATGATGGAAGAGTGCAGGTATAGTGCTCAGCAACCCAACTTTTCTTTCTGCTATAACAGATCAATAAAAAAAAATGGTCTCTAGTCAAGCTTCGCCTTGCCCTGTCTCACTCTCCTTAAGAGTGTGCGCATAACACTTAATTTGTAAACATTCGAAGTGCAATGCCAGTGATATCCATGAATAAATATGTACAAATGAATATGCTCACCCGCACCTCCATGTGGTACGCAAGCTTATTCATGGCATATATTTTTTCCTTTGAGGACTGTAGGGCGAATTCAAGTTATTTTTCTTAGACATTTCTAATGGGGTCATTTTTTTAATGTAAAAAATTTTATTTTAGTGATATACCATAAACAGACACACCAATCAGTTTGAGACACGTGTGCCTACCAGATTAACAAATCTCGATCCTACAGAGCTCATATATGTCGGTCATACAGAACAGCTATAAGCTTTCGGGGTATTCTCATATATATCTATCATACAGAGCAGCCATAAGCCTTCGGAGCATTCTTATTTATATATCATTCAGAACCGATGAACTCGGTCATACAGTACAGATGAAGCATTCAGGATATTCTCATGTACATCATCCAGACCTCCTGTTCTGGACAGTATTTATTCGACACTGCATATATGGTTTCCTTAACAGCCGTTAAGCGGGGAATAAGGAAACAGCCTTCAACACGGAAACTACTATCTATGGTTATCTCCATCTACGATTCAATGCTCCACAAGGTAACTGCAAATCTCTGATGATCAAATCCCGATATTCGTGGCGGCAAAACCTAATCAGAATTAGGAGAACCACGGCTTATATATTAAACCCTAGAGGTACGCTTTGCAAACTTATGCTCATTCTTTGACTTTCAATACAGTCTTTCAATTCCCTTACTTACTTAAACATCAGAGCGGCTACCGCCGGAGCCAATCCGGTGGTCCTCTGATCATCTTTCTGAGTGTTCTACAGGTCACGGAGCCCTCACGTGTTGCGAGTCAAAAAGTGCAGCATCAGTTTGGCGCCGTCTATGAGAAACGACTAATCTCTACGTGCTTTATTCGTAAACTCATCTTTTTCCCCACCGGAAAACCATGGCACCAAATCTCCGACCCCGACAGAATACTCAGAATTCGCAAAACGCTCAGCGTCAGCCGCCTGCTCCGCGCACAAGGGGACCAGCGGCCAACCCTATGCGACAAGAGATCGAAGCAATAAAACGACACAATGAACTGGTACAGGAGCAGTTGCTAGCCATTACTAGAACGCTGGCAACGCTCACGCAGAACCAAGCGGCGGCTTCTCCTAGCCCGCCGGTCAACTTCGTTGCAGGAACGCAACCCCCAGTTGCCACAGGGAATGAAGAATTTCGTGGGCAGGCCCCCACTAACCAGCCTGAGCACCCTTCAGGCGTTGCTCACGCTGGCCGAGATCCACAGCCATCAACAGTTCCTGGCTGGGGAACATCCGCTTTTGTCCCCGACGTGCATTACCGGAGCACTACTTGAGCCCCAACTCCTAGGGTTTCGGGAGCACCCCCGGCACCACAGGAACCTTATCATGCAGCGCCAGTCCCACCGGTTCGGATTCCTCCTCCATCCGAAGGGCGCACTCCACCCTACTACCCTGAAGCCGAGGCTGTCAGGCAGGGTTCACAAGATGTCAGACTCAGAGACCCGCGAAGGGTAGAGGAGATTGCCGAGTCTATGGACCGGACAATCGGCTTAAGAGGACCTCAGAACCCTCCAGAGCAAGACGAACTGGCCAGGCTGCTCGGAAGACTAGCCACACCGTTCACCCACGCCATCATGTCCGAAGAGAGGCCTAGAAAGTTCGTGGTGCCCAAATTCACTCTCTATGATGGATCTGGAGATCCAGGGGATCACCTATCTCATTATCAGCATACGATGGCCCTTCACGGAGCTTCAGATGCTTTCATGTGCCGAACGTTCATCACCAGCTTGAAGGGAACAGCTCTGAAGTGGTTTCACAACCTCCCTCCGAACTCAATTCCCAGCTTTTACGAGCTCGGTAGACAGTTCTTGGATAGATTTATGACCAGCAGGAGGCTCAGAAGGGGGCCAGAATTCCTGCTGAATGTTAAGCAGTCCAGGGAGGAATCCCTCCGGGCCTACATTGCCCGCTTCAACACCGAGCTTACTGAGATCACGGATTGCAGCCCGAAATTCCTTGTTGCGGCCCTTACTGCCGGGCTTGCCCAAGGCGGCTTCAGAGATTCCTTGACAAAGAGCCCCCCGGCCGATATGGCAGCATTGATGGATCGGGCCAAAAAATACATCAACCTGGAAGAAGCCAACCGCTCAGCCCAAAAGGGCAAGGATCAGACCCAGAGGGATAATCCGAAGCGGGAGGACCATAAGAAGGAGGATCACAGAAAAGACTCCAACAAAAAGAGGGTCAGAAGCCCAGAGAAGAAAACAGCTCACAGAGCTGTGTACAACTCCGCACCAAGGGAGTTCACCAACTTCACGCCTTTGAACACTACTCCGAACCAGGTACTCCGGCAGATCCGAGATCGGGAGAACCTGAGGTGGCCAGAGCCGATCAAAGGAGATCCCAGCCTGCGGGACCAAAGTAAGTATTGCAATTTCCATAAAGATCATGGGCATACTACTAACACCTGCAGGACCCTCCGATACGAGATAGAACAGCTCATAAAGAAGGGACGTCTTCGGGAGTTCGTCAAACAAGACGGAAGGCAGAACCCCCAAGAAGACAAGCCTCAGCAGCGGCCAGATCAGAGGCCCGAACACAGGCAAGAGCAGCGGGAAGGACGAAACGAGCCTCAGAGGCAGAACAACCATGTTATCTACGTCCTCCATGCTGACTCCCCTGTTACAGGAATGTCCAACAGGGCAAGAAAAAGATATGCTCGGGAGGCCAGAACCACCCCAAACATCTCGCAGATCTCCAACGTCGAAAAGAGGCTCAAGCCAGGGCCAGAGATCCAGTTTACCGAGCAAGATCTAGTAGGGGTACATTGCCCTCACAGTGATGCCCTTGTTATCACCCTCAGAATCGCCAACTTCGAAACTAGAAGAGTCCTAGTCGACACTGGCAGCTCAGTCAACATTCTATTCTATGAATCGCTTAAGCGGATGGGCATAGACCAGGACAGCATCAAGCCCACCACTGCCGTAATGGCAGCTTTTGATGGCAACCTCAGCACCCCCCTGGGGAGAGTTGACCTTCCTACCACTATTGGGGAAGGTGAAGGGCAGAAAACCGCCATCTCTGAATACATGGTGTTGAACATGAAGTCTCCATACAACGTCATCATCGGGAGACCCTGGTTACACCAGATAGGGGCGGTCACTTCGACCCTTCATCAGTGTCTGAAATACGTCCACAATCAGAACGTGCACTCGGTCCGAGGATGTCAGCCAACCTCACGAGAATGTCACGCTATTGCCCTCAAGGAGACAGCTCCAAAATAGCAATTACAGTACACTCGGGACTGTGCAGATCCGGTTTTCACTCACACTCCCGAGGTGGAAGATTGCCCATCCGGCGTTGAAGAGCCCCTGAGCCCAAGGGGACGTGATAGCCGAGCCAAGCCTGTTGGCGAGCCCATCAAGGTACTGGTCAGTTCAGAAGCAGAGGGGCGTTATTTGTACATCGGCCCAGACCTCACGCCGGCCGAGCAGGAAAAGCTAGTCAGGTTTCTGAAGAACAACCTCTCTATCTTCGCTTAGGAAACCAGGGACATGGAGGGGATAGATCCTAATCTAATAACTCATAAACTGATGGTAGATCCAGATCACCCCCCAGTCAGGCAGAAGAGAAGACCGACCGCTCCCGAACGGCATCGGGTTATAGACGAAGAAGTCCAGAGGCTGCTAGACGCCAGGATGATACGGGAAGTTTTCTATCCCGAGTGGCTAGCCAATACTGTGCTCGTCAAGAAGAAGAACGGCAAGTGGAGAGTCTGTGTCGACTATACAGACCTCAACAAAGCATGCCCCAAGGACAGCTTTCCACTGCCAAGAATAGATCAACTGGTTGACGCCACTGCAGGGCATGAGCTTATGAGTTTCATGGACGCCTACTCTGGATACAACCAGATCCAGATGTACCCTCCAGATCAGGAAAAGACTGCCTTCATAACCGAAAGAGGACTCTACTGCTACAGAGTGATGCCTTTCGGTTTGAAGAATGCTGGAGCCACTTACCAACGGTTGGTGAACAAGATGTTCAGCCCACTGCTTGGCAGCACCATGGAGGTATATATCGACGACATGCTGGTAAAGAGCCTCCAGAAAGGCAGCCATCTCCAACACTTAGCCCAGACCTTCGATATCCTCAGACAACACAAGATGAAGCTCAACCCCTCGAAATGTACCTTCGGAGTTACGAAGGGAAAATTCTTGGGGTACATCGTCTCTCAAAGAGGTATCGAAGCAGATCCCACTCAGATCCAAGCCCTGATTGGACTGAAGTCACCAAAGACCAGAAAGGAGATTCAGGCACTGAACGGCAGAGTCGCCGCATTGAGCAGATTTATATCCAAGTCCACCGATCGTTGCCTACCTTTCTTTAGAGCCCTAAAGGGCAGCAAGGCTTTGCAATGGACAGAAGAATGCGAGCATTCCTTCCAAGAACTAAAGGAGTACCTGGCCTCTCCAGAGCTCCTGTCAAAACCTATACAAGGGGAAAAGCTGCTCCTGTATCTAGCAGTTTCTGAGAACGCGGTCAGTTCCGCACTAATCAGACAGGACAAAGGAGTACAGAGGCCTATATTCTACGTCAATAGGGCACTCCTTGACACGGAGAAAAGATACCCAGAAGTAGAGAAGCTGGCCTATGCCTTGGTCATATCAGCCTGAAAGCTTCGACCTTACTTCCAGGCCCATCCAATTGAGATTCCAACTGCCTATCCTTTAAAGTCAATACTGAGGAAACCCGAGGTATCGGGAAGATTGGTCAAGTGGTCTGTGGAGCTAGGGGAGTTTGACATAGCATATGTACCCCGAAACTCCATTAAAGGGCAGGCCTTAGCTGACTTTGTAGCCGAGTTCACCCCGGCACTGCAGAACGAAGCACAAATCGCCGAAACTACAGGAACCTGGCTGCTGTATATTGATGGTTCGTCAACCGATCAAGGATCAGGGGTAGGACTGGTACTACAGTCCCCTGATGGACTTACATCAGAAAAAGCAGTCAGCCTGGGATTTAGGGCTTCTAATAATGAAGCTGAATACGAGGCCCTAATCTTAGGGATGAAGCTTGCCCTGGAATGCGAGGCTCAGAACCTCGATGTCTTCTCTGACTCCCAACTGGTAGTAAGCCAAGTTTTGGGAGAGTTTGCCATTAAGGATGACAGGATGCTTCGGTACTCCGAACTGGTAAACCGTTTAAAGCATTCCTTCCAAACTTTCACTATTCAGAAGATTGAGAGAAGCCAGAACTGCAGAGCAGATGCTCTGGCTAACATGGCCTCCCGCCTCAAGTCTGAAGCAGATTCCACCATTAAAATCTCTTTTCAACCAGGATCCAGCATTGAGGAAGCATCAGTTGCTCAAATTGATGAACAGACCCAGAGCTAGATGACCCCAATCCTCCAATATCTGAGATCCGGGCTCCTCCCAGAGGATAAAAACAAAGCCAGGAGAATCCGAATCAGAGCGGCCCGGTACCTGATCCTGAACGACAAACTTTACAGAAGGTCATACTCTCAACCTCTGTTAAAGTGTTTGGCTCCAGACGAGTCACAATATGTTTTGGCTGAAATTCACGAGGGAATTTGCGGGAATCACAATGGGGGCAGAACTATAGCCCACCGAGCTCTATCACAGGGCTACTACTGGCCCGGCATGCTGAAACAGGCTAAAGAATATGTTCAGAAGTGTGACAAATGTCAGAGATTCGCCTCGTACCAACACCAGCCTCAGCACGAGCTCATCTCGATTCCTAGTCCTTGGCCCTTTGCTCAATGGGGAATGGACATTGTGGGCCCGTTACCACGAGCACCTCCAAACAGGAAGTACCTTTTGGTGGCTATCGACTACTTCTCTAAATGGGCCGAAGCCGAGCCTTTGACGAATATTACAGAAAAGGAAGTCGAAAGCTTCACCTGGAAGAACATTGTCTGCAGGTTTGGCATACCACGTGTAATTATCTCAGATAATGGGACACAATTTACTGGTAAAGGCTTCAAGGCATTCTGCGAAAATCTCAACATCAGGCAGCACTTTGCCTCTCCAGGCCATCCACAAGCAAATGGGCAGGCAGAGGTCACCAACCGAACAATCCTTGATGGGTTAAAGAAAAGGTTGGAACAAGCCAAAGGGAAGTGGGCAGAAGAGCTCCCAGGAGTCCTTTGGGCCTACCGTACAACCAGAAGAACTCCCACCTCTGAAACACCCTTCTCATTAGCCTATGGGACAGAAGCAGTAATTCCGGTTGAAATTGGTATGCCAACTCTGAGGACTGAGGACTGAGGCCTTTGAGCAAGAATCCAATGATCAGCAGCTGATGGAGAACTTGGATTTGCTCGAAGAAAGAAGGGATCAGGCCAGCATCAGGATGGAAGCCTACCAACAAAGAATGATCAATAAATCCAGGATAGGACTCAAGACAGTCAGCTTTCAAGTTGGAGACTTCGTCTTAAGAAGAGTCTTTCAAAACACCAAGGATCCCACCATGGGAAAGTTGTCACCAAATTGGGAAGGCCCCTACAAAGTAACGAAGGTCATTCGACCTACCACTTACTGGCTTGAAGATACGACTGGGAAACCTGTTCCTAGGCCATGGAACGTAGAACACTTGCGGAAGTATTATCAATGAAGATTTTTTTTTTTCTTCCTTTTACTTCCTTATGACTTGGTCCATCTATTAATGCACAGGCCTCCAGAGCCTGGTCCGTCTATTAATGCACAGGCCTCCAGAGCCTGGTCCATCTATTAATGCACAAGTCTTATGACTTGGTCCATCTATTAATGCACAGGCCTCCAGAGCCTGGTCCGTATATTAATGCACAGGCCTCCAGAGCCTGGTCCATCTATTAATGCACAGGCCTCCAGAGCCTGGTCCATCTATTAATGCACAAGTCTTATGACTTGGTCCATCTGTTAATGCACAGGCCTCCAGAGCCTGGTCCATCTATTAATGCACAAGTCTTATGACTTGGTCCATCTATTAATGCACAGGCCTCCAGAGCCTGGTCCGTCTATTAATGCACAGGCCTCCAGAGCCTGGTCCATCTATTAATGCACAAGTCTTATGACTTGGTCCATCTATTAATGCACAGGCCTCCAGAGCCTGGTCCGTCTATTAATGCACAGGCCTCCAGAGCCTGGTCCATCTATTAATGCACAAGTCTTATGACTTGGTCCGTCTATTAATGCACAGGCCTCCGAAGCCTGGTCCATCTATTAATGCACAAGTCTTATGACTTGGTCCGTCTATTAATGCACAGGCCTCCAGAGCCTGGTCCGTCTATTAATGCACAGGCCTCCAGAGCTTGGTCCATCTATTAATGCACAAGTCTTATGACTTGGTCCATCTATTAATGCACAAGCCTCCAGAGCTTGGTCCATCTATTATGCACAGGCCTTCAGAGTCTGGACCATCTTCAACTAGCGGGTTCTGTAATCCAGTCTATTCAAAGGCAGAAGTTCCGAGCACCTGTCAACTAAAGTTTACTAGAACGGAATACCTCGGATCTGACACTTATATTATTTGACTTATCTGTCAAACAAACCAGCACCATGGTTTCAACCAAAGGTGAAGTACTTCGATTCTGGCATTTTTCTAAAGTTTTTGATTTATTTTCAGAACAATCGGCAACGCATTAGAAGATGCTTAAGTTTCAAAAGAGCACATTCACAGAAAATATCAGATCTGAGAAGAAGAAATTCAACTTTATTAATAACTCAAAAAGATTTATATCAGTACCAAGACACTACTACAGAAGCTATTACAGAAGCTACTACAGAAGCTACTACAGAAGCTATTACAGAAGCTATTACAGAAGCTACGCTTGGCAACATAATGGCTCTTCTCCTGGGATGATAAAGGGGCACAAGATCCAAAACCTTCAAAACTGCCTTCATCGGCTCCATTTGAAAGGAAGGAACCCTAAACCCCAGTCTGCATCACGTAGTGCCCAGGCCATTTCATCATCACTATCACTGGTCCCATGACCAACGGATGATGAGGGCTCTGAGCCTCAGGAGACTTTTCATTCTCCACCTTTGTAATCGGCATAACGCCCCAGCCAATTGGAGCAAGGGTTCCTGCCAAGTCACAAAGGGGAGGAGGCGGCCCCCATTCATCTCCCTCAGAGCAGTTGTCACTGCCGAGTTATACGCGGGAGGAGGCAACCCACCTTCAATCTTCTTCTTCACACCGTCTGTTTCACCCCAGCCACTTGGAGCAAGGGTCTCTGACAGGGCGTAAGGAAGAGAAGGCAACTCACCTTCGTCTTCATTACCAACGCTCCAGGCCTCGGTTGAATCGAGGAGGGGCCACCACCAGTCGGAGAAATCTCGACTAGATATCAGAGGAAACAAGAAGACTTGTGCCTCATTCAATCCTTCCTTGGAGACTGAAAATAGGGGAGGGTTAACTTTTGGCCACAGTTTAATTATTCCTAACTCAGGCAAGGAATCATCCATCATCTCCGGACGAGTGGAAGAACTCCGGCAGCATATAAAAACCTCTCTTACAAACAATTCGGGGAGCAAAAGGGTTAAGCACAACCATATGCCCTCGTTTCCATATATATAGACGCTGGAAGACCAAAGGCCACCCAGTTGAACCGTCACAACGATTAAGCGAAGTGCTAGCTTCGAAATCCCAAAAGGCGGAGGTGCAATAAATGGAGTATTAAACCACCTTCTCGGGAGAGACAAAAGGCAGGACCATACACGTAATACACAGGCTTTTAATCTTTCCCATACATGTGACGTGACGGTTTCTCCATGTCATTGACACTTACAGGACCACATGTACAGCAGAGGTCCATCAACTATGACGTTTCTTGATTTCTAACAGATCTGGAGACAGAAGATCTGATCAACCAAACTACAACCGCAAAGATATCCACTTATTATTGTCCCCGAATTCAGAACAGTTAGCTTTGAAATACTTCAAAACAGCAGTCTCCAATTACTGGCCTAAGGCAAGTAAAGAAGTTCGGAACACAGCTCCCTGCAGAAGAAAATCTGATCTGGTGTACACTAAACTCCAGAGCAGGGTAACTTGCAACAATTATTACCATCAACTACACGTTAAGGCACTACAGAGCTATATAACTCAAAGATATGCACGAATGCTACAGAACAATATAACCAAAGAGGCGAGTATTAACCAAAAGACTGTTCCATTAAACAAATGTATGTCTCAAGTACATTGAAAAATAACAAAATATGGATCCTAAGCCTGATCAGCAGGAACAGGATCAACGACAGGAGAAGGTTCGGCAGGTACAGTATCGACCACCTCAGTCGGTACAACCACTTCCGTGGGATCGGCCGGGAGGACATCAGCCACTTCGTCCTGATTGACCTCTGGAGGATCAGACCCAGGCGGCACAATGGAGGAAACGTCTAGGTCAGGAAACTTGGCAAGAAGCCGAGAGCGGAAGTTATTAAACCCAAACGTAATCAAACGATGGGCCATTCCTTCCAGCTTCGACCTCATCTCTTCCTCATTGTCCACTAATGCCTGCTCCACGGCTGTATCGAGCTGCCTACTGTGCTGGTACCGCAAGCCGGTCATCTCCACCTGCAACCTCCTCGCCCGCTCAACGGCAAGGTTCCTCTCCGATTCCATCACTATCAAGGAGTTCTGACACTCCTTCAACTTCTCCGCAGAATCGTGAGCCTCCGACCGAGCAGTACCCAACTGGAGCCCCAGTTCGTCCAGATTGGCCCTAAGTTGGTCGAGCTCCTCCACAGATGGAGAAACCTCCACCAAAGCAGAAAGGGTATGCAAGGTCTGCATAACACAAGGAAAACGACTCAAACACCAGTAGAAACGCTTAAAGGTAAGGAAAATATGGTTCTAACGAGCTCACCTTAACCTGAAGAGCGGTCAAGTCAGCAAGCAGCTTCCCAGACGCCTGAGGCTTAATTTTAACTGAGCCTTTGGCCCAGAACTCACTCAGAATCTTCTTGGCTCCCTGACCAGCAACGTCAGGAGCCACCGATGATGATGCCTCCTTACCCGCTCGACGAGACGGGATTGGAGGAACCACCGTAATAGGGACGGGAGCCTCTTCCTCCCTCTCAGCAGGCCCGGGAGAGGATGAAATCAGCCTCCGCTTCTTCGGAACTGGAGGGACCACTGGAGAAGAAGCCTCCCCCACCGCAGGCGGTGATGGCCCGGACTCCCACTGAGCCATCACATTATCAGCTATCTCCTCGACACTACCCCTGGCAGCCATTAATCTATCAGGGTTGACAATGGAAGAATGATCCCTAATGCTGGGCTTCAAAAGCTTCTTATACTGTTTCTGAATTACGGGAGAGAAATCTGGTCTCTTCCACGCACTCTTAACTGCAAAGCAAACACAGAAATTGATCAGTTCAACAAATTGGCAAACAAAACAGAGTCAACGCAGCCACGGAAAAGTTAAACCTCACCCCTTGGCCCAGTGGTTCGAGGGAATGTGGAAGGTTGACCCTCGAAATTCTTGAATTCCCATCCTCCTTTAATAAAGAAGTACCATTTCTTCCAGGTCTTGTTGGAGGAGGGCACAGAAGTAAGGGGTCTGAACCCACTATCAAAAGACATGTAATAAAGGCCTTCCGCCTTTTGAAGTTTTAGATCCATATTGCTACGGATCAAGTCAAGGGACACCTTGACATTATTCATATGCCCTAATACGATAAAGCTCAACAGATGTCTCCAACTGTTAAGGTTCAGGTCTGCGGGGCACAGATCAAACCAACAAAAGAATTGTTTTATTATATCAGGAAAGGGGAGTGTAAGACCCAGTTCAAACCAGGCCAGATAGGCACAGATTTCTCCATCTCTAACATCGCCCGGGCGATCTTGAGAATCTGGGACCCTGAAAGCGACATTTTTGGGAAGTTTGAACTTCGCCCATAACTCCTTCAGCATACTTTCAGTAATTACACTCTCACCCTCTTCTCTGCGATCAGACCGACCAGAGGTTTCGCCAGCCCTGTTCTGGGGATCATCAAAAGCATCGACAATCCTGACCCCCGGACTAGAGGGAGGAACTACCATTCTATTTTCATCAACATTCACTAATTGCATTTGAGGATCAGTCTCAGAAGGACTCCCCAAACCAGAATGTGATTCTAAGCCAGACATGGCGAACAAGAGAAAGAGATGAAACAGATAAGAAGGGATGAAGAAGGGGACTAAAAGTCGAACCTGAGATCAAGAAAGGGTTATGAACACCGGAGATCGTCCAAAACTCCAAGATATGTCAAATGGCGATCTGGTATTGTAGAAGTAAATGCAGAAGAAAGGTATGAAAGACCTTTCCCTCTCTCTATATACGCATTCGAAATATGAGCCTTCCAAGACGAGCCGACACCACGGTTGAAAGTAATGATGAGTTCTCGAGTATAGGCTGCGCAATAAATGGCGCGTTAAACCGGCTTCTTGAGAACTGGGAAGGCAAAACGTATGACTCTTCACAAAGCCCTCAACCCTAGTTAAAACCCTAGCTTTTGACAAGGGCTCGGGGGGGGGAGTAGCTGATATACCATAAACAGACACACCAATCAATTTGAGACACGTGTGCCTACCAGATTAACAAATCTCGATCCTACAGAGCTCATATATGTCGGTCATACAGAACAGCTATAAGCTTTCGGGGTATTCTCATATATATCTATCATACAGAGCAGCCATAAGCCTTCGGAGCATTCTTATTTATATATCATTCAGAACCGATGAACTCGGTCATACAGTACAGATGAAGCATTCAGGATATTCTCATGTACATCATCCAGACCTCCTGTTCTGGACAGTATTTATTCGACACTGCATATATGGTTTCCTTAACAGCCGTTAAGCGGGGAATAAGGAAACAGCCTTCAACACGGAAACTACTATCTATGGTTATCTCCATCTACGATTCAATGCTCCACAAGGTAACTGCAAATCTCTGATGATCAAATCCCGATATTCGTGGCGGCAAAACCTAATCAGAATTAGGAGAACCACGGCTTATATATTAAACCCTAGAGGTACGCTTTGCGAACTTATGCTCATTCTTTGACTTTCAATACAGTCTTTCAATTCCCTTACTTACTTAAGCATCGGAGCGGCTACCGCCGAAGCCAATCCGGTGGTCCTCTGATCATCTTTCTGAGTGTTCTACAGGTCACGGAGCCCTCACGTGTTGCGAGTCAAAAAGTGCAGCATCATTTAGTATTGCACATTTTATTTTGATATTTCTATTCTAACAGTATATTTTTTAAAAAAATGTAATTTTTGACACAATTTTACCATTTCTCTTATCATACTATCATTTTACTTCCATTCAAAAAAAAAAAAAAAGAAAACCTATGTATTATTTTAATAAATTGTCACATTGTATGTTAAAATTTGACATATGCAGTACCAAATATGACACAAAACATAACATTTTTGTGTTATTAGAACACTTTTTTCGATAATTATGTCATTATATATTTGATATTGGCAACATACCCATCCTAGATGCTCTTATCATTTTACGCTATTCAAGATGCAGGAGCCTCTTTATATATATATATATATATATATATATATATATATATATATATAGACCCATCTCACTGTAAGCAACTCTCAGTCTCAAACCAGACCCCATTCATCCTACAACACAAATACAGTATCATTTTATTTAATACAGTGCGAAATGTGAAGGAGAACCAAATATGTTAAATTTCTTATAAAATAAGTAACACAGGGAATTCCTCACCCAAACGAGAACAAATCTCAAATTTGTTAAACAGAAATATATTATTGATAATCTGAATAATAAATACTGAATTACATCATATATATATAGAGTAAGACTACTACTAATCTGAATAGGAATCGACTAATTCCTTATACTAATTCTATTATAATTAGGAAACTATAATACTCGAGAAAAAATTTAAAATTAATAAAAATTGGGACTTTTTAGAAAACTAGAAACCTTGAAACATTCTCATTATTATTGAAGTTTGAAAAAATGTTTCCTCATGAAACAAAACGCAACATATATAATTTGAACAATATTACATTCAATCATAAAATTTGAAATATCATAACTTGATTGGTCTGTATATATTATGTAGACAGGTGACATGTATACAGAATCATGTGACAAAGTTTTAAACTTTACAAGTGGCTTTAGCCGTTCTCATATAATTTATTAGGATACCATCTCAAAGTCAGTTCTCATATAATTTATTAGGATACCATCTCTCATGATCATCTGCATTCTTTTGTACCCATAAATTTGTCTGGTCATGGTATCCACTTCCCAAACTAAACTATTGCTTGGATCCTACCTACGAATACAAAAGTTGACTGTTCCTCACGCCCTATGTTGTCGCCTAAGGTATCATTTTTCTCACACCAATAGCATTGACGTATGTGAAGCCAAAAGCCGCCCCCCTGCTCTTCTTTTACCCCCTTACTTTATTCGATCATCAGAGGTTTGGATAAGAAAGCAAGGTTAAATCCGCCATCACAATTGACTAAGTCAAAACCCATCTCTTTCCATCACTCCCTATTTATACTTACCCTAGCATCAACTTAAAATCACAGTAACAAATTTGAAAATGAGGTGTTTTGGCTTCCCAATTTTCTCTCTTCTGGCCTGGTTTGCAGTGGCCTCTGCAGAGCAATGTGGGAGGCAAGCTCGGGGTGCACTATGCCCGGGAGGGCTTTGCTGCAGCCAATTTGGGTGGTGTGGCAGCACGCCTGATTACTGCGGCGCCGGTTGCCAAAGCCAATGCTCCGGCACTGCTACCCCTAGCCCTGGCCCTAGTGGTGGCGACATCACCAATCTCATTACAAGATCAATGTTCGATACCTATGATGCCTTCATTGCCGCCGCCAGGTCCTTTCCCGGCTTTGCAACTACTGGTGTTGACGCCACACGTAAAAGGGAGATTGCAGCTTTCTTGGGCCAAACCTCCCATGAAGCTACCGGTTAGTATTTTATAATTAGTCGGTCACATAATACCAGCTTCATCACTTGTTCAATTTTAGCACCAAAAAATGACTTCACTGCATGCCAATTCCAAACTCTGTTTATATATATATATATATATATATATATATATATATATATATATAGGGGCGTCGACCAAACTCTGATTATATGTAGTAATTACGTGTTTATACCCATAAAAGTTCATTTTACTAAAAAAAAAAAAATTCTAATTTTTAGATATTTATAGTATAATCAAAATATAAGTCTAAAATTTATAAAAATTTATTCTACCAAAAAGACCCAATATTTAAGTGTGTGGTTTAATTTATATACATATACCATTGATAACATCAAATAATTCAATTATGTTAATTCTATTCTACAAAGAAAGCTGGCCTCATAAACACTTTACAAAAAAATAATTCAATTATGTTAATAGAGTCTGTTTTGAAGTACTCTCATTTTCTACTAAGTATATGCTTACATAAAAACACAAAAGTACAACATGAATGTTGAAAACATTAATGTTTTGAAAAAAAATAT
Source organism: Nyssa sinensis (assembly GCA_008638375.1). Classification (NCBI taxonomy): domain Eukaryota; kingdom Viridiplantae; phylum Streptophyta; class Magnoliopsida; order Cornales; family Nyssaceae; genus Nyssa; species Nyssa sinensis. The sequence goes on from CM018031.1 coordinate 26,629,381, forward strand.
TCAAAAGTCTTTAAAATAATTTTTTCAATTCAAAAAGTTCACAATATATTTTTTCTATCTAAAAGATTCAAAAAAAAAAAAAATTTAATACAAAAAAGTCTAATTGTTAACTCCTATCTTAATATCGCTAAAAAATATTATTAATTAGACAAAAACAACCTCTAATATATATTTTTAAAAATACGAAATAATAGATATAACAAATTATTCAATTCACAAAAAATATATATATATATATATTACATTTTTTATTTATCTAGAATACTTAAAAAATAAAATTTTACTTTATAATTTTTTGGGATTAAAAAAATTATTTTATATATTTTTATTATTTATTTTTTTAAAAAAATTATTTTAATATAATCAGGAATATTTTTTAACGATGTTAAAATAAAAATTAATAATTAAATTTTTTTTGTATTAATTTTATTTTTTTAAATTATGTAAAAAAAATTATTTAGAACACAGTGTTTTAGAAATGTTTTAATAATTTTTTCTAATTTGTTTGTTTTGTTTTTAGAGCTGGTACAGACAAATGAGCTGGCCGTCGTTCTCTGACTTTCGCCATAGTTACATAACACGTGGATTTAACATAGTGTCATAAACTGGAAACAGGTTAATGGAGGTCATTTCACGTGGATTTGTTGGGATAATAATATTTTATTTATTCTTTCGCCTTTTTCATCTTTCACAGTAGACAAAATGATATATTATATTATTCATTGTTTTTTCCCGAAAATCAGGAAATCACCATTTGTTAAAAAAAAAAGGGGATGCTTAAAAAATCATAGAGAAAAAAAAATATGTCCGAAGAATTGGCGGAAGAAAATTGTTCTTCCGCTTCATCATTTTTTCTCCTTAATTAATCCACTATGTTTCACTCATTTTTTTTTGTTTCTTATTAAAAGAAAAAAAATTCAACTAATGTCATAATTTAAAATTATTTATTCTTTAATATTGTGAAGATAGTTGAAATTCAATCTTTGAGTTTTAGAGAACATAATAAAAATTAGTTAATATTTGATATACCATAAAATGATAAACATATTCAAAGTACGACACGTGTTTGTATAAAACTTTTCAGGATACAGGTTAAAAAAGATTATTTTATCTAGATCAACCAAGTACAGAGAGTTCAGAGGTATAGGGTTTAAAACAGAGCACCGCCTTCCATATCTTACCAATCTCAGAATAAGAAAACATAGTTCAATTAATATGGCAACTACTATTTTCGGATATCTTCAAATTCCTACTTCTATGCCTCATAATCCTACTCAATTTAGGTTATCTATGACCTATAAATATAATTATAAGGTACGCTGTCATGGAATGTTCAATTCCTTTTTTAAATTATAATCACTTTTTATTTATTAACTTTATCATTAAAGTGGCTACCACCGTAACCTTTCTAGTAACCCTCTGATCTCAAGTTCCCAACAAGAAGCGAAGGATGGGAGACTCTTTTGATAAAAAAAGGAGCAACATCAGTTTGGCACCGTTTGTGAAAACGACAATCGTTCTTGCTATCTTTTCTTAAAAACAACAAATCTTTTGTCTTTTTTTTCCTAAAGACAATGGTTCCCAGCCTTAGTCCTTGAAAAAATTTCCAAAACCCTCAGAAGTAGCCTTTTGGTGGAAGAGGGAGGGGGCAAACATCCAATCGTTGCAACAACAGCTTGATCGGATTCAACGGTAGTCTGATTATATGCAGGAACAACTCACTGTCATGTCACAAGTTTTGGCTTCACTAGTTCAGAACTAATGAAGTAACCCTCCTCATCCTCCTCCTACTAATACTGTTCACGGAGGACCTCAACCTCCTGCTACCACCACGGGCGGAGGATCTCCTAACGAAAGGTTGTTTAACATGCAACCGATACACCCCCATGGTACCGCTCATATGGGGACTAATCTCCAGACGTCAACAACTGTGGGGAGAAGAACGCCCACGTTTTATCTAACTGTTCATTATTAGATCAGAACGAGGATACCAACTCCAATAGCCTCTGGAGTCAACCTAGCGCCGCAAGAATCCCAACATCCCGAGACTCTAGTCCCCCTAGTCTTGGGAGAGCAGCATCTTTCTGCTAACACCTGACAAATTCCTTTCCTGAGTCGAGGATCTAGAGGCGCAGAACAAGATCAACAATGGCTACCGATCGCACAACAAGTCCTACCCAAAGCCTTTCAGAGGGTAGAGGAAATAGTAGACTCCCAAGATCAGACGATCTCAACTAGAGGGTTCCGTGCTCCTCTAGATCAAAACGAGCTAAGTAAATTGCTCAGTAGGTTCTCCACGCCATTTACCTTTGACATAATGATAGAAGAGCGACCCAAGAAATTCGTTGTCCCAAAATTCACCCTCTACGATGGGTCTAGGGACCTTGGGGACCATTTATCTCATTATTAACACATAATGGCTCTATATGGAGTTACCGATGCCTTCATGTGTCAAACTTTCATGACGAACCTTAAGGGTACCACCCTTAAGTGGTTCTACAACCTCCCCCAAAAATCGATCAGCAATTTTTATGAGCTTACAAGGCTATTTCTTGACCGATTCTTAATAAGTAAGAAGTTGATAAAATGACCAGAATTCTTGTTAACTGTAAAGCAAACAAAGGGAGAGTCATTTCAGGAGTATATAACTCGTTTTAACACCGAGCTCACGTAGATAACCGATTGCAGTCCAAGTTTCTTAGTGGTCGCCCACACTCCTGGCCTTAGGCCTAGACGTTTCCAAGATTCCTTGACTAAGAATCCTCCCATCGATATGACATCACTCATGAAAAAGGCACGAAAGTATATTAATCTTGAAGATACAAAAACTTTCTTACGAAAAGCAAAAAACTAAGCTCAGAAGGATGAGCAAGTTCAGAAGAGGGATAACAGTGCTAACAAGAAGATGATCAAGAGTCTCGACAAGAGAACAACACCCAGAGCCCAGAACAACTCTAACTCTAAGAGGTATAAGACTTACACCCCTCTAAATATTTTTCTTACCTATATATTCCAACAGATCCAGACTCGTGAAAACTTAAGATGGCTAGAGCCACTAAAAAGCCATCCCAAGTCAAGAAATCAAAAAAAATATTATGATTTCCACAACTGAGGAATGCAAGACTTTGAAGTAAGAAATAAAGCATCTAATCAGGAGATGGCGACTAAGAGAGTTTGTCCGCTAGGATAGGAGGTAGAACCCTCGTGATGAAAGATCACCTCAAAGAAGGCAAGAGCAAAGGCCTGAACAGAGGAAAATTCAGAATGATTAGTAACGACAAAATAATTAGGTCATCTTTATGCCTTACACTGGCAATATGATGATTGGAATATCTAACCGAGTCAGAAAAAAATATGCTCAGAAGGTAAGGGCAGAACTCGATATCATCCAGATCTCAGCCGTTGAGAACTTACACAATCTCCTATCAGTTTTGTTGGACAAACATCGTTAACGAATTTTTTAATTTACCAATTTGCTCTTATATTTTAATAATATATTTTAAGTCAAAGATGCAACTCTCTTTCTCTGTCTCTGACCAACAAAAGATCTGTATCTCGTATCTCTCTCTCAACTTCTCAACCCAACACCACAAAAAAAATAGGGAAAAGTTACCATTGTCGCTCCACCAACCAGCCACCATCGCCTGAGGCTTCACCACCACTGGTGCCATAGGCTCTACCATTCAATACCACCAATGTTGCCGACATTGCCAATCATGCGAACCACTACCGAAAATGCACCAATGACCACCATCCTCACCTCCGACCACAATGGCGGCCTCATCCAACCATAGCCCCACATTGACACTACCTACGGTGCCCTTATCACGATTAAGTCATCTTTAATGTTCTAACACAACAAACCCCGACAAGATCTCGACTACATCACCTAACCTATCCCTTAATTTGTTTTTCTTATCAATTTGGGTTTCTCTGTGAGGATTGGATTTGATTTTTGGTGGAGATTTAGGTTTCTCTGTGATGGTTGGGTTTGATTTTTAGTGGAGGTGATGATGTGTGGAACTCAAAATGCCACTGGCTAAATTGGATTTCGTCATAACCTACCCTTTTGTTGGGTATGCTTCGTTTCTCTGTTGTTTCTTTTTTATTTGTTTATACTGTTCATAACATTAGTGATGATGATATCTCATCTAATGTTTTGGGTACATAGTCTTTTTAATCTTGAGTTTTTCCTGTTCTTTCATTTTCTGGCCTTTCAGAAATTTGAGTTCCATGATCTGTTCAACGATGATTACTTCTCTAAGAATCTTAGAGAGAGAGATTAATTTTGAGAGTCTTGTTTTATGAATTGGAGTTTGAATTCAATTCTAAATTTTGTTATTTGACAATTGGGTATTAATAATCCCTAAATTTTAGGATTCTTATATATATATATATATATATATATGTATGACATATATATATATATATGCTTATAGGTTTTTTTTTTTTTGTAGGTATATGCTTACAGGTTGATTTATGATTTATGAAATAATTTCAATTATGTTAAAAAAGAGACACTTTTAGCCAAGATGATTTAATTTTTAGAGGTCGTTTCGTTAAATTTTTTGTGAAAAAAATTGCGATGTTGAATCTAATTAAGAACGGTTTACACACCAACATTTCTTCAAAAAATTTGTTGGTCGAAATCGCTTAACTTCAAGAAACTTGGCCAAACGAAGTATTAAAATTGAAACACACGATTCTTCGGGATTGAAAAAATAAACTGAAAAAAAAAGAACCATTAAAAGGTCTACAAAACCTTACAAGAAAGTCAAATGAGTTGATAGAGACGGTTTTTCTTTTTCTTGGTTAAACACTAAACCAATCTCTCTAACAATTTTCCCCTAAAATAATCAAAGGCAATTGAACACAATTTGATGGATTACCATCCTATTTACGTAATTGGTTAAATTTTAATTATATTGATGATGATGAATGCATTTGTCTGCAATTCGTATAAATAAAAATTTTTATTTTATCAACGAAATTTGTAAGAGATCATCCGTTACTTATTTGAAGTCTCGAATAAAAAAAAATTGTGAAGATAATATGTATTGTACTAACGATAGAACTCCCAATTAACTTGATGGTGAACACATTTAGGTTAATAAATTTAAATTAATTAAAAAAAATCATTATTAAAATATAGTCTAATCATTATTAAAATAAGAAAAAAAGGCCATTCAAAATTTAAAGAGATAACTGCTTCTTCAAATGTCAATACATCTTTTCCGGAATTTTAGTTTAATAAATTTGTATTGACATCTAATATTAATTAATTCTTCAACTCACAAATAACGTTAACACTTTCTAATTCAGTCTTCTCATGAGAAATATTTATGAAAGGATTATCGTTAAAACCACACTGGTTTAGAGGCCACTTTACCTTTAAATTTTTTAAGGAATTAATATTCAATACGTTAATAATTTTTAATAATTAATTAATTTGTAAAGAATAAATTTGAATCTACGGCAGATTATTAATAATTTTATTACTTAATTAATGATTAATTCTTTTTTAAGGAAAACTCTTTATAATATAAATTATTAGATATATAAAATAATTGTATAATTACTAGTTATACATATTTCATTTATGACATGTATTGATAATTATATTTATTACTTTTACATAATAGAAGTTGAAAGAATTTTAAATGAAAAAATTATAAAGTTGGAAAAAATAACTTCTTTACTTGAAGTGGGCATTATGAGTTTTTTTTTTTATGCCATCGGTTAATTAGTATATAAGGTCTTATTTTTGTATCAAAAATTATTTAGTTGTAAGAAATATTTATTGGTTAATGAAAGTATGATAAAATTTAATAAATTAATAAATTTTCAAACTGTCATCTATTTTAATTTTAAGAGGGTTGACTATTGTTTAGGCTTGAATTGGTGTTTTATGTTGAGATCGGGCTATGGTTTTTTCTTTTTTTGGGTTGGGGTGGGGGGAGGGGAAGGGGATCAAGAAGACAAAGCTGAAAGCAAAATGCTACAAGACTAAAGAACTAAGGTTATGTTTGATACGGAAGAATAGAATGATTATTTCATGGAATGAAATATAAGAAATAAAATGAAAAAGAACATAAAATAGAATGAGGCTTACTCATTTAGGCTAAAGAAATGGTTAGAATAATTTTTAATATAATGTCGATTTTATAGAATAGACATTTTCAATCACAATAATAAAAAATAAAAAAAATAAAAATGAATATTTTTAAAATACTCATTCTTCCGAATCAAACATGACTTAAAAGAAAAGAAAAGCTAATGACATCCAACAAAAGAACTAATGATCTTTGAAAATGGCTTGGGGTAGATTCTACATCAGACTGAGCTCCCAATTTTTTAAGGTGATTGGGATTCTTTTCCATTAGGAACCCCGAATTCGGACAGAGCTAATGAATTGCTTGGACACAATTGTAGGATCACAGTGCTAGCTTCTCTAGAGCCTATTATTCCTCCCCTCCATATATGGTAGATAGAAGAAGCAAAACTAAGCCTAAGAAGGTTCTTGGCTATGGTTTGCTCAGCCTTTAACCCCCTTGGCCCCAAGTTTGCATAAGGCTTAAGCTTAATTTTTTGAGATTATACATAGATAAATTGTCAACTTTTAATTTAGATTCACAAATATTATATATACATTACATGAATACATAATTTTTAAATTACTTTGAATGCGAAAAAAAAAAGACCAACTCAAACGGGTCGAACCGACCTAACTCGAATTTTTTCGAGTTGAGTTGGGTTGGTTCTACTAGACTTATATTTTTGTTATAGTTCTAAATTTTTAGAACTGCTTAAATTCGAGTTAGGTCGGGTTGGTTCTACTAGACTTATATTTTTGTTATAGTTCTAAATTTTTAGAACTGCTTAAAATCTGATCGTTTAATCCAATTCAATCCAACCCAACTCATATGCACTCTTAGTAAATACTATATGAATACTAATACATGAACCATGAATTGTTATCCTTTCTCTTTTAATGAGAGACCTGAAATCATTCGGCCACATGAAACTTAAGCTAACATATACATATTTATTTATATGTATGAAGCTCATCTAATCTATCTTAATGAACATTTTGGGTATAATGCCCCAAGCCCGGCCCACCAAATGTAGGCTTGGACTTCTAGGGTCTAAGACCATGCCTGGCCCTAGGATTTTGGGTTGGGGCCAGCTGATGTCGAAGCCCATATATATATATATATATATATATATATATATGTATGTATGTATGTATATAAGAACCACAAATTAGGCAGTTCATGTCCCACAGCTCCCGATTAATAAGGGAAAAATAATAACTTCAAGCACCTTTAAGCCTTGTATCTGGGTGGGTTCTCATAGCTTACCTCAACAAGGACATTTCTTCTTCTTATTTGTTTCTTTTTTTTGTATTTAAAAAGTTAGTCGGTGGGATTAATTAAATGAAGTTCTCGAATAAATTGGTATAAAGAAACACATTTTGGAAAATGTAATTAATATAAAGTCCAGTGTCATGTTAGTATTTAGTATTGACATATTTTATAACCTATTGTTTGGATGATGAGATAAAATGGTTTAATAAAATGACTAACATTGTATTTCACATTTGGTGTCTTCAATTGATTTGGTTAATATATTATGATGATCATTGATATTTCATCTGTATATATATGATATAATTTATATAATAGACGTGATCGTATATGATTATCCTATCAAATTTTATATTTTTCTCGGATCATCCAAACTTGACCTAAGATAAAAACACTAGATTGTGGGAGGTAATTAAGATTTCTTTTATATAAAAATTTCATTAAGTGTATGCGTGAAGTTTAAAGACGAAAGATGCAGAAATAATATTTTAGGATAACTCAAATATATTAACGTAAATTAAAAGTGGCCTATTCTGGGACTGAACTATGGGCTTAAATTTGATTTTCTCTTTAATAATATGTATTACTATATATAGATGATATAAATATTAATTAATTACCAAACGAAGGTCTACAAACAATACATCTTTTATGCTCTGAAGTTAATTAATAACAATCGAAACAAAAACAAAACAAAACCGTGTCCTAGATTCACTGCTTTCATTGAACCTTTGAACGTTATGTTCTTTACTAGTGAAGATGAAGAAGGGATAGGAAAATACCGAAAAAAAAGGCTTTGGAAGAGTTGTGATTTCACACGGTTTATCCGATGATTTCACCATCAGCAATTGGAAAGAGGAAGTTTAACTGAAAACTGGAACTTCCTAGAAATATGTTGGTAGACGTGCCAAATCTATATTTGTTTGCAAGTAATTGCCTGGAGTTGCCGGGTCTGTCTTGGTTGGTTAACTAGGTACGTACGTGGGCTTGAGGAAATGAACAAAATTCAATATATATATATATATATATATATATATATATACATACAGAGAGAGAGAGAGAGAGAGAGAGAGAGAGAGAGAGAGAGAGGTGCAGTAGACTGTAGACTCGTAATCTTAACTCTTAAGTATTAATGGGCGAGGTCGAGGTTAGGCCACATAAGTTGGCAGGACTCAGACCCACTACTTTTCAAGCAGATAAGTAGCTAGCTAGGAAAGGAACCAAAAATTTGAGAATGATATGCCACCAATCATGGCGTTTACGTAGGTTAGATTGAATGTTCAATAGGACAATCACGTGGGGATTTAATAATTTTGTTTCATGGTCACTGGTTTTTCCTTCTAGTACAGCTCACAACATCTCCCTCTCTTAATTTCCATGGGGTTCTTGACTGGGACATGGCAGAGGACCTCCAAACTCTTCAGTTTCTGAGGCACTTGCCAGTCTCTATATAAAGGGGTAGATTGTAAAGCTGATTCATCTACAATAGACATTCTCAGGTGTTGGTTATATCTCTCTCTTCTTTATCTCCACGGAGTTTTACTACTCAATAACCAACAAACATTTTATGGCTGCTATATTGCTACTTCTTGGGTTGTTAATGCCTAGCCTGGAAATAGCAGGTCTCTCTCTCTCTCTCTCTCTCTCTCTCTCTCTCTCTCTCTCTCTCTCTCTCTCTCTCTCTTCTCTGCTTGTATATCACATATATATTATCCTACGGGGTGATAACTCTCTATAGCATGTATATTAATTATGTGTGAAGGGATACTAATGCTCTTAATACAGGTATTATGTTTAGTATTTTAGAGTTTCAACAATTGTTATTATAAGTTTTTTTTTTCTCATTTATTTTTTACACTTTTTTCTAATATACTATAGAAAAATGTTAGGGATGTCCAATTTGTATTACAAATTATATTCCTAATATAATATGTCACGATACGGTAACTTTATATCCCATAGGTTGTGATTTACAAATCTAAATATTATATCCCATAGGTTGTGATTTACAAATCTAACTATATCTGAACGCATAACATTGGAAATACAATTGAAAATTTCAATCACTACTCTATTCTATAATATTCCCTTTTATTTATTTATTTGTGGTTTTGGGTGAGAGTTGTCATGCCATGTTAATCCTATCGTAATTTAACTACATAGTCCATAGCTTTATTCCATTTATCAATATATATGCTTAACTTTTTGTAATAGAGCATATTTATTATAGTTTCGGAGGACAAGGCTGAGAGTACCTTGAAAATTAATTACAAGAAAGAGCCTGAGACTTTTTAATTTTTTTGGGGGGGAGGGGGGTGAAGTAAGAAATTTTATTGCAAAAAAGAAAAACAGTCAAACCATACAAGAAAAGCAAGAGTCTCAAACAGAGTCACGACCTCCAAGCCAAAAAAACTTTACAAAGAAAAAGGAAGAAAAAATATCAACATGAATATGTTTTGCATTTGAAGAGACACCTTGCATCTCCATTCCTAATAATAAAATTGATGCCGTAGGAAATTATAATTTCTTCACTGGTTAAAATCTTAATAGTATTGATTATACTGTAATATTTTATCTCTAATCGAAAACCCATCAAATGTTTGCTCAATATAATGCAGGTGCCCAATCCATCGGCGTGTGCAATGGACGGGATGGCAACAACTTACCATCACCACAAGCAGTTATAGATCTTTATAGAACCAGTGGCATTGGTAGGATGCGACTTTATAGTCCAGATCCAGCAACTCTCCAGGCTCTTAGAGGTTCTAATATAGAACTAATCCTTGATGTGCCTAATCCGAACCTTCAAGCCCTTGCAGCCGACGCTTCAGCTGCAACCCAATGGGTACAGACGAACATAAGAAACTACTACCCTGATGTCCGATTCAGATACATTGCTGTTGGAAATGAAGTAGACCCCAACAACGGTGGCACAACTCAATATGTTCGGTTTGTTCTCCCTGCCATGCAAAACATTTACAATGCAATTGTAGCAGCTGGCCTACAAAACCAAATCAGGGTTTCAACAGCATCATACACTGGACTCCTAGGCATTTCATACCCTCCGTCAGACGGCGCCTTCAGAGAAAATGTGAGATCATTCATGGACCCTATCATCCGTTTCCTAGTCAACAATGGTTCACCTTTACTCGTCAATGTATATCCCTACTTCAGCTATATTGGTGACCCTATAAACATTCAGCTTTCCTATGCCTTATTTACTGCACCAGGAGTCGTTGTTCGTGATCCGAATAATAATTTGGAATATCAGAATCTTTTTGATGCCTTGGTTGATGCACACTATGCGGCTCTTGGGAGAGCAGGCGGACCAAATTTGGACATCGTTGTATCGGAGAGTGGTTGGCCATCTGAGGGTGGTAATGCAGCAACCTTGGACAATGCAAGCACTTACTATAGGAATTTGATTAATCATGTGAGGGGAGGGACTCCAAGGAGGCCCGGAAGGGCTATTGAAACCTATTTGTTTGCCATGTTCGATGAGAACCTGAAGTCTGGGGCAGAGACCGAGCGACATTTCGGCCTATTCTACCCTAATAGACAGCCTAAGTACCAACTCACTTTCAACTTAGATACTAACCAATTGAAAAAAAATGTGTAATAGAAAGGTTAGTTATTTATCTTGAATAAGAATGGCTTGTGCTTAGCTCGCATCTAACCTATTGAGGAATTATACGAGTGATATTTTCATCACCTTTTCCCGAATAAAAAGCCTAGTTGTCAAACTAGTGGGAACAATAATTATATATCTTGAATAAAATGGCTTATGCTTGTATTACTTTGAAGAATGGCCTTTTCTCTTCCTTACAACAATAAAGGCCTTTTTTCTTAATAAAAATGTATGCTCTCTCTTATTTATAAATTTTGTGTATCAAAGGATGTCTTCATATCTTTGGGGTGAAAAACATTATATATATATATATATATGAAATTCTCTTTTCCAGAATCAGCAAACTGAATATCGATCAACTAAAAACAAACAAAACTAATAACATAACTAAAAGCAACCAATGAGCAAACATCAAGAGATAGAGGGACCAAGTCTTCTCAAGTATGGCAGTCGGATCATTAGGGAATTTAAATGCTCCCACTTTGTAAAGGTATCTTCTATTGTTGAGAACTCAAGCTAGAAATGACCTCCACATCTATCTTCTTCAATTTCTTACCTTATAGGAAATACCTCGAACACCTTTAGACCTAACCCCTCTTTTGCCGATTTCTTCAAGTGGCTTAATTCCAACCATTACACTGCTAAAGCTACATGGGACTGGATTAGAAATAGACTACCTTCTATGGATTGGTTCCATTTGGTTTGGACCAAAAAATGGAATTCCCAGGCATGCTTTCATTTTCTGGCTCCTCTGTAAAGACAGATTGGCCACCTACGAGAGAGTAGCCTCTTGGGGCAAGCCCACCCCCCTTAACTGTATGTTTTGCAGCTCTAGCATGGAAAATACCAACCACCTATTCTTTGCGTGCGGCTTCTTCTCGAAAGTTTGGAAAGCTATCCTTCAACAAAATCTTACAAAAAGAAACACCTTCCAATAGCATCAAGAGCTCTTATGGGCTAGTCAATCCCTCAAGGGTAATACCTTCCAAAAGAAAGTTTGAAGATTCTCCATGGTATTACTATCTACTACATTTGGCAAGAAAAAATAATAGGCTTTGGAAGAAGAAATCTCAAGATCATCATCGCCTTACTCACTTTATCGAAAATGCAGTTCAAATGAAGGTTGCCTCTTGGAGAAACACTCCAAACTCTTTTCAAAACTGGGAGATTTTCATGTCCTGGAACTTTAGCCGGTTTATTTGTTTTCCTAGCTCTAGCTAAGTGATTTGATTTTTTTCATTTTTGTCTTGCCTCTTCTGGCTCTTCTTTCTTTCTTGTTGCTATGTTTCTGTCCCCCCTAGGGGTTTTATAAATTCTTAATTACCCAAAAAATGTATTCTAAATATACAGCCATAAAAACCAAGCTTAAAGGGAGTTCAAAATGGATTTACCTATGTGACACTAATCAAACTTCCTATTTTTCACCCATATTTTGTTGCATTCCTACCAAATGTAGTATATTATAGTTTCTAAGTCAAGTTCTTAGGATTAAGCATGAAAAGTGTTATTTATGTCTTGCATTCTTGAGCCAACTCTCACCCAAACCATTTTGGGCAATTTTGGGGGTCTACCGATCTTCACTTAGACCTGGAAAACCTCCTCTTCTATTGATCAATCAGTACAAGAAGTTTCGAAGCTTTTGGAGAAAGTAAAAATGGCTTATCGACACTTATGTGTTCGATCGGCACTTAAGGAGTGCAATTAGCTATATTGGTGACCTTGTAAACATTCAACTTTCCTATGCCTTATTTACTGCACCAGGAGTTATTGTTCGTGATCCGAATAATAATTTGGAATATCATAATCTTTTTGATGCCTTGGTTGATGCACATTTTGTGGCTCTTAAGAGAGCAGGCAGACCAAATTTGGACATCATTGTATCAAAGAGTGGTTGATCGTTTGAGGGTGGTAATGCAGTAACCTTGGACAATGCAAGCACTTACTATAGGAATCTGATTAATCATATAAGGGGAGGGACTCCAAAGAGGCCCAGAAGGGCTATTGAAACTTATTTGTTTGCCATGTTCAATGAGAACCTGAAGTATGGGGTAGAGACCGAGCAAAATTTTGGCCTATTCTACCCCAATAGGCAGCCTAAGTACCAACTCACTTTCAACTAAGGTACTAACCAATTGAAAAAAAAAAGGTGTAATAGAAAGGTTAGTTATCTATCTTGAATAAGAATGGCTTGTGCTTAGCTCGTATCTAACTTATTGAGGAATTATATGAGTGATATTTTCATCACTTTTGCTCGAATAAAAAACCTACCTATCAAACTAGTGGGAACAATAATTCTATATCTTGAATAAAATGGCTTATGCTTGTATTACTTTGAAGAATGGTCCTTTTTTTTGCCTACGACAATAAAAGCCTTTTTTCTTAATAAAAATGTATGCTCTCTCTTATTTATAAATTGTGTATCAAAACCTGTTTTCATATCTTTGTTGGGTGAAAAGTATTATATATAAATGAAATTGTTTTTTAGAGAATTAGGGACATACTTCTTTAAGCCAAACTAGGAGCAAACTGAATACAGATCAACTGACAACAAATAAAACCAATAACATAAATAAAAGCAACCAATGAGTAAACATCAGGAGATAGAGGGACTAAGTCTTCTCAGCTATGACAGTCGTATCATTAGGGAATTTGAAGGCTCCCACTTTGTAAAGGTATCTTTCATTGTTGAAAACTCAAGCTGGAAATGGCCTCCTCATCTATCTCCTTCAATTTCTCACCTTATGGGAAATACCCTATACACCTTTAGACCTAACCCCTCTTCTTTTGCCGATTCCTTCAAGTGGCTTAATTCTAACCACTACACTACTAAAGATATGTGGGACTAGATTAAAGATAGATTGCCTTTTGTAGATTGGTTCCATTTGGTTTGGAACAAAAAATGGACTTCTTAGGCATGCTTTCATTTTTTGGCTCCTCTATAGAAACAGATTGGCCACCTACGAGAGACTAGCCTTTTGGGGCATGCCCTACCCTAGTAACTACATGCTTTGCAACTTTAGGATGGAAAATTCCAACCACCTATTCTTTGTTGCAGTTTCTACTAAAAAGTTTAGAAATTTATCCTTCAGCAAAATCTTATAAAAAAAGACACCCTCCCACAGCATCAAGAGCTTTTATGGTATAGTCAATCCCACAAGGGCAATACCTTCCAAAAGAAAGTTTGAAGAATCTCCATGGCTGCTACTATTTACTACATTTGGCAAGAAAAAAATAGTAGGCTTTGGAGGAAGAAAGCTCGAGATCATCATCGCCTTACTCATTTTTATAGAAAATGCAGTTCGAATGAAGGTTGCCTCTTGGAGAAACACCCCAAACTCTTTTCAGAATTGGGAGATTTTAATGTTCTGGAATTGCAACTGGTTTATTTTTTTTCCTAGCTCTAGATAAATGATCTGCTTGTTTTCATTTTGGTCTTGCCTCTTTTGGCTCTTCTTTCTTTCTTGTTGCTATGTTATTGTCCCCCCTAGGGGTTTTATAAATTCTTAATTAGCCAAAAAAATGTATTCTAAATATACAACCATAAAAACCAAGCTTAAAGGGAGTTCAAAATGGATTTACCTATGTTAGACTAACCAAGCTTCCAATTTTTCACCCATCTTTTGTTGCATTCCTACCAAATGTAGTATATTATAGTTGCTAAGGCAAGTTTTTAGGATTAAGCTTGAAAAGTGTTACTTGTGTCTTGTATTCTTGAGCCGACTCACACCCAAATCATTTTGGGCGCTTTTGGAGGTCTACCTATCTTCACTTAGACCTAGAAAACCCCTTCTTCTATTGATCAATTAGTACAAGAAGTTTTAGAGCTTTTGGAGAAAGTAAAAAATGGCTTATCGGCACTCATGTGTTTGATCAACACTTAAGGAGTGAAATTGGCACTCGAGTGCTAGAATCCCCCTATCTTTGTGTGTCGATCGGCACTGGGTCCCAGTTTGCGGTTTTCACCTTTTTTTTTATTCATATTTTAGAGGTCTAGAATATTAAATAATGTATTATTGTAAGAGAAAGAAAGATAGAGAGCGGTAGAAACTATTCCTGTCAGGCCCTGAATTTCCAAGAACCCGAGGCGCGAGGGAAACGAACAAAAAAAAGAAAGAAATGAAGTACAATCACGTGCATTTCAAACACTAATTCAATTCACTGTTCGATTACAATCCATAAGGCCTTGCCCATTGTTTCATAACAACAAATAAACATAAAATAGTTTGGGGTTTATGCCCTAACACAATATCAAAATATGCCCCACGGGCCCAAGGTCTCCATAACTCATGTCTCCTCTATGCTCTAAGACTTCCTCGAGTCTCAAGTCTCTGGAGTGTCGTCTGTAATATGGTGTCCCATGAATGGGTCAGCTCAATTGCTGGTACAATGTAATGCTAATGCAAGAAACAAGATTAAGGCGTGGCATGTGCAAAGTGTACATTTATCTCTAAATGCTTTCCAATATAATGTAATGAAAGTATGCATGACACATCCATGAACTCAATGCCACACCCATGTCTCCTTTACGGGCCTCGCCCCAATGGATCAGAGTACCAATTCCTTTTACGGGCCTCCCTCGATGGATCTAGGTACCAATGTAATGGCCAATTTTGGGTTTTTCACCATAGGATCTACACCCTCATAATGCATAGCATCGCGTGCTCAACTCACACCATGTGTCCAAGGAATTCACCCTATGCCAATATGCCATGCATTTGTCACACAACAACATAATCTCAATGAAGCATGCTTTAAACGATATACCATATTCAAAGCAGCAATAATATTTAAATCACCAACTTATTCCACATGAATATATCTCATACTATCAATCTAATCACATGGCTACAATCACATTCATCACTTTACCAATTCTCATAATAATTCCCAAACAACTGTTAAGCAAATAAATCAATCAATTCACCCATAAAATATCCCTAAACTTAACCGCATTTCTTACATTAGCAAAACATCATACCTAATGGGTCGGTCTTAACCCAAGGAGTCATACTTGTAGCGTAGCGGAACTAACAATCAAAATGCAGAAGGTCAGACCACCCTCTCTTTGCCTATCAGTGTTCCTAAAATCATGAAATACCACTCAGTTCAATTGCTACTTGATTTATGCTATTCAAAAAATTTTATGTCTTTATTTTATGAGTTTCTATTTTTTCAAATTAAACTCTACTGTTGAGTCTGGAACGTCGAAGAAAGTTGGTTTGGGCTTTCGCAGAATTTAATTTGGACATCTGAGCTAAAAAGGGCAAAACGGTCATTTTGTACTTTTTCAGGTCCTTACATCTCGATGCCTCTTTTCATAAATAGGACTCCACGGTTGAGTCCGAAATGGTTGAGATAATAAAATTTTACTATTTGTTTACTTAAATCGGAGTTCATTTGACGGCATTTTAACTCAGGGGCATTTTGGTAATTTTTAATGTTACTGCGAGTCTTTTAATTTTCAGGACCTCGTCTTGTATCACAGACCTCACCGTTGGTCTCAAGAGGTCCAAGATAGTCAGAATACATATATGACTTGTCTAATTTAGGCTCCGGGCCATTTCGAGGTATTTAATTTAATTAAATTAGTTTAATTTAATTAAATGAGATTAAGTATAATATATATATATATATATATATATTGGGGGCATAAAAGGACACTGGATTGTCCTGTCCAAACCGGTTCCATGTGCCTCCCCCACACGCACTGCCCTGGTTCGATTCCCTCTAACCCCCTTTTTCTTTTTCTTTTTCTTTTTCTTTTCCCTTTCATTTCTTTTAATTGTTGGGCCCAAAACCATTTTAAATAAAACAGGCTCAATGTTTTAAATGAAACAGGCCCAACCTCAGCACAAGTCACCCATCGTCTTCTTCGGTTTTTCGGTGGAGACTTAGCACTGTTTCGTCGCCATTTCTGTCGACGACGAGGGATTTTTGACCATTTTCCGACCAAAAATTAATGTTGTTTTCCTCCTTTTTCCTTAAGGATTCCACCCCTAACCTTAGTTTTTCATTTCAGCTACCAAAACCTCACAAATAGAGGGTCAAACTCGCCACAGTCGACTTTTCGACTGATTGTGTTTTCATGATTTTAGGTTCAGTTTTCAACTGGTTTCACTCCTATTTCATTCCAATGGATTTCTGCACCATCTATGAATGTTTCGCCATCATTTAAATAAGGTTTTAAGCATAAAACTAAAGCAAACTGAATTATCCTATGGGACCTGCAACTGCGAATATCTCGGTCATCTTTCAACCTTTTAACTTGGTTCTTTTTGCAAAATGATCTACATCTTATATACTACAAAGCCCTAAAATCAAATCAAATTAACATGCTTCAAAACTTAAAAACCAGAATTGAATTGCTTACCACTTTTCTGAGTTTTTCTCTCTCTTACCGTGTGCCCTCTTCTCCTCCCTGGTTCAAGCTTAGTTCAAGCTTCTCTTAATGCTCACTACTCTCTAACTCAACCTCTTTCTTTCTTTCTGTCTTCTTTTCTCACCTAACGAACACATATACATATACACTAAACATACTCTCTCTCTCTCTCTCTCTCTCTATACGAATTGGTCTGCACACACTTAACCTATCTAACCTACACACATATAGAACACACTTACACACACTACCAACCACTCACTTACACCCAACAGTGTCCATATCCATGCCTCGAGTGTTGCACACTCAACCCCCACACACACACAACTGCACACAGTACTCACACACATACCCACGTGCACACACATCTGATATATATTTATATATATATATATATACATATACACATATATGGTTAAATACTTACCCATATATATACATATATACACAACATAAAATTTTATATTCATGTATACATGCACGCTTCACCATTCACACACATCAAAAATAATAATAATAATAATAAAAAAAAAAAATTTTCATTCCAAATTTTTTTTTTTTCCGAGTCTTTACAATTCCTAGACATTTGTGAGTAGGTTTTAACACACCGTTTTTTATTTTTCTTTTTTTGATAGTAGATCTTTTACTATGCTTCAGTCATGGACGTATGTTATTTGTCGAACCACGTATATTTGGTGTTTTCTTATTTTTAATGTGCTCATTTTTTTTCACTTCGCTATTTCGTTTCTCGCTTTTGTTTCACATAAAATTGGTATCAAAGCTTTAGTTATGGCTACTGCAAAATACGAAGTAGAGAAGTTTGATGGTCAAAATACTTTTGGCCTTTGCCGCATCAAGATGTGTGCTTTGTTACAACAACAAGGTTTGGTGAAGGTTTTGGATGGTATGTTTCCAACAACATTGATTGCGGAGCAAAAGATCGAGATATAAGAATATGCGCATAGGTCTATTCGGTTATCTATTTCTAATGGAGTCTTGCGTGAGGTAGGAGATGAAGAATCCACCTCTGGACTTTGAAAAAAGCTAGAGAATTTATACATGAAGAAGTCGCTCACCAACAATTTGTATTTGAAGCAATGGTTATATACCCTCAAGATGAAAGAAAGTATGTCCATTAATGAGTACCTTGATGAATTTAATAAAATCATCATGGACCTAAAGAATATTGATGTTAAGATTGAAGAGGAAGACCCAGCCCTAATTGTTTTGTGTTTATTGCCTGATTCTATTGAGACTTTTGCAAATTCCATGTTATATGGAAGGGATACCATCTCTTTAGTAGATGTTAAAGCATCTTTAAACTCGAAAGAGTTGAGGACTAAGTGAAATGGGAAAGGAAGTGATTATTTACAGGCCAAAGGTCTGTTTATGAAGGGTGGTTCAAAGTTCTCCAATAATAAAGGCCGACCTAATGAAAGGGGCTCTAGTAATGGTAATAGAAGAGGTCGAGGCTGAGGCTGATACAGAGGCCAAGGTGGATCTAGAGGTCGATTACAACCTAGAGCATCCAAAAGTGAGATTGAATGTTACTATTGTCAAAAGTTTGGGCACTACAAAATCGAATGTCCTAAGTTCAAAGAATAAGGAGGAAAGACGAATGTTAATTTTGCTAATGTTGCCAGTGTTGCACAAGAAATTGTTGAGGTTAAAAATAATGTCCTTTCAATTACTATTTCTGATAATCACTCCAAGTAGGAGTGGATTCTTTATTCGGGTTGCTCTTATCATATGATCCCTAATCAGGATTGGTTTGTCACGTATGATGTAATTAATGGTGGTTCAATCTTAATGGACAACAACATTGCTTGTAAGACAGTTGGGATAGGTACAATTTGAATTTGTTTGAATGACAAAATTGTGAGGATTTTGACAAATGTAAGGCATATGCTAGACTTGAAGAAAAATCTGATTTCTTTGGGCAGCTTGGACTCCAATGGTTACATGTTTTCCGCTGAAGGTAGAGCTATGAAGGTTTGCATGGGGTCTTTCGTTGTGATGAAAGGTAACAACGTTATTGACCTTTATGTTCTTCAGGCAGTACAATTGTTGGTTTTGCAAGTGTTTCATCTTCATCTTCAATTGATCCAAATTTAGATACCACCATTTGTGGCATATGTGATTGGGTCACATGAGCGAAAGGGGTATTACAATTATGAACAAATAGGGTTTTCTTTGTGGACAGTCTGTAGGAAAGCTCAACTTTTGTGAGCATTGTGTTTTTGGAAAACAGAAAAGGGTGAAGTTCAGTACCACGATTCATAGAACCAAGGGTACAATTAACTACATCCATTCAGATCTTGAGGTCCTGCAACCATCCCATACTAGGGTGGTGCTCGGTATTTTCTTTCTTTCATTGATGATTATTCAAAGAAAGTTTTGGTATATTTTCTAAAGCACAAGAATGAGATGTTTGCTACATTTAACCAGTAGAAAGTCTTGATTGAGAAGCAAATAACGAAACAAGTCAAACGGCTTAGAACATACAACGACATGGAATTTTATGATGGAGAGTTTAATAAGTTCTGTTAGAATGAGGGAATTGCAAGGCACTGCATAGTTCATGGCACTCTCCAGCAAAATGGAGTCGTAGAACGGATGAACAAAACTCTTATGGAAAGAACTCGTTGCATGCTCTCAAATGTCAGGATGTCTAAGGAATTTTAGGTTGAAGTCTTCAATACAACTTGTTATTTGGTGAACCGTTCTCCTAATATTGCTATTGAAACTAAAACTCTTAATGATGTATGGTCTGGTACACCTACTGATTATTGAAATTTGAAAATATTTGGTTGTCCTCCTAATTATCATGTGAATGACATTATGCTTAAGCCTAGGGCCAAAAAGTTCATATTTATTAGATATGTATAAGGGGTCAAAAGATATAGATTGTGGTGTACTAATCCTAAGTCACCTAAGTTAGTTATTAGTATGGATGTTCCTTTTGACGAATCTGTTGTGTTTCACCTGAGAAAGGAGTTCAGTGATGTTTTAGGGAATAAACAGAGTTATAGAAAGGAGGTGGAGCTACAATTTAGGGCTTTAGAGAGAGTGGAAAATGGAACTCAACTACAACCTATTGTTTCTACACATAGTTCTCCCTTAAACTCTAGTGCAGAAGAACAACAATATAGCATTCCAACTGGTAGAGAAAGGAGACAGATTAAGCCACCTCAAAAATTTGGGTATACAGATTTGGTTACATGTGCACTAAACATGACAGAGGATATTGTAGTGCAAGAGCCTTCCACTTATTCAGAAGTTGTCATAAGTAATGAGTATGTACGGTGGATGGTGTCCATGAATGAAGAGGTTGAATCTCTTCAAAAGAACCAGACATAGGATTTGGTGAAATTGACCGAGGGTTTGATGGAGATTTGTTATTTGTGTCTTGCATTCTTAAGCCAACTGTAACCTAAACCATTTTGGCCTCTTTTGGGGGTTTACCGATCGAAACTTGGACCTACAAACTTCAAGACGTACCTTCATTTCCCGTTCAAAGCAATGAGGACAATATATCCAAAAATAATATAACCAATAATAACAACAATGATATTGAACAAATATTACATAGGTCGCCAAGAAGTATTAGAGTATATCATGTAACTATAGATTAAGTTTCCTTTCTATTCCTCTTATGTCAAATTCCACACTCCAAAAAACTTAGTTTGTCTACCGCCCCCCTGAAAGTCTGACTTTTCACGAGCTATTAACTTGTTGGAAATCATGTAGAGGGATACAACTAGTGTAACACCCCGACCTAATTTATTAATAATTAGTTCGCTAATTATTAATTAGTACCGATTTAAGAAATGATTAAGAAAATTGATCATAATCTCTTGGCGGTCACGATAAACCAATAAAATGATTAAACATATCTGGAGAAGAGGGTGTAATGCTCAAACCTAATTATCAATTAATTAGGTGAAATAATGTCATTTTAGCACTGACGAAACTCGAATTAGCTAACTACAGAAATCCGAAATAAATAATAAACGACACGGAGCCTGTGACACTGAAGATAACTGAAATACGAAACTCTTGGAACAAACTGCATCGAAAAAGAAGCTATGGAATGAAAGTTAGGTAGGAAACATTGAAACTAAATTAATGCGCAGCCAAACAGCGCCTAAGCCCAAAATATGGAAAATGGTCAAAAGTGAGGCCAAGGGGAATTGAACCCTTGACCTATGGAGGGAAAGAAATTTTACTCAAAAAAATTAACAGGTAGGCTGCCAACACCTTTGTGCCTATACATGCAATAGAAATGTATATGAACACAATCTAACCAAGTCTGCCACCCAAGTTGGCCAATGGCCTTGCATGTAAACCCCACATGATTGGCTTGCATCAGCCCACATCAGCCCTATGATCCCACTGATTCTCTGATATATACATCTAGATATAGAGATGTATATGTATAGGTATGTATAATAATATATATATATATGTACTCACCTTGGGACCTTCAAAATGGGGGCTATTTGTAAAAGAGATCAGAACTGTTATAGAGGGTGGGCAGGTCTGTTAGGGTGAGAGAAATAATGAGAAGTGAGGTTGCATGTGTGAACTTGTGTATGTGAACAAGTATGTATAACCATGGTGTGAGATGGCATCTCCATTGGTGGTGCACAAGGGAAGAAGGAACTGAGGCACGACTGAAGGTCAGAGGTGCCAAGGAACTGAACCACCAAAGATTAGAACTGAGCATGGGGGAAGGAAGCCCACTGCTTAAGAGGTAAACACCCAAAACTGCAAAAATTTCCTGTTTAAATTTTAGGTCTGTTTCTGATAGTTTTTGTAATACCCCAAAAATCCGACATGACCCAAATTACACCCCGGCTCAAGGAAAATACATTATCTGACGTTAATAAATTAAAATAAATTATTAATGGAGACCCAAAATTAATAAAATAAAAATAAAAATATGAATATCATCTGAGACATGAACGGGCATCCAAAAATTGGTAAAATAGATAATAGTGAACCGAGCCCCGGCTTTATGGGAATTTTATCTACCTACGCCGATTTAATATTTTTGAAATAAAAATATTAAATATATATATATATATATCAGATTGTATATATGTATATATTATTTTAGGAAGCTAGCAGGCCACACATATATATATAAGAGCAGCCGAAGCTACTGGACAAATTGACCGAAAAAGGGGATGCCTTATGTGTATCTATATATATATATATATAATACGTATATAGAAGGGACATATATTTGTAGAAGCTTCTTGAAGAAACTAGAAACAAAGAAAAGAAAAGAAAGATGAGAGAGAGAGAGAGAGAGAGAGTCGGTGAAATAGCAGAATTTGAGGAGATTTGGAAAATTCTAGATTGGGCTCCCACCGACACACATATCTACATAGATCTATATATATATCTGTAGGAAAAAGAGAAGGAAAAGAGAATTTCTAGAATTCTCTAGCAGTGCAGAGACATATATATGTGGGTGTGTAAGCCGTGCAGCAGGTGATATATTTTTGTGTGTAGCGGTGTAAATTGTTGGGGTCTCTTGTCAAATGGAGGATTCTGCCGTGAGACTTTTGAGGATTGAAGGTGATTGGATTTGATTTGTTTGTGGTTTGAATTGAGAGAGAGAGGAATTGTAGAAGGGAAGAAAGTAGCAGCAAGCGGAGCTGCTGTTGTAGCAGCAATCGGGGCTGCTATTGCAGCACATGCTGCGATAGTTAAGGAAGCAGCTGATGGTCGATTTCCCTGTTTGTGATGGTCTCTGTCGAGGACTTGTTGATCAGATTCCGTGGCTGGTGTGTGCTCAGGCAGTAACAGAAGCAGCTGTGAAAGCCAAACGGCAGTAGAGGGACAGTAGTACAGAGTGACAAAATGGGATTTCCTTTGTTTCTGCCTCTTCCAATTGAGAACAGGAGTGGCTGCTAGCGTTGGAGTAGGGTAGAGGTTGAGAGATTTCAACTCAAGAAATCTTGACTTTCTTCTTCTCTAATAATCAGTCCAATTTGAACTTAGGTATGAACTCTATGTCTCTAAATTTACAATCCGTAATGGAATTGTGTTGGCTGTTGGAAAATTTGGAAATGGGTGATTTTGTTCGGCTACTAGGAAAGCTAGAATATAGTCTCAGCTATTGAATGGAATTTCGCTTGGAAAAGTTGGTGATTTCCTTGATTCATGTACTTAGTGATGGGTTCCTCTGTTTCTACCACTCCAGTTGAGAAACAGAGGTGAACATCAGGTGGATTGGGGAACCTGCTGTGATTGAAGGTGGAAGATGGCTCGGCTAGAAAACAGTTTCTCCAATTTGGAGAGAGTAACGTCGGGATGGTGCAGGTGAGTTCCATGCTGCTGATTGAAGAAAAAAGAAAGCTAGAATCTGACTTCTGAATTGGGATTTTGATATGATTTTAGTGCTACTATTACTGTCTGTTTTGATTAATGAGAAAATAGAGGGAAATCAAGGGCTATTGATTAAACCATTGAGCTGCATTGTCTTGGTGCGTAAGGGATGATTCTGAGTCAACGCCCGGAGCTAAAGATGAAGCTCTGAATTCTTATTTTTCCAAATGGTTTCGTGGAGCCTGGAAATTGTCAAAAGGTGGAAATTACTAAAGTAGATCTTGAGGTGAAGCCAAAATTGGGGATATGTCAAGTATGTTCAATTTCTCTCTGTTTTGGAACTTTGTTGTTGTGATGGACTGTTGTTATTAATGGAGAGGTATTTGATATATGCTGGTTATTTATGAAAGTGAAGAAGAGTTACTGTTAAATTGTAACCCTTTAGTGCAATTGTCATAAACCCATGTGGTATGAAATCCAGAACTAGAAGGGAAAGTTCTTCAATATCTGATGGATGGGATGATAAAGGGACAGAATCTGTCAGAATCATCAAGTGCTTGGAAAAAGGGCTGAAGAAGCTGATGAAACTGGATTTAAAATGGTTGGCCAACTCGATCAACTTGCCGGTGTGTTTTCTTCAACTGCTGAACTGTGGACTGAAGATCAATCTCAAACTTTGGATGCACAAGAATTTGGTTCATGCTGAAGCGTAATATTCAGGTGAGTAACTCGGACTCCTAACTTGGTGTATATTTTCTGTACTATCTAAACTTGTATACTGAACTGCTTTATATGTTGAACTGTTTATACATTGAACTGTTTTAAATGCATATGCTTTCATGCATACCTATTGATCTGCATTACTTGTGGCATGAGTTTGTTCTATCCTGCCTTCTGATATATCCTGTTGATTCTGTTGAAGTTTGTTGTTCTGTTACCTATCCTTTAGAGTCTGCTCTGATTCTGTTTGTCATGTTGAGTCTTATCTAGGGCCCACTACGGGATTGAGTATATCAGTAGATGGATAACTGACTCTGTGGGACGCCCAGAACTCAGCATCCGCTCAATCCTATCTGATCTGTTCCGCTCTGATACCGACCCCAACCGGAGGTGTGCGATATGAGGCCCTCCATGTAAGGGGGTGGATGGGAAGTAATGCCATCCCACATCGTCTGGGGAAGGTTCAGGCACTTTGAGCTGTATCCATTCTATTTGAGTTGTATACGTTCTATTTGAGCTGTATCTGTTCCGCTCTGATACAGACCTCAGCCGGAGGTGTGTGATATGAGGCCCTCCATGTGAGGGGGTGGATGGGAAGTAATGCCATCCCACATCGCCTGGGGAAGGTTCAGGCACTTTGAGCTGTATCCATTCTATTTGAGTTGTATACGTCCTATTTGAGCTGTATCTATTCCGCTCTAATACCGACCTCAGCCGGAGGTGTGCGATATGAGGCCCTCTATGTGAGGGGGTGGATAGGAAGTAATGCCATCCCACATCTCCTGGGGAAGGTTCAGGCTCATTCGTTGATATACCGTTGTTTGATTGGTATTCAGTATTGATCCATTTTATTTGGTTCTATGTCGATCTGATTTGTTCTCTTGCATTACGTTGTTTTACTTGAGCTGCATTGAGCATGCATATATATATATGAACTGGTTTTGAAACCCATGGCAGGAACCTATGTTACTCACTGAGCTTGTTTAAGCTCATTCCATTTATTTAACATTTTTCAAGATACATCTCCATTGGACTAGAAAGCACAAGGATATGTCACTAGTGGATTGAGAGACATTCCCAAGTGAGGATCTGATGGCAATAATATGTAGAGACTTGGGTTCTAATGGAATAATCTTGGCTATACAGGTGAGCGTGATGATATAGTTGACTTTATTCATATGTAATAGATAAGTAGGGACATGGCTCATGGTAATGGTACTCTGGAGGAATTTGATATGCTCTGTGTTATATATCTGTTATGGATGTGCTCTGTGATTAGAATTATTAGCTGTTTGGTTATAGACTTGCTCTGTGGTACATACTTATGTGGTATATAGTTGAGTTGCGTTCCCGAGATAAAAAGGTTTTAATTTTCACTGTTCTGACCCTACATTTGGAATGCAACTCGTCGTAAGGTTCAAAAAATTGCCTTTGGTTGGTCGCATTGTCGGTCAGAGACTGGCAAGGCGGCTAACTGGCATCACATCTTCAGCATCCGCGTAGGGTAGGGTGCGGGATGTGACAGTTTTGGTCCATATAAACTATATATATAAACTCCTGTGAGGCTTAGGACTGTTATAGAATAACTGAGAGGGTCGGATAGGCTTGAAAACCCCAAAAATCGTGAATAGACCTCCATTGATGACCTCAAGTTGCAGGTCTGAAACAACTGCCATAAAACATGTTTTTAACCGTCAAAACCTGATCTAGACTCTTCTAGGATCTCAAATATCACCATCTGCGACCTAGAAACCCAAGTTTAGACCCTCAAAACCGAAGCTATTACTTTCGGCCATGAAACCCAAACTCGAAATTAAGCCCCTAAACTGAAATATGTAAATGATGAATTGAAGCCCCTGTTTCAAGGATCACAGAGAACCAAACCTCGTGCAATTTGGTTGAGAAATGGGGCCACACGACCGAACTGAAAACCTGCACAATAATGTGTGAAACAGAGCTCCATGCATGGATTCGAAGCTCAAAACCAATGCCAAATTGTTGGCATCACTTCCAGAAACCGTTTGGAACCAATACCTGTTGAAAACCGTGCTTAAAATAGCACGAAATTGAGAAAGACCGAACCTGAAATTAGGCCAACATTGGGGCATTCGATGGGGAAGACGGAGTCGACTCGGTCGAGTTGACCGAGTCATGCCGAGTTGAGGAACGGCCACTGTGTTGATGCTACGCCGTTTTGGGTTTGAAAGGTTTTAAATTTAAAACTGAAATCGGCCTGTTTGGTTACGGGCTTTAAAAATTGAAATCAGGATTGGGCTTAACCCAAACCACGGATAGGGGCCAAAATTTGGGGTTAACAGGGATATCTTATCTCGGTTCCCTGAAGGACAGTGAACCGGTTGGTTCATACTGTTTTGGACCGGTTCAAATTCTTGAACCGATTCAAATTCTTGAACCCTAAAAGCAATGGGTCTGAACCCTAAATTTATAAAATTCTATTTTGACCCCTAAATGTCTTCTGATATTACGGTTTAACCCCCAACAGTTCTGAATATTATACAGCGGCCCAAATTTTGGAAAAATTGTGCAATTAAGCCCCTGGAAAAATCATTAAATAATAAAATAATTATTTTATTATTTTATGAAATAGAAAAAAATTACAATTTTACCCCTAGACACTAAATACGTCAAACGAAGTCCAAATAAATTAAATAAATAGTGTATTTTCACTATTTCAAGCATTCCGGACTCAATGGTGGAGTCCGATTTGGGAAATTAAGTCCCGAAAAATACAGATACGTAGAATGTAAATGATTGTACTGCCCCTGATGATACCCAAGGCCAATTAAACACAAAAGATAGTCCAATTTAGCTATGTCAGACACTCTGGACCTAATCGTGAGGTCTATTATATGAATTGAGGTCTCAAAAATTTAGCTGTGGCATATGAAATTACCAAAACGCCCCTAATGCCGTACGAAACCCAAATAAAGTCCAAATTGGGCAAAATTGATACCAATAGAAGCCCAAATACTTGTGGACTCATGTATATGATTAAATGATGAATCGGGGTCAGAATTTTAAGAAACGTAAAATGACCAAAATACCCTTGAGCACAGTAAGTGCAAAGTAGAGGTCGAATAAAGGTCAATCTGATTTAATAAATTATTACAAGCATAATTATAAAAATCAAAGTGCTAAATATGACTCCGGAACAGTCAACGTATAAAATGAGAAATGACCGATGTGTCCCGATGATCAAAAGCAGATACCAAATGAAGTCCAAAAGACTTAAAACTTTATATATACAATACATGGACTATTCTGAGGACCGTGACAAGGTCCGGGGCAAGAATGTCAAAATTATCATTTTGCCCCTAAGGGCAAGTAAGTGCTTAATTGACAACGACTACAGTCGAAATGACTTAAAATATTATTCAGACAGCTACTAAGCCTGTTTAAGGAATTTAATAACATAAGTTGAAACCCGGTGAGTGGGTAATAGGCCAATGAACTTAATTAGGCCATCTGATAGACTCCTAAGATGATGAATAAGACATGAATGAATGAATTCTGATCTGTCTGTAATTAATGATGATTATTCAGGCTATGCAAGGATATGCCTGAAGTATCTAGAGGTTATCAGAGTATTTGCAAATGGGAAATGCAATACTAAGAAACCGAAGTAAGTAAAACCTGGACTTTGTTATGTGGTATTTCCTTAGCCATGTCACATTTCTTTCTTCATGCTGCCACATTGTACTCCATTATCTGATATGTCTTGATCTCCACAATTGATATTGTTCTATCTTGTGGACTTGATGAGTGATTGCATGTCGATACCCTGATATGATTTATACGTAATTCTTTGATGCTTGAATACTGAACCGTACATGTTATATGATAAGAAAAGTACTACCCCACAACTTGTGAAATTATCTATGCATGACCTGATCTTTCTGTGGTAGTACTTGACTCGTTACACACTTCAGCCCTTAGGGGCAAGATGCTGACAGTCTACACGTGGTTGTGAGCGTCACATCGCACAACCGGGCTACTCGTGGGTGTGAGCGTCACTTCGCACGATCGACACGTAGTCATACAGGGCATGACGTACGACTGAGTCCTGGAGGACACAAAAATTTGATAGCGCTGTGCTGTAAACACGAAAGGGTACGCCGGGCCCTAACAGATAGCATCTAACAGATAGTTTCTCTTTATCTCTTACATGACATGCTCTTGATTTTTGATATGCTATATATCTTTGAGCACCGTTGATATTGTATTCCTTGGATCCTTGATATGCTTGTGAACTTTTCCTTAGAATACCCTTGTTGTACTATTCGACATGATGACATGCCTATGTAGACGTTTTCTGATTTTGGCAGCATATGATTGGCTATCCCTTGTTATGATTTTATGTAGCCATTTTGGGATATGCCCATAGGACCTAAGGGTCATTTCCATCGATTTATACATTGGTGACTGGCTATTGTGACTTCTATCATGTCTTCTGTTCTGACATGCACTGATTGGTATTTGTTCACTACTTACCTTTTTGAACTAATCTTGACCCATAATAGAGGAAGGGATTTTACTTACTGGGCTTTGTTAGCTCACCCTTATTTATAACCATTTTTCAGGTAGCTTATGACGGAGGATATGCAGTGAGATAGCTAGTGGAACTAGTGAAGCACAAATGATTCACACTGACGATATGAACTCCAAGTCAAGTCGACTACGTGCTCTGTAAGGTTAAGTTCATAATTTGTATTAGAATATTACATCATTAGTGATGAGGTTAGCCTAGTATGTCGGATCACTATGATTAAGTGGTACTTGGAGACATTCTGATTATTGATCATTGGAGACGAGTTGATTAGCTGAACTGTATTGGTATAACTTCCGTTTTAAGAAATTCATTGATATAAAATGGATGCATTAGAGCATGTATATTGATACTTTAGAGATAATTGATGATTAATTTTAGACGTGCTCTGATGTGTTTGGATGAATTGCATTTCAATTTAAAAAGTTTTAATTTCTGCTGTTTTGGCCAACTGGCATCACGTCCTCGGGATACGCGTAGGGTGGGTTTCGGGTCGTGATAACTAGGATATCTATCAAGGTCCCAAAGTGTCACGCCCTGAATTTCCACTAACCCGAGGGTGAGTGTAAACAAACTAAAAGAAAATAAATTAAAGGATAATCTAAACGAATTTAACTAAACATGCATTCCTTTTCATCAATATATAAAAGCATAAAGTACATCCCATAAATATATCGTTCACATGTCATTTGGGCTTAAGCCCTTACATCTCAAAACGTGCCCCAAGGGCCAAATATACTTCTAAATCCTTTTCCTTTCTTTTTTTTTTTTGGTCAAGATCTCATCAAATCTCATGTAGTAGGGGCGTCATCTGTAATATGTCTGTAATATCTCATCACTTTTTTTCCATCCAAATGCATGTCTGGAATTAGGGATTCTGATTGGTTCTCTTATTTCAAATTAAATTAGGTTTAGGGTTACCAACAAATAAATAATGTGTGAGGTTTTCACGGAGAATTGCGAGTTTTGCACTTTAGAAAACATATTTCATGTTCATGTTGAGCACTTGGACATTTTATGAATTCTAGAGCTTGATTTTCTACTTTATAGTTTGGACTTCACATAGTCACTTATTTACAAAGGTGATTGGGATTATAAAATCTAATAGGCAATAGACCACTTAAGCAGCAACTTTATGTTATCAACCATGTGAGGCTTTTGGGCTTCTCAGCAGCAGTCTATTTCATTTGGACGAAGAGAAATGCCAGGACGATGTCTGCTAAAGGCAAAGTGAAGTCTCAGGTACCTAAAGCATATTGTTAATGTTATCTCTGCTAAAGTTGCTACTTGGAGGAACATCCCTGACACTATCATCTCACGCCATTAGTAGTTGTTGCATTTATCAGTACTATAATGCAGATTCAAGTTTGGTGTCTTCCAGCCATTTTTTATGGCAGCGAAAAAAGTCACTTTATTAAGATTTAAGTAAATTACATTTATATATATATTTTTTTTGTTGAGATTCTCCGAAAATTTTGAAAATACACTGATATTTTTCCTTAATCAAAAAAATTACAAATTTCTTCTTTAGTCTATTTTTTTTAAAATAATAAAATTGTCCTTTTTCATTTTGTGTTAAATCATCAACTCATTTAAAAACTTAAGTCTCATTATCCTTCTCATGTTGGATCAAAATGAATGAATTTGGACGGATTACGGAAAGGTTCGGTCAAAAAAGATTAAAACCATATTTAGTCCATAGTAAAATGAGTCAAAACGCGTTGGGTCAAATATGAGTTGGATCCGCAACTCAAATTTGGCCGTAAGTTTTTTTTTTATCTTTTATTTTGGTGAATTTTTTTTTATATCATTAATTGAAAACTTGATTCAGATTAATTGAAGAAACCCAACAATGTCAATTTTGAGTCCAAAAGCAAAGGTCACACAAACAGTTAAAATCAATTGATTCAGATTTGTTTGTATTTTTCCCTGCTCTCTGTTTTCATGCCAAAAGTTAATTCGGAGTATTCAGATTCAAAGATGGCTTGTGACTAAGAGCATTCACAATGAGGAATTTTTGAGTGAAGTTAGTATAATTTAATTTTTTTATTTTTATCTTCTTAATTTTGATGATAAGTGTTCAAATTTTCAAAATTCTTGGGACAATCAACGTGTTAAAACGTAAATGGCTAGCTTCCACTTGTATAATTACAAGTTGACACGTGAATTGACAAGACAACGACAGGTACAAAAAGGCCTGCAGGGCCAGCCAAGGCCGGGTTGAGAACTGGGTCGAGTCGTTGCGGGCTTCGGCCAAATTTTTAACGAGTTGGGCCAGGCCTAGTGCTAATTCCTAATGCGGGTTTGATGGCCCAAAACCCTTTTTTTTTTGTAAAATTGTGTCTTAAAAAATTCATATACTCTAAAAAAGTTATGAAAAAATAAGAAGGGTAAATTGATTCATCAATAAATAATTAACAAATAAAATATTGATATACACTAAATAAAAAATTATAAAATTTAGAATCGACAAATGATTTTTTTTTTTTGTGTAATTGATAAAGTAGTTTGAATATAAATCATGGAGACAAACATTTGATATATAGGAGGAGCTAATATTCTTTAATATTTATATGTATAATAATGATGTAAAGTATGAATTGAAAGAAAAATTAAGTAATAATAAATAATGAGAATCCTTTGAATTGAAAATTAACAAATAATTACTTTTTTCGTTAAAGGGTTGGGCTTTTAAGTGTTCAGGTTGTGGGCCTTCAGGCCATTTTTTCACCCCCAAGTTCAAGCAAATTGTGCACCGGTATGCAATGGGTATGCAGCCCATTCTTTTTACCCATTTTCACCCGGCAAATCGATTGGTATATTTAACTCAACTCATTTTTTACCCATATTTTTATTTGGTTACAAAAAATCCAGTTAATAATGGGCGGGTTGAATGGGTTGGGTTTGACTTTACCACCCTTAGTATTTTACATCAGCTCAGGTGTGAGTTGGAGCCAAATTCGAGTCACACAATGAATTATGTATTAGTATATAATAGATTAGGACAAAAGTATGGTTTTGGGGAAAGATTTTGCATGATTATTTTCATACCTCAAGTTTTTTTTTAATGAAAAAGATAGAGTAAGCATTACAATTTATATATTACAATTAAATCAACTAAACAATACAATTATAATATTATAAAGTAACAAAAGATTACACAACTTAACAATAGCAGATAGCTCTTAAATATAAACTTTAGACTAACAATTTAGTCCAACTTATCACTTAGTAAAAATAAATGCTCACATTCTTATTAGTTGTAATAGGTAAAAAGGAAATCTGAAAGTTCAAACCAAGTTATAGTTTAAAAGTGGAAACTAAATACAAAATAGGCAAGCAAGTGTTCTTGCAGCTAGCCACTAGTCTTATTTAGGATATAAATATGCTTAAATTAGAAAGAGATTTCTGGTAGAGTTCAACAATTTTAACTAAAACTAATTTGGTATTTGGGCTCTTTATTAGGGTAGAAAAGTCCAAAATGCTTCTCAGTCTCTTCAGGACCCTTCAGGTTTTCGTCAAACATGGCATACAAATAAGTCTCTATGGCCTTCCCAGGCCTCTTTGGAGTCCCTCCCTTCACATGATTAATCGAGTTCCTATAATAAGTAGCTGCATTATCAACAGTTGCTACAGAACCCCCAGCCGATGGCCAACCACTTTCCGATACAACGATGTCCAAACTTTGTCCACCTACCTTCTCAACAGCAGAGTAGAGAGAATCCAGCAATGCACCAAAGAGATTCCGGTACTCCAATTGACCATCTAGAAAACTCACCCCTGGTGCTGTAAACAAAGCATACGGAAGCTGGATATCTTGTGTGTTGTAAATATAGATGAAGTATGGGTATACATTGGCGAGGAGTGGCGATTTAATGCTAAATAGGAAGCTGATTATGGGTTCTATGTAAGGCATCGCGCTATCACTGAAGGAGCCATTTGATGGAGGGAAGGTATCTCCAAGGAGCCTCAAATCTATTGCTGTTGAGACTTTGATCTGATCTTGTAGCCCAGCTAATGCAATAGCATTGTAAATGTTTTGGATGGCTGAAAGAAGGAATTGAACCCTTGTGTCACCAGGTTGTACTTCATTTCCTACGGCAATGTACCGTAACTTGACCTCTGCTATGTAGTTTATGACATTCTTCTGGACCCATTCTGCTGCAGCTGCATTGTTGGATGCAAGAGCTTGAAGGTCTTCATTACGGGCATCGAGGATGAGTTCTATATTTGATCCTCTAAGAGCCTGGAGAGTTGCTGTTGGATCAGGGTCATAAATTCTCATCCTACCAATATTGTTAGATTTGTAGAGCTCGACAGTCTCTTCTTTAGTAGGTAAATTGTCACCATACCCTCCAAAACAAACACCTATGGATTGTGCACCTGTATTAGATTGAGCCAAAATAAGGTTAGAATTAAGAGCTATACAATCTTTATTATAGTCTACATGGTTGTAATGGGAACCCAATGAAATAGGATTGGGCAGATACTGGAAATCTTCTTGAACTAAGGGAGCATACGTGTGTGTTTGTCAGCGGGTGTGCCTATATAGACATGTATATATATATATATATAAATGTATATTAGGCAAGCTCCTTGATTATAGACGTTTAATGTAAATACCGTATATAGTCTCTATAACATGTATATATACCAATTCTCAAGATCAATACAGACACAATTTTTCTAAATCCGTTCAATATATATAAATACATGTACCAGAATTTTGAAAGGAAGCTCACATGCATAGATAGATGATAAATATATATATATATATACAGATATATATATATATATATATAAACTGCAACTAGATATATATATATATATAGTTGCAGAAGTACCCATAACAATATATAGAGTTCTTTCGAATTTTTATATCTGGACTCAGTTTCAGAAGAATTAAGATAAATATAGTATCATACAGAATTCCAAGTTGAATGAGAGAAAATATATAACTGAACTAAGAATGTACCAGCACCACACACACACACACACACGAGAGAGAGAGAGAGAGGACCTGTTATCTTTGTTTCTAGGCTAGCCATTGTTAGCGCAAGAAGTAGCAGAATTGCAGTCATATCTATATATATATATATATATATATATATATATTAATTTCTACATAAAAATATATTATAATTTCTATTTATCTATTTTTATGGATATATTGACATTATAAAGATATGTACAATTTCATTATGAATGAATGATGTAGGATAGATTGATATCTTAAAAATAAAAATATTATTTTTATAGAGTTTTTAATTTTGATTTATTTCTAGTTTTCTAATTTAATTAGAATTACTATACAAAATATAAGAATTATTATTTTTTATTGTATTTTGATTAATATAAAAATAGTAATTTTGATTTTATAGTTAAAATAATAGTATTCTTAACTCTATAAATATGATATAATAAGTCTTTTTAGTTAACTTTTTTATTAATAAAATATTAATTTTAAATTTTATAAAATTTATTCTCTTATTTGGATCAATTAATTGTTCCCCATTGGGTTGTGGATTTCCTATTTTTGGATATTAAAATTGGTCTTATCTATTATTTGCATTTCCGTTTCACATTATTTGGTATCAAAGCGAGAACTTTCCTAGCTAGATAACAATAGGTGTAGACAAAATTATTTATCCTATGGACGACGTTCATAGAAGAATATCTGTTACTTGTTTGGAGTCTCGAATACAAAATAATCGTGAATACAATAAGTATTGTACTGACGATAGAACTTGTAGTCAAGCTATTCGTAAACACATTTTTATTCAGAAAGTTC
This sequence comes from Nyssa sinensis, assembly GCA_008638375.1. Lineage (NCBI taxonomy): Eukaryota > Viridiplantae > Streptophyta > Magnoliopsida > Cornales > Nyssaceae > Nyssa > Nyssa sinensis. Next base: position 26,664,175 of record CM018031.1, read on the forward strand.
TGCGTAATTATAAAATACTTCCTAACTTTGGTGGTTATTTTTATTTTAAATACTTTCATAATTAAGTTTGTGATTTAGATAATTGCCTTTAAGATGAGACTTTTAGAAGAAAAAAAAAAGGATATTTTTTTATAGAAGATATACTGATTAGATTTACGAAAAAATAGTAAGTTGATTTACAAAGACGTATACAATCACCAAAAAAAAATATACATTTGTTCATCATAATTTTTTGCTAAAAAATCATATGCAGATTCATGTACCTAGACACTTGTACATTATAGAATAATTTAAAATTATATTTCCAACATCTTCTAGCATATTGGAAAAATTAAAGTACAAGGACTATATATCCTGCTAAAATTAAAGTACAAGGGCTAAATACAAAGGACACAAAAAGAGAAGCATGGAAAAGGAATAATGATTTAACATATTTGGTCGAGGTGTGTATAAGGACATTGTTTTTAAGAATAATTTTTACCCGTCAAAAATAACATTCCAGTGTAAAATGTTGTAGCATCCTTCCTTCTATAATTTAATAGCCTTATCTCCACTAACGTATACCCGTCCAATTAATGGAAGTTTCAAAAACAATCTTCATCAAGCAATGATCTATCATGATAAAAAGGGTTAGAGATCAAGACAGATGAATAAACTATACAGAAAGATGGGAAAGTCCCATGTATTTGCTCTTTATTTTTCTCAATGTGTTTTCTCATATCTTTACACACTAGAGAACTACTAACGGTTAGAAATTGATCATTTTTCTTGCACGCATGTATTGAGTCTTGAACTTAAGTTGCATAAATAGAACTTTGTCTTCTCATATACATAAGACCTTGGTCCTGAATTTTGTTAATTCTAGTTTTTCCAAAATGATTTTGAAAATTGTTTGTTTTGCCAAAATTCATACCAAGGTGGAATCATTCTCATTTCTCAAGCATCAGCTAGCAGAATATGCCAAATCCTATCTCTACCAAATCCGAAATCAATAATTAAAGAGATTGGAAAGGGTAGGATTGCTTTTGCTGTTCATACCAAGCTTGAAGTTCCAACTTGGACTTTTTTTTTTTATTATATTTTACTATTAATACTTTAATGATAGTAAAGGTAAAATTAATTTTTTATGTCAAGTTTGAATTTAAGAGAAAAAAATAAAAATAATGGTATTGTAACTAATGAAATTTATAATAATAATTAGAATAAATGAAAACTTAATTTTTAAGTCATCTAATATTTAAAACACAATGTTTCATATGTATTCGAATTTATAATAATATTATTAAAAAAAATGAAAAAGAAATATACTTTTTCTTTAATCCAATTTGGAGTGCAAGTGGGACTGGTGATTTTGATCTGGGAAATGCTATTACATGTAAATGAGAGTCTTATGTGCTTTACCCTATTGATTGAATTACTTTTCTCTAGACAACCTTAATTAATGGGCATCAAACGCAATAACTAATTGCGTACACGAAAACGACTGACCGTTGAATTGTGTAGAAGATAATATGGAAATCATTTTATTACTATTCATTTAAAAAAAAGTCAAGCGGATTTGTCATCTCCCAAACCTATAATATATAATATATATATATAGTAGTAAGTAAAGTACCGTGTTCTCGAGTGATGAACCGTCCGATTAGATGAAGTCTTTAATCTCTGCACATTTGTGTATATATATATATATATAGATGATGGAAGAGTGCATGCTCTGCAACCCAACTTATATATATTATTAAAAATTTGGAAGCCCAACTCCCAATTAGCTCATTCTTAAAATTCAAGTGTTAAGGAGAGGTAGAGAGGGTCCTTATATATTGTACAGGTGGGTTATGCATGGGCGATGTGGGATCGTAGTTGAAGACAATCTAACACACTTTTTTGACCTCAGCGGCTTATAAGACTGATTGCGGCAACGTCTAACAGAACTGGCTGTTGAGATATGCTAAGGTAAAAGTCCAACCTGGCTCTGATACCATATTAAAAATTTGGAGGCTCAACTGGGCTGTGCATAGGCGATGTGGTATCGTAACTGAAGACAATCTAACATATATATATATATATAGATGATGGAAGAGTGCATGCTCTGCAGCCCAACTTTTCGTTCTGCCGTAACAGATCAATTTAAAAAAAAAAAAGGGTCTCTAGTCAAGCTTCGCCTTGCCCTGTCTCACTCTCCTTAAGAGTGTGTGCATAACACTTAATTTGTAAACATTAGGAGTGCAATGCCAGTGATATCCATGAATACATATGTATAAATGAATATGCTCACCCCGCACCTCCATGTGGTACGCAAGCTTATTCATGGCATATATTTTTTTCTTTGAGGACTGTAGGGCGAATTCAAGTTATTTTTCTTAGACATTTCTAATGTAAAATGTCATTTTTTTAATGTAACAAGTTTTATTTTAGTATTGCACATTTTATTTTGATATTTCTATTCTAACAGTATATTTTTTTAAAAAAATGTAATTTTTGACACAATTTTACCATTTCTCTTATCATACTATCATTTTACTTCCATTCAAAAAAAAAAAGAAAACCTATGTATTATTTTAATAAATTGTCACATTGTATGTTAAAATTTGACATATGCAGTACCAAATATGACACAAAACATAACATTTTTGTGTTATTAGAACACTTTTTTCGATAATTATGTCATTATATATTTGATATTGGCAACATACCCATCCTAGATGCTCTTATCATTTTATGCTATTCAAGATGCAGGAGCCTATATATATATATATATAGTCCCATCTCATTGTAAGCAACTCTCAGTCTCAGACCAGACCCCATTCATCCTACAGCACAAATACAGTATCATTTTATTTAATACAGTGCGAAATGTGAAGGAGAACCAAATACGTTAAATTTCTTATAAAATAAGTAACACAGGGAATTCCTTACGCAAAAGAGAACAAATCTCAAATTTGTTAAACAGAAATATATTATTGATAATCTGAATAATAAAGACTGAATTACTTCATATATATAGGGTAAGACTACTACTAATCTAAATAAGAATCTACTAATTCCTTATACTAATTCTATTATAATTAGGAAACTATAATACTCGAAAAAAAATTTAAAATTAATAAAAATTGGGGTCTTTTAGAAAACTAGAAACCTTATCACAGTAAGAAACTATAGCTTCAAGCAGAAATTAATTCGGGTTTTCCTAAACTAAGTAATTACGAAAATAAAAATTACTATAAATGACAAAAAAGTGAAATTGAAGACCTAAGCGAAGTCGTTTGGCCCCGTGACAGTTTCGGTCATGGCAAAGCGATGAGTATTGTCTGTCTCACTGTTTTGAGTCAAGATAGGATCTCCGTTCCTAAAAATGTAACTGACAAAATCTGCGCCTACTTAGAATAAGACTTGAAACATTCTCATTATGCTTCAAAAACCTCTGTGATTTGTTCTACATTATTATTGAAGTTTGAAAAAATGCTTTCTCATGAAACAAAACGCAACATATATAATTTGAGCAATATTACATTCAGTTATAAAATTTGAAATATCATAACTTGATTGGTCTGTATATATCACGTAGACAGGTGACATGTATACAAAATCACGTGACAAAGTTTTAAACTTTACAAGTGACTTTAGCAGTTCTCATATAATTTATTAGGATACCATCTCAAGGTCAGTTCTCATATAATTTATTCGGATACCATCTCTCATGATCATCTGCATTCTTTTGTTCCCATAAATTTGTCTGGTCATGGTATCCACTTCCCAAACTAAACTATGCTTGGATCCTACCTACGAATACCCAAACTAAACTATGCTTGGATCCTACCTACGAATACAAAAGTTGACTGTTCCTCGCGCCCTATGTTGTCGCCTAAGGTATCATTTTTCTCACACCAATAGCATTGATGTATGTGAAGCTAAAAGCCGCCCCCCTGCTCTTCTTTTACCCCACCCCCCCCCCCCCCCCTTACTTTATTCGATCATCAGAGGTTTGGATAAGAAAGCAAGGTTAAATCCACCATCACAATTGACAAAGTCAAAACCCATCTCTTTCCATCACTCGCTATTTATACTTACCCTAACATCAACTTAAAATCACAGTAACAAATTTGAAAATGAGGTGTTTTGGCTTCCCAATTTTCTCTCTTCTGGCCTGGTTTGCAGTGGCCTCTGCAGAGCAATGTGGGAGGCAATCTGGGGGTGCACTATGCCCGGGAGGGCTTTGCTGCAGCCAATTTGGGTGGTGTGGCAGCACGCCTGATTACTGCGGCGTCGCTTGCCAAAGCCAATGCTCCGACACTGCTACCCCTGGCCCTGGCCCTGGCCCTGGCCCTATTGGTGGCGACATCACCAATCTCATTACAAGATCAATGTTCTACACCTATGATGCCTTCATTGCCGCCGCCAGGTCCTTTCCCGGCTTTGCAACCACTGGTGTTGACACCACACGTAAAAGGGAGATTCAGCTTTCTTGGGCCAAACCTCCCATGAAGCTACCGGTTAGTATTTTATAATTAGTCGGTCACATAATACCAGCTTCATCATTTGTTCAATTTTAGCACCAAAAAATGACTTCACTGCATGCCAATTCCAAACTCTGTTTATATACATACATACATACATATATATATATATAGGAGCGTCGACCAAACTCTGTTTATATGTAGTAATTAAGTGTTTATACCCATAAAAGTTTATTTTACTAAAAAAAAAAAAAACTCCAATTTTTAGGTATTTATAGTATAATCAAAATATAAGTCTAAAATTTATAAAAATTTATTCTACAAAAAAGACCCAATATTTTTATACTAAGAAATTAAAACCTATAAAATTCTATTCTACAAAGAAAGCTGGCCTCATAAACACTTTACAAAAAAATAATTCAATTACGTTAATAGAGTCTGTTTTGAAGTACTCTCATTTTCTACTAAGTATATGCTTACATAAAAACAAAATTTTTTTTGGTATTGCCTAGTTTAAATTTAGTAAATTACTTTACTTGAATTCTATTTCAATTTTTTTATTACTAAGTATTTTTCAATTATGTAACACTTCTATTAATATTTAGCATGTTATCTTTCCTACTGAAATACTATTATAATTTTATATTACAAAATATATATATATATATAAAATAATGCATTGAAATATTTTTATATATTTATTAGAGTTTTAGTTATAAATATATTAAAAAAAATCTTATAGTCTAAACTATTTTTAAAATTATTTTAAGTCAATATGCATTTTATTTAAAATTTATTTTTTACATGTAAAAAATAAGAAGAATTTATTTTTTAAAAAAATAAATTCTTCTTATTTAAAATTATCACTTTAAATCTCAAATTGTTTTCGGCAGCTTTTGGAAAATGGGCGTTGAAATGTATACACTAATATACAAATAGTCTTTAAAATAATTTTTCAATTCAAAAAGTTCACAATATATTTTTTTTATATAAAAAAAAAAGAAAAAAAAATTAACACAAAAAAGTCTAATTATTAACTACTATCTTAATATTGTTAAAAAATATTATTAATTAGACGAAAACAACATTTAATATATATTTTTAAAAATACAAAATAATAGATATAACAAATTATTCAATCAACAAAGATAAATAAATATAATATTTTTTATTTTTTTAGAATGCTTAAAAATTAAAATTTTACTTGATAAAATATTATGATTTTTTGGGATTAAAAAACTTATTTTATATATTTTTTAGTATTTGTTTTTTAAAAAAATTTATTTTAAAAATTATTTTAATATAATCATTAATATTTTTTAACGGTGTTAAAATAAAAATTAATAATTAAATTTTTTTGTATTAATTTTTTTTTTTTGAATTGTTTAAATAAAAAAATTGTATCATAAACCTATTTTAGAAATGTTTTAATTATTTTTTTTTGTTTTTAGAGCTGCTACAGACAGATGAGCTGACCGATGAGCTGACCGTCGCTCTCTGACTTTCGCCATAGTTACATAACACGTGAATTTAACATAGTGTCATAAACTGGAAACAGGTTAATGGAGGTCATTTCATGTGCATAATTGGGATAATAATATTTTATTTATTCTTTCGCTTTTTCATCTTTCACGGTAGACAAAATGATATATTATATTATTCATTTTTTTTTCACGAAAATCAGGAAATCACCATTTGTTAAAAAAAAAAAAGGGATGCTTAAAAAATCATAGAGAAAAAAAAATATGTCCGAAGAATTGGCGGAAGAAAATTGTTCTTGATACACCAAAAATATACTCCCAATTAAGACCTGACACGTGTCCAGCTTGAATTATATAAACTTCTTCAAATAAGTATAAACAGGTTATTTCATTCCGATACACTCAACAAATAGCCTAGGTTGTTTCTTAAGGCTACCGAAGGTCACTACCAAAGTATCTCGGAATACCGATATCGTGATAGGATAACCATTTACAAAAATTATTATGACGTATGCCGTCATGATGAATTCTGTGCCTCCTGACAAGCGGTGGAGTCTAGCTCTGACCAAAGACAAAATAAGTCTTAGCCCTACATCGCTATAAACTCAATGATGAAACAGTGACATAAAGATATCATTGCATCCACCGCTTAGCACAAAAAACAAAACCCATTAACCTATAAATACACTGGAAAAGGTATGTATATGGGATCTGATTTTTTACTTAAGTGATAACAAAAAGATATTATTAGATCAAGCAATTTTTTTTACTTGATCTCATTGAACCATCGGAGTGCCTACCCACCGGAGCCATTCTCGGTGGCTTTTCATCTTATGTTTTAAACGGTTTGTTAATATTGTGACATGTGAATTTGTGTAAGTGTTGAGATTGATTGAATATGACACGTAGCATTGTGGATGAAGTCTTGTGATTTAATCTTAAATGTAATACATTATGTAAAGCATGTTGCATATGCTTATGAAAGTGATGTTTCATTTGAACTGTATTATTGCATGATGAAATCATGGCATATTGGCATTGTGTGATTCCTTGAAAGCATAGTGTGGGTCAGCACGAGGTGCTGGTGCATTATGAGGGTGCAGATCCTGTGGTGAAAAAGCCAAAATTGGCCATTAGGTACTCGCAGGCCTACGGGGTCCGGACCGTAAAGCGAGACATATATTGGTACTTGCATGCCAACGGGGAAGAACCGTGAAGCGAGACATGGGTGTGACATTGAGATGCATGGGTGTGTCATGCATATTACTTGTGCATTGTGTTGATGAATTTGTGAACGTGATATAGGGTTTTTATACAGATGTAGTTTGTACATTGCCATCATATTGTATGCATGATTGGGGAGGCATGTAGATATACATGTACACTTGCACATGCCACGTCTTAATTTTGTTCCTTGCATTAGTATTGTACCATACCAGCATGTTGGCACTGACCCATTCGTGGGAACCATATTTCAGATGACATTCCCGACACCTGAGGCTTGAGGAAGTCTAGCCGAGTGGAGGAGACTTGATTGTAGAAGAATATTTGGGCCCTTGGGGCGTATTTTGATATTATAAAAGATTGATGTGTTTCTGAAAAGAATGAAAATGGCATTGTATATTGTAATAGATATTGAATTTGTGATCTTTTAGTTTAAATGTAGGAGTAGACGTGATGGATTGTATAAGTAGGCGATATATATTTAACTTTGATAAAGTTGTGGCCATCGAGTGAGGATGGATTGTGACTGTTTGTATATATATGATGTATTGTGTTTATCAGAGAGAAAAAGGCTTGAAAAACAAAAGAGGTTCTGCCGAAATTTTTTTAAAACGGGAATGTATGTGTATTGATGGATGTATAGTTATGTTAGTGGAATAGGCTTGTATTTAAATTAGTTAAATTGGTTAAAATTGTTATTTATTTACTCGTTTATTTTATTTTCTTCCTTGAGCCGCGTCCCCGGGTTCGGTCGGGAATTCGGGGCGTGACAGGTACCAATCACATAACAAGTCCTACCCAAAGCCCTTTAGAGGGTAGAGGAAATAGTAGACTCCCAAGATCAGACGATCTCAACTAGAGGATTCCATGTCCCTCTAGATTAAGACTAGTTAAGTAAATTGTTCGGTAAGTTCTCTATGCCATTTACCTTTGACATAATGACAAAAGAGTGACCCAAGAAATTCGTTGTCCCAAAATTCACCCTCTACGATGGGTCTAGGAACCTTGGGGACCACCTATCTCACTATTAACACATAATGGCTCCACATGGAGTTACCGATGCCTTCATGTGTCGAACTTTCATGATGAGCCTCTAAGGTACCACCCTTAAGTGGTTCCACAACCTCCCCCAAAAATCGATAAGCAATTTTTATGAGTTCACGAAGCTATTTCTTGACTAATTCTTAATAAGTAAGAAGTTGAAAAAATTACCAGAATTCTTGTAAACTGTAAAGCAAGCAAAGGGAGAATCATTTCGAGAGTATATAACTCGTTTTGTGTCTCTATGAGGATTGGATTCGATTTTTGGTAATTTTTTTCTAATCAGTTTGGGTTTCTCTGTGAGGATTGGGTTTGATTTTTGGTGGAGATATAGGTTTCTTTGTGAGGGTTGGGTTTGATTTTTAGTGGAGGTGATGATGTGTGGAACTCAAAATGCCACTGGATAAATTGGATTTCGTCATCACTTACCCTTTTGTTGGGTATGCTTCATTTCTCTGTTGTTTCTTTTTTATTTGTTTCTCCTGTTCATAACATTAGTGATGATGATATCTTATCTAATGTTTTGGGTACATAGTCTTTTTAATCTTGAGTTTTTCTTGTTCTTTCATTTTCTGGCCTTTCAGAAATTTGAGTTCCATGATCTGTTCAACGATGATTACTTCTCTAAGAATCTTAAAGAGAGATTAATTTTGAGAGTCTTGTTTTATGAATTAGAGTTTGATTTCAATTCTAGATTTTGTTCTTTGACAATTGGGTATTAATAATCCCTAAATTTTAGGATTCTTATATATATATATATATATATATATATATATATATATATATATATATATGAAGCTCTCATTGTTGGACGAATGTTATCGGTTTAAAGGAGTCCTTGGAAAATTTCATGTATACTATCTGCAGTACAGACTTTAAATGTGTGTGTGTGTGTGTGTATATATATATATATATATATATGTGTGTGTGTATATGCTTATAGGTTTTTTTTTGTAGGTATATGCTTACAGGTTGATTTAGATATATTGTGTATGGTGTATATATATATATATATATATATATATATATATATATGCTAATAGGTTGATGTTCATGTATAGTATATTTTGTATTCTAATGGTTTTATGCATCTAATATTTGAATTTTATTAATCTAATGAAATTATTAATATTCAATATATATATATATGTATGTATACACACACTTAATATATTAAATTAAGATTATGCTGTTTAAGAGAGAAAATTACTCCTTGGTTTCTTGTGATTTAATGCAAATAGTAAATATTATTTTTTTATTTTTTAAATCACTTTTAATTAAAGCATGTTCAAATTTGTCAATTTATATTGTCATTTAAGATTAATGTAGTTATTTCACTATTTATAAGGATAATTTGGACATTTCATAAATTTGTTTTGCTTAGATAAACAACTGCAGTCCTTGTCAATAACGTCAAGTGACATAGGAGAGAATCTGCAACTTTAAATCAACGTAGATGGTGGATGTAAATGGTGGATATTGTAGGTTTTCAAACTACAGGGGAGGTATCTGTAATTGTCAGAAATTATAAGGGAGGTAAGTGTAATTTACCTAAAAAATATTTATAAATATACTTTTTCTGTTGTCAAAGAATTATTGTCATATCTAAATGTGTTTTCATATTTTTTAACTCTCAAATTGATTCCAAAATTACTATATTCAAACCCAATTTTAAGGGTTTTCAAAATCTAATTACAAAATTGTGACACACATTACAAAAATATTTTACAAAAAAGTCATATTTGAATTGCTATTCAAATATTAAATTGTGAGAGAAATAATTTCAATTATGTTAAAAAAGAGACACTTTTAGCCAAGATGATTTAATTTTTAGAGGTCGTTTCGTCAAATTTTTTGTGAAAAAAATTGCGATGTTGAATCTAATTAAGAACGGTCTACACACCAACATTTTTTCAAAAAATTTGTTGGTCGAAATCGCTTAACTTCAAGAAACTTGGCCAAACGAAGTATTAAAATTGAAACACACGATTCTTCGGGATTGAAAAAATAAACTAAAAAAAAAGAACCATTAAAAGGTCTACAAAACCTTACAAGAAAGTCAAATGAGTTGATAGAGACGGTTTTTCTTTTTCTTGGTTAAACGCTAAACCAATCTCTCTAACAATTTTCCTCTAAAATAATCAAAGGCAATTGAACACAATTCTGATGGATTACCATCCTATTTACGTAATTGATTAAATTTTAATTATATTGATGATGATGAATGCATCTTTTTATATATATATATATATATATATATTAGAATTTCTACATAAAAATATATTATAATTTCTATTTATCTATTTTTATGGATTTATTGATATTATAAAGATATGTATAATTTCATTATGAAGGAATGATATAAGACAAATTTGGTATCCTCAAAATAAGAATATTTGTTTTAGAGTTTTCAATTTTGATTTGTTGTTAATTTCTCTAGTATTCTAGTTTTAATAAAATTAGTATAGGAAATATAGAAATTAGTAGTTTCTTATTTCAATTAGTAATTTTTATTGTATTTGGAATAGTATAAAAATAATAGTTTTGATTTCGTATTTAAAAAAATAGTATTTTAATTCTATAAATATGATGTAATAGGTCTTTTTAACATTTTTATCAATAAAATATTAATATCAAATTTTATAGAATTTTTTTTCTTTTTTGGGTTAATTGTTTCCAGTTGGGTTGATGATTCTCCATTATGGATATTGACGTTATTCGTATCTATTGTTTGAATTTTTATTATGTATTATTTTGTATTAGAGTGAATATTTGTCTGACTGAATGACAATTCGTGTAGATAAAATTTTTTATTCTATCAACAATGTTTGTAAGAGACCATCCGTTACTTGTTTGGAATCTCAAATAAAAAAAAAAAAAATTGTAAAAATAATATGTATTGTACTCACGATGGAACTTTTAATTAGCTTGACCGCAGACACATTTAGGTTAATAAATTTAAATTAATTAAAAAAAATCATTATTAAAATATAGTCTAATCATTATTAAAATAAGAAAAAAAGGACATTCAAAATCTGCTTCTTCAAATGTCAATTCATCTTTTACGGATTTTTAGGTTAATAAATTTGTATTGACATCTAATATTAATTAATTCTTCAACTCACAAATAACTTTAACACTTTCTAATTCAGTCTTCTCAGAGAAAAATTCATCCCTTCTTCCTTAGATTACATCAATGCGCATAATGCATAATTATAATCATGACGATGTTTTGTGATTTTAGGATCAAAGTAATGCCAATTTTTGTTTTTTTGGTAATGCTTATGCAAGGTTTATAAAAGGACTATCATTAGAACCACAATGGTTTAAAGGCCACTTTATCTTGAAATTTTTTAAGGAAGGTTAATAATTTTTAATAATTAATTAATTTTTAAGAAATTAATTTGAATCAACGGCATATCATTAATAATTTTATTACTTAATTAATGATTAAATTTTTTTTGAGGAAAATTCTTTATAATATTATTAATCATTAGATAGATAAAATAATTTTATAATTACTAATTATATATATTCTATTTATGACATTTATTGATAATTATATTTATTACTTTTACATAATAGAAGTCAAAGGAATTGTAAATAAAAAAAATTATAAAGTCAGAAAAAATAACTTCTTTACTTGAAGTGGACATTAAGAGTTTTTTTTTTTGCTATCAGTTAATTATTATATGTATTTCTTATAAAAAAAATTAAAATGTCATTCAAAAATTATATATTATGGTACCAAAAATTATTTACCTGAAGTGGACATTAGAAGTCTTATTTTTGTATCAAAAATCATTTAATTGTAAGAAATACTTATTGGTTAATGACAGTATGATAAAACTTAATAAATTAATAAATTTTTAATCTCTCATCTATTTTAATTTTAGGAGGGTTGAATCTTGTTTAGGCTTGAATTGATCTTTTATGCTTACATCAGGTTATTGGTTAATGAAAGTATGATAAATAAAAATTGTTTGGTACAATGAAAGTAATGCCAATTTTTTTTTGTTTTTTTTTGGGTAATGCTTATGCAAAGATTATAAAAGGACTATCATTAGAACCATACTGGTTTAAAGGCCACTTTACCTTGAAATTTTTTAAATAATTAATATTTAATAAGTTAATAATTTTTAATAATTAATTAATTTTTAAGGAACTAATTTGATTCTATGACAAATTATTAATAATCTTATTACTTAATTAATGATTAATACTTTTTTAAAACTGCTTAAAATCGGATCAGTTAATTCAACCAACCCATCCCATATACACTTCTAATAAACACCATATAAACACTAATACATGTACCATGAATTGTATTCCTTTCTCTTTTAACGAGAGACCTGAAGTCATTTGGCCACATGAAACTTAAGCTAACATATACATATTTATTTATATGTACGGAGCTCATCTAATCTGTCTTAATGAATATTTTGGGGATAATGCCCGAAGCCCGGCCCGCCAAGGCAGGCTTGGACTTTTAGGGTCTAGGACCATGCCTGGCCCTAGGTTCTTGGGTTGGGGCCAGCTGATGTCGAAGCCCAGATAGTGTAAAGATTATATATATATATATATATATATATATATATATATATATATATAAGAACCACAAATTAGGCAGTTCATGTCCCACAACTCCCGATTAATAAGGGAAAAATAATAACTTACAAGCACCTTTAAGCCTTGGATCTGTGTGGGTTCTCGTAGCTTTTTATTTTGGCAAGTGGTTCTCATAGCTTACCTCAACAAGGACATTTCTTCTTATTATTAGTTTTTTTTTTTTTTTCATTTAAACTGACAAGTTAGTTGGTCTGATTAATTAAATGAAGTTTTCGAGTAAATTGGCATAAAGAAACAAATTTTGGAAGATGTAATTAATGTAAAGTCCAGTATCATGTTAGTATTTAGTATTGACATATTTTATAACGTATTATTTGGACGATGAGATAAGAGGATTGAATAAAATGACTCCCATTGTATTTCACATTTGATGTCTTCAATTGATTTGATTAATATATTATGATGATTATTTATATTTTATTTGTGTATAAATGATATAATTTATATTATAGAAGTGACCGTATTTGATTATCCTATCAAATTTTATATTTTTATTGGATCATCCAAACTTGACCTTAGATAAAAACACTAGATTGTGGGAGGTAATTAAGATTTCTTTTATATAAAAATTTTATTAAGTCTACTGCGTGAAGTTTAAACGAAAGATGCATGAAGTCTATACGTAGGCTAGATTGAATGTTCAATAGGACAATCACGTGGGCATTTAATAATTTTGTTTCATGGTCACTGGTTTTTCCTTCTAGTAATTTCCATGGGGTTCTTGACTGGGACATGGCAGAGGACCTCCAAACTCTTCCGTTTCTGAGGCACTTGCCAGTCTCTATATAAAGGGGCAGATTGTAAAGCTGATCCATCTACAATAAACATTCTCAAGTGTTGGTTATATTGCTACTTCTTTATCTCCGTGGACTTTTACTAGCTAATCAATAACCAACAAACATTTTATGGCTGCTATATTGCTACTTCTTGGGTTGTTAATGCCTAGCCTGGAAATAGCAGGTCTCTCTCTCTGCTTGTATATCACGTATATATATATATATATATTATCCTACAGGGTGATAACTCTCTATAGCAAGTATATTATTTATGTGTGATGCGATACTAATGCTCTTAATACAGGTATTATGTTTAATATTTTAGAGTTTCAACAGTTGTCATTATAAGTTTTTTTTTTTCGTTTTACACTTTTTTTCTAATATACTATAGAAAAATGCTAGAGATTTTCAATTTATATCACAAATTGTATTCTTAATATAATGTGTCATAATACGATAACTTTAGATTCCATAGGTTTGATTTACAAATCCAACAATATCTGGACACATAACACTGGGAATACAATTGGAAATCTCAATCACTACTCTATTCCATAATAATTCCCTTTTATTTATTTATTTATTTGTGGTTTTGGATGGGAGTTGTCATGCCATGTTAATCTTGACGGAATTTAGCTACATAGTCCATAGCTTTACTCCATTTATCAATATATATGCTTAAGTTTTTGTAATAGAGCACATTTATTATAGTTTCAGAGGACAAGACTGAGAGTACCCTTAAAATTAATTAGAAGAAAGAGCCTGAGACTTTTTTTTTGGGTGGGGAGGGGGGAGAAAGTAAGAAATTTTATTGCAAAATAGAAAAACAGCCAAACTATACAAGAAAAGCAAGAGCCTCAAACAAAGTCATGAGATCCAAGCCAAAAAAACTTTACAAAGAAAAAGGAAGAAAAAACATCAACATGAATATGGTTTGCATCTAAAGAGACACCTTGCATCTCCATTCCTAATAATAAAAATTGAAGCCTCAGGAAATTATAATTTCTTCACTTGTTAAAATCTTAATAGGATTGATTATACTGTTATTTTCTATCTCTAATCTAAAACCCATCAAATGTTTGCTCAATATAATGCAGGTGCCCAATCCATAGGCGTGTGCAATGGACGGGATGGAAACAACTTACCATCACCACAAGCAGTTATAGATCTTTATAGAAACAATGGCTTTGCTAGGATGCGACTTTATAGTCCAGATCCAGCAACTCTTCAGGCTCTTAGAGGTTCAAATATAGAACTAATCCTTGATGTCCCTAATCTGGACCTTCAAGCCCTTGCAGCCGACACTTCAGCTGCAACCCAATGGGTGCAGACGAACATAAGAAACTACTCCTTTGGTGTTCGATTCAGATACATTGCTGTTGGAAATGAAGTAGACCCCAACAACGGTGGCACAAATCAGTATGTTCGGTTTGTTCTCCCTGCCATGCAAAACATTTACAATGCAATTGTAACAGCTGGCCTACAAAACTAAATCAGGGTTTCAACAGCATCATACACTGGACTCCTAGGCATTTCATACCCTCCATCAAACGGTGCCTTCAGAGACAATGTGAGATCATTCATGGACCCTATCATCCGCTTCCTAGTCAACAATGGTTCACCTTTACTTGTCAATGTATATCCCTACTTCAGCTATATTGGTGACCCTGTAAGCATTCAGCTTTCCTATGCCTTATTTACTGCACCAGGAGTCGTTGTTCGTGATCCAAATAATAATTTAGAATATCAGAATCTTTTTGATGCCTTGGTTGATGCACACCATGCAGCTCTTGGGAGAGCAGGCGGACCAAATTTGGACATCGTTGTATCGGAGAGTGGTTAGCCGTCTGAGGGTGGTAATGCAGCAAGCTTGGACAATGCAAGCACTTACTATAGGAATCTGATTAATCATGTGAGGGGAGGGACTCCAAGGAGGCCTGGAAGGGCTATTGAAACCTATTTGTTTGCCCTGTTCGATGAGAACCTGAAGTCTGGGGCAGAGACCGAGTGACATTTCGGCCTATTCTACCCTAATAGACAACCTAAGTACCAACTCACTTTCAACTAAGATACTAACCAATTGAAAAAAAATGTGCAATAGAAAGGTTAGTTATTTGTCTTGAATAAGAATGGCTTGTGCTTAGCTCGTATCTAACCTATTGAGGAATTGTATGAGTGATATTTTCGTCACTTTTGCTCGATTAAAAAACCTAGCTATTACTTTGAAGAATGGTCCTTTCTTTTGCCTACGACAACAAAAACCTTTTTTCTTAATAAAAATGTATGCTCTCTCTTATTTATAAATTGTGTATCAAAATCTGTTTTCATATCTTTGTTGGGTGAAAAGTATTATATATAAATGAAATTGTTTTTTAGAGAATTAGGGACATACTTCTTTAAGCCAAACCAGCAGCAAATTGAATACAGATCAATTGAAAACAAATAAAACCAATAACATAAGTAAAAGCAACCAATGAATTAACATCAGGAGATAGAGGAACAAAGTCTTCTCAACTATGGCAGTCATATCATTATGGAATTTGAAAGCTCCCACTTTGTAAAGATATCTTCCATTGTTGAAAACTCAAGCTGGAAATGGCCTTCTCATCTATCTCCTTCAATTTCTCACCTTATGGGAAAAACCCCGTACACCTTTAGACCTAACCCCTCTTCTTTTGCCGATTCCTTCAAGTGGCTTAATTCCAACCACTACACTACTAAAGCTATGTGCGACTGGATTAGAGATAGATTGCCTTCTGTAGATTGGTTCCATTTGGTTTGAACAAAAAATGGAATTCTTAGGCATGCTTTCATTTTTTTGGCTCCTCTTTTGTAAAGACTGGAAAAATAGAAATAATTTTTTTTTTTAATGAAGCACTATTTGAATGTCCTTAATTTTTAATTAATTTAAACTGAGAAAAATATTCTAATATATATATATATATATAAGTGAATAAATATACATTAATATACATGTGTATATGAAAATGTGTTTAAGTGTACAAATGTGCATAAATACATGTGAGTTTATGGCAATATACAATTAAATGTATATGTATAGATATGTATATATATGTACATGTGTGCACAAGGTGTGTGTGTGTTGGTGGTGTGTGTAAGTTATTGTGTTTGGTGTGTGTGTGTGTAATATAATATGTACATATATATATATATATGTGACTACAAACACAAGTAATGCATTTAATGAAAAGCTGAAAGACAAGAGAGGAATTCAGAAAAGAGGAAAAAGAAAAGGGGAACAGCAGGTGAGAAGGTGAGGGGAGTTGTGTGTGTGTGTGCTGTCATATGTATATGTGTGTGTGTGTGTATATATATATATATATATATATGCATATGAGTGTTACGTGTGATAGTGTGAGATCAGAAATGGAAGAGTGTGTGAGTGTACAAAGATTAGAGATGAGGATGAGAGCATGTCTAGGGTAGAGAGAAAACGGAGAGAGAGAGAGAGAGAGAGAGAGAGAGAGAGAGAAACACAAGTGTGTGTGTGTCAACCTAAAGGTGCACAAGGAGAGGACGGAGATTTTGGCTGAGTTGGAAGAGCCTTAAAAGGATCAGGATCGAGCCATCAAGTGAAAAGAGCCACAGTTAAAGGGTAAAGACACAAAACCCTCTATTTTCTCTCTCTAAGATTTTTCTCTGTACTAACTGTTTTGAGATCTGATTTTTGCATGCATGGCTTAGAAATCGATATATCTTGTGAGGAAAAGAAGTAATGCAACCTAGGAAGGCTTAGAACACCACACCTAGGATGAAACCACTACTGTTGGACCTCCCATGTAGCAGACCTGAACCAGCTTTTATGAACTACGTTTTTGATACTCAAGCCCTAAACTAGACCCTTTGAGAGTTTCAAAAACCCCATTCCGCGACCTAGAAGCCTAGACAAAAGCCTTCAAAATACCACTTGCAGGTTCGGGTTCTAAAACCTAACCTCATAAACTCACTGTAAAACCTACTTTTGAGAATGAGAACTTAAACCCCACAATCAGTAGGTCACAACAAAAGAAATTCCACAAGATTTGGGCAAAAAACAAGCATGTATGATGGAGTTGCAGGTTCGGTTATCTAATCTTGGACCGAACTCTTGAGCTCGATCTAGTGCTCCAAACGAATGCCAAAACCATCCTAAGGCTTCCAGGAATACCTTGGAGCGAGAGAAACAAGGAAAATGGCCAACCCAAAACCCACGAAATTGAAAGAAATAAAAAACCTGCAACTAGGGCAACACGGTGGGGGAAGAAAGGAAGAAGGTAAACAAAACAGGTCAATTTTGGGTCAGATCCGGTTTCGGGTCGGGACCCGACCTGTCGCACAAATGGACATAAGTAGGACGGCACCGTTTTGTGGGTTATGTTTTAATTTTAAAAACTGAAGTTGGGTTGTTTAGATACAAGAATGAGAAATCGAAATTAAGGAATAAAGATAACCCAAACAGTGGATAAGGGATATAATAGGGTTATGTTAAACCGGTTCTCTGACCCAGCCTGAACAGGCTGGTTCACTGAACTCTCAGACTGGTCTAGGGTTAAAGTTATTAAACCCACTGGTTCACAGCTTAAATGAAAATAAATAAACCGAAACTTTATTTATTTACAGTTTGACCCCAAAAGTTTTAATAAATTCTGTTCTGGCCCAGCCTTTGAAAATTTAATTTAAATAAGCCCTCAAAAAATAAATAAATAATAATATAATTTAGTTAATTATTTTATTAATAAGGTAAAATGACTATTTTATCCTTGGACATTAAATAAGTCAAACGAAGCCCAAAATAAATAAATGAATAGTGTATTTCTACTAATTCAGGCATTCTAGACTCAATGGTGGAGTCCAATTTGGGAAATTAAGTCTCAAAAAATAAAGACACACAAATGATAAATGGCTGTAATACCCCTAATGATACCCAGTGCCAAATAAACATAAAAGATAGTCCATTATAATTATGTCGGACATTTTGGACTCAACGGTGGAGTCCATACTAGCAAACGAAGCACCGAATAATGCAATGCATGAAAGAGTAAAAGACCAAAATGCCCCTGAGTCGAAGAGTAGTCAAACGAACTCCGATTAAAATAAAAGAATAATTAATTTTTATTATTTCGAGCATTCTGGACTCAACAATGGAGTCCTGATTTATGAAAAGAGGTCTCGAGAAGTAAGAATCCGTAAAAGTGTAAAATGACCATTTTGCCCTTGTTAGTACAGATGCCCGAATTGAATTCAGCAAAAGCTTAAATCGACTTTGTTCGATGTCCCGGACCCAATGGTAGAGTTTATTCTAGTAAAATAGGAACTCATGATATAAAAACATAAAATTTGATGAATAACATAATTCAAGTAGAGATAGACTGAGTTGTGTCACAATGATTTTAGGAATACCGAAGGGCAAGGAGAAGGCAGTCTAGACCTTCTGGTTGGAGACAGAAAAAGGGACTACATTCTCATTGATTAGTTCAGCTACATTGCGAGCACGATTTCTTAGGGTTGAGACCAACCCAGCTCAATAAGGGATCTAATGCTTCTAATTCTCCTATATCACTCTTGGGACTGCGACTTCCAATCGTAACCTCATGCAAGTCTGTCGGCATTTGTGGCAATCCATCATTACCAAAACCAACATTTTCACCTTAGTCATTGTCATTGTCTTCTTCTTCATCCTTACTCACCATTCGTATTTCACAGTGTTCCCCGTGAAACTTCCAACACGTATATGTTTTTTCCATCCTGTAATGGAGTAGGTGCTCTTTGGCATCACCTATGTGCATATAATCCATATTATTACACCTTCTATATGGACATCTAATCCTATTGCTCCCATCGATAGATGTGTAAGCAAAATCAATGAAATCTTTAATCCCTCATATACCCAGGAAAATGCTTGCCCTCAGGTCCATCCAACTCTTATCTATTTTTTTTCTACCTAACACAAGTCAAACACATTACTCATTATAAATATAGAAATTAATGCATGAG
This sequence comes from Nyssa sinensis, assembly GCA_008638375.1. Lineage (NCBI taxonomy): Eukaryota > Viridiplantae > Streptophyta > Magnoliopsida > Cornales > Nyssaceae > Nyssa > Nyssa sinensis. Next base: position 26,683,774 of record CM018031.1, read on the forward strand.
TTACTATTGGTCGAAACATGAATCCTAGCACCTCTAACTTCTCACTAAAGGCTAAGTTGATCTTATCCTATTCAAGAATGCACAATCTAACAGTGGCTCAAATGCTCTGTTCCATTCTCAAAGATAATTTCAGCAGTATCTCCCCATGATTCTTCAAGTACACAAAATAGATGTTATCACGCCTAGATGTGTACCACAACAGAAGATCGTGTTAAAATTTTCTTTGATCAGAATCAAACATGCGCTATTGTTTGCAATACAAATTTATGTATTCCCAAATTGTCCAACTCTATACAATTCAAGAATCAGTTTTTATAAACACGAACCCAATAACGAATGAACTAAGTGAAAGTCTTGAATGGGGCCAAGGTTACATGAATGCAATTACACATTAAGTTACATAATCTTTTAGTTACAAGTTAAATTTTTTTATGTAACCACTAAATTCGATATATTTGATATTCAAAAAATTGAAGATTGATATGTGATATGAGCTTACTTTAAGGTGTGATTCCTTAAGAATTTTAGGTCAGATTCCTAAATTTTTTTCTTCTTCTTTTGTGTTTCTTGTATTACTTCTTCTATTTGTTTATTACTCTCGAGTTACAATTCACGACCATTGAACATGGTATCCTGATTATTGGCACATTGTGCAAATGTTCAGCAGAAACCACAAACATGTTCAATGACCACAACGTGAAAATTTAGGCCAATATTTATTTTAAAAAACTATGTACATATGGAACAACTTACAAAAAAAATGTAAATATAAATAAAACTTCATGAAATAAATCTATGTTATTCTTGACATCCTCAACTCAAATCCTACAAAAGGAACTCTCAGATAAAAAAAGGATAAACCCAAAAAAATTAAAAATAAATAAAAATTGAATTCATACTTGATTTAGAGAGAGATTGAGAGAGAGAGAGAGAGAGAGAGAGAGAGTGAGTGATTGGGAGTCACGGTTCATCGGTGTCTCTTGTAAGATAGAGAGGCTGAGAGGGAGGGGGGGATGGTGGTGCATCTTGAGAGAAAATGGGAAAGAATGGGATGGTTGTCAGAGTGCGGTGTGTCATTAGTGTGTGTGTGTGTGTGTGAGAGAGAGAGAGAGAGAGAGAGAGAGAGAACAGTGGCTGCCGGTGAGAGAGGAAAGAGAGAGAAATTGAGGAAGAAAAAAGAAAGGGTCGCATCTGTAATTGGGGATATATAAAACTTATTAGCAACGTACACTGAGCATCATTAATAAGGTAGCCTGTGCATTACTAATAAATTAAACCAACGCCATTTTGTACATTTTTTTAAAAGATTATCAATTGGCAACACACATACGAGCGTTGCTAAAAGTCCAATACTATTTGCGACACTCGTGTGAGTCGCTAAAAGCACCAATCGTCACTAAAAAATTCACAGGTGGCAAAACTATTTTTTTTTAGAGTTATTAGCAATGCCCACTCTACTTTGTATTAGAGATGCTTTTACGTCCGTTGCTAATAACCCTATTTGTTGTACTATGTGGCTGGTGTAGAGGGAGTATAATTGCAAGATCCAAGCTCAAGGAGTGGTGATTTATCGACTCAAATACATGTGTTCTTTGTGGAGAAGAGAGTGAGAAGACTTTGCCTCACCTCTTTGTTAGCCGCAAATTCTCGAATTCAGTTTGGAAGGAAATTCTCTCCCTCTATTTGATCAGTCGCCAGAATTGGATGATGAACTTTAGTGAGCTCTAAATCATCTTTAGGGAAACTCATTCTCCACCACTGTTACAAAGCTTTCCCTATCCTCTACAATCTATAACTTCTGGTTAGAAACGAACTTAGAGCTATAAGAGGAGGAAAGAAGCGATCGATTGCTCTTATTGTCCGAGATATTGTCAGCGCGGTCAAAGCCATTGTTGCCAATTGGAGATGAGTGATCAGTACATTTTCAAATTGGGAACTCTGTATGAGCTTTGGGTTGTCTTAGAAAATTTTCTATCTCGCTGTTCGATTTTGCTTTGTATAGCTTTTGTTTGATACAGCTAGCGTTGTACATTTTTTAATTTTAATACATTACACTTGCTTACCTAAAAAATATATGCCCTTTATGAATAAGAGATAAGATGATCTATTTACTTGAAGGATAACCCTCTGAGGGAAACCAAAAATACAATCTTCATGTGGAAACTAAATTAAAAGGAATGCCCTTAGAGATACTGTTTTTTTTTTTTTTTTTTTTGGGGGGGGGGGAGATACAAGCAAACCACAAGCGGTTCTTATTCAAGAAATTATAAAATTAACCTTTCTACCTACAATACTTTTCCTTTTTGTCTCTAAAGTACTTCAATTGAAAGTGACTTGGTACTTGGGCTGCTTATTAGGGTAGAACAAGCCAAAATGTTTCTCAGTCTCCGCATTAGGCTTCAGATTCTCATCAAACATGGCAAACAAGTAAGTTTCTATGGCATTTCCAGGCTTCTTTGGAGTCCCTCCCTTCACATGATTAATCAAATTCCGATAGTAAGTGCTTGCATTGTCCGTGGTTGCTGCATTACCTCCCTCAGATGGCCACCCACTCTCTGATACAACAATCTCCAAACCTTGTCCACCTACCTTCTCAACAGCAGAGTACATAGCATCCAACATGGCATCAAAAAGGTTCGAGTATTGATATGAGTTGTCTTGTACCACAACTCCTGGTGCAGTAAATAAGGCATAGGGAAGCTGAATGTTTACCGGGTCATCAATATAGCCAAAGTACCGGGTAAATGTTGGCAAGTAATGGGGACCTGTTGTTCACTAGGAAGCCAATAATGGGCTCCATGAATGACCTCGCATTGTCTTTGAAGTTGCCTTGTGATGGAGGGTATGAATCACTTACGAGTGCTGAATATGTTGCTGTTGATACCTTGATTTGGTCTTGTAAGCCTGCTGCCGCAATTGCCTTGTAAATGTTTTGCATGGCGGGAAGAACAAATTGAGCAGTTCCACTATTGGGATCTACTTCATTTCCAACAGAAATGTATCTAAATTTGACAGCTGGAAAGTAGTTTATAACATTATTCTGGACCCACTGAGTTGCAGCGGATGCATCAGATGCAAGGGTTTGAAGAAGATCATCTGAGGTAGGGACATCAAGGATGAGTTCTATGTTGGATCCTCTAAGAGCTTGGAGAGTTGCTTGATTTGGATCATAAATCCGCATCCTCCCAATGCCATTGGCTCTGTAGAGGTCTACAACTTCTTGCTCCGACGGTAAATTGTCTCCAAGTCGGCCATTGCACACGCCTACAGATTGTGCACCTACATTTAATTGAGCCAATATAAATTTGATGCTTTTCAGAGTACATAGGAGAAAATTAAAATATTTAAGCCCCCTTAGTTTTAACATAATTTTAAGTTTAAAATTAATGGGATTATCTACAAGTACAGATATAAACTTATCGAACATATCTCATTGGGAAATTCCATCATGTATATAGCATTTTTTTTCTAAGTTTTATGTTTTAACAATGTTGTGTTTTTATGAAGAATATAAGGCATCCCAGCTGCAATATTAGAGAATTAAGAGGGGATATAAGTAATAAATTTATTGTCTCAAGAATACCAGCTGCCTGAGGCATGCATCCATAATAGATATGGGTAGATGACCTTAAAATGAGCAAATGATAGTCCTCTCTTTAATTGCAAACTGCAAAATATTGAGTGATGAAGGGCGGGTTTTCAGACTTCAATTTTTGCTTTTAGGGCTGCATGTCCAACCTTTCTTTATGGAATGTATGGCCTCTTCTGCATGTGTGTTCACACACACACAAACAAGCGTGCGTGCACAGAGAGAGATCTGTAATATTTAATTGTGTAGGCAACAACAGCCAAAGTAGCAGCAGTATAGCATGCATAAAAGGTTTGTTAAATCATAAAATTAGCAGTTAAAAAGAGGAAACGAATAAGATGATCACTAGGCTTTCGAACAAGGGTAGCGAATTTTTTGTTAGATGTTCATTCATAAATTAAAAAAAATTAAAAGTATATACTTTAATATTTCTTGATGATATTTTTTTATAAGTAACTAATTTCGTGATATAAAGAAATTTATAGATTAGACAAAATTCTAATAAAAAAAAAATGCTTCACAAATTTTAAACTATACAAAAAAAATTTCAAGAAGTTAATAGAAGTTTCATTAAAATGTCTAATTAAAATTAAAATAAGAGTAAAATGTTCAAAAAAAATTAGGCTAGAAGAGGGGGGGGGGGGAACGTAAATTAAAAAGATATATTTTAAAAAACAGAAAAAATTCAAATTAAAACTGTAATCAAGCAATTAGCTATATATATAGGAGGAAAGAAGATAGGTTTATCATGAAGCCACTCAGTCGACATATAAAAGAAAATATGTACAAGTATATATGAAATATGCACAAGGTAAGAACTAACAAGCCCCTCACATAAAGCAAAAAGCATTATTATTATTGTTGTTACTAATTTTTAAAAGTCCAACTAATTGTTAGAGTCAAAGATAATATTAATGACTTCAACAAGAGAGAGCATTTTTATGCATTGTATTACACGTATCATGTATGCATGTGAATATAAACAGGTATAAAGTATGAAGAGAGACAACCGTTATACCTATGGCAGGCAGCAATAGCCCAAGAAGTAGCAATATAGAAACCATAGTATGGGGTGTTAATTGCTAATTGAAAACAGCAAATTAAGAAGAGGAATGGCTTTTTCTTCTTTTCTTATGGGGTGATATAGCAACATTACAATCCACCCTTTATATAGAGGGTAGTGCCTCAGAAATAATAGGTTTTGAGGACCCATACCATTGCCCATTCAAATGCTAGAAATGTGAAATGGTGACTAGCATTTGCATTGAAAAGTCTGTTAGACTAAGGCGGCTTAATTACTCCTTGAAAACAAGACTGTTGAAGTTTTAGATGTCTGTTTTAGTGCCACCATTCTCAATCCGTCATAATTAGAGGCATCTTTTAAGAAATGTTATGTTATTCAAATTTATATTTCAATTTTGTATCTTAAATGATGTGGTACTCATGTGATAAAATTACATTAAATATATAATTTCAAGTATTGTTAGTAACTTAATGTCATCTTAATACCACATTTTTTAAAATAAAAATTTTAAAAATATTTTGAAAAAAAATGTAGCATTACTCAGTCTAACCAGTTAATTCAAAGTCTTGCAACTGGAGTCTAACCCATTTTAGCCGCGCCAAACCTGGACCGGGACTAGAGTCAATATTACAGAACCATAATGTATGGTTGTCTTCTCAGCGTGTCAATTGGGTAAAGGCCAGTTGTGTTTTTCCACTTCCTAAAGGACATTAATAACCTTTTTACATTGGACAATGATAGAATTATTTATATATATATATATATATATATCTTTTTATTTTCCGACAACTTATCTATATGGTTGGGTTTGATTAAAAAAAATAATTTGACATTGTATATTTGTTATTTTAGTACTGATTTATATAGGTTCATAGAAATATATATATATACATATTGAAAAAAAAAAACAGTATTTTGCTATTTAATTATCATAAATATTAAATAGGTAAAAATATATAAATCCCAAAATCGAAGAAAAGTAAGGGAGATATTAAAAATTTTGTTGTGAAACGATGGATGTTGACACCATAAATATTAATGAAGCATTGAAACCTAAGCATTTAGTCTCTGTAGAAATAAAAATAAATAAATAAATAAATCTCTCTCACCTTTATAGATATGGGTACAATAAACTAATTGGGGCTAGTTCCGTTAGCCATACATGCATCCTCCAAATTCATGGATTCAAGTCTCACTCTCTATTAGGAGGATATGAACATTTATTTTCATCCAGCTGTGAGTTGAGTTAAGTTATTTGTCTAAGACTCATATTAAAAGACTCTTGGAGTTAGGTTATATAGTCTTGTAAGTTGATTGAATTGGTTGTAATTGAGTTGATTATAATAGATGAATTATAACACTCTATTGCTTCTATAAAGAAAAAAATAAAAGACTCTCGAAGTTAGGTTATATAGTCTTGTAAGTTGATTGAATTGGTTGTAATTGAATTTATTATAATACATGAATTATAACACTCTATCACTTTTATAAAGAAGAAAAAAAAAAAGAGATATCGATACAGGTAACTCTCTCATAATTAATAGACATTAGAGATTAAAAATTTACTAATTATTAGAATTATTAATTACTAAGTTTTTTCATATTTTCATGAACTAATAAGTGTTTCTTACATTTAATAATTTTCGTACAATTTCAACAATATTTTTGACTTTTTACTAAAAAAATATATAATAGCCAACGTAAGACATAAAAAACACTTAATGTCCTTTTCTTGATGTCATAAATTCTTTTTTCAATTACAATAGTTTTTACTTTAGTTATGTTGAATTATATAATTATCAAGACATGTCATAAATGAGATATGTACAAATACATATATAATTATTTTATCTCCCTAAAAATTAATATTAAGAAGAATTTTTTTGAAAAAGGTATTAATTATTAGGTAATAAAATTATTAATTATCTACTATAGAACTAAGTTAGTTTCTTAAAAAATTATTAATTATTAGATATTATCAACTTACTAAGTATTAATTATAAAATGGTGAATTGTAAATGACATTAACTTTGCATCATTTGCAAACATCCATAAATAGATACAAGTGATAAAGAAGAAAAATAGCGAAGACTCATGGAGAGAGAGAAATTATTTAGATTATCAGGAGTGTTTTGTAATCAGTCTCTTTTGTATTCCTTTTTTAATAATGAGATTCTCCTACTCTCTGCCCGTGAATGTGGACCTAAAGCTGAACCACATAAATCTTTGTGCATTTGTATTCATTCATTATCTTATTGTAAATCATGTTATCAGTATGATGTTGTGATCAACTGAGAAAAAATAAAATAAATGTAAAAAAAACTTTCTATTACTATAATAAATTATAAATTGATTTAAATTTTCAACTGTAGCACTAATATTTTAGTTACGATTCAAGGCTACTATTCTCCAATATTTAAAAAAAAAATAGATATTCATATCTAATATTTTATCGATATCATATTTTGAGTTTAAAAATGTGAAATCTCATTAAACTTGAGTTTGTTACCTTGGACATTTCTGGAAAGAATTATTTATCTTAGATCCTTAATGCAAAAATTTATCTTGAGGTTAAGAATCTTAGAAACACTATCCAGAAGGAAATATAGTATCCCCACAAGATTGCACAAGTATATATTAATATTCCTTTGCTGTCATATTCATGAAGACTTAAAATCAGAATATCATATGGTAAAAGATCTTTCAACCCATTGAAAAATCTAAAAGAGCAATATAACCTCTAGAAAATTATTATTCTCCCAAAAGCTTGGTATGATTGGTTGCACCTGAGGTTGCAAGATTTTAAAATAATTAGTGAATATAATTCTGCAATATTTAGAATTACTTTACAATTGAAATTATACAGATAAAACATTACATATACAAATATGATAGAGTAGATATTTTCTATATTTCATTCCTTGAATATTATCTTACAACAATAATATTGAGAGTGTAAATTTACTAAGTATTCTAACTAGATATCTTGTCTCCTCCTGACTAAACAACATAATGATTTTGCAATAAAAAAAATTATTACTTACATCCCACTAGCTCTATATTGTTCCCTGAAGCGAATGAAACTGCATTTTCTAAAACAAATGTTACTTCATCATATAAACAAAATCATAGACATGGATGTGGTCGTGGATATAGCTGTCGACGTGATCATATTTGTAATTGTAATAATAATAGATACTGATATGGTCATAAAAATAACTCCTTTAATTGTCTCATAAGAGACACACCAAAGCACTCGAAATGCAATAATAATGTGGAGGCAAAGCAAGAAAAGGCAAAATAAAAATTGTCTCAAGATCTTAAAGAATCTTGCTATCGATGTGGAGGAAAATGGCATTGGCCACGTACCTATCATACGCCCAAATATTTAGTAGATCATTACCAAACTTCAATAAAAGGAAAGGAAATAGAAATTGTTTTTACTAATAGTCCTATAAATATTACACACTTAGATGTTACCAATTTCTTTGCAAATTTTGATGAAAAAATTTATTATTTAATTGGTGATGGAAAGGTCCACACCAACTAATGTTTTTATTATACTTTTTATAATATTTTACTTTAGTGATTTTACCTTTATTGTTTATTTTCAACATATATTTGTTCTTATTTCTCATGATAAATGCATCTAATAAATTGATAGAATTCAAAATGAATAGTAAAGATATATGTCTGGCAGATAGTGCAACTACACACACAATACATCGAGATAAAAGATATTTTCTAAACTCAAAATTAGTTGAACCTAATGTCAACACAATATTTGGTGATTTTACCTTTATTTTTTATTTTCAACATATATTTGTTCTTATTTCTCATGATAAATGCATCTAATAAATTGATAGAATTCAAAATGAATAGTAAAGATATATGTCTGGCAGATAGTGCAACTACACACACAATACATTGAGATAAAAGATATTTTCTAAACTTAAAATTAGTTGAACCTAATGTCAACACAATATTTGGTTTAACAAATCTAATTGAAGGCTCTAATAGAATCAACATCATGTGTCCAAATGGCATAACATTTCATATAAATGATTCTTTATACTCTAGCAATTATAGAAGAAATTTGCTCAGTTTCAAAGATATCTGTTAGAATGGATATCATATTAAGACTATTAATAAAGGTAATGTAGAATATCTTTTCATTACTTATGTTGTTTCAAACAGGAAGTATATTTCAAAAAAATTTCATACTCACTCCTCTAACTTGTACCAAATAACTATATGGACAATTGAATTGTGTGTTGTAATGAACTGGAAGTTCATTAACGCAAAGATTTTTGTTCTTTGACATGATGAATTTGGAACCCAACAGCAATAATGATGTGTAGAATCATTGAAAGCTCACATGGACATCCCTTAAAGAACTAGCAAACTCTTTTATTGGCTGAATCTCCATGCACTACTTGTTCTCAAGGCAAAGTAATTATTAGACCATCTTTTTCAAAGGTGAGTGTTGAATTTTCATCCCTTTTAGAACACATTCAAAGAGATATATATGAACCTATTCATCCACCACATAGATCGTTTTGTTACTTCATGGTTCCAATAGAAGTATCAACTAAATGGTCACATGTCTATCTACTTTCATCTCGCAGTGTTACATTTGGAAGACTTCTTGATCAATTGATTCAATTAAGAGAAAAATTTCTTGATTATCCTATCAAGATCATGTACATTGATAATGTTGGTGAGTTTATATCCCAATCATTTGATGAATATTTCATGTCAATTGAGATAAATGTTGAACATCATGTTACTCACGTATACACAAAAAATTGTTATAGTTGAGTCTTTGATCAAATGTCTCAAATTAATTGTTAGATTGTGATTTATGAGAACAAAACTACCTGTTTTTACTTGGGGACATGCTATATTATATGCTGCAACATTAATCCATATCCGACAAACCTCTTGCCATAAATATTCTATTTTACAACTTATATTTGGTCGTCTACCAAGTGTTTATCACCTAGGAGTCTTTGATTGTGCTATACAAGTTCCTATTGAACCCCCACAACATACCAAAATGGATCCCAACGACAACTTGAAATTTATGTTGGTTTTCATACTCCATCTATTATAAGATATGTTGAACCCCTAACAAGTGATCTATTTATGGCACAATTTTTCAATTGTAATTTTATTGAGATAGTCTTCTCACCATTAAGGGGGAGAAAATTAGAAGCGAGAAGCTCAACATGAGATTTCTTCGAATGCATCATCATTGTCTCATTGTGATCCTTGTACTAATCAATGTAAATTACAAGTTCAAAGGATCATTCATTTGCAAAGTTTTACAAATCAATTATTAGATGCATTCTCTGATACAAAAAAGTAATAAAATCGCATATACTAGCTATAAACACCCTACATAGACTGATGTTCCTGTATAAAAATTTGTCACTACAACAACAAACAAATCCACAACATGCTTGAAGCATGGTAGACTTATTGGTGTGAAAGATTAAATTATCTAGAAGATAAAGACACAAGAAAGAAATAAAGTGACAACTCCTAAAGAGACCACATATCGTATGATGATTAATCAGTCCAACATTGGTAAACAAATACCTCTTGAAGAGGGAAGACCTCCTGAAAAGGAAATATGCCCTAAAGTGGAACATGTAGCCCCTGAAGATGTATAGGTACCTAAAAATAAAGATATCTCAATAAATTATATGTCTAGTAGAGATATATGAGATTGAAGTGATATTATTGTTAATTATATATTTGCCTTTACAATATCACTTGAAATCACCAGAATTAATAAAGATCCTGGACCACAAAACATCGAAAAACATCGATGTAGAAATGATTGGCCAAAGTGAAAAGAAGTAATACATGATAAGTTAAACTTGTTAGCAAAACAAGAAGTATTGGGACATGTAGTCCAAATGCTTGAAACCATAAATCTTGTAAGGTACAAAAAATCTTTTGTATAGAAATGTAATAAGTAAAATCAGATCATTGGATACAAAGGTAAGTGTAATGCCCAGTTCTGGATAGACCAGACTGAAGGGGTCATCGGGACCGCAAAAGGTAGGTGATTAAGGCTAATCAACATATTCAAGTGTATAAAAGCACTCCATTTATTTCTAAATTTATTTCCTTAAATCATTTTTTCTTAATTATTTTCGGTTCGTTCTCTTGATTAAATTTGTTCAAGTCCCATAACGGGATTAAATGAAATAAATCACACAATATGAAACTAAACCAAAAACATCCATCGATAATATATAACAAGGTAATGTGCAGAGCTGACATTACTAGTCCAATATACAACATTTATATTAAGTCAAGAAGGGTACAAGCACCCTTTACCATATATAATAAATGAATACAACTATCCAAAACTAATGCTACTCAAGTCTCTGTCCATCTTGTGCTACTCCAACAGTTGTCCTCTACCAGTCTAGTACTTGCCATTCTCACGAACAACAGGGGTGAGTCATAACGCTCAATAGGGTTTTCCAAAACACCCAAGCATGCAGCGTGCAAAAACTAATACAAGTCCGACGAGGATAATTCCTAATGTTCAATATACAATCACAAACACCCAATAATATCATCCATTAGGTTAAAATTGTAGGAATAATCATGAGAAGAATATGGCACCACTTCATGTGGTATAACAATAATGATAACACATTCAGTATGGACATTCAAGCATGATACATGTACATATATATATATATACAAACCTCACAACGCACCTTTATTTCCTATTTCAAAGCAATAAGGACACAATATCCAATATAGATTAATAATATAGCCAGTCAATAACGTATAATCACTGCACCATTATATAGACAACTGGTGCAATCTACAATATAACAAGTCCGAGTAATATCTATTGTAAACATCAATGCAATCCCTACAATGCTATGATTCTCAATGCAAAAAGGTAAACGTGTATAATTTAAACTACAATCAGAATCGCAACTTTATCTCTTTTAATCCATAATTCAATCACCTAATGACCCCTGAAAAAGCGTGGTACTTCTTGGGCTACAATCCCAATGGTAATGCAGCGTAGGGTTACAATTCGTAACAGAAATGAGACACAATCCCTATCACAAAATAATCCCAATCTCTAACATGATCTTATCATACTCTATTCATATGCCCCATTAATCCATCTACACCACTCAGATGTGCTCAACCAACACTATAAAGGTCCGTAATACATTCTACATTGGCTATCATGTAATACAATGCATGATATCTCAATATACAAAAATCACATAATCCACAGAGTATCCATATGCCTCCAAGATAAACATATAATCAATGATATCGAAATAGAATAAGAATAATCAAATCATAAGGATCAATGATAAACATGCAATCTCAATCAATTAGGATAAAATCTTAGTCCTAATCATTACCAAACTATAAGGAGACACTACTTGTGCCTTTCACATTATGCATTAGATACCTGATAAGTGCGCAAAAGTGCACTCTAAAATACCCTATTATTATATTAAATTGCTAGAATGTGAATAAAAATGTTGGGTTGTAATTGATCTTATTTGATTTAATTTTTATTCACAGTGAGATTGGTTTGAGCATTATTTTATAATATTTTAAATCTCAAATACTGCATTTTTTTGTTGGCGAGAGATAGTTTGCAATTGCGCTTTACACTTAATATTTTTGGAACTATTTTTGGCATTTTGGCAGGTTCGACCATTGAGTTTCAATTGAGATTTGGATGGCATTATATTTTCATAATGAGAAAGTGTTCTTCATCAAGTTTTTAAAGGACGTCTTGAGCTTTTCAGAAAGGTTTGGTTTACAAAAATCGGAGTTCTTTTGGGCCTCCAAATATTATTTCGAAATCAAGCCTGGAGAGCTGCCGCGAACCTGTCCGACTAGCCAACTTCAAGGGGTTATAACTTGAGCTTCCAAAGTCCAAAGCAGGTGATATTTATGCCTAAAATTATCTACTCATCCAGGGCTACAACTTCCGTGAAGAGTCTAAGTCGAGATTCAGTTGTTATCTTAGAGAAAACGGAGCCTAAAAGTTAGCGTTGCTGGCTTGTGCGGCTGCATGAAAAGAAAAAAAAATAATAAAGAAAAGTCAAAGGAGTCTTTGGCTAAGTCAAATTGTGCAGCTGTTCGTGTAGGGTGGTGAGGCGCTGATTCAATCAAAAGGCTTATGGTGGCTTGCGGTTGGGTGATGGGCCGAATTAAACAAGGAGATGGGCGCTGGTCTAGGCGCAGAGCTGGGCTTGAACGTGCGGCTGCATCGCGTTGGCTTGTGCGCTGGAATTGGGCCTGTTATGCGGCTGTTCGAGGGCTTGATGTGAGATGCGGCTTGGGGCCATGAGAGTTTTAGGTTGCGGCAGGGGAAGTATTTAAGAGACAGAGAGTTCTGAATCGTGGGAGGAGGAGCAGACGGCGGCGGCAGGGAGAATTAGAGAGCTGCGGCGCAGAGAAGAGGGAAGAGCTGCAGCTGTGCGGCTGGCACAGTGAGGAGCAGAACAGGAAAATCCGTCGCAGCGACTCCATGGCGGATTATTTCTTCATGAAATTTATGTTATCCATCTTGTATATGGGTAACTAAATTTTTAAGTAGAGTTAGGGATGAACTTGCACCATAGATGGTTATTTTAATTTATTTTTGATTCCTGTACGTGATGTTTATTTATTAAATTCTTTGATGATCACTCATAATTTGTTGTTGGATTTTATTCTCTAAATAATTAAAGGGTTTAGTCCGTTTATAGATTCAGTCATGCTTTTTCTATCGAATGGATTCATGTTTTGATTATTTTTGGAATAATTACTTATTTATATTGATTCAATTCTCTGCTGCAATATTGCTCGTTGGGTATATTGTCGTCGTTGGGTTTTCTCAATGTAAATAATAATTTGAGAGATTTAAAAGTGTTGAATGATTTTTCAAAGGGCTATTTTCAGTTTAATTTTGGTTCATAATTTTATATCTTCCGATTGAGATATTTGGAATTTAAATTCTCAATTGAGTTAACAGTGAATTAAAAATAATTAAAATACCAGCTATGTGTAAGGGATTCCTGAAGCTCTACTGTCCGTTAAATTTGAATATTTTCATCCATTATTCAGCTTGTTTAATTTTTAGTTGCATTCAAAATCACTTTCTATATTTTTATTTTCTCGTTAACCGTCTAATACTTCTGTAATTTCAGAAATTCTGTTTATTATTCTTTTAATTTAGTCTCCCTGTGGAATCGACACCCCAAAGCTACACTACAACTACCGCGTTATTCTTTGGGCGTAATTAAATTTTGGCGCCGTTGCCGGGGAGACGGTAGAAGAATCAGTAGATAGATTTTCTTTTCAGCAGTTTATAAAGGCAGTAACTTCGTTCCCTTCTTTTTACTTGCTGTACTATTATTATTAGTATTAGTATTAGTATTAATATTAATATTATTATTTTATTTTATTTTTTATTTTTTATTTTATTTCTAGTTATTTATTTATTTATTCATTTTATTTTCTTTTATTTTATTTCTTTTTTTTATTTATTTATTTTATTATTGTCATCTTGCATGCATAATAGGTATAGGGATGCATTAGGCCGCTTTGCTTGTAGGCCTGTGTTAGAGTCGGATTTAGAGTCTAATTTTTCTTGTTTTTCTAATTCTTTGTTTGATAATACTTTCAATTCTGCAAATATGAGTGAATATGAGGATCAACCCACTAGGACACTTCAGGATTACCTTCACCCTACACTCACAGCCACACCATCATGCATCATGTTTCCACCCAATGCTCTTCCAATTGATGTTAAAACGGGGGTGATACAGTTACTCCCTACATTTCATGGTTTGGAAAATGAGAATCCATATGCGCATATTAGGGAGTTTGAAGAGGTAGTTGCGACTTTCCATAGTCAAAATGCAACACAAGACATTGTGAGACTTAAGTTCTTTCCTTTCTCTTTGAAGGATCGAGCTAAGAGTTGGCTATACTCATTGAGACCACGGTCAATTGGATCGTGGAATGAGATGACCCAGATTTTCTTCACTAAATACTTTCCCCAACACAAGACCAATGCTTTAAAAAGACAGATTTCTACTTTTGCACAAAAGGATGGTGAGACTTTGTATCAGTCTTGGGAGAGGTTTAAAGAGTTATTGAGTATATGCCCTCACCATGGGTATGAGAGTTGGCATGTAGTGAGCTATTTTTATGAGGGACTTACACCTAGAGAGCGCCAATTTGTAGAGATGATGTGCAATGGTGAGTTCTTACAGAAAGATCCTGATGAGGCCATAGAGTATCTTAATGAGCTTGCTGAAAAAGCTCACACATGGACAGGACCTAGTGCTACTGAGAGCACAAATAGGTCACGACCTAAAGGGAACCAACAGAGTGGGGGAATTTACCATCTTAGGGAAGAGGATAACTTGAAAGCTAGGGTTAAGACACTCACAAGGGAGTTAAAGGCATTAAAGGCTAGAGACTTAAAGCCAACACACTTGGCTAATCATGCAGAGTCTTTTAGACCATGTTTTGTGTGTGGCGGGGTAGATCACCTTGCCCAAGAGTGTCCCACCTCAATTGAGATGAGAGGGATGTATGAGAACCAATGTAATACCCTAGGTATGTATAAGAAGCCTTTCACACCCTACTCTGAGACTTACAATCAAGGGTGGCGAAATCATCCCAATTTTAGCTGGAAATCTGAAAACCAGCCACATGCACCACCACCTGCACAGCCTCTTAGATCATACCCTGCACCATATCATGCATCATATCATGCATCTTCATCTTCTAGGAATTCTTTAGAAGACACTTTGCATGCATTTATTGAAGCACAGGACAAGACTAACTAAAAGTTTGAATCGTTGATTACGCAGGTTATGGAAGAGAGCAAGGAGATAAAGAGTCAAGTGTCTAAATTGATGAGCTCTTTGAGTGTGACGGAGCGAGGTAAACTCCCTTCTCAAGCTCAGTCCATACCCCATGGTCAACACATGGCGCAAGAGAATTTGAAGGAGGTGAACGCCATTGTGATTAGAAGTGGTGAGTCATTACATATCCCAACTATGGACACATCAAGGGATGTGGAAAAGGATCAAGATGGTAGTAATGCCGAGCTACCCAAGGAACTAGAGGTGACAAAGAGTCCCTGTTAAGGAATTTGACATCACCATCAATGACAAGAAAGGAGTGGAGAACATAGTAGCTGAACATCTCTCGAGCCTCACATTTGAGAACAATTTTGACCACCTACCAATCAGGGATGATTTTCTCGATGAGCATTTACTTTCTATTATTTCTTTACCATGGTTTGCTCATATTGTGAATGATTTGGTTGCAGGAGAGATACCAGTGGATTTGATTACTCTGGATAAAAAGAAGCTCCTAACTGAGGTAAGTAATTTCTATTGGGACCCTAGGAGGTTCCGTTGTTGGGACAAGCCCCTTTATAGTGAAGAATATTTTTGAAAATGGGGCAGTAGAAATAGAGGATCCCAAGGATGGGCGAGTGCTTAAAGTAAATGGCCAGCACCTTAAAGTTTTAATGGATAGGCAAGTTCCTGAAGTGGAAGACATTCCACTTGAGGATCCGGTCTATCCACCTTGATCGTGCCATGCAAGTATGTTTTATTTTGTATTTTTATTTTATTTATTTATTTATTTGTTTTGTTTTGTTTTGTTTTCTTTTATTTTCGTTCTTTTTCTTTTTGTTTGCTGCTGTTTTCTTTGTTTTTATTTTTGTAGGTTAATTTTATTTTGTTAGTTCGGATTGCCATCTTTGGTGCTTAGCGAGCTGCCCGTCTCACAATCAGGTGTATTCTTTCCTTTTTAGTACCCTCTATTCAATTTTAAGTGCTTAAACATTGAGGACAATGTTTCATTTAAGTTGGGGGGTGGTGGTTGCAAATTCAACATTTAAATTGTTGTGGCATATTTTCATGTGCCAATTTTTTTTGAAATTTGCATCACAAGTGCATCTTTTCACATGAGTACTCATTATCATTCATAGCTATTTTTGTGAGTTCACCGAATCCACTATAATCATTCTACTGAGGCATTCACAGAATTTTTAATGCACTTATCCAAACTTTGTGGTAAGATGGTGGTTTGACACATGTAGCTAGAGAACTCTTTTGCTTAAGTATTCATGTGTGTTTTAGAGAGAATTGAGAGTCTACAAATTCAAATTGTGATAAGCGTTCATTGATCTGTTGAATTGGGCACTTCTTTTGAGAATATCATTATATGGTTGGTGGTATGATGGCGGATATACTTGGGATATGACGAAGGTCAATTTAGGATTAAC
Organism: Nyssa sinensis; assembly: GCA_008638375.1. Classification (NCBI taxonomy): domain Eukaryota; kingdom Viridiplantae; phylum Streptophyta; class Magnoliopsida; order Cornales; family Nyssaceae; genus Nyssa; species Nyssa sinensis. The sequence continues at coordinate 26,700,700 of CM018031.1, forward strand.
GTTTGAGCCTTTCAAACTAACCTTTCTCAGCATGGACCATTAGTAGCCACTTTGAGCCGACAAACATAGATAGTTTTTTCATGTGCCCATATCATCCATACCTCTCCACATCGGAGCATAGCCTATACACTATTTATCCTACTCTTTTTGCTTCCAAGTGTGTACTAGGTCTGGAATTTACATTTCTCATCTTTTGTGTTGAATTGAAAAAATAGAAAAAAGAAAAAGAGAAGAAAGTGCAAAAATGTTTAGTTGGGTGAGCATCAAAGTCAAGATCCGAAAATGAAAAAAAAATAAAAAAAAAAAAGAAAAAGAAATTGAAAAAAAAAAAGAGATGAAAGAAGAAGAAGGAGACGTTTTGTTATGCAGTGATTTGAAAAGTTGAAAAGTACATTGAGTGAGAAGTTTGGTTTGTTATGGTTCTTAATGAAATTCTCTTAGTATGTACTTGAAAGTTTTTGAATCCATTTTATCATTCTCTTCATATAGCCCTAACCCGAGCCACGTTATAACCCTTTGATGTTGATCATTCTGATCTTGAGTAAGCCTGTGGAAAGAGTGGTGGAAGTCTTATTTGTTAGTGCGCCTATCATAAGATCAATGTTTGATTGTTGCTTGTTCATAGTTGCCTAATTCTTCATTGAGCGTGTACACCCCTTGTCAACTCCATAGAGAGAACCCCTACATGAAATACTTTGATACCCGTGAGATATGGAGTTGAACCTTTTGCTTGAGATGTTCTTGACGTTGCATGTGTCATGGTTTGTGGTTAGATGGATATGGCTTGGAGCACACACACACTCTGTGAATTGTTATAAGTGGATTGATTGTTATAGGATTATTAAATTCCTAAAATTGCTTTGATTTGCGGAATTGAAAAGTGTGATTAAATGCCTGCTATGTGTGATAATCTTTGGTTTCTTCTGCCGTATTTCTATTAAAATTGCTAGGGACTAGCAATGAGCAAGTTGGGGGGTGTGACGAGTGCGCAAAAGTGCACTCTAAAATACCCTATTATTATATTAAATTGCTAGAATGTGAATAAAAATGTTGGGTTGTAATTGATCTTATTTGATTTAATTTTTATTCACAGTGAGATTGGTTTGAGCATTATTTTATAATATTTTAAATCTCAAATACTGCATTTTTTTGTTGGCGAGAGATAGTTTGCAATTGCGCTTTACACTTAATATTTTTGGAACTATTTTTGGCTTTTTGGCAGGTTCGACCATTGAGTTTCAATTGAGATTTGGATGGCATTATATTTTCATAATGAGAAAGTGTTCTTCATCAAGTTTTTAGAGGACGTCTTGAGCTTTTCAGAAAGGTTTGGTTTGCAAAAATCGGAGTTCGTTTGGGCCTCCAAATATTATTTCGAAATCAGGCCTGGAGAGCTGCCGCGAACCTGTCCGACCAGCCAACTTCAAGGGGTTATAACTTGAGCTTCCGAAGTCCAAAGCAGGTGATATTTATGCCTAAATTATCTACTCATCTAGGGCTACAACTTCCGTGAAGAGTCTAAGTCGAGATTCAGTTGTTATCTTAGAGAAAACAGAGCCTAAAAGTTAGCGTTGCTGGCTTGTGCGGCTGCATGCAAAGAAAAAAAAATAATAAAGAAAAGTCAAAGGAGTCTTTGGCTAAGACAAATTGTGCAGCTGTTCGTGTAGGGTGGTGAGGCGCTGATTCAATCAAAAGGCTTATGGTGGCTTGCGGTTGGGTGATGGGCCGAATTAAACAAGGAGATGGGCGCTGGTCTAGGCGCAGAGCTGGGCTTGAACGTGCGGCTGCATCGCGTTGGCTTGTGCGCTGGAATTGGGCCTGTTATGCGGCTGTTCGAGGGCTTGATGTGAGATGCGGCTTGGGGCCATGAGAGTTTTAGGTTGCGGCAGGGGAAGTATTTAAGAGACAGAGAGTTCTGAATCGTGGGAGGAGGAGCAGACGGCGGCGGCAGGGAGAATTAGAGAGCTGCGGCGCAGAGAAGAGGGAAGAGCTGCGGCTGGCGCAGTGAGGAAGCAGAACAGGAAAATCCGTCGCAGCGACTCCATGGCGGATTATTTCTTCATGAAATTTATGTTATCCATCTTGTACATGGGTAACTAAATTTTCAAGTAGAGTTAGGGATGAACTTGCACCATAGATGCATTAGATACCTCACACACTCGTGGTTCGACTATCGAAACCACCCTAACCTTAACATTAAGGTTGTATAGTATTTCTTTAAGTTTTCATAGGTTAATTACATATTAACCTAGCTACCTAGTGCCCGTTGTCCCAAACGAATATAAAAAATGTGTTCCCGAGCCTCAAAAATCTTAAGGAGGCCTCATCGTCATGTTTCTAAGTCATTTGAAAGCTTTTTAAACTTGTAAGGGCATTTTTAAAATTTTATCAAACATATTTCACGCTTACCGAGATATTGTCTAATGAAACTGGCCTTGGAACTAGATCCAAAAGGTCCAAAAGCCCTAAAGACACTCTTTTTGTACTTTATTAACCCCTTTAGATATATGTTCTATGCCCAAGGCATAATAGTAATTTCATATATTAATCTAGGACCAACCACATGTCCCCGTTTCGTTAATTTGATATCATGTTTGGATTCTTGGCATCCAAAAATATTAGAAACGCCTCTTCCGAATCTTAATTATGCTATCAATTATTCAATCTAGGTATAGTAGTATAATTTTCATTTTACCAATTTAGATGGGACCATCACTAGGTCCCAATTTGTCTAATCTAACATTGTATTTAAATTTTAGACATCCAAAAACACTGGATTAGCCCCTTCTGAATTTTAATCAGCCCTTAAATTACTTAAATTATCATTTAGGGCATTTTTATAATTTTACATATTTATTTAGGACCATCTCTGGTCTTCGAATATCCAAACTGACCCTATCATTGAGTCTGAAACACCGAAAAACTTTTAGAAAGTCCTTCTTTAAATTAAATTGCATTTAAATTTTTAATTTATTGAAAGAAGAAAAATTTCAAAATTTTAACTCTTTTGAACTAGTTCAATAGTGACCAGTTCATACCTGAATCGGTTCAAATTGAACCATTAACAAAAATTATTTTTCCCTAGCTATGAAACCAAACAGCCCCTAAGGCTCCCAACCCGTCTGACCCGAACCCAACCTGTTAATCAGACCTATTGACCATTAACTAGGCCGTTAAACAACCCGACCCACCAACCTGTTGACAGGGTGGCCGACACCGATCACCCTCTCTAGTGCCGGTACATCGAAAAACTATTTTTTCACTTGGTTTTTTATCATAAGATCTGTTAACCTATTTTAAACTAATATGTGACCAAATAGATGGATCAAACCCTATTGAAACATAAGAAATTTAGAAATCCCACTTTTCCAACGAGTCACAATAAATTATGGTTTCTGCCCACTTCGACCACCATTTCCCTCGGTTCTTGATCCTAACCTGCATCATTTCTCATGTAAAGTTTAATGAAACTCAGATCGAGCTTCGAACCTCATCAAAAATTGAAAAACAACTATGCCACTATGATTTTCGGCAGTCAGGTATTTCTACAACCATTCTCAGTTTTCTTTTTATTTTTCTCTCTTCTTTTGATCAAGAATTATCCCACTAGGCTCGAATGATCTACCATGGTTAGACTAATGGCTTGAAAACCCTTAAAATGTGGTGATATGAGAGAACCTCGATTGGTTTCTTTCTTCCCCTCACGATAGTTACATGTATGCATGCATATATACAAATGTGCCTACAAGCATGCAACGATAACCTATAACTCGAAATAATTATACAAAATATTAAGAAAAGTCCCCACCTCACGGTTATTATAAAGAGAGAAAGTTTAGGGTAGAGAGAGGGAGCTTGAAGCACTTCAATGGCTTCTATAGAAACCTCATTTTGAGACTCTTGATTGAATGAAGTTGGTTTTTCCATTTTTGGTAAGTTTCTACAATATGTTCCATCTAGGAGTATTTTAGTAATTTCTCATTTCGCCCATAGAGGGCATTCCCATCATTTTTTCCCCATAAAAGGCATTTTAATAATTATACCCATAAGGCATTTTCAACATTTTGGTCATTTTGTCCATAGAAGGGATTTTTGTCATTTTGCCCATAGAGGGCATTTTTTTCATTATGCCCATAGAGGGAATTTTTGACATTTTGGTCATTTTGTCTATAGAGGGCATTTTAGTCATTTCGCCCATAAAAGGAATTTTGGTCATTTCGCCCATAAAGGGCATTTTTGACATTTTGGTCATTATGCCAACTAAGAGCATTTTGGTCATTTGACACATTAGGACCCTTGAGGGTATTCTGTTCATAATGCCTACTAAGGGGATTTTGGTAAATACTAGAGGTTTCTCACATTCTAGGGGTATTTCTATAATATTAAAAATATTTTGCCTTTTGGAGGGCATTTTGGTAATTATAGAATATTCCTAACTCATATAGGTTATTTTGGTCATTCATAAGCATTCATGTAATTTTCATGTCATTTTATATAGGGTTAATTTGGTAATTTTGGTTCTTAGGGACAATTTTGACTTTTTTATGCCTTAGTGGCATTTTTATAATTTATTTATCCCTAAATTCTCCACCAAATTAGGGCGATATAGTAAATATAGGTTTGTCTACTAAATACTTGCCTATTTCCCTTCTCTCATTATCTCAAGGGATTTGCCCTAGATTTGTGCACAAAATAATATCGATATCTAAATGTTTGCACATTAAGCATTAATCTTGATTATTCATCCATAGGATTCATTGTGAGCCATTGGATCAAACCTTTTTATTTTTTTCCTTTAAATAAGACCCCTTGGCCACCATAATTCAGGGTTACACAGCATAATCATTAAGAAGCCAAATGATGCAGCAATAATCTCTCTCTCTTTCATATTTCTTAAAGTCTTGTTCTACACCAGCAATAGTTCTAATCCATTGAAAGAGAAGTTCCAAAGCATTGAAGATTCAATCCAAGAAAGTTCAAGCTTAAGCCTTGTTTGATTCAACCCAAACAATCAGGTACGCTCTTTAAAACCTTACTATTCTCTCTTTTCCCAATTTAGTTTATCCAATTACTCTTGATAGAATAAATTGAATTAGAGAACTACGTTAGCTCTGATTCCATTATCTGAATAGATGCGTAGGATGCCTCATGGGCTCGAATCAACTCTTTTCCTTTAAGTTCTTTACTTTATGTTTTTTTTTCTTATTTTTATCCACGTCAACCTCTTTCTACTCTTTCTTTTGGTTTATTTACTTTATTTATTCTATTTATTTTATTTGTTCATGTCATTATTATCATTATCTATTTCCACTCACCCTCTCTCTTATTTATGTCATGGAATATTAAGCCTTGTTGATGAACACTTGAGGCCAGTCTATTTAGACTGGGCAGGATGGGTGCCTAACCCCTTTCCAATCTCATACCTTAGTTCGCAAATTCGGAATTCTTTGGTTTATTGTAAATTAGTTTTGTTTTACTTTATTTTAACTAATGTTAAGAGGTTTAGAATGTGAATAGGATCAAAGCGATGTAATTTCAATTTTCTTTGTTATTCATTTGACGCGTATTCAGTTTGCTTGTTATTTAGCCTAAAACAAGTTAGTAACTCCTTTGTGTATTCTTCGTACACCCTAATTCAAAAAGAGGGCGTGTTCCTCTCCCGCGTTAAGGGAGCGGACTTTTAAAGTCGTAGAGGGTTTTGTTTGACACTCACCTCCTCTAATTTTTTCAGTGCCTGGGCTCACAACTATTGTCCCTTGATCCAGCCACTTTCCTTATTCTTTTTTCTTTTTTCTTTCTTTCTCATTCTCTTCTTTTCTCTATTTTTCTCTTCTTCTCTTGGTTCAGTTTTCTTGTGTTAAACACACACTGATAAACACACACACACACACACACTATTTCTCTCTCTTCTCACATTCACACAAGCACTCACTTTTCTCCTCTCTCATGGCTATAGAACCGACAACACCTGCACACACTTTCACCTATATTCACACTCGCATTACACACACACACACACACACACAACACTCAACTTTCAGTTGAGAGAGAGAGAGAGAGAGAGAGATAGTTGGCGTAAGGGTGGAGAGAAACTCATAGAAAAAATTGAGGAAGAGGTGATGGGTTGTGTAGGGACTTGTCCCATCTTGTGTCAATCATTGTCCCCCTATGGCATACCTCTTCCACACATAAGCCTCTCTACATTAGATCCCCTCTAACCCAATCAAATGGTGCCAATGTATCCAAATCTAGAATTTCTCACCAAGCTTTTTATGGAAGCTTTGCATGCTCTCCAATGCGCCACTTGGCCAGTTGGCCATATGTGCGCACACACGCCCGAACTTGAACAATTTCAGAATTGCACCAAAATTGGTACACTAGTTGATTTCGATGCTCTGATTCCAAATATGTTATCCGTTTCTACAAATTCAATCATTTGAATTTTCATACTTCTCTGCATCCCCGTAAATGACTATGTAATCCTGTGACTTGCACCAGTCCTAAAGAATTCACCAAAACTTTAATTTAGTGTCATTGTGTCCTATTGGTGACTTTTCAACTCTTTTCATAGTCTTTTTGATATATTATTGATTAATTACTTATCTGACTTTAATTAACACTAGTAATTTACCAAATTATCTTTTATGATTTTTTGAATCATTACAGGCAAACTTGTAGCACAGCAGCTCTTATAAAGACTTGGTGTTAACTATAAGGAGACATGCTTTCCTGTAATTGATGCAATTACCTTTTGATTTTTTATTAGTACAGTACTCTCAAAAGGGCTTGATATGCAATTACATTTTGTCTCGGATTACAGATCGAGCACTTCCTAGAAGTAATCCTCCTACATTAATCTATATATATAGAGAAATTTTTAAAGTGATTTTATATGATAAAGCACATTCATTAATATCTCTTATGGTTGTTCTATCGCTTAATCTAGAGAAAGATCATTTTCTCCCTCACAAAAGTTTTAAAGTGATGTGGTATTTCTTTGTTCTTATTCCATTTTTTTGGTCCTTTAAGATTGTAAATATGATAAAAGTTTTGCATTTTTATTTTCCATAGGTTATTTTTAAGTTACACAAAACGAAGACTGAGAGCATTTAAAGTTAGCCTTATAAATTACAATGCGTTAATATATGATTAAAATTGAGCGCTTATTTCAACTATAAACGAAAGCACAAACAAGTGATTTTTAGGTGAATTACCATATCAAATACACTTAAAATTATGTTTGATTTGAGCACTTTTCTCTTGTACACAATTACAAAAAAATCTCCAATATTGAGGCTATGTTGCTACAAAAAATTATCCCAGCTCTTTTCAAAATAAATATACATTTTTCTGCATTTACCAATTTTAGCTTTCGATGACCCTTTACAACTCATTAAAACTGTTGAATCCGATTTTACTTTGTCTAGTTGTCTATAGAAAGCCAACAAAATTCAATGTGAAAATGATTAATGCATATCAAGATTGTCCTAATACTTCTTTCTACATTAAAAATTTGCACAGTGCATTCCACTAACTTTCTTTATACAAAATAGACGGAGTAAAAAATTGGATACAACAGTTTCAATAAGTAGTAAAGAGTCAAGGCAAGCTAAAATTAGTAAATGTAGTAAAGGGTATATTTATTTCGAAAAGGATTGTGATAATTTTGTGCAGGAATATAACCTCACTCTCGGAGATTTTTTTTGTATTTGATCGCAAGGTTTAAAGTACTCAAATCTATCATAATTTTAATTATATTTGACATGGAAACCAGATCTATACGATTCGCTTCAAGGACTACCAGCATGAGCTGCATGTGCACTAAAACAAAGAGGTGCAGGCAGGCAGGGATCCCCATACCACATCCTACAGAGAGACATACAAGAAAACTGGAATAAGATAAGTTTATATTTCCTTCTACCACTATTACTAATTTTAATATTTATAAATATTTATAGTAATAATAACATTAGTTTACATTACTGCAAATAAGATGACCGAGTTGTGCACCTGGCTAACCACTAAGGGAGACACTCCACTCAATGATTACTAGCTCTATGAGGTCCATTTAGGGAAGAGGCATTAATATTTTAGCAGGGGGCTCTTCTCATTATTGGTAAGATCTAATATTTATAAATAGTTGTAATACTAGTACCTATGTTTACAAAGTATACACTTTAGAAACTTAGGTTTTGAAACAGAGACAAGATTGAAGGGTTGAGTGGCCAAAAGGCTTGATAACTATCTAACTAGCTCGAAACCAATGAACACACCTCGCAAATGATAAAATAGACATGTAGGAACTGAAAACGCAAAATTTCATTCCCTTTCCTGTAACTTATGCAAGAAAGAGTTACTTTAGAAATCTAAGTTTCCAAAACGACTATAATAGGAATTTTGAGCGGACAAAAGGCTTAATAAGGGTCTAACTATCCCAAAACTTAATCACACACCTCACAAATGATAAATAGACATATAGGAATAGACAACACCGAATTCTGATTCCCACCTTGCAACTTATGCAAGAAATAGCCACTTTATAAACCTAAGTTTCCACAATTACCCAAACTTGTGATTTTAAGTGGTCAAAAGGCCCGATAATAGTTGAAGTACCCCAAAGCCAACTCACAAATAAAAATAGACTTGTAGAAACTAGAAGCATCAAATTCTAATCCTCAATTTGTAACTCATGCAAGAAAGAGTCATTTTAGAAAGTTAAGTTCCAAAGGACCCAAATTGAGGATTTTTAGCGGCCAAAAGCTTCGATAATCATCTAAATTTTCCAAAACTACCTCATACACGTCACAAATGACAAAAAATACTTGTAAAATTGATGACACTGAATTCGGTCCCTAATTTACAACTATTGCAAAACAGAGTCACTTTAGAAATCTAAACCGACAAGTTTCTAAAATGGCACAGACTTCAAGTTTTGAGTAGGAAAAAGGCCCGATAACATTCTAGTTGCCCCAAAACCACCTCACATACCTCACAAAATGACAAAATAGTATTATAAAAACTGATATAACGGTATTTGGATCCCTAAGTTGTAACTTATGCAAGAAAGTGTCACTTTAGAAACCTAAGATTCCACAATGAACCAGACTTGTGATTTTAAATGGTCAAAAGGCCCGATAATAGTCTAACTACCCCAAAACTGCCTCACAAATAAAAAATTGACTTGTAGAAACTAGAAGCATCAAATTCTAATCCTCAACTTGTAACTCATGCAAGAAAGAGTCATTTTATAAAGTTAAGTTCCAAAGGACCCAAATTTAGGGTTTTGAGCGGCCAAAAAGCTCGATAATCATCTGACTTTCCCAAAACTTCCTCATACACCTCACAAATGACAAAAAAGACTTGTAAAATTGATGACACTGAATTCGGATCCCCAATTTGTAACTATTGCAAAAAAGAGTCACTTTAGAAATCTAAAATGACAAGTTTCCAAAATGGCACAAACTTCGAGTTTTGAGCAGGAAAAAGGCCCGATAACATTCTAGTTGCCCCGAAACCACCTCACATACCTCACAAAATGACAAAATAGTATTATAAAAACTGATATAATGGCATTTGGATCCCTAAGTTGTAACTTATGCAAGAAAGCGTCACTTTAGAAACCTAAGATTCCATAATGAACCAGACTTGTGATTTTAAGTGGTCAAAAGGCCCAATAATAGTCTAACTACCCCAAAACTGCCTCACAAATAAAAAATTGACTTGTAGAAACTGGAAGCATCAAATTCTAATCCTCAGCTTTTAACTTATGTAAGAAATAGTCATTTTAGAAAGTTAAGTTCCAAAGGACCCAAATTTAAGGTTTTGAGTGGCCAAAAGGCTCGATAATCATCTAACTTTCCCAAAACTGCTTCATACACCTCACAAATGACAAAAAAGACTTGTAAAATTGATGACACTAAATTCGGATCCCCAATTTGCAACTATTGCAAAAGAGATTCATTTTAGAAATCTAAAATGACAAGTTTTCAAAACAATACAGACTTCCATTTAAGTAGGAAAAAGGCTCGATAACAATATAATTGCCCCGAAACCACCTCACATACCTCATAAAATGACAAAATAATATTGTAAAAACTGATATAACGGAATATGGATCCCCAAGTTATAACTTATGCAAGAAAGAGTCACTTTAGAAACCTAAGATTCCAAAATGACCTAGACTTAGGTTTTGTGTGGCCAAAAGGCATGAAAATTGTCTAACTACCTCAAAACCACCTCACGATTGTAACTTATGCTAGAAAGAGTCACTTTAGAAACCTTAATTTTGAAAACGACCCTAATTGGGGCTTTGAGCGGCCAAAAGGCCCTATAATGATCTAATTGTCCCAAAACTACCTCACTCACAAATGAAAAAATAAACATATAGAAACCAATGACACAAGTTTTCATTCCCCAACTTGCAACTTATGTAAAAAGGAGTCACTTTAGAAATTAACTTTTCAAACTGACCTAGCCTTGGGGTTTTAAATGGCCAAAAGGCCTTACAATGGTATAATTACCCTGAAATTTCATCACTCACCAAACAAATGACAAAATAGACTTATAAAAACTAACATCATTGAATTATGATCCCTAGTTTGTAACTTATGCAAAAAAAGAGAGGACATTTTAGGAGAAACTTATGCAATAATATATGTAAATTCATATTTTATCATGATTTTTTTTATATTCATATCTAATAAGTGTTTGATTTATATCTTAGACTGATTAGATTCTTACGTCGCCTCATCTGTGCATCAGAACCAACTCTTATATTTTTTTTCTCTAACATCTCTATTTTTACTTTGTGAGTCATTTTTTAGTTTCTGAATTTATTAAAAAAAAGTGCATTTATTATTACAATTAAATTATATATATATATATATAAATTTATTTATTTTTTATATATCATTTTTATAATGTATGCGATAGTTTTATATAAGGACTATTGAAATAGGCTTTGAATAGGAACAAATCAAAATAAATTATGGTAAAATATGAGAATTTTTTTAAATTACTTTTGGCTACAGATGGCTGAGCGTCCCTAAAAGTCCACTTCAACATTTTTAGCGAAACATAATTATTGGTCACTAAAACTGACACATTACTTTTAGCGACGTACATATGATCATCACTAAAAGTGGAATACTACTTTTTGCGACACATAATTGTGTGTCGCTAAAGGTTAGTTTTAGCTACAAACAGATGTATGCAATTTTAGTGATGTATAGTTGGGCGTTGTTAAAAAGCCTATATTAGAGGCGTACACCACTTCCATCACACACTTTTAGTGACACTTATCTTCATTTTCAATAACACATGCAAAGCATTGCTAATAGTCATTTTTAGTAGCATATAGAATTTGTGTGTCGCGAATAGTATTAGCATCACTACTTTTAGCGATGCCCACATGCATCACTAAAAGTGCCTTTTATCGTAGTGTGATTAGCAATAATCTACACATGTTAGTATGGGAAGTTAGTAATTAAATTTATCACGTTATGTATCTTGTAACTGAATTACTCTATTAGTGAATTTTTTTCTAGAAGCTATTGGTATTCTTTCTACCCTATGAGAGTTTTCTCCACATAAATCTGGTCTCTCTCTTGAGATCTATCATGACCTGAAACCAAAGGACAAGACTAACGGTCATTAGAATAGTAATTGGAAGGAAATCCAATAAGTCTATCGAGTCAAGCTCATTTAAATCTATTATTTCATTATCATACTTTTACTTGTCCAAGTCCCGTAATTGGATTGAATGAAAATAATTTTCATCAAGTTCAACATTTTTAGCCAATAAGATATAAATATACTACAAGGTTATTGTGTTCAGAATTGACTCTAACTATCTATATACAATTTCATTGATACATAGACATACATGCACCAGTAAGGGTACAGGCACCTATGAAACATATATAAATATGCAAATATAACACTATACAACTACTAGAGCTATTAACCATCCTGGACTATTGTCACGACCCGAAACCCACCCTATGCGGATCTCGTGTCGCGAGGCCGACCCGAAGGCCGTCCCTACTTTTTCCATTCCTGTATCATAGTACTAATATGCAATGTACTAAAAATTTAAAACAATGAACAGCGGAAGTCTTTATCAGTTACAGTAATCCAGCGGAAGTCTTTTTAAATAAATTAAACAGTGGAAATCTATTAAATACAAGACATAGTTCTACATAATTCAAAATGAGAACTAAAACGTAACCAGCACACGGGGGTGGTGAATACATGGGAGAACTAACATAGACTGATACAATACTTCAAAATGTCCCCCTACGCTCTCAGACACCTACTAGGGTCTCGCAGCGTCATCACCTGAAATGGGGGGTAAATGGGGTGGAATGAGCTACAAAGCTCAGTAAGTAAAACAGATCTCCAACACTGGTATCGTTGATCAATGTGAATCCATGAATAAGATAATGATAGCCAATCATAAGGAAGGAGATGCTGCAATAGCCAATGAACATAATTGCCACGAGGGCCAATGGAAACAATTGCCACGAGGGCCAATGGAAAGTAATCACAATACACAATCAGAAGTAATAATGTAAAATGAAAATATAACAACAATGAAGTATTGCCACAATGAACCGATCACAATCAAATCAATCAATGCAAGTCTTTCGAGACTTGAAGAATTATGAGGAATAGTGCCATTCAACAATCAAGTTCTGTCAATCATAAGAGATGCTGTAATTCTGTTTCAGGGCTCGGTAGACCCTCGATCTTTTGGGGCCCGGCATACCCCCCAATCAATTCCAGTAAATTGCCATTTGTCCGTTCACGGACTTGACCCGTAGGTCCCATTCAATCAGATAGCATCAGATGGGTGTTGTGACTGAGCACAACCCCCGTGTCCATAAACATATCATGATCATAGTAATTCCATAGAATATAAAAATGGAATATCATTCATTCAATGAGGATACAATAGTAGGCCTTTCAAGGCATGGTTCAACATGATAACAATGAATATAGCAGTCAAGCAATGTCCACGAGATAGAACAATATCACAAAGTGGATAGCAATAACATATGTGCTTTCAAAGCACAGTGAAACATGATAACAGTGATACATCAGTCAATGATATGTCCACAAGATAGAAGATATCGAAATGTGGAACACAAGGATATCAATACTTTCAAGAGTACGAGTTTGGCAGTAAAAGAATAAACTTGGCTTGTGGAAACACCACATGTAAGAGAGAGTGATCCACTTACCTCTATCGTGATTCTATCTCAGAAATCCGTGAGTATACCTTTGCCTTTCGAGTTCCCTATATATCAATGAATACGTTTCAGAATAAATGCTATTCATCAAATTTTATGCCTTTCTATCATAAGTATTTCAAATACTATTTTAGACTTTACCATTGAGTCCGGAATGCCGAAGAAAGTCGGTTTAGGCTTTCGCGGAATTCCATTTGGACTTTTGCAATAAAAAGGGCAAAATGGTCATTTTGCACTTTTAAGATATTTTATCCTTCGGGGTCTCATCTTGTAAAACGGACCCCACCATTGGACTCAGAACATCCGAAATAATAAGTTTTGACTATTCATTTGCTTCGTTTGGACTTCGTTTGACCCATATTTGAAACAGGGGCATTATTGTAAAAATTAATATTTAATTAATTTTTTTTTATGTTTGGGCAACAGTGAAATTTCTTAAAATATTTGGGGCCGGTTCATAAATTCCCCTGAACCAAACGGTTCACTTCATTTGAAAAATCGGATTTCAATAACCCTGATTTCCTATCCCATCCTTGGTTTGGATAACCCCAAACCCAATTCCAATTTACTATCCGTGTAACCAAACAAGCCCAAATCCATTTAATTCAAAAACCCAAAACGACACAGCTTAACTTACCCATTTATAACCGGTCGGGTACCGACCCGATCCAAACCCGGATCCGTTCCAGTTTTGACCCGGTAGCCCCCACGACTTTCCGGTCGTCTTCCCCACCCCTCCGGTAGGGTTCCGGTGTGAACAGTCGTCTTCTCCGGCGACTGTCACGTATTTTTCGATGAGATTTTGACCCATTTTAAATGCCATTCTTTTCCATTTTTCATGTAGATTATATTTCCAACCTTTGTTTTCAATTTGAACTATCAGTTCTTCACGAAATAGAGTTTAAATGTCTCCGGCCGATTCTCCGGCCAAGTGACAGTTTCCATTTTCATGGCATTTTAAGCACTGTTTTGACCCCTAATTGCTTCTAACAATTTTGTGCATATCATAGGGTCATGCTAGGGTCGATTTAAACAAGGTTTAATGCATAAAGTGACCCACGGCCGATTATTCTCTATGACCTGCAACTTAGATTTTCTCTATGGTTTCTTAACCATTTAACTTCATTCTTTTTGCAATAAATTCCATTTTTCATGCTTTTTTAGACTCTATAATTATATATAAGCTTCATGCTTTAAATCGTAAAAACAGAACTAAACTTGCTTACCTGGGTGTTCGGATTTAGCCCACTTTGACCCTCCAAACTTCCTGTTTATGCTCCTGAGTTCTTTGCTAATGTGTTCTCTCAATCTTGGTCTCCTTTTTGCCTTTAAACCCACACCCGTAGGTTCATATATAGAGAAAAGGTTTCCACCGCCTCTCTCTCTCTCTCTCGGTTTCTCCCCCTTCTATGGCCCCTTTCCTTGACCTAGGGTCTGTATTCCCTCTGCCAAATGCAAACTTTGCATTAATGGCTTGGGGAGACTTGTTGGGCACTTATATATACATATATCATATTATATATATATATATATAACACACACACACTTCACCCAACCGACACACACACACCTCACATGCAGTGTACCTGCATACTGCCCAAGGCAGTTTCCCCTTTTTCCCTTTCTTTCCTTTTATTTCTCATGCATATATACATATATACATAACACATAATACATGTATAATACATTATATTATATACATATATATATACACATAAAATACATCTCTTTTATACATGTATATACATGTATATGTAGGAGTCTAAATCCATTTTAAATCGTATTTACATACCTTGATTTTAATTAAGCTACACATCTATGTTTACGTATGCATGCATGGAAATACGTGCATGCACGTATTTCGATGCAATGCCCTGTGATGCTCGGGTGTTACCCAGCCTTGGTCATTCATTTCCATGATTTACTGTCTCCAGTCTTTCATTTCCATGAGAATACTATGATATACATATCTTACCGTTCAAGTTACATGTGTTAACCGACCTACCTCGGAATACGTGACGTATCCCGGGTCGGGATATTACATTCTTACCTCTTTAAAAATAAGTTTGTCCTCAAACTTAGCATATACTACTATGAAAATAAGTGTGGGTACTTGGCGCGCATATCATCTTCTCGCTCCCAAGTAGCCTCTTCCATCCGGTGATTTCTCCACAGAACTTTGACTAATGGAATAGTCTTGTTCCGTAGTACCTGGTCTCGACGATCCAAAATCTGAACTGGATGCTCTATGTAACTCAGATTTTCCTGGACGTCTAATGGTTTGTGCTCGATCACTTGATCTGCACTCTGTATACACTTCCTTAGCATCGAGACATGAAACACGTTGTGAACATGTGCTAACTCTGATGGTAAGGCAAGCTTGTAAGCTATGGGTCCAACCCTCTTCGTGATCTTGAATGGCCCAATGTATCTGGGTCCAAGCTTTCCCCTCTTGCCAAACCTGACCACCCCTTTCATGGGTGATACTTTCAAGTACTCATAATTGTCTTTCGCAAACTCTAAGTCTCGTCGGTGAACATTCGCATAACTTTTCTGTCGACTTTGAGTTGCTAATAAACGTTGTCGAATCAGTTGTATCTTTTGTGCGGTCTGTTCCACTATTTCTGGCCCATAGAGTTTCCTTTCTCCCACCTCTGTCCAACACAGTGGTGATCGGCACTTCCTGCCGTATAATGCCTCATATGGTGCCATACCAATACTAGCTTGATAGCTATTATTGTACGTGAACTCTACCAATGGCAACTGATCTTCCCAACTTCCTTCAAAGTCTATGACACAGAAACGCAGTAAGTCTTCTAAAGTCTGTATCGTCCTTTCCGACTGGCCGTCGGTCTCGGATGATACGCAGTGCTAAGACTCAGTTCCGTGCCCATAGCTTGTTGTAATCCCTTCTAGAATCGTGATACGAACCGGGGGTCCCTATCAGAAACAATCGATACTGGAACTCCGTGAAGTCTAACTATCTCTCTGATGTATAACTCGGCTAGTCGCTGAAGAGATTGTGTCGTCTTGGTTGCCAGGAAGTGAGCTGTCTTAGTTAATCTGTCTACGATAACCCAGATAGAGTCACTCCCCCTGACTGTCTTTGGCAATCCCGACACAAAGTCCATCGTGATGTGTTCCCACTTCCACTCAGGAATGGGCAGTGACTGCAGAAGTCCTCCCGGCTTCTGATGTTCCACCTTAATTTGCTGGCACTTGGCACATCGTGCTATGTACTCAACTATGTGACGTTTCATCCCGGACCACCAATAAGTATCCTTAACATTGTGATACATTTTGGTGCCCCCTGGATGTAAGGCGAACTTTGAACTGTGTGCCTAATCAAGAATCTCTTTCCTGATCTCGGACACGTCGGGTACACAGATTCTACCCTGATAATATAATATTCCATCTCTCACTATGTACTCAAAATCTATGTCTGTCTCCATTCCTTGAAGAAACTTAGCCAACTTCTCGTCCTGAGTCTGCTGTCCCCTGATCTTGTCCACAATCGACAAACCGACTGTGACGTTAGCACATAATGCCTTGGAACTGGGCAGAACTATCTCTATTTCCATGTCCTCCAAATCTCTCAGTATTTCCGTCTGTGTTGTCAATAGGCAAGCTAAACTTCCTGATGACTTTCGACTAAGAGTGTCAGCTACCACATTTGCCTTTCTTAGGTGGTACTGTATGTTGACCTCGTAGTCTTTCAATAACTTCAACCAACGGCGTTTTCTCATATTGAGCTCCTTCTGTGTAAACAGATATTTGAGGCTCTTATGATCGGTGAAGATTTTGCACGTGGTTCCGTATAAATAGTGCCTCCATATTTTCAAAGCGAAGACAATGGCTGCTAGCTCAAGGTCGTGTGTCGGATAGTTCCCCTCGGGGGGTCTCAACTGTCGGGAAGCATAAGCTACCACTTTTCCGTTCTGCATTAACACACACCCTAAGCCCTTGTATGAAGCATCACTGTAAATCACAAAACCATCAGTTCCTTCTGGCACTGTCAATATAGGAGCTGTAACCAGACGCTCCTTCAACTCTTGGAAACTCTTTTCTTGTTCCTCTGTCCAAACAAAAGGAACACCCTTCCGGGTCAGTTTGGTAATAGGCGTAGCTATTTTAGAGAAGTCCTGGACAAATCTCCTATAGTAGCCTGCTAACCCCATGAAACTTCGCACCTCCGTGACACTCGTAGGTTGAGGCCAATTCATGATTGCCTCGATCTTCTAGGAATCAACAGAGATTTGTTCTTTACTGATCACGTGTCCTAGAAATGCTATACTGGGAAGCCAGAATTCGCATTTCTTCAGCTTAGCATACAATTTCTGCTCCCCTAACTTCTGTAGCACTTTCCTCAGATGTACCTCGTATTCTTCCTGGTTCTTAGAGTAAACTAAGATGTCGTCTATAAACACAATCACGAAGTCATCCAAGTACGGCTTGAACACACGGTTCATCATATCCATGAATGCAGCTGGGGCATTGGTCACCCCAAATGGTATAACAAGGAACTCGTAGTGTCTATACCATGTTCTAAATGCTGTCTTCTGAATGTCAGTGGGCCTGACCTTCAGCTGATGATAACCGGACCTCAGATCGATCTTCGAGAACACTTGGGCCCCTTTCAACTGGTCGAACAAATCATCCACCCTGGGCAGTGGATATCTGTTCCGGATGGTAACTTTGTTCAACTCACGATAGTCGATACACAGTCTCATAGTTCCATCCTTTTTCTTCACGAACAAGACAGGTGCACCCCATGGTGACGAGCTGGGACGTATAAAACCCTTGTCCAATAATTCCTGCAACTGGAGCTTCAGCTCCTTCAGCTCTGCCGGTGCCATTCTATATGGAGTCTTGGATATCGGAGTAGTGCCTGGCATTACGTCGATGCAAAACTCGATCTCTCTGTCTATGGGCATTCCTGGAAGATCATCCAAGAATACTCCGGGAAATTCCCTAGCAATGGGAATCTTTTCTAACTCAGGCTGCTGAGAATCAATGTCTTGAACACTACATAAGAATCCGTGGCATCCCTTGCGAAGTAGACGCCTTGCCTGGATAGAGGAAACGAAGTAGGGTGGGGAAGCCACTCTTGTCCCCTCAAAGTCAACTGTCGAAAACTGTGGATTCTGTATGAGAACTCATTTGGCCATACATTCTATCGTAGCATAATTGGCGGCCAGCCAATCCATTCCAAGGATAACATCGAATCCACAAATTTCCAAGGGTATAAGGTCAGCCAATAAGTGTGTATCCCCAATCTGTATCCCACAATTCCTCTACATGGTATCCCCCAACAATGATTTCCCCGATGGTATAAAAACATTCAGTAAATACCCTAAGGGTTCCATTACTAGGTTCAATCTAGTAGCATATGTAGGGGATATAAATGAATGTGTAGATCCAGTGTCAAATAAAACATGAGCAGGCTGTGAGCATACTAAAAGGGTACCTGCGACTACAGAGGTTGTAGCCTGCACGTCTCCTGGTAAAAGGGAGAAAACCCGTCCTGCCTGCTGCTGGACGTTCCCCTATCCACTTCTTTGGGCTGGAGGTCTAGATGGTGCTACTCCAGTGGTTGGTGCTTTAACCGAAGCAGTACTGAGCGTGGCCTGATCCTTCTGAGGGCATTCTCTTGCAAAATGTCCCTCCTGGCCACAATAGTAACAAGCGTTGCTGTCCTTGAGACATTGGCCCTTATGGATCTTATTGCAACGAGAGCACTTGGCTGCCCCTTTTTTGTTGCCTTGTATCTTCTGACCGGACCCTGTCGCCTGTGATGTGGCTCCAGGTCTGGTAAATGTAGATCCATGTTCTGAAGTAGAAGGCCCATGCCTCTTTTTCTGATTGCCGCCCTGCTTCAGGTTTCCTTTCCTTTTGGCGAATTCCTCGCCACTCCTTTCTATGACTCGAGCTGTCTCCACTACATCATCATAAGTGGCCAGTCGATGAGGTACCAGTCTATCCTTGATAGCCCATCTCAATCCTTCCTCGAACTTGCGAGCTTTGAGATCCTCAGTATTGACAGCACTTGGAGCAAACCTAGCCAATTCAGTAAATTTGGCCTCGTATTGCTCTACCGTCATTCCCCCCTGTTGCAGTACCATAAACTCTGCAACTCTTCGGTTTCGCACTTCTTGTTGAAGATATCAGTGAATCATTGCCAATTCATGCTTGGCTCTTTATCTTCCTCCATCATCCACCATTTATGTGCCATTCCTTTGAGCATATAAGTGGCATATGCCACTTTTTGGACTTCAGTGCATATCAGGATTTTGAAGATCCTGTTCATCTCTAATAACCACTCCTCAGCTATAGTGGCTCCTCCTGTACCGTCGAATGTCGGGGGTTTCATTTTCTGAAACCGCTCATATAAGTATGCAGCGTCTCGCTTGTTTCCTTGACGATTTCCTGCATTGTCGCCTACATTGACAGGCTGCTCCCATTGTACTGGCTGTGCTGGTTGGCTAGCACTAGCCTGAATCTGTGGTAGACTTTCAATGATAGTCCGCATCATTCTTTCTAGTTGATCTAAACGATCCATGGGCAACGGACCTTGCCTCGTGTTTACCATGACTGTGAATAGAATCAATGAAGCTAACCAATGAGATAACCAGTGAGATAACCAATGAAATAACCAGTGAAAGAACCAATGAAGTAACCAGTCAATATGTAAGACAAAAATAAATGTCAGTCATATCTAGCAGTCTTAACTCTAGTCCTATCTCCCATGACTCACAATCGAACCTATAGCTCTGATACCAAGCTTTGTCACGACCCGAAACCCACCCTATGCGGATCTCGTGTCGCGGGGCCAACCCGAAGGCCATCCCTACTTTTTCCATTCCTGTATCATAGTACTAATATGCAATGTACTAAAAATTTTAAACAATAAACAGCGGAAGTCTTTATCTATTACAGTAATCCAGCGGAAGTCTTTAAAATAAATTTAACAGCGGAAATCTATTAAATACATGACATAGTTCTACAAAATTCAAAATGAGAACTAAACCGTAACCAACACCCGGGGGTGGTGAATACATGGGAGAACTAACATAGACTGATATAATACTTCCAAATGTCCCCCTACGCTCTCAGACTCCTACTGGGGTCTCGCAGCGTCATCACCTGAAATGGGGGGTAAATGGGGTGGAATGAGCTACAAAGCTCAGTAAGTAAAACAGATCTCCAACACTGGTATCGATGATCAATGTGAATCCATGAATAAGATAATGATAGCCAATCATAAGGAAGGAGATGCTGTGATAGCCAATGAACATAGTTGCCACGAGGGCCAATGGAACCAGTTGCCACGAGGGCCAATGAAAAGTAATCATAACACACAATCAGAAGTATAGTGTAAAATGAAAGTATAACAACAATGAAGTACTGCCACAATGAACCGATCACAATCAAATCAATCAATGCAAGTCTTTCGAGACTTGAAGAATTATAAGGAATAGTGTCATTCAACAATCAAGTTCTGTTAATCATAAGAGATGCTGTTATTCTGTTTCAGGGCTCGGCAGACCCTAGATCTTTTGGGGCCCGGCATACCCCCCAGTCAATTCCAGTAAATTGCCATTTGTCCGTTCACGGACTTGACCTGTAGGTCCCATTCAATCAGATAGCATCAGATGGGTGTTGTGACTGAGCACAATTCCCGTGTCCATAAACATGTCATGATCATAGTAATTCCATAGAATATAAAAATGGAATATCATTCATTCAATGAGGATACAGTAGTAGGCCTTTCAAGGCATGGTTCAATATGATAACAATGATATAGCAATCAATCAAGGTCCACAAGATAGAACAATATCACAAAGTGGATAGCAATAACATATGTGCTTTCAAAGCACAGTGAAACATGATAACAGTGATACATCAGTTAATGATATGTCCACAAGATAGAAAATATCGAAATGTGGAACACAAGGATATCAATACTTTCAAGAGTACGAGTTTGGCAGTAAAAGAATAAACTTGGCTTGTGGAAACACCACATGTAAGAGAGAGTGATCCACTTACCTCTATCGTGCTTCTATCTCAGAAATCCGTGAGTATACCCTTGCCTTTCGAGTTTTCTATTTATTAGTGAATACGTTTTAGAATAGATTCTATTCATCAAATTTTATGCCTTTCCATCATAAGTATTTCAAATACTATTTTAGACTTTACCATTGAGTCCGGAATGTCGAAGAAAGTTGGTTTAGGCTTTCGCGGAATTCCATTTGGACTTTTGTACTAAAAAGGGCAAAATGGTCATTTTGCACTTTTACGGTATTTTATCCTTTGGGGCCTCATCTCGTAAAATGGACCCCACCATTGGACTCAGAACGTCCGAGATAATAGGTTTTGACTATTCATTTGCATCGTTTGGACTTCGTTTGACCTCTTTTTGGAATAGGGGCATTATTGTAAAAATTAATATTTAATTAATTTTTATATTTGGGCAACAGTGAAATTTCTTAAAATATTTGGGGCCGGTTCATAAATTCCAAAAGCTACGGTCTGAACCAGTTGGTTCAAGACCAGAAACCCTAAACCGGTCCACTCTTCCCTTGAACCAAACGGTTCAGTTCATTTGAAAAATCGAATTTCAATAACCCTGATTTCCTATCCTATCCTTGGTTTGGATAACCCCAAACCCAATTTCCAATTTACTATCCATGCAACCAAACAAGCCCAATTCCATTCAAATTAAAACCCAAAACGACACAGCTTCGGTCCCGTTTTAGTTCCGGTCGGGTACCGACCCGATCCGAACCCGGATCCGGTCTAGACTTAACCCGGTAACCCCCACGCTTTTCCGGTCATCTTCCCCAGAACTCCGGTAGGGTTCCGGCGTGAACAGTCGTCTTCTCCGGCGACTGTCACGTATTTTCCGGTGAGATTTCGACCCGTTTTAAATGCCATTCTTTTCCCCTTTTCCCAAGGATTTCAAATCCACTCTCGGTTTCCATTGGATCCTTCCCCATCTTCACGAAATAGGGTTTAAAGGGGTCGGCCCGATTTTCCGGTGACCTGTATTTTTCTTATTTCATGACTCTTTGAGTACTGTTTTGGCCCTAATCCGTTTCAAATGGTTTTCTGCACCTCTAAGGATCATTTTCATAAACAAATATCAAAGTTTTAAGCATAATATTCATGGGACCCGAGATTATCTATGAAACCTGCAACTTGGTTTTTCTCTATGGTTTCTTAGTCATTTAACCTCATTCTTTTTGCAAAATAACCTATATTTCATGCTTGTTTAGACCATATAATTATATATAAGCTTCATGCTTTAAATCTCAAAAACAGAACTAAACTTGCTTACCTGGGTGTTCGGATTTAGCCCACTTTGACCCTCCAAACCTTCCTGTTTATGCTCCTGAATTCTTTGCCAAAGTGTTCTCCCAACCTTGGTCTCCTTTTTGCCTTTAAACCCACACCCGTAGATTCATATATATATAGAGAGAAGTTTCCACCGCCTCTCTCTCTTTTCTCTCTCTCTCTCTCTTGGTTTCTCCCCCTTCTATGGCCCCTTTCCTTTACCTAGGGTCTGTATGCCCTCTGCCAAATGCAACCTTTGCATTAAATGGTTGGGAGACTTGTGTTGCACTCATATATACATATATCATATTATATATATATATATATATATATATATAACGCACACACACTTCACCCAACCGACACACACACACCTCACATGCAGTGAACCTGCATACTGCCCAAGGCAGTTTCCCCTTTTTCCTTTTATTCCCTTTTATTACTTATGCATATATACATATATATATATATACATAACATATAATACATGTACAATACATTATATTTTATACATATATACACATAAAATACATCTCTTTTATACATGCATATACATGTATATGTAGGAGTCTAAATCCATTTTAAATCGTATTTACATACCTTGATTTTAATTAAGCTATATATCTATGTTCACGTATGCATGCATGAAAATACGTGCATGCACGCATTACGATGCAATGCCCTGTAGGGCTCGGGTGTTACCCAGCCTTGATCATTCATTTTCATCATTCACAGTTCCAGTCATTCATTTCCATGAAAATACTATGATATACATATCTTACCATTCAAGTTACATGTGTTAACCGACCTACCTCGGTATACGTGACGTATCCCGGGTCGGGATATTACAACAAAGCTCAGTAAGTAAAACAGATCTCCAACACTGGTATCGATGATCAATGTGAATCCATGAATAAGATAATGATAGCCAATCATAAGGAAGGAGATGCTGCAATAGCCAATGAACATAATTGCCACGAGGGCCAATGGAAACAATTGCCATGAGGGCCAATGGAAAGTAATCACAATACACAATCAGAAGTAATAGTGTAAAATGAAAATATAACAACAATGAAGTACTGCCACAATGAACCGATCACAATCAAATCAATCAATGCAAGTCTTTCGAGACTTGAAGAATTATGAGGAATAGTGCCATTCAACAATCAAGTTCTGTCAATCATAAGAGATGCTGTTATTCTGTTTCAGGGCTCGGCAGACCCTCGATCTTTTGGGGCCCGGCATACCCCCCAGTCAATTCCAGTAAATTGCCATTTGTCCGTTCACGGACTTGACCCGTAGGTCCCATTCAATCAGATAGCATCAGATGGGTGTTGTGACTGAGCACAACCCCCGTGTCCATAAACATGTCATGATCATAGTAATTCCATAGAATATAAAAATGGAATATCATTCATTCAATGAGGATACAATAGTAGGCCTTTCAAGGCATGGTTCAACATGATAACAATGAATATAGCAGTCAAGCAATGTCCACGAGATAGAACAATATCACAAAGTGGATAGCAATAACATATGTGCTTTCAAAGCACAGTGATACATCAGTCAATGATATGTCCACAAGATAGAAGATATCGAAATGTGGAACACAAGGATATCAATACTTTCAAGAGTACGAGTTTGGCAGTAAAAGAATAAACTTGGCTTGTGGAAACACCACATGTAAGAGAGAGTGATCCACTTACCTCTATCGTGATTCTATCTCAGAAATCCGTGAGTATACCTTTGCCTTTCGAGTTCCCTATATATCAATGAATACGTTTCAGAATAAATACTATTCATCAAATTTTATGCCTTTCTATCATAAGTATTTCAAAATACTATTTTAGACTTTACCATTGAGTCCGGAATGTCGAAGAAAGTCGGTTTAGGCTTTCGCGGAATTCCATTTGGACTTTTGCACTAAAAAGGGCAAAATGGTCATTTTACGATATTTTATCCTTCGGGGTCTCATCTTGTAAAATGGACCCCACCATTGGACTCAGAACGTCCGAAATAATAAGTTTTGACTATTCATTTGCTTCGTTTGGACTTCGTTTGACCCATATTTGAAACAGGGGCATTATTGTAAAAATTAATATTTAATTAATTTTTTTTTATGTTTGGGCAACAGTGAAATTTCTTAAAATATTTGGGGCCGGTTCATAAATTCCAAAACCTGCGGTCTGAACCAGCTGGTTCAAGACCAGAAACCCTAAACCGGTCCACCCTTCCCCTGAACCAAACGGTTCACTTCATTTGAAAAACCGGATTTCAATAACCCTGATTTCCTATCCCATCCTTGGTTTGGATAACCCCAAACCCAATTCTAATTTACTATCCGTGTAACCAAACAAGCCCAAATCCATTTAATTCAAAAACCCAAAACGACACAGCTTAACTTACCCATTTATAACCGGTCGGGTACCGACCCTATCCGAACCCGGATCCGTTCCAATTTTGACCCGATAGCCCCCACGACTTTCCGGTCGTCTTCCCCACCCCTCCGGTAGGGTTCCGGCGTGAACAGTCATCTTCTCTAGCGACTGTCACGTATTTTCCAGTGAGATTTCGACTCGTTTTAAATGTCATTCTTTTCCATTTTTCATGTAGATTATATTTCCAACCTTTGTTTTCAATTTGAACTATCAGTTCTTCACGAAATAGAGTTTAAATGTCTCCGGCCGATTCTCCGGCCAAGTGACAGTTTCCATTTTCATGGCGTTTTAAGCACTGTTTTGACCCCTAATTGCTTCTAACAGTTTTCTGCATATCATAGGGTCATGCTAGGGTCGATTTAAACAAGGTTTAATGCATAAAGTGACCCACGGCCGATTATTCTCTATGACCTACAACTTAGATTTTCTCTGTGGTTTCTTAACCATTTAACTTCATTCTTTTTGCAATAAATTCCATTTTTCATGCTTGTTTAGACCCTATAATTATATATAAGCTTCATGCTTTAAATCGTAAAAACAGAACTAAACTTGCTTACCTGGGTGTTCGGATTTAACCCACTTTGACCCTCCAAACTTCTTGTTTATGCTCCTGAGTTCTTTGCTAATGTGTTCTCTCAATCTTGGTCTCCTTTTTGCCTTTAAACCCACACCCGTAGGTTCATATATAGAGAAAAGGTTTCCACCGCCTCTCTCTCTTTTCTCTCTCTCTCTCTCTCTCAGTTTCTCCCCCTTCTATGGCCCCTTTCCTTGACCTAGGGTCTGTATTCCCTCTGCCAAATGCAAACTTTGCATTAATAGCTTGGGGAGACTTGTTGGGCACTTATATATACTTATATCATATTATATATATATATATAACACACACACACTTCACCCAACCGACACACACACACCTCACATGCAGTGTACCTGCATACTGCCCAAGGCAGTTTCCCCTTTTTCGCTTTCTTTCCTTTTATTTCTCATGCATATATACATATATACATAACACATAATACATGTATAATACATTATATTATATACATATATATATACACATAAAATACATCTCTTTTATACATGTATATACATGTATATGTAGGAGTCTAAATCCATTTTAAATCGTATTTACATACCTTGATTTTAATTAAGCTACACATCTATGTTTACGTATGCATGCATGGGAATGCGTGCATGTACGCATTTCGATGCAATGCCCTGTGATGCTCGGGTGTTACCCAGCCTTGGTCATTCATTTCCATGATTTACAGTCTCCAGTCTTTCATTTTCATGAGAATACTATGATATACATATCTTACCGTTCAAGTTACATGTGTTAACCGACCTACCTCGGTATACGTGACGTATCCCGGGTCGGGATATTACAACTATTCTTGCAGCTATCATCTAGTTTCTCTTGTACTTGCCATTCCCATGAGAAGAACAGTTGATCCATGCGTTCAATAGGGTTTTTCACAACACAAAAGTATGCAGTTCATGAAACATTAATGCAAGCCCGAGCTAGACAATTCCTAATATTTAGTATGCAACAACAACATACAGAGGTCATCATATACCAACACATAGACTAATATGTATATCAACTTGTATAACATAATACACTATACCAATATCAACAATTCACATAAGCCAATACATAATATATAATCGCATACCAAATCATAGATGGACCTTTATTTCTTAGATAAGTCAACAATTAACAACAATAGCAACAATATCTATAATATAAAATGTAATGCATGTGCTCAATGCATTCCAATCATGAAAATGTATATCATACACCTACCATGGCACTCATATGCCCAATTAACAACAACTCCAGTCCAAAATCAATCATCCATAACTCCATCAAACCCAAAATACCAGTTTGTCATTTATAAGCTACTAATTCATAGGACCAAAGCAACCTCTTATGCAAGTTTACGGCCTGATGCCAAAAGGAAAAACGATCCCCCCAATACAAGAGTACGTGCTTATAATCCCACAATCTATATCCAAATATCCCATTTGATCTCATCACATCAAGAACGCCATACCAAGGCATAACAAATTAAAAACTCATTTTATGCCTACATACCCAATATATCATGTAAGAATCTAACTCATATTACCCATATGCATAATACAATGTTCATTCAAATAATATGAAATCAATTACAGAATGTTTGAATGTATAGTGTACAATATTCATCCATCATATAGCATGTCAAATTCTAGATATACAAGTATGTTAATCAGTTTCCAATATGATATGGATATCCAATTCTACCCTCACGAATGCATTGACAACATCATTATTTAATTCTTTACTTTCAATTGTATTAACAACATCTAAAATTAATGTTACCCATCATGCATACATATTTAAGTATACTATCAATTTCTAACATCAAGCAATATGTATTTAGAACACACAATAGCAAGCTCACATCTAGCTTGTTATGCATCGACAACTATATGATTTTCTAGTTTTTATTCTAAACATTTCAATTTTCTAGTCATTAGGAAACAACTAAAATACTTGAAGGCTTTACCCATCCGATCCATGTTGTTGCCTAGATATATATCCTGAGGGTGTGAATAGGGTATTTTGCAAACTTTAAATATGAATGCAAGCACAAAGTATATAAAAGAGTAGAAAAAGAAAGAAAGAGCAAACACAGCAGATTTTACGATATTCATGAAACTTCCTACGTCATCGACTCAATCATCCCCAATTGAGTTTTTTCACTATTTTGATCTCCTTCACAAGTAAAGGTCAAACTTTTATAACAAGAACTCCTAACTCTTTGCCTAGCAACATATCCCTTTTTGCCTCACAAGGGTAGTACCTACCCGTAAATCTCACTGCAATGAGAAGTTACAAAGTTGTTACAAACAAATACTCTCTTGAAGAGTTGTCTGGTGCAATAAATTCTCACCCATTAAAGACTGATCAAGTGTAAGCTCTAAGTATTTAAGATAAGTAGAACTTTCATATCTAAGTTTTGCAATAAATGAGATCTAAAGTCAAAAACAAAGATGTATAAGTTAAAGCAAGTAAGTTGATAGCAATAAATGTAGTAATAAACCTCTATTTATAGGCATTTAAAAGATATGTCTGTTAGATTCAAAATAGAGTCGTTCTCCCCTTTTTTCATATGTTCAAAACTTGAATTTTTTATTACTAGATCGAAAAAATCAGTCGACTGGTTTCACCAATCCAAGATTGGATGAAGATCCAGTTGACTAATCAACTTATCTGATTTGTCCAAAGGGCTGAGGTTCATGTGTTTAAGAACATTCAGTCGACTGGTTCTTTAGTGCACTATTTTTGCCTTTGAAATTCAGTCAACTAGATCACCAGGTTGGTCGATTGGTTTGGACAGACGGTTCAAGTTGTGTACAAAAATAGTCACTCAGTCGACTGATTTTGATAGTATAAAAAATAGGCATAAGAATCATTCAACTGTTTCTTAGAACTAATCGATTGTTTTGGTAGTTTAAGCTTACTTGCTTATTTTCACCAGTGTCTTTTTTTCAAAACAATTTGATCTTTCCAAACTCACAATATATCAATGTGTTTTTTTGAAAAATCATTTTATAATTAGTTCTAGTTGATCATTTAAACATTTAGAGCTTACAATTATGATCAATCAAAACATAATTCACTCAACATTCAAAATAAGAAAAATAAAGTCTTCTCTTGACTTGTTTTAATTCCTTGGGCTTGAGTGTGTCCATTCTTTTGGATAATCATGAGAGCATTCCACTTGATTAGATTTTATCTTTGAAGCTTGTACTTGTAATGTATTCCTTTATTTGATGAACTTTGTCGTTTTCTTGGTTAACCATCTTCTTTGGCCTACATGACCTATTTGTATTGTCATTAGATAAAACATTAGTCCACTTGGACAATGCCTTGTTATCATCAAAATTACTAAGATGCCATTGATTAAAAACATTTAGGGCAAACACTTGTGTTAAAGATAACTTGATAATTGATAGGAAAAAACTTTTTGATTCTATTTTGTATAATTATATTCTATGTTGTTTATTTTTAAGTTAGAAGTACTTTTTGCTAGGATCTATATAAAAGTAAACACTATCCTTTACATTTTCTTTTGTAGCCTCTAAAGTCTATATAAGGGACTCTCCCACTCATTTTTAGTTTCAGAAAAATCAAAGGTTGGGATCCTTTAAGAGATACCCTACAAAATCACTGTAATCTTATTGATCAATTAAACCTAGGGTTCGAGCATACGTTTCACTCCCTTTTTATAGGATTTCTTCTTGTTGTTTTTATAAGATTGCCAAGAGAGAATTTTGGGATTATGTTTATCCTTTATGGATGCATTTTCCTTGTTGGGCTTTTCTACTATTTGAATTTACATGTGCACAGTTCAATGTTCCCATTATTGGGCTCTAGAACTTTAGTAAAGATTGGGATGAATGGCGTAAAGACCAATCTAGCTCTTTGAGTTTAGGTAGGAATTTATTTTTGGTTTGATCCTTATGCGAATTAAACATCCACACGTCCTCATCTCTGGTGTTAGGATCCTTTTTAGGTCTGTCACTGCTACATAACAAGAATTTGACAAAATGCTAGTTCTAATGTGATGGTTGTGGATCAACAATCTATATATGGATATTATTAACATGGACATGCCAAATAATATGATTCAACTTTGTTTCATATAATTCTATTATTATTGGGAATTTTTGTATTGGTATGTAGTTGGTTTCTTGCCAACTTTCTTTTTGTTTCTATTCTCTTGGTTTTGTGCTTGTATATGATTGGTTATGTGCTTGGTACAAACCTAGTGGGGATGGGGCTCATTAGCAACGATGCATTATGCACTTAGCTTATTTTTAATAGTTTTGAGTTGTATTTCTTATTCTTTTTTTCATCAATAAGATTTAATTTCCTTTTGCAGATAATAAAAAATAATTCTATTTTAGAGTATATTTTACCCTAAAATAAGATATCAACACATGTTTTGATACATGCAATTATAAATAAGAGAGAGCATAACTTTTTTATTAGGAAAAAGCCCTTTATTGCTTTAAGGGAGACAAAGGGGCAATTTTTAGATTAATACAAGTATAAGCCATTTTAATCAATGTCCCCATTTTATTCAATATATATCTATTGCATTTTTCCTCAAGATGAAGGCTGAATACTAGCTAAGCACAAGCCATTCTTATTCAAGTTACATAATTAATTAAGCTTTCTATCTTAATTGAAAGTGAGTTGGTACTTAGGCTGTCTATTAACAGGATTGAATAGGCCAAAATGTCGCTCGGTCTCTTACCCAATCTTCAAGTTCTGGTCAAACATGGCAAATAAATAGGTTTCAATAGTGCTTCGAGGCCTCCTTGGAGTGCCTTCGCTCACATGATTAATCAGGTTCCTATAGTAAGTGCCTGCATTGTCCAAGGTTGCTGCATTACCACCCTCAGACGGCCAGCCACTCTCTGATACAACAATCTCCAAATTTGGTCCGCCTGCTCTCCCAAGGGCAGCATACTGAGCATCTAGCAAGGCATCGAAAAGATTGCAATATCCCAAGTTACCATCTGAAACAACTACTCCTGGTGCAGTAAATAAGGCATATTCAAGTGAAATGTCATGTGGGTTGCCGATATAGCTGAAGTAGGGGTACACATTGACAAGTAACGGTGAACCATTGTTGACTAGAAAGCTGATAATAGGGTCGATGAATGATCTCACATCGTCTCTGAAGGCACCTGCTGACGGAGGAAATGAATTGCCTAGGAGTGTTGAGTATGATGCTGTTGAAACCCTGATTTGGTTTTGTAAGCCAGCTGCTACAATTGCATTGTGAATGTTTTGCATGGCAGGGAGAACAAACTGAACATACTGAGATGTGCCACTGTTGTTGGGTCTACTTCATTTCCAACGGCAATGTATTTGAATCTGACATCAGGAGAGTAGTTTCTTATGTTTGTCTGCACCCATTGGGTTGCAGCTGAAGCGTCATTTGCAAGGGCTTGAAGGTCCAGATTAGGGACACCAAGGATGAGTTCTATATTAGAACCTCTAAGAGCCTGGAGTGTTGCTGAGTTTGGATTATAAAGTCGCATCCTTCCAATGCCATTGCTTCTATAAAGATCTATAACTTCTTGTGGTGTTGGTAAGTTGTTGCCATCCAGTCCATTGCACATACCAATGGATTGTGCACCTGCATTTTATTGAGCCAACATTTGATGGGTTTTGGGTTAGAGATAGAAAATTACAGTATAATCTATACTATTATTAATCTTTTTCCTAGTGAAAAAATTATAATTGCCTGAGGCATCAATATTAGGAATGGAGATGCAACGTGTCTCTTCAAATGCAAAACATATTCATGTTGAGATTAAGCTTAGGCTCTAATATTTCAGTAAAGTTTTATGTCCCACCTAATATAACTCATCCTCTCACAAGGATGGGACTACAAGGTGGGATGAATGTGGTGACATTCTATTTTAAAAGGTACTCTTAGTCTGAAACTACATAATAAATGTGCTCTACTAAATGTAAGCATATTTTGAAATCTATATATTGATCAATGGAATTGAAATAAGGAAAATGTCATGTGTAATTGACTTTTTTATTGGATTCTCTAAGATTCCTCTATCATTTGTCTATGAATTAAAAAATTTATTAAGAAAATTATTTATATGTTGCATCACCCATGAAATTAAATGAAGTGATTGGTTATGTAACTTCGGACAGGCTTCACATGGCATGACCATCCCCACACAAAGCCGCAAATAAATAAATACAATAGAATTATTATAGAATATTAGAACAGCATTGTAAAAATAAAATTAAATTAAAAAAAAAATTCAGAACACCCTGTAATTAGATATATATATATATATATATACACATGTGTGTGTGTGAGAGAGATATACAAGCAGAGAGAGAGGGAGAGAGACCTATTGTTTCCAGGCTAGGCACTAACAACCCAAGAAGTAGCAATATAGCAACCAAAAATTGTTTATCGCTTATTGAGTAGAACAAAGCCATTGAGATAAAGAAAGATATATAACTAACACGTTGAAATGTTTATTGTAGATGTATTAACTTCAATCTACCCCTTTATATACAGAGGCAGGTGCCTCAGAATCCAATCAAGAACCCCTTGGAAATTAAGAACGTTAACAAATGAAACAAGACTTTTAAACTCCCATGTGACTGTCCTACTGAACTTTCAATATAATCTACGTAAACGCCACGATTGGTGGCATATCATTCTCAAAGTTTTGGCTCCATTTCTAGCTAACTACTTCTCTGCTTCAAAAGTCTTGGGTCCAATTTACGTGGCCTCACTTCGACCTCACCCATTACTTAAGACTTACGAGTCTATTGCGACCAGGCGCCCTTCCTCTCTCTTCACAAATGTGTGATATTTCGGAGTCGTAACGAACTTTTTAACTCATATAATTTATTTATTAAACAAGTTATAAGTTTAAATATGATTACTTTATTTATTTTAATTTTTGAACATTAAGTAAAGAATTATTTTATCTTTTAAGAGTAGATAATAGTCTTCAAGTTTAGTAAACTGACCAATGTAAGATAAAATAACATGAAGACTTCTTTTTATAAATGAAAAAGTATTCTAAACTTTAATAAGCTTTTAAGGTATATTTAATCCTCTTATAATTAATATTCAATAAATTAATAATTTTTAATTATTAATAAGTTTTTAAAATATCGGCTTGATTTCATGATGGATAATTAATAATTCTATTACTTAATAATTAATATTTTTTTCAAAAAAATCCTTTATAATATTAATTATTAGCTAGAGAGATAAATAGTAATATATATACTCTCATATATATATATATATATATTCCATTTACGATATGTTTTGATAATTATATTATAAATTCTATTTAAACTAGAGTTAAATGTATTGTAAGTGAAAAAAATTATAATATTAGTAAGTATAGAAACAAAACTTTTTCAGTTCAAATAGATATTATGAATTTTTATATGCACAAGTTGAACATTATATGTATTTTTTTTATGAAATATTGAAATGATGTTAAAAATTTGAATATGAGGCCTCTTGTTGTGTTGAAATTCATATACATGTATGAAATAATTTTTTATTAATAAAAATATAAGAAAATTTATAATTAATAATTTTAATAATTAATAAAATTTTCATCTTTCAAGTCTATTAATTATAAAAAAAAAGTTGACTGTACGTAAAATGAATTAATTGACTCTTTATTTATTAACTTATTTTAATTGAATGTGTTGTGTTAAATGGGTTAACATAACTAATACTCAAACATAACTTAATTATCAATTATGTTAAATGTGTAAATTTAATATAGCACAAAAACGTGAAGGATAATCAAACACGTCAAAGTTCTTAGTAACTAAGAAATAAGATGATTTTCAACCCAAAAAGATAGAACTCTCAAATTTTGAAATTAAAATATTATTAATAAAGATGAATAATAAGATGTCCAATACATCGTTATTTATAGAACTAAAACTACTAATCCTAAAACACTATTAACTCCTACTAGTATAATTAGGAAACTACCAAATAATAAGATGTCCAATACATCGTATTTATAAAACTAAAACTACTAATCCTAAAATGCTATGAACTCATTCTACTAGTGTAATTAGGAAACTACCAATTTGTTGTACTTGTCCAATAAGCCACTACTAATACCAATCCGAGCAAAATTAGGAAGCCAAAAAATACAAGAAAATGGGTCAAAATTGGGTCAAGATTTTTACATTCGAGTCCTTGTCGACTCACACGACTTTGCTTCAAATGGGTCATGGAACGCTCCTATTAATTCATAAAATTGAAGGTCATTTATTCTACATTGTAACTTTTTTATAACACAAATTCATTTATATTCAATTCAAACTCGTTAACTTTGTACGTACCAAAAACTGAAACCCTGTAAATTCAATTAGCAAGATTTGAGGTTGATACTGACCCATTTGAAATTTCTCACTTCCTCAAGCCCACGTATCTAGTTAAATCAGCCAAGACTGACTCCGCAACTCCAGCCATATGCAAACAAATATAGTTTTTGCTAATAAATAAAATAAAATAAATCTCAATGCTTTGTTGATAACTCATAATTGTTTCATTTAAATGAAACAATTCACAAAAAAAAAAAAAAAATATTATGAATATATAATTGAGAGATGTCCGCCATGCACCATGCATTAGTGGGGTAAAAAAACAGATCCACCACGAGTGATGTAAAATGAAAGTCAACAATTGTGGTTGTGGGTGAAATGAAGAAAAGAATCATCTTCGAGGCATTTAATGATAAGAGTTCAAAATCAAAATCCTTTTTAATCCTGTATTTATAAGTTAGTGGACTTGTGAATCAAATAGCCGTTAATCTTTGAGAAGTGTTAAATGTATTCCCATTGTTGGTTTATGATATACCATAAAAGAGCAGGCTAATCAGCACTTGACACGTATGACCCTAAATCCAACTCATGCTCGGCCAACGCGGTTCTCGCTCAGCCAATGACTAAGAGCTCAAGCATCCAGATCAGCACAAAAGGTCGGAAGTAACTGAACATATGCATTCAGAGGCACATATATCCGGACAAGGGTCTCAGAACTGATTACAGGGTCCAGACCAACACTCCAGACCTCGTCACCGCCTTAACGGATGCCAAGTAAGGAATAAGGAAACAGTCTTCAACAAGGGAACTACTATCTATGGTTATCTCTATGCAATATTCAACAAGGTAACTACAATCTCCGATGATCAAATCCCTACAATTATGGCTCTGAATCCTAATCAACTTAGGAAGGCCACGGTCTATAAATTAAACCCTAAAGGTACGCTTTATTTTCATGCTCATTCTTTTGGCTTTCAATACAATCTTTCAATTCCTTTTACTTACTTAAGCATCAGAGCGGCTACCGCCGGAGCCAATCCGGTGGTCCTCTGATCGTCTTTCTGAGTGTTCTACAGGTCATGGAGCCCACACTTATTGCGAGTCAAAAAGTGCAGCATCAGTTTAAATCTTCGCCTTGTAATAATAGAGTGATTCCTTCTTTTTCCACGTATTTCTTTCTTTCTACCTTTTTTTTTAACAGAAAAATGAAATATTATTGATGTAAAAAAATGTGGGAATACAAGAAGAATAACAAATTTCTTTCTTTCTATATTATAACACATTATTAGTACAAAACTATAACTAATGTAGAGTTTCAAAAGATATGAATATCGTTATTTGGGTCTTTACAATTTAACAGGTATGTTAGTCTTTTTTATTCTATCTTATACAGTTTTGTTTTTTTGAAAACTAGTGTTTTCATGTCACTGTTCTTAATCTCAGGTAAAGATAGAATGAATGTGTGTTGTGTTTTGGATATATTATTGAGAAAAAAAACATAAGGAGGGAGAGAAATTTAATAGGAATGCCTTTATTTTTATCAGTTAATAGGAATACATTTAAATTGATGACTCAGTGATATAGAAAAAAGGAAAATAGAAAAAAAAAAAAAAAAAAAAAAAAAAAAAAAAAGAAGAAGAAGAAGAAGATGAGATGAATAAAAAGCCTTAAATGCTGGTAGAAAAAGAAAAAGAAAAAGTTATGAATGCCCCTGGTTACATTTACCAAAATTATTGACTCTTATTCTTGTGTTGGTTGTTTACGGGTACCTTGAAAGTTGCCTAGACTAGTCTATCATAAGATAAGCACGATTTCTGACTTTTTGGAGAGTTTTATTCGGCCCTAACTATGCCATTTGGTTACGTATGGTACAACAAATGTCAAATATCACAAAACTTGAATTTGCTGCCTTAGAGCATTTTGGAAGAGAGCTTTCTAAATTTAATTCTTGATGCTAAAATTCATCTTGATGTTATGAATCTTAAAAATACAATTAGAAGAAAATCAAGCATTTCAGTAAGATCATGAAAAGGCAACGATTTTCCTTTATCATCTCGATATATAAAATATTAAAAACAAAGAATCTTATGGTAAAGAACATCTTAACCTTTTGAACAATTTAAAGGAAAAGATATGTGTAACACCCTACCAAGTGATTAGAAATAATTAACGGAGTCTAAGAGATATGATATTAGTGTATATGTTATGCACCAAACCAGAAGCTAAGGATGGATTTCAAGAAGTCATTGGAGCTGAAAAAGCTGCCCAAAAACAGAGACAGAAGGCTGCCATGGAAGGTAATATTCAAACCCCTTTCTCTCTCTAGAATTCAAAATTAAATATTAAAAAAAAACATATTATTTAATGTTGTTTGATGAGTTATATAGGCATTCAATGAGATTTACATGTGAAATGTGCTCAGAAAATAGATTGAAATGGACTAAAAATAGAATAACAAATTGGAACCTACCATTAATTAAGGCTTGATAATAGGTTAGGTTTCGTCCAAACCAAAACTGAATTTTATTACTTGGGAATGAATCTATATGCTATGAGGATTCTAAAACAGGAAGAATTGTCAAGAATGACCTAAGGATGAAAGAGAAACGATGATGAACAATTGAAGGTTCGAAATCAAACCAATCTAAATCAAGCCTTAAGCTTTGAATTTCTGAATGGGGAATGAAACCCCATTACACAAGGATCAAAACAAGACCAAATGTAAGCAAAATGGTTGAGAAATGAAGCCATATGATTGAGTTGCATGTACAGCCATGGGAGTTCAAGATCGAGCTCCCCATTGTGATTCAAGGCAAAAAATGAATGCCAAACCACAAGTTGAACTCCTAGAAACCATTTAGAAGTGAATTGGCACTACAAGAAATAGATTCTTTAATGGTGCACCCTTTTAGCGATGCATAGAAAAATGCCGCTAATGGTTACTATTAGCGACGCACAAAGATAACGCTGCAAAAAGGCTAAAAAAAATCACATTCCTACGCAAAATTAATGGCAGGAATGTATTAGCGATGCACATATACTTATTTGCGACACACATGTGCGTCGCTAATACTCAATACTTTTAACAACACACACATTTGCATCGCCAATAAGTGAACTTAATAAAACGGTGTCATTTGGATTAGTGGTTAGGTTATTAGCAATGCGTAGTGGTATTATTAGCGACGCACACTATGTGCTACTAATGCCCCTTCTATTTCCACCATGCCCAACCACTTTGGTGATACCCTCTCTCTCTCTCTCTCTCTCTCTCTTTCTCTCTCTCTCTCTCTCTCTCTCTCTCACATCTTGCCACTACCGCTACTGTCGAGGAGCCACCACCAGCAGCAGCTGCCACCATCTCCCACACTTTTGTGTGATTTTCTTGTGAGGTTAGGGTTTTGTAAATTTCTCCTTTTATGAGTTTTTATTTT
Organism: Nyssa sinensis; assembly: GCA_008638375.1. Lineage (NCBI taxonomy): Eukaryota > Viridiplantae > Streptophyta > Magnoliopsida > Cornales > Nyssaceae > Nyssa > Nyssa sinensis. The sequence goes on from CM018031.1 coordinate 26,738,078, forward strand.
TCTCGCATTATTTAGTTTACAAGGTAATATATACATATACATACATATATATAGTTATACTTGTATAAAGGTGTGTTCATACTTGTGTTTGTGTGTGTATGTCTTGAAGCTATATATATGATCATTTAAATGTAAGTTAAAATTGGGACTTCAATGACAGAGGTGTGTTGACTTAGTTTTGAGTGGTAGCAATTAAATAAAAAAATGTATCATATTTGTTTCGTGGTTTTGGTTGTACATTTTTTTTTTTACTTTTTTTCTTAGAGTTCTATAGAGTATTGTTTATTGGGTTGATTTTATAGTACTTGAAAAAATGTTGTTAATTATAAGTGATGTCTAGATTCATTATTTTGAACTAATGAAAATGGTGTATCTCTTGTTATTTTTTTGTTAATATTCTATTCTTCAAATTTTTAATTTATCACTTTTTTAATATGGTAAGTAGAAGCTTTTTTATTTATTTTATGAATCAAACAAAATGGATGGCGCTATTGAGAAAATGAAAAACAAAATTTTTCCACATTTATTCATACATGATCAATTTTAAGTTTAATTAAAATGATAAAATTCAATTTTATATAATGTTATCAATCATTCAACTAACCAAGAATATGAAATTAAAAAAATTAAAATAGAGGAAAAGAAAATGATATTCACTTTGTTGAATGATGTTAGAAAAATTTCGATTTAATTATTTAATAAAAAATGAGTTTAAGTTAAGTTTTGCAAGAAACAATGTTGTTAAAATCAAGAGCCAATGTTGGATCGTTTTGGGAGTTCATATGATCGGATTGTAGGATCAAACTGAGAATCATAAGATTCTACAAAATTCTTTAAAAAATTGCCAAGTATTTATGTAAAAGTAAAGAGATGTTAAAAATTAATAGTAAAAAAGTATAAAATAAGTAAATAATGTAAAGTATTCTAACAACATATTGAAGTGTATGTATTTACAATTTTCTATTCATATTTTCTTATAAAATATAAGTTTTATAATTCTAAAATAACACAAATTAACATTTTAAAGAAATAAACTAAAACAATTCTCTAAATAACTAGCTAAATGTAGTAATACTTGTCAAAATTTAGTGTTGAATCATTAAATAAACAGATGGTTTGGTTGATCTTTTGGTCCAACAAGTGAAACGTTCGATTCTACCACAATCCTACTATGATCCTGCTATGATCCTACACCGATCGTGTTACTTGAACAATTTTTATACGATTCAGATCGATTTCTCTATGTAGGATAGTAGGATTGTGCGATCTTACAATCCGAATCGCAATTTTAATTACTATAGCAAGAAATAACTTCAAGACAAAAGAAAAAAAAATGGTTTTAAAATTTATTTGGTAAAATAGGCTTAAGGAGTATAATTGCATTCATGTAACCTTAGTCCCAGTTCGGGAGTCATTTTTAACACTCGTGAATCTTGTCGCTTAATTAAAAGAGATTGGGCTCGTGTGTATGAAAATTGATTCTTGAATTGTCCAGAGTAGGATAGTTTGTGAATGCATAAATCTACATTGCAGGCAGTAGCGAATGCTTGATTCTAGTGGATGAAAATTTTAGCATGGTCTCCTATTGTTCTCTAGGTACATATTTAGGTGTGGTAACGTCTATCTTATATACCTAGAGAACCGTGGGGAGATGCCATCAAAATTTTCTCGAAGTGGAATTAAGCATTTGAGTTGCTAGCTACTGATTACAATGTAAATTGTGCATTCTTGAATTGGACAGGACCACCTTACCCTTTAGAGAGAAGTTTGGATTTATGTTTCATATTTATAATGAGTAATGTGTTTGACTTGTGCTAGGTAGACGAAAATGAATAAAAGTTGGATGTACTTGAAGGGCAGGCATTTGGCTAGGTATGTGAAAGGGATTAAAGATTTCATTTAGTTTGCTCACGCATCTAGGAATGGGAGCAATAGGATAAGATATCTATTTAGGATATGCAATAATAAGGATTATATGCACATAGATGAGGCTATAGTGAACCTACTCAAGTATGGCATGGACAAGACGCATAGGTGTTGGGAGTTTCACAAGGAACAATGTGAAATACGAGTGGTTAGTGAGAATGAAAACTATGACTTGGGTGAAAATGTCAAATTTGGTTATGATAAACTGCAAGAAATGCTGGCAGACATACAAGGGGGGTGTGACTGCAAGCCGCGGTCCAGGTCCTAAGAGTGATACTGAAAAATCAAAAATATTTTTGGATCCCTTGTTGAGGGAAACAAGACAGCCGCTATATCTTAGTTGTGAGAAGTATTCGACACTTGATTTTTTTGTCAAGCTCATTCATATTAAAACCATCAACTAATGGACAAAAAAGTCTTTCAATATGGCCATTGAATTTTTTAAATTAGTACTACCTCAAGGGAGACCCTTCTGAAATAGCTTTATGAGTTGAAAAAATAGTTGAGGGGCTTGGGCCTTGGATATATCCCTATTCATGCTTGCAAAAACGATTGCATGTTATTTTGGAAGGAGGTTGAAGGGTGTGTTAAGTGTACTGTATGTCATGAACTCAAGTTTAAAGTGAATGAAAGAATGAACAATACAATTCCATACAAGGTGCTGAAATATTTTCTGTTAAAACTGAGGCTAAAGAGGTTATACATGTCTCGGAAGACGGCTGAAGAGATGCGATGGCACAGCGAGAAGCATGTTGATGAGGCAAATGTATATAGGCATCTAGTAAATTCTCAAGCTTGGGGTGAATTTGATAGAAATGACGATTGGTTTGCCAATGAGCCACATAATGTACGGCTTGGGCTGGCTAGTGATGGTTTCAATTCATTCGGTGACATAAGTAATGCCTACAACATATGGCCAGTGTTTCTTGTACACTATAACTTGCCATCGTGGAGATGTATGAAAGAACCATATATCTTCATATCGTTGCTTATTTCTAGGCTGAAGTTTCTAGAAAACGAAATTGATGTTTATTTGTAACCGTTAGTGAAAGAGTTGAAGGAATTATAGGAGGTTGGAGTGGTGTTGTATGATGTCTCTAGGAAAGAGACATTCCAATTGCATGAGGCATTATTTTGGACCATAAATGACTTTTTCCGCGTACCCTAACTTGTTTGGGTGGAGCACAAAGGGGTATCTGGCATGTCCAATATGCAATAAGAATGTATTTTTGCTACATTTGTCTAATAGAAAGAAGATATGTTACATATGTCATAGGCATTTTCTATCGCCGTCACATGTATGGCAAACCCAGTAGAAGCATCTGTTTGATGACAAACCTGAGTGCAGGTCTGCACCTCTTGAGTTGTCTAGGGAAGACTTAGTGATGCAATTGGCTGACATCCAACCAGTGAAGTTTGGGAAGATACCGGGTGCTAAGAAAATGAAGTGTACTAAAATTGAGTATAATTAGATGAAAAAAATCATATTTTTTTTTTTATTTTTCGTATTGGGAGACATTAAAGTTGAGGCACAATTTGAATGTTATGCACATTGAGAAGAATATATGTGATAATATGCTCAGAACCTTAATGAACATTGAAGAGAAGACAAAGGATACTATTAAAGCTCGGATGGACTTGTAAGAGTTGGGCATAAGGAAGGAATTGCACCTGGTACGTAGCGGAGATAAATTTGTCGTGCCTCCTACATGTTATACGTTATCATTCGAAGAACGAATAAAGATTTGTGAGTGGTTTAAATCAGTGAAGTTCCCAGATGGATATGCATCGAATATACCTCGGTGTGTGAATGTTAAAGATGGGAAAACATCTAGCTTAAAGAACCATTATTGCCATGTACCTTTACACTGACTTCTTCTAATTGTAATATGTAAATATCTCTCTAAGAGCATATCAACGACATTGATTGAGTTGGGATGCTTCTTTAAAGAATTAAGTGTCAAGACATTGAAGTTGGAAGTACTAGAGAAGCTTGAAAAAGATGTTGTAATCCTCCTCTGCAAGCTTGAAATGATCTTTCCTCTAGCTTTCTTTGATGTCATGGTTACAAAAAATATATCTTATCTTATGTAGTGAGCATATGACTAAGCTTTAAAGAGAAAATGTTGCAAATGTAGAGAAAATACAACAAAAACTATTTCCTAAGTGATTCGGAAACCGTGTAAGTGTAACATATCTTATTTTGATGTTAATGACTTAATTGATGTGTATTTATTTATTTTTATACTTTTAATCCTATTAATAGATAAAGGTCTTGCGTAACCAAGGATCGTCTGATGTGTATGATCAACTATATGCTTTGTCATGTAGCCTGGATAAAAAAATATTTCGGTACACCGGTTACATTATTGATGGCATTCGCTTTCACACGAAGCAACATGAGGTGCATCGCTAAACACAAAATATTGGTGCCATGGTTGAGGGCAGGTATGAAGCAAGCAAAGCTTGGACTACTATTGTGTTGTAGTAGATATCATAGAGATACGTTACTTGCGTAACTCGGTTTATCTGTTCAAATGTAATTGGTGGGATGTTAGTAATAGAAAGACCGAAATAAAGGTTAATAAACACTTCATAAGTGTTAATATATCCCAATCGGCATTTAAAGATGGTCTTTATGTATTGGCTTCACAATTCAAGCAAGTATTCTATTTGAAGGACATAAAAATAAGAGTTGAATGGCATGTTGTACAGAAAATACAGTCTAGAAATGTGTAGATGTAGTCGAACTTCAGGACAGGGAGGAAGTTTTAGACTGGAATAAGGAAGCACTACAAGAAGAGTTTCAATCGGCCTATGATGATATTGTCCAACATGATCAAGTGCATGCAACGCCCATGGTCTAGCTAAATAGGACTGACATAGAACCCAATCATGTCATGACTTCTGCCTTTCAAAATACCGTGCATTTAGATCAGAGGGACGCAACATTCATCAATGATAATGATGACGAAGATGATGAAAGTGATTTTGATGATGAAACATTATTGGAGTATTGTTCTGATAATGAAGAAACTACGGGAACAGATGATGATATAGACTTAGATGAATAATTTTCCTAGGTATTACATGTGTAATGTCGGATATCAATTTATTTAGTTAATTTTTTATGAATAATTTTTGAGTTTATTACATGTGTAATTTTGGATATCAATTTATTCAATTCATTTTTTACGTTTTTCAACTATTTTTGTACTTATAGATATGGTAGGTCCCAATGCATGCCGCCAACTACCCACTACCCTAGGATCAAACCCACCGACCCCTGTTGCTACAACAGGTACTGTAGAGATCTGAAAAATTAAGAAACATTTTTCGTTTTTGCTGGTAGGGCACTATTCATGCGCTGTTTGCCGGTAGGGTACTATACATGCATCATTAGGCATAAGCCATGTTTAGGAGCATAATTTGAGTATTCTATAGAATAGAAATTTGTTTATAATGTTAAAATACACCTCCTGTAAAAAATTGAGACTAATCGGAGACAGTTTCAAAAATAGGACCAAAAGGGCATCCCAAGTGGCCCAGGTGGAATCGGCCAAACCCGGCCTCAGGCGAAAATAAATTTTTTTAAAAATTTTCATTTAAAATAATTTTAACTAACTTTGGCTAAAGAAAAATGTCAAATTGAAGCGTTTCGGGACGGGTTGTAGTGTAACGGGGTCCCGAATTCATTAAGGGCAAAAAGGTCATTTTGCCCATTTTTCCCTTTAGTATAAATACAGCCCTTAGAGTTAAAAAAATCACATTTTTGGTATGGAGAAAGAGCAAAACTTGCGCATGGGTGAAAAAGTGAAGAGAAAACTTAGGTTTTCCAATCTTCAAGCTTCCAAAACACACTCCTAGGCTTGGATTCTCACAAGACTTCCTTCTAGGAAGTTGTTTCCCACGTTGAGGACTACATTCTCACTAATCGGTTTGGCTGCACAGCGAACACAACTCCCAAGGGTTTAGAAAAACCCTTTTAGGTATGATATTTTGTTAAGTAAGGAATAGGGTTAAGTTTATGAGTATTTTATATTTTGATTGAATGATTTATATGTTTACTTGCTATTAGAAAGTCATTTAGTTGGTAGTTGCTATGAAAACCTAGAGTTGGTAGTTTGTGTACCTATGTGTTCTTTGAGAATTTTTCAAAATGATGAACATGTAGCTTGTTTATATGTTTAATTCATTGCATTCTAGCTTATGTTCATGTAAAGAAACTCTTATGGTTTGAGAGTTATGATTTGTTCCATATGTTGGTACTTTATGTATTTTATGATCTTTAAGAAATTGTTAAGGTTGTGAATATGTAATGTGTTTATATGTGAAATTTATTGGATTACATGTTAGGTTCATGTAGATAAATTTTTGTGATATAAAAGTTATAGTTGCTTTAAGTACATTGCACTGTTTAAGGCATATACCATGTGTTTGATGAAATACTTCATTAGAAATTGTATAGAAAAATCAAGACATATTGACATATGGTGATTCTTTGAAAACATAGCGTGGGTTAAGCACTTTGGTGCTATGCATTATGAGGGTGTAGATCCTGTGGTGAAAAACTCAAAATTGGCCATTGCATTGGTGCTTGATTGACCCAATGGGAGCAATCCATGAAACAGGTAGTGGTACTCGAAGGACCCAATGGGAGCGATCCGTGAAAAGAGACATGGGTATGGCATAGAGTTTGCATGAGTGTGTCACGCATATTGTCATTGCATGGTGTTGATAAATTAGAAGGCATGTAGATTATAAATATCCACTTGCACATGCCACGCCTTAACTTTGTTCCTTGCATTAGCATTTTGTCATACCAGCAGTTCAGCTGACCCCTCGTGGGATATCATATTACAAATGAGGCTCCCGGTACTTGAGACTTGATGAAGTCTTGAAGGAAGAAGGGGAAAAGAACTTGGAAAGATATTTGGCCCTTGGGGCATATTTTGTATGTATGGGCATAAGCTTAAAAGACTTGTGTTTTAATTTGAAAAAAAATGGTGAACTATAGACCTTGGGCTAATTTGTAATGTAAGGTCTTAAGCCCAAATGACATGTAGAATATATTTATTAATGTGCCTTACATGTATATATATGTTGAAGGAAACGAATGTACATTTAATTTTTATGAGATTGTGGCCATCGAGTAAGGATGGAATGTACACATGTTTATATATATCAATTGTTACAAAAATATTAGGTGGGAAAATGCTTAGAAAACAAAGGAAGTTATGTCAAGAATTTTATGAAATTAAGGTAAAAATTAGGTGTGTGAAATACCCTATAAATGGGTGAGAAAAGTGCCAACAATGGGGGTTTAAAAACCTTGAAGTAGTGGGCTAAAAAAGGGGGATAAGTAGCCTTCAAAACTTGGAAAACAGAGAAAATTAGCTGATGGACAGAGAAATTTAGCCGCAGCCAGCTACAGTAAACCTGTAGAAAAAAATCAGATTTTGGCCCAGACTTGCACCAGCCCTGCCCTGTCACCCAGCCGCACGCGTCGCGTGCCTGCTGCCAGCTATGCCATGCACGTGCTGTCTTGTCTGCTGCCTCATGCACGCCCAGCCCTTGACACCCCATGACACCTGTCCCTTTGGCCACCTTTTTTAGCCATGTTTGGGCACCTTTTTGAACCATGTTTGGGCACCCTATTGGGCCATGTTTGGCCACCCTTTTGAGCTATTTTTGGTCACTTTTTTTGGCCATGTTTGGCCCCCCCTATTGGGTCATTTTTTGCCATCCTTTTGGGGCCATGTTTGGCCACTTCCTTAGACCTATTTTAGTATACCTTTTGGCCTATTCTTGGCCTATGTCATAGGACAATTGGGACCCATTTGAGCCATTATTCCAAAGCATATTTTGGGGCTATTTTGGAGGCCTAATTTGGACACGACTTAAAATATTTTTACCATTGGTTGGAGGAGACATTTGACCACTAATTGGAACTCACCTTGGGTGAGATTAGTAATGAATTTTCATCTCAAATCTTGGGAAAACATGGGAGAATAAATGCAAAATCAACTGAATCCATTAAATTGTCTTTCATTTACTTTTTTTTCTTTCTTTTCACTCACTCCCTGGGTTTGTGGAAATTTAGGGCGTGACAGATACTGGCCTATCCTCAACAAGCTCGACTGCACCTACTCCTGCTCTATCTCTTGCTCCTACTCCTATTCTTACTCCTGCTGATGGTACTGCTACTACTATGTGTATGTTATTATTTTTCAATTCATATTTATATATTCTTGGTACTAATTCTTTCTATGATATTTCTTCAAAAAGGTTCGACCTCCATGCCCAGACGTGGGTGTGGTAGGTCGAAGAATACTAGATTACAACGACATAGGGATGCATCTAGGGGTGCCTGCATTCACGGCGAGATCCCTGAGGGTATGACCAGGCCTGTGGATGGGTGGGCGCAAGAATTTTCCACCGAGATCGGCATGCCGACTTTGTGTGCCACTTCATGCCTCCACTTGCAATGATTTCACTGAGGAGCAGCGACGGGAGCTCCACGACCACATATTAGTATGTCTTTTATTATTTAATTTTTTTATTATTTACATATGTAATTAATTTCGTCTCTATTCTAGTAGAGACCTAGAAAATTTTTCCTAAATTTTAAATTATAAATTAATAATAATAAAAATAATATTGTAAAATTTTATTAAGAAATTAAAAATTGTTAAATGAACGGACTAAAATGGGCTTAGAAATAACAAGAAGGAAAAAAAATAAGGAAGGGAAAAAAGAAAATTTCAAATTTGGTCTTACTTTTGGCCTTTTAAAACCAATCCCCTACACACCTAAAACACACACTAGAAACACACACATTTACGTGAAAGAGGGAGAAAAATAGAAGGAGAACAAGAGAGGAAAGGCTAAAGTTTGAAGATCTTTAGAGGAGTGGAGTTTTTCTTGGGAGATTGAAGAAGCATAAAGCCTCTTTATTTTCAAATCTCAACCTAGGAAACAAGAAATTTGAAAAATCCATCAAGATTTAACAAGGGAAAATTTAAGGTTTCTACCACAACTTGAAGAAATTGAGGTAGGGAATTTCTAAACCTGAGTATAGGAGATGTGTAGCTAGTTTCATTGCATGTCTATCTTGTAACACCCAGACCCAAAATACCCGGGCAATTTGGCTCGTGCTACGAGATTTGAATTTTATAGTTTAATTTAGGCTATGAAAAACCCGAGTGTCCCCGAGATTGTTCACTCAAGGAACCCGACCGTACAGGAATTTGATGTATACGTAAATATGTGAATATGTACACATGTATATATATATATATATATATTCACAAAAACATATATAATATTCATGTATATATAAATATAAAAAAATAGAAATACAAGTATATATATGTATATGTCATTAATAAAGTATGTATATATATATATATGTATATAAAAATATAGATGCATATATATATATATATGGAAAACTAAGTAAAAATGAAGTAGTGTGAATACAGCAAGAAGGTGGGCAGAATTGTGAGGGCTGTGTCAGCAGCCTACTATGTGTAAAAAGTATGTGTAGTGTGTGTTTTATATAATATGTATATAACACAAAAAAACCAAACAAACATTTAATGTAAAGCTCCAAGAGAAAGAAAAATTCAAAGGAGAAGTCAAGAGTGGGAGGAAGAGCAAAAAGAAGAGAGGGAAGGAAGAGAGAGAGAGAAAGGGGTTCAGGCCATTGGGTTGTATATATAGATGCCCCAAGCATGTGTTTTGAAGGATAAAATTGAGAAGCTGAGGAGTCTTCAGAATTCAGAAGTAAGGAATAACAGGAGAAACTACAAGAAAAAGGTTGGAGAAAAACTCTGTAATTTTCAAGTTTTAGATTTTTGAGTTTTTTGTAAAGTTGCATGAAACTTAAAACTAATTGCATAGTTAAATTCTATGAGAAAAAAGAAACACATAGGAAGAAACCGCATGTAAAATGGTGAAGAAATGAAGAAGATATTGAGGTTTATCAAAAAGTTTAAATTTAAAAAATTTGAGTTTTGATTGTATTTTAGGAGTTTAAATTGATATATATAGGCCTTAAATCATGTTTTATGGTATTTAGAGGTAAAAATTAGTCTTAAAATCAAGAAAAAATGAAGAAAAAACAAAACAAAAAAAAATATACATGGGAGTGCAGTCCGGTCACGGGTGCCAGAAGGGGTGACCTAGAATTGCACTATTCAGGTCACCGGAGAATCGGGGGGGAAGAAGAGGGAAGGGGTCGGTCACGGTCCAGGTCAGGTCAGTCTCTGGTCGGGTCAGGTCGATCCACCCTAGGCGCAGTAACAGGCAGTTTGGAAATTGCACCGTTTTATCCTTGGTTGAAATTCAAACTTGAAATCAGTTTTTAAGAAAAATTTGAGGGTGAAGTATAGTGGCTGGGAATCGAATGCTAGAGCTCATGACATGGGGGGTGGGGCATGCCCACCACTGTGTTACACTTGCACATGTGAATAGAAAGGGGGATTATATATATACATATATATATATTATATAATTAAGAAATTAAATTAAATATTCAAATAAGCTTCCGATGTCCAAATTCAACAAATGAGTAGTATAAATTTATTATCTTGGGCCTTCTGGACCTAATGGTGAAGTCCGTTTTATAAGACGAGACTCCAAAAATAAAGACACGTAAAAGTATAAAATGACCATTTTGCCCTTAGTACCCCAAAGCCAAATGGAAGTCCGAGAGTGTCTAAGTTGACTTTCTCTGACGTTCTGGACTCAATGGTGAGGTTCATATTATGAAAAAAAAGTACAAAAAAATATGTTAAGTTATAAAAACAAACTTAAAATTTAATGAAGCTACCGAAGAGTATAATTAGAAATAGTAATTAACTACATGATACCTTAAATTGTGTCATAGGTTGAGATTGAATTAAAACAACATGGATGATTCAACGTGGAAGCAGAAGGTAACCAAAAGAAAAAGAAACACTGCCAAGAAGGTGGAAATCCTCTGTTGGGAGCCGTTCATTATCCGGACTCCTATCGTCCTGATGGGACAACTGATAAAAGAAAAGGCCGCAAAGGAGCTGGCAGAAAGAATATAAGGTGTGGGTGATAACTTTGGGGAAATTGAGTCTCTCGAAGATAAGGAATGAAGGTAATATCTATTTTATCAATTAAAGTACAAAAAAGTAAATAGATATGTAAATGCAACTTATAAATTGCTACGAGTAGTCCAATTTAAGAAGAATAAAACCTATCATAAGATTTAGGTTTTACACAGTCTAAGAATAGGTTAAGATCACAAATTTGATGATAATTAAAGCAAATGTGAAATTTATTAAGTTTTCATAAATTGTTTTAGGCTTATCAAAGGAAAGGGAAAGGCACACCAGTAGCGCCAACCTTAAAGTTTAAGGTGAGTAATTTTGTATTTGAAGTGGAGATTTAACTCCACAATTTTGAAGAAGTTTAAAGTTCAAAATATCTGAAGCATTTGAATTTCAAATTCAGTATCTACATAATTCCTTTTTTTAAAGTATTTCTGTTTTTTAGAAAACCCTATTGTGACATGCTCAGTGAATGGTTTCTACTACAGTTCTCTTTAAAATATGTTTCAGCATGACTAAGTTTAAAATGCCAAATTTTATTAAATATTCTGAATTTGCGTATTCCAAGTATTTGAAGACTCTATTATGAAATCATGAACATCATGTTTTGAATGCTCATAAAAGCACCTATTTGAAGAAGTTATGTGTTACATATTTTAAAATGCAATTATAAGGAGATCATGTTTTAATGTTTTAAATAGCATCAATTTGTAAATGTTTATATGTCTTCTGTTGCCACTGGTAATGCAAGATAAATTGTGGATAAGCACTAGAAGTGATATTGGGTTTCTTCGGAACTCAATTGACATGAAGAAAATGACAGGTAGCAGGCTTTAATCCCCTAGGCATGAGAATTCTCCACAGGAAATAACACTGGAGTCCGGTTTGAAACGGATTCTACTAATGAAAGTGATAAGATGTTATGTTCAAAAATGGTAGCAGGTTTTACCCCTATTTTGCTAAATGTAACTATATGTTTTGAAGATTCTTTTATAGTATATTTGAAGAAATACATGTTTAGCTTGAATACTTTAAATGTTTCGAAGCTATCTATTTTAAAGAATGCATATATTCTGTATTTGAAATATACGAGCAATTGGTAGTGAATGTTTTATAAACTCTCTTATACTAACCACTGCCAATTAAAAACCTATGACAAATACTAGAATTACTCACGAGCTTTTCATAAAGCTCACATGGATTTGTTACCCATGACTCTTTCAGGTAATGAAGATGATTAGGAGTCTGGCCACTTTGATAGCAAGGCGTAGGAAGCTCCCTATAAGATTAGCATGGAAGTAGTAGGACCATATGTTGGTCACTTTTGTTATAAGCAGTTTTTGACAATATGTATTAAGTCCCCTAGGACAACCGAACATGTATTATCTATAAAGTCTTAAAAGTTTTTATTATGCTCTGAATGTATAATCATGTGTACCGTTCTAAAAAGCGACAGTATCGGACGGATGTGTGGGAAATTTAAAAGAAGAAAAGAAAAAGTTTTTCACGCTTCCGCAAACACAAGCCGCACCGCCGTCCACCCGATGGCCCCATGGCTGAAGGGTGGCTATCGCGATTCGAGATTTGCACAGAGTGAGTTTCAGGTCGTGACATATCTCATCTATTACCAATAGATTGCACATGTTTTTATTTTAGGGTATATATGGTATATACATTGAAATTTCATAAAATTGGTGCATTCCTATGATGAGATAGTTTATTTTGATCTTGTCTAACAATTATATGGACTCTCGGTTATTTATGAAAAGAATTGCTTGGTGGAGTCATGAAATGAGTTGATATGCTTTATGCTTGATATTGTAAATGGCATGTAAGGTGTTTGTGAAATTGCTTGAATAAATCATTGAAGTGAAATTATGAAAATTTGATCAAGTCACTTAAGTGCTTAACCCTCATGATGAATTATGAACATAAATGTGAATGTTAAGCCCTTTGAAAATATGAGAATGAATAGTTAGAAAATGATGAACATGGGGCTAGGATTGGGCACGTCAATTGTGTGATTTTGAGCGTGGTGAGATTGCGCTTACCCAGTGTTTTGATTAGTGTTCGGAATGTTGTCTCCCTTCAGCTTGCAAGTCGTAAACCCACGCGGATAGTCGTATGTCTCCATCAGGTTAGTAGCCCGTAAAGCACACAAGGCTTATCGGGGCCGACTAGGAGCATAGTCTTAAGATTAAAACTTGAGAAATGGAAATGGAAACTTTGAATAATTGTTAGAACTCAAATGAAAGAAAATCTTGAATTTTGGAATGATATACATTGCTTTTCTTTATAATGCTTCTTTGTAATTCTTATATGCTTTAGTACATGAGAATTTGGCTATTATTTTGAATCCTTATAATTGATGAAGCATACTTGATAAGCACTTGGTTTTCACTACACGTGCACAAGCATACAAGTGCCACCACATGTTCTTTCCTCTATTTAGATTTCTTTTACTGGGTTGTTGTACTAACCCCTACTAGATGCAGGAGCTGGCAAAAACAATGCCGCTAATTGAAGAACACTTTTGAAGCTATTTATGGGAAGACTACATTTTTGTGTGCACTTGGAAGACCTTACATATGTGGAGACCCGTAGTAATTTGTATTTTGAACACTTTATACATATATATGTGTAATCTTAATAGGTCATGTCCTTGAGTAACACTTGAAAAACCATCGTACATTATTTTTGGAAGGACCACTATTTTGTGTAGTTGAATGTCATGATCTCTTAGGAAGACTTGTTGATGTATATTCCTATGGAATAGATGATGTATTTCTTAGTTTAAATTTATATAAACTAGAAGCCTGATAATGATGTAAACATAGTGAGACACATAGCTTCCTTTTGATACTTTTTGAAATTGTGAAGCATGGAGCTTGAACTTGAAACTGAAGTATTTATTTTTTTATGAATGAAAGTAGCATTATATTTTTAATGAATGTTAGGGGATGTTATTGATGTTGGATGAAATGAAAATGAATGAGTTTGGGACTAGAGAAATAGGTTGAATTGAGGAAAAGGGTTAAAATAGGGGAAAATTTTAAAGCAAGGCCAAAAGGCCGATCGGCACATGATGAGTGTCGATCTGCACTGAAAGGTGAGAAACCCCCCTCTCAATGTGCCGATTGGCACTGAGGGGTAGGCCTGACCACCTCTCCTCTTGTTTTATCAATTTGGCTTTTAGACTGACTTTTCGACACCCAATTTGCCTTTAATGGCCTATTTAACTTAAACAAGAATAAAAAAAACATGTTTTAAATTTAATTATATCACTTTAGAGTGACTTGAGAATGGGATCACTCACCTCACACCCAGGCTTCCTCAGTTTCGGAGCGTGACAGGATGGTATCAGAGTTTAGGCTTCAAATACCAAGGACAATGGGATAGGGCCGCTAACTTAAGACATTCCTTGTGATCATAAATTGATATTGATTAGAAATTTTGGTGTAGGATGGACATTGGTTGAGCATCTAAGAATCTAAAAGGCATTATACTTAATTGTTGATGTCGTTGCATGAGATGTCTTGCTCTGAGTGGATGTATACTTTTTTCTCTGAATATATGAACATGTTTGTTTATTTGTTGATTGATGCATGTGCTATATGTTATATTCATATGAGTTTATTCATGCATATGCTAGGGGTAATCAGGGATAAAGCATTGTGAAGGGAGAGTTAGGGATTTATTGAGAATTGCAATTTTGATCAAAAAATTATCTTCATCCCTTGTTGTTGTTATAGGATGCCACCCTCTATAGATCCTATGGGTCTCGGTAGGTTAGATATCCCTTTTCCTAATCCTCCACTACTTTTCCAAGAAGAGGCGGTAACATAAAACTAAGGGGAAATACTTATTCCCCGAACCCCTACCACAAATTCCAAGAGTCTAAGTAAATGGGGCCGAAATAGCCCATGGGATAATGGAATTTATGAAATAGTTTCAGCAAGCTAACTGGGACGAAGCCTAGTCCCATTCTCAAACGGGTGAGACTAGAGTTACAGCTACTATGAAAGAGTTTCAGAGGTTGAATCCTCTTAAGTTCTTAGGGGGGACCCGATCCATTTGTTGCGGATGATTGGTTGAGAGAGATTTCTAGACTTCTAGACACGGTCCGTATCTAGGAGGATGATCTATGGATTAATTATGCTAGCTTTTTGTTTCAGGGGGGAGCCCTAACTTAGTGGGAATTAGTAGGGCCTACTGTGGTAAGAGTGTGGGATGTCTTCACCAAGGCTTTCATGGACAAATTCTTTCCTGTCATGATTAAGGATTCACTAGAACAAGAGTTTCTCCATCTTTATCAAGGTAACATGACTGTATCCAAGTATGAGTTCTATTTTTCTTCTCTAGGCCGATTTGCTCTAGGGGTTGTTGATAATAAGGTTGAAAAATCTCGTACTTTTAAACTTGGGCTCAAGCCTACCATTCGGAATAGGATAGTTCCTCTCAAGATTCGGGTATTCTCAGAGCTTTATGATAGAGCCTTGTTGATTAAGGCCAACTTGGAGGACACAAAGAGGATTTATGACTCAAGGTATCCAATTCGCGGTTCAGGTTCTTATCCCAATAGACGGGATAAAAAGAGACAGAGAGAGGGAGTCGCTCACTCACAGGAGAAAACTTGGACTTCTTACTGACCATCCTATTCATCGTTCTCTACACCTACGAGAGGTACACAAGGAGAGTTGATTTGCTATGAGTGTCATCAGCCGGGGCATCGCAATGTGGATTGTCCATAGAGGAGACAGACACAGTCTCAAAGGCAAGGATAGTAGAGAAGTACGGGCCCAGGACCTTCACAGAATGTGGGCCAACACAGACTCAGGGGCGGGGCAGGACCCCCAATTGCTATCAATGTGGTCAATTGGGACATACTGCTAGAGTTTGCACCGTGCTTTAGCCTCAAGGGACCGATGTTTCTTCAGGTTATCACCCAGGTCATTCTTCACAGACCTATCAAACTGGACAAATTTTTTTTCCTGTGCTTTCTCTAGTTCTTACTTTCTCAATTCAAAGTTCCAAGCTAGCCCTAAGGCCTTCATCTGATGTAGCCAGACCATAGACTACACATCAGGGCATAACACGCTAGGACTTGTCTTCAGGCCAGACACAAGGGAGAATCTATACAGTTACTACAACTGACTCATCTACTGGTCCCTTAGTTATGCAAGGTACCATTTTAATGTTCAATTCATGGGTGTATATCTTGATTGACATGGGTGCATCTCATTAATTTATTTCTTCATCTTTTGCACATACTCTAGGGTTAGACATGGACATTCTAGATCGTCCTCTTCGGGTAGAGACTCTAGTGGGAGGTAGGGTTTTACTCAAACGGATTTGTCAGTCTTACGAGATAGAGGTGGCCAATCATTGCTTCATCTTTGATTTTATTGTGTTAGATATGGTTAAGTTCGATCTTATCTTGGGTATGGATTAGTTATCGATTCATCGGGCGACCATTGACTGTTATCGACGGAGGGTGACTGTCTATACTCTTGAGGGAGATTGTTTTTATCTTATAAGTGATCGTAATGACCTTACTACTCTAGGCTTATAAGACTCGCACAATTTGGGTGAGCTTAGCAATATGTTCTCGAGTTGGGTAGTTGACGACGATAATGGGAGTTATGGGGAGCTACACCCAGTGGTTGGAGACTTCCTAGATGGTGTGCTGTCGTAGGCAACCAAAAAATAAAACCTAAACTCCTAAAAATAACGTAGTAGTGCGAGTAAGGATCTTTCCCACGGATAGTAATCTAGCCTAGTCTTATGCTATGTGAACAAAGATGGGGGGTTTTGAGTATAACAAAAACAATTTAAAACAAAAAAACAAAAAAAAAAAAAACAACTAAGGAACAATTCAAATTAAAGTATCGAAATCAATCAAAAGAACAAGTATTGGTCTAAGTCAACATCCACCATCGGAATTTTACAACTGATCATCGATGCAAGTATATATCAATTCACACTTTGAATATTCACCATTGGAACTATTTTCCTATCTCTCCTTAGTCGCAGCTAATTAGAAAACAAGCGATCTAATTAACCTTAACTAATAAACAACTCAAGACAAGCATTAAAGGTTTAATCTAGTAGCAACCTTAAGAATTAGAAAGATCAATAAAGCTAAACAACACAAGCACAAGCGGTTGCATTTAATTTAGTTGAACGTTCTTCCTAAGATCTAATAATTTCTGACACAGCAAATCATTAAATCTTAGTTGCTTCACAAATTAGAGGGATCGAACAACTACGGATTTGATATCTAACCTAGTAGTAGATTGCAACAAATAATAAACTAGTAGGCCTCTTAGTAATTAAACGAGACAATCATGAAAATAAGCACAGAAGAACATCCAATACTCAAAGCATAAATTGGACAATAAAAATAAATTAGATCTCACAGTTTTATTGATTTCGAGGCTTCCGTTTCTTTCGACCAATTATAAAAGTTTAGCCACCCAAAGCCATGATGAAAACTCGAAGGAGAAGTTAGAGAAGAGGGAGAGAGAGAAAGAGAGCCGTAAAATCTAATCTCCTCCTCCTTTTACACATTAATTCAATGTTGGAAGCCTACTAGAACTCCTAAAGATATTCTAAATATTATCCTAAAATAAAAATACCCAAATCTAACTAATTAAGGGAAATATTAAAAATAAAATAAAGTCCTAATATAATTAGGAAAGTGGTGCTTGCAGCTGAAATTTTCGTGCACTAGATCTGGGATTTCCAAAAATAAACCGCGTGGACCCTCACATTAGAATTTTGTGCAGCTAAGGAACATTAGTAGTGCAGGTACAACGACTTCAAACCCAATTTTGACCTTGATGCAGCCCGAATCTCTCAAACCTCAAAACATCAAAGTTGTATAAATTTTGCTTGGCTTTCTATAGCATCTTGAATCATCTCAAGCGGTGCTCGGATAAGAGAGGTATGCCCAAATTACGAAGCGATGTCAAAACTGTCCAAAATTGCCCGATTAGCTTCGTTTTGCACTTAGCGCCTCCATCTGCATCCTAAATCAAAATATAAGAATAATGAGTACATTTAGGCACTAAATAAGTATAAAAGACTAAACATTAAGGAAGAAAAAATATGACATTTTGCATTCTTATCACTAGACTTGTTTCTAGATGATTTATATGAGTTACCACCACACCTAGAGATAGATTTCTCTATTAAACTATTATCGAGCATTACACCGATCTCTATGGAACCTTGCCGCATGGCACCTGTGGAGTTGAGAGAACTAAAAGTGCAAAATCTATAAGCGATCTTGTTAGCAAGGTCCTAACCTATTGACAAATCGATAGAAGCATACTTTAGTTTTGATTATTACTATTTGATTAGAAGTGAAAGAGATGTTTTGTGGAATTTTCTATTTAAGCGCAGTTGAGATTCTGAAGTGCACTGGGATGCGTACTCGATTGTTTTTGCAGCTCTTATAGATGGTCAAATTATTAAAGCAGTTGAATGCCTTGCTTATATGGATTGTCAATTATTACAGAGCTTAATGTTTTGCTTGTATAAATAGTCAAACTATAAGAGTGACTCAATGTTTGCTCATCGAACTATAGTTAATTGGTTTCTTTGATATCTAAGTGATGCTAAGAATACATGGTTGGTCACCACAATTGAGGCAGTAGTTTGGTTGTAGAGATCCTTATAATGCTTTAACATAATGTCATGTATACGTGACGATATGTTCATCAACTATGATTATATGGTAGCTCTAGCATATACAAGCATTGCATTCGTCGCAGCTTTATTCCACATTGTTAATAAGCTTTACAAGCTTAAGGGATATAAGTGTAGACAAGTTCTTTCCCTTTTGGTGATATCTTTTGGACTTAGGGTTCATAAAGACAAGACCGTGCAGACTCGCCACTAGGTTGGAGGCTTAGGCTTATTAATGGGCTGGTAGACCAATAGCAGTGATGGGAGAACCAAATATATTAGCATTATTTTTCATTACACATGTTTGAGGTAGAGTTGCAGAACGGGAGGTGGTCTTAAGCCCATACTTAGTGATGTTTTACATTTTATGTTAAATAATTAGGTATATTTTAGATTTGATGTATTGGATACCGTGTGACATTATTTCATCATTATATGATGTTGTGTTCATAGTGAGATGTTTTTTTGATGTTGTGAGCATACATGAAAGATGTCAACAGTTTTTGATTGGCTCTCTCACACGAGCAATTGCCTTGGTACTTAGATAGCGAGCAAGATGAGACATTGAATTCTTGGCTAGAGGGAGAATTCATCTTTATCATATATGTCGCCTTAACAATAAGGGTCAAGATGAGATTCTTTTAAAGAATCGAGCATGAAGGTTGACCACACACCTCATGTAACCTGAAGAAAGCCGAATGTGAACTTTCAGACATGCGCTAAAAGAGCGATTGGGTTGGAATGTTCAGGTTAGGCGTTAAGATAGTGACGAGGGGCACTGAGATAACAACTAGACTAAAATTTGTATGGCGTTATATACTTTTGAAAATGAGTTTGACATGCCCAATTGAGTGAGAACTCCACCATAGCATACATTATATATTGTATTTGCTATTGATGTTACCTTTATAAAAGAAAGTGAACAAATGTATCCCTATTTCGTCAATATGTGAGCTCTAGGAATTTTTTTGAGTTCCACTATGTCCTTTGTGACCTAGGACTACGTTATGAAGAAGGAGTTTGATGTTGCTACTTTAACATGTTGCTAAAGGACCATGATTGATGCAGTCTGACAAGGCATGTCTAGGAAAACAGTTGAGTTCGATTAGATTAACGTGAATAGCTAGGGAAGACGGTTTTGTAATACACTATTGTGTTGTGACTCATTGCCCGGGAAATTATGTCAGTTTTTGTGTCTATCGATATGATCATGAGTATAACACATATTGGTTGGTCCATGCATCACGTTGAGATTAGTTCTTGTAAGGGATAACAGATGTTGAATCTAGTGTGTAACGACCCAGAACCCACCCTATGCGTATTAGGGGTCAGTGACTGACACTATCACTCAGATAAGCCGTACAAAATCAAATGAATTGTACCAAAGAGTAATAAATTTTTTTTATGTATCAAGTGCAGAAGCTACAAATATGCAACTCATCTGATAACAAATCGAAATTTTAACAATCATCAATAAGATTATCTCCAAGTACAATTTCCATCATCATTAATTGCAATTCAAATTTAGTGACATCTTTCAATATCACTAAGTCACAATGTCAAATATTAGTATCATCCTTACAGGATTAATTCAAACTAAGTCTTAGAGTTATACAACATTAACATTACCCACAAGCACATCACTAACTTCACTAGTCGCCATCATTGCATTTCATTCCATGTTGTGTTACCTGAAAAATTGTTATAATTCTAGGGTGAGCTAACTTAGCTCAGTAAGTAAATCCTTTACCTTGCCATGGTTTAAACAAAGGTATATAACAAGAGAGTAATCATAGGATTTCAAGTTTAAAGGGATCGGCCATCAGGCCAGAGTAACATAATTTTGATAAGGAGTTCACAAATGTGATAACAATGACTAAACAAGCCAATACGCACAAATTTATCAACATATATCATTTAGCTACCCAAATCAAGGGATTCAAATTGAATACAAAAATAAGCCTCATTGGCATATTTATCATCCAAAGGTAACATCACCAAGTCAAAAAATGGTGTGAGGTCAAACATATAGAATCCTAGGTCAAATGGATATACAAATCTGGGTCAAATGAATATACAGATTTGAGTAGAATAAATATAAGAGTCTGGGTCAAATAGATATAAGAATATGAGTCTAATAGATTAATAATCATAGTGCGAAATTAAACATATGGAATATTGAGTCAAATGGATATACAAATCTGGGTCAAATAGATGTGAGAGTCTGAGTCAAATAGATATAAGAATTTGAGTCTAATAGATCAACAATCACAGTACGAAATCAAACATATGGAATACTAAGTCAAATGGATATAAAAATCTGGATCAAATAGATGTGAGAGTCTGAGTCAAATAGATATAAAAATCTGAGTCTAAGAGATCAACAATCATAGTGCGAAATCAAACATATGGAATACTAGGTCAAACAGATATACAAATCTAGATCAAATAGATGAACATAAAACGTTTAGCTACCAAAGTCTAAAGGGTTCAATCGAATATAAAGATAAACCTCAAAGACGTATTTCACATCCAAATGTAATGTCATCAAATCAACAAAGGGTGTGGAATCAAACATATACAACTTGAGTCAAATAGATGTTATCAACAAATAGAGCCCGATTATCCCCAAACAGTACTCATCTAGATTCACCACTCATCTTTGGGTTCCCTTGAATGGCACCAAAAGCTCTTATCAAAATCATGTCCTCATCAGAACTATGTGTTGGGTATCATTCCCAAGCATTAACCCGTAGGTCATCAGCATCACAAAATGGGCATTTCGACCAGCATAACCCCAGGTAGTCACAAATAACGTCATCAGAAAAAGGATTCTACAAGGTATGTACATATACATAAATTACAAATGTCCACAACAAAAGGGATCACAATAATCACAAAGATAAGATAAAACCAAAGAGTCAAGGACTCATAGATATTCATAATTAATAGAATCTCAACAGATGACAAATTCTATAACATAGAAATCACAATGAACAATAGGTCGTGGACTCAAAGCAATTTATTGATGCACAATTTCAAGAAACAATGATTGGCAGTCATCCAAGTAAGTCACATTAGTAGAGAAAAAATCTACATATTAGGGTTCAGGTTTACTTACATTAAGTTCTTAGCGTTGCATTCCCATACTGGTACAATAATTGCTATCCCATAGCCTTGTTCCATTTTTCCATTATTTGGGTGATCCTATAATCATGGATCAAAAATACATTGCATATTGAATTAGTATTCATTCTAATTCCAAGCATCTTTATTTAGCATTTTAAGTTTTTTCAAACTTAGTCAAATTGATTAAGAGATCTTCAAATTCCCAATTGAAGGTCCCTGATGGTTTAGAGCTTACTTTGCCCTTTAGGGGTAAATTGGTAATTTATACTTTTCAATGTGTAATACCTCGACCCGAGCTAGATGGTACCCGACTCGGGTTGGACCGGGCTAGGACATATGACCCCGAATTATAAGCTAAAGTATAACATGAATAAAGTTTAAAAATTAAATTAAAATATTGCCTTGTCCAATATATTGACGCGATAAGTGTCAGCCATGAATAAAATGCAAAAATGGACGAACGATAGTCAATTGTTCAATAAGTCACGAGACTCGAAAAATGACCAAGACGAGACAACCCTGAAACAGGGGAAAAATTAATAAAAGGAGAAATTAAAATATAAAATTAAAACAAACTATATTTAAAATCAAAAGAAAAGAGGAAAGAGAGAAATTAGAAAAAAAAAAGAAAAAAGAAAAAAAGAAAAAAAAGAAGGAATCAGAAAAGTAAAGAAGTAAGTGGAAGCTAGTGGAATAGTGTAGAAAGATGAAGAAAAAATGAGAAGTTGAAAGAGAAAAAGTGAAGGCTGCTGCCATGCAGCCGTGTGTGCATGTGTGGTGAGTATATATATTTATATATATATATATAAGAAGAAAATAAAATGAGAAGAAAAGAAATGAAAAGGAAACAATAGAAACTACTGGAAGAAACAATTTCCAACAGCCGAAATAATTGACCTAGGATAAAAAGGTGGACGCACATATGAGATATTTGGAGAGAGAATTCACAAAGCTTCTAACTAAAGCTTGTGAAAGAACTCTGGAAAATTCCCACCGACCTCACATCTATATATATATAACTTAAACTGCACCAAAAATAGTGGAGTAACCCACCAAGAGAGAAAAAGTTAATGAGAGAAAGAAAGAGAGAAACTGAAGAGGAAGAGAGAGGTGGAGACTTACTGCACCCATGTAAAGCCACCATGGCTGGAGCAGAGGGAAAGTTTCAGAAATTCAGGCATGAGCTTAAGGTACGTGCTCAACTCCCACCTTATGTATGGTTCAAACCATTAGGAATTAAAAAGAAGTAAGAAAAATTGGAGGAAATATGAAAGAAAATGTCTCTGTAAACGTATGGCCTAAATTTGCAAAACTTAAAGTTAAACTAAGCTTGAATTGATGAATAGAAACAAACAAGAAATCATTCAACGAATCCAAAATAGTTGGAATCACACAAATTGGTCGAGAAATGACCAAGTTAGGCTAAAAAATACAGTCACCGAAAAACTGGAAATAGGTGATGGAAAACCGTAAAGTTTGAGATTTAAAATAATTCTAAAAGATTTCATGAAGTTTAGGATCAATTTGATATAAAAATCTCTAAAAACCGACGTCAAATATGGAAGAAAAATGAAGAAAATAATTGCAGTCGCCGGCACCGGCGCCGGAGACAATGTCGCAACAGTAACCAGAAAAAATGTGGAAGAAGACGGGTCTATTTTGGAGTTATGGGTCAATTCAGGGCTTGGTTCGGGTCAACCTGGTTTAACCCTATACATAGTCCCACCCAAAACATCACCGTTTGGTTGTAAAAGAAAAAAAAAATGGAACATGCAGCCAGTAGGGTTCGACCCACTGACCTGCGCGTGAGTAGGGACCCTATGCCAAGGCTTCAGTCCACTATGCCACCACCGCACCTATGGTATTGCCTTATATATATATATATATATATATATAATATATTATAAAAAGGAATTATATAATTAAATTCCATAAAATAGTCCCGATGTCCAAATTAAGTAAAAAGATAGTGTAACCCAAAGTTTTTGGGCATTCTAGACTCAACTGTAGAGTCCATTTTAGCAAAAGAGGTGCCAAAAAATATAACACGTAAAAGCATAAAATTACTAAAAGACCCCTGAGAATGAAAAACACAAAGTAAAGGTCGAATGAAGGTCAATCTGATATAAGTAAATATCATAAATATAAATATGTAAATCGAAGGGCTAAAAAGACTCTGTGACAGTTAAAGTATATATACAAAATGATCGATAGGTCCCAATGATCGAAAGCAGATACCAAATAAGATCCAAAAGATTTAGAAATTTATATATAAGACTCGGTAATAAACTATAAAATGAAGAATGCGTCCTTATGACTTAATGAGCTTACCAGAAGTAGAATCATGAAATGGATATTGATTCAATGTGTATATATTTTAATCCATGATCATAGGAGCATTCAAATGACGGGAAATAAGAAAAAGAGCTATGGAAAAACTATGGTGATAACCAGATAGAAATGCAATGTTAAGAACTCAAGGTAAGTAATACCCGACCTCTGCATGTAGTACATTCCTAGTCATGTCACAGTTTTTCTATACGCATTAGTACTCTTATTTATCATATCAGATTCTT
Organism: Nyssa sinensis; assembly: GCA_008638375.1. Taxonomy (NCBI): domain Eukaryota; kingdom Viridiplantae; phylum Streptophyta; class Magnoliopsida; order Cornales; family Nyssaceae; genus Nyssa; species Nyssa sinensis. Next base: position 26,762,487 of record CM018031.1, read on the forward strand.
TATAATTCCACTATGTGATATTGCTTTCCAGTGGAATACCTTAGCTATGATGTTGTATCTTGCTCTTGTTTTCCATATCATTTGATGATATTATATTCTGATCATGAGATTCCATACATTTGTACAAAAGACCATTTTGTACACTTATAGGGCCAAGATGGGCAAGATGATGTTGTTCTCGATAGCCCGGTAACATAGCCGTAAAAATCTATTGTTATATTATGTTACCATGAACCAGTTATGCTCCACATTCTTCTCCGTAGAAATAGCATGGTCTTGAAACTTTTATCAGTGCCGAATTTGTGCTCAATCACAACTCCATCTGGATGCGTAGTATTGACCCGAGTATGGGGTCCTATCCCGAGTATGGGGACTAGTTTTATAGTATTGACCCGAGTATAGGGTCCTATCCCGAGTATGGGGACCAGTTTACAGTACTGACCCGAGTATGGGGTCTTGTCCCGAGTACAGGGACCAGTTTTACATGATTGAGCTTAGTGCTTATGTACTCAGGGGGTAGCCAGGCCCCGTAGTTTATAGCATCCACCAGATTTGACATCACTATCTTTTATTGAGATTCATTGTCTGATCATGTTCTTGTATGAATGATCAGGTAGATGCTCAGTGTTTATTGAGTGCTTACTATGATTATTTGAGATTCATTGATGAGCTTGATTGTTATTATTCCTGATCATTAATATTCCTGATGAGCCATAGTTGATACTAGATTATCAATTGTATCATTGATCAATTGATATACTTTGATGAGCTATGGTTGTTGTTATTATTCTTGATCATTTGAGATTCATTGATGAGTTATAAGTATTGTTATCATTCCTGATCCTTGGATGTTCATTAATGAGCTATGATTCAGTTTTCTTTCAGATCTTGTATACATGGCAGAGTAGGGAACTTACTTACTAAGCTTGTGTAGCTCACTCTTATTTATATATATATATATATATATATATATATATATATATTTCAGGAAATGATACAAAGGACAGAAGGTAGGAGACTTTAACTCGAGATTGGACATTTTTGACAAGTAAAGGTAATAGTAGTATAGTCTTGTAACCCTCCCGTGTATTCACGTCCTGCGAATGAGGTGATAATTAGAAATCCTATAGACCGTACTTTTATCCTCCCGTGTATTCACGTCCTGTGGATGAGGTGATAATTAGAAATCCTACAGACCGTACTTTTATATTGATAGACTGGTATGAACATGTGACCTTTTACTTTATTGTCTTCCGCTATATTACGTGCTAGTTGCACTAAAAATAGTGCAACAGGATGATCAGGTCCGGTTTGGCAAAAGGGTCGGGTCGGATGGTCGCTATCCGTTAATCCGTAGAAGGTGGGTTGTGGGTCGTGACATAATGTCCCATATTTCTTTGTACATAATTTACGTATTCAGACTTCATTTTTGAGTTCAGTCAATCCTTCTAACATTTACGTAGACCTTTTAATTTTATATATACACTTCTGTAACTTCATTAAGTCTTAAGGATGTATTCGTCATTTTTTAGTTTGTTACCGGGTCTTATTTTGGTAACTTCTCAAAAAGACATCACCGTCACGTCCGGAATGTCAAAGATAATCAGTTTAGGCTTTTTTAAATTTTAATTTGCATATATGTGACTTATGTTAAGCCTAAGGGCATTTTCTTAATTTCACATTTTCACATGTCCCATTTTTCGGTTCTTTATTATTAAAATAGACTCCACCATTGAGTCCGAGATGTTAAAGAAAGTCAAAATATGCTATCTTTGACATTTAATTAGTTTTCGGATTACTAAGGGCATAATGATAATTATGACATTTCGTGTGTCTATATTTTTGGGACTTCGTTTCATAAAATGAATCCTACCATTGGGTCCAGAATGTCTCAAAATGTTAAGGTATGTATTTTTATAATCATCGAAGTCTACTTGTTAGCTTAATCGATTATTAGGATATAATCATAATTATTCTAATTTGCCTGTTTATATTTTTTGGGATCTAATTTCATAAATCAGACTCTGCCATTGAGTCCAGAATACCCAAAAACATTGAGTTAGACTCTTCTTTCTTTTTAACTAGCCTTCGTTTGGCTTATTTTTAGCCTAAGGGTATTTTGATAATTTTTTATAATTTAAAAAGGATTTAAAAATAATTTATAATTATTTTCTGGGCCAATTCGTAATTAACAGAAGTCTGGAGAGTCAAAACATAATTTCAAAAACTTAATAAAAAAACCATTCGGTTCAGTCCCAATGCAAGTGAATTGGTTCTATTAGGTTAAGAAGCAAACGGTTCAATCCGTTTCACTACGTCATGTTGATGTTAGCATGATGTCAGCCTTTTTATTATTTTTTTATTCTTAAGGTTTCAAAACCATGTCGTTTCAATAAGCTTTTAGATCAATTAAGCGCAGGTTAGCCCAAACTTGGTATCTGACCCGACTTGACTTGTTGATCGACCTGGTCAATAGTTGACTTGGTCAACAAAAGCCCTGCTGGCACCGATTGCCTTCTCCAGCAATGGTGAACTCTGGCGACTATTTCCGGCGACGAGCCTAACGGTGTTTGAACCATTTTTTCATGAGGATTTCATATACGAGGTCAGAATTTGATTTTACCTAACCATGGCCGTCGAAATAAAGCATTATGACGGCTGCTTCGGTGAGCCACGATTTTTCAGTGAGGATTTCATTCTCTATTTTGACACATTTTACTTACTATTTTTGCCTCGTTTTTGTTTCGTTAGATTTTTAGAACTTTAGGGAATATATTTCCGTTCGTAAAACAAGAAGAAATCATCTAAAACACATAGATCAAACTCTCTAAACTGTAACTCACTATTTTTTGACAGTTTCTTGACCATTTTAAACAATTCAAATTGTATTGTCTCTCATTTTTCATGCTCTTTCGAACCTCATGTTTAGAATTGAGGTTTGGTCAAGTTTCTTCATAACGCAAATTTTTCCTAGGTTCGGTCATGGTGATTTCTTAGGGTTTCTTAGCTCAAACTCCTCTATTTTTTTTTCCATTTTCACTTATTTTCTATACTAGATATATAAATGTAGTTTATATCTATCAAAACTAAAAGAGATTCAAAGTTTCTAGTGAGAGAAACTTACCCATTTATAGTAGTTCTCTCTCTCTCTTTTCTCACGCTTTCTTGTCCTTGCATAGCCCATTCGAGTTCCAGCAACTTCAATGGCCTTCACTTTTCTTATTCCAAACCTTGCATGCAACATGAAATGGTTGCAAGCCTTCTACTTTTCAGTTTCTCTCTCTATATCTCTCTCTCTTTTCATTCCAAACTTGAGCAGAGATGACCCTTCACACACGACACTCAATGTATATATGTGATGTGGATGTATGAGTAGAATTTGCACATGTTGTTATTGGATGGGATTTTGGTCCAATGAGATTAAGACACACTCATTTTTGTTGCATGAAGTTTATGTCAATATATGATGTTTATATTTATTTTTGGCTAAATACATGACAATAAAACTCTAGTGGTCAAGTGGTAAAGTTTTGGTATTCTTTACCTTGCTCTTGAGTTCAAGACTTTGTAAAAGCTTTTTGACTCTTTTTCCTCTCTTTTTGTGTTAGTGGAGAATTTCATGTCTCATTTAATATTATAATCGTTATCTATTCATATTTGTATATTACTAATTACTTGTTGTATGTATTTTATTCATTTCCAAAATTTGCATTTTTGGTCTCCAAAAGACTCTTAAAATTTTCGTAACAATATTTGATTAAGGATACTTTATTCATGTATTACTAGTTTTTCCTGAGTGTATTTCATGCACTAATCTTCCAAAAGTATTCATGTGTTAATCATCGATTACTGCCAATCGTAATTTGTCGTCAAGTTATGATCGTTGTTATTAAATCACTTCCTTAAAATTGATTGTCTCCAGTTCATAACTAATAGCTCTCATTTATACATTTATCTTAATATTCATATACTATCAGTCTTAAGTAGAATTATCCATGATTATTAAGTAAATTATCTTATGATAATCATCATTATCCTTAATGGCCCCGTTTAATTGGATCGGGATGTTAAAAAGTATAACAGAATAGTATGGGGCATAAACTAGATCAATTATGTGTTTGTAGTGAAGTATTATGTTAGTTTGATGGTAGCTTAATATAATATTCTTACCCTGATCCTTCTCGTCTGGTCACACAATCCATTTCCTATATGTGGAAGGTGATGTAGATAGTTTACTACTCAACCTATATGGATGAGTGAGAGATGTTGGACATTGGGTCATGAGGACCCGAGTCTATTTGACATCCATAAGATTTGTGTGGATCCTGATAATTATGATAAGAGCTTATATGTGGTTAAAACTCTTATTTGTTCTGATTGGTTTAATCGACTTAAATATTATTAAACAAGTCTTGCGATTATCTCATTAGTTATAGTCATGCGATATAAACATATACACATTGGTTAAGCGTAATGAATTCACACATGTGTAGTCTCCCAAATAATCACATAAGGTTTTGAGTGACGCTATTTCTCAAATTTTTCTTAGGTGACCGTTGTCACGCCCCGAATTTCCATGAACCCGAGGCATGAGCGGAAATGAAATAAAGAAAAGAAAACCAAAGACAATTTAAATGGATTCAATTAAACATGCATTCATATAGACAATTAAAGTACATTCAATAAACATATCTTTCATGTCAGTTGGGCTTAAGCCCTTACATCTCAAAACGTGCCCCAAGGGCCAAATACACTACAAAATCCTTTTTCCCTTCTTTTGGACAAGATATCATCCAATCTCATGTAGCAGGGGCGTCATCTGTAATATGATATCCCACGAATGGGTCAGCCCAACTGCTGGTATAATGCAATGTTAATGCAAGGAACAAAATTAAGGCGTGGCATGTGCAAGTGTACATTTATATCTACATGTCATCTAATATCATCAATGCAGTGCATGAACAATATGCGTGACGTACTCATGCTGTAATACCCCGACCCGAGATAGGTGGGACTGACCCGAGTTAGCCGGTCCCCGACCCGGTAAACCCGGGCCATGGCATAAAAACCCGAACTATAATAAATTAAAAATAAAAATAAAAATAAAAATAATCATAATAATAATAAATAAAAAATAATAATAATAATAATAAATAGTGAAAAAGATATAAATATATATGTGAAGTAAAATTAGAAAATATCTAGATATTTGTGTGTGTGTGTGTGTGTGTAAGTTAGTGAATCAGTGTGTGTTCCATGTGTGTTGGTGTGTGTGATATATATAATATACATATATACAAAATATCTTGCAAAACTTAAATGCAAAGATAGAGAAATTGAAAAGTAAAATTAATTGGGATAGGAAGGTTTTGATGAGAAGTAAAAGTTGGAGGCTGAATACAGAGAAGTGAGGTTATGTAGAGAGAGAAAGAGAAGAGTCGGTGGAAATGGTTTAAAAACCAAAGCATGCATTGCATGCTCATTTGAAAGAAAAGAAATGAACCAAGAAGCTTAAAGACGAAGGAAAATAAAGTCAGAAGGTGAAGGAGAGCAAAAATCACACAAAAAAGGTGTGAAAACTTGAACTTGTCATTTTCTCTCTCTAGAAGTTATGATTTAATATGAACTGTTTAAGGTTATTTATATACGTATGATGTGTTATATGTGTTTAAGACATGATCAAGCATGAAATTAGAGCTTTAAGTAGCTCGGAAATAGTGAACCCATGGAAACCGCCATTGAAGACCATGCTTATAGCAGGTCTGAACCAGTGGAAACCAAACCCTTTTTAGTGTATAGAGACTTCAAGAAGAAGTCATGAGAGTCATGAAAACCTACATACGTGATCACAGAACCTAAGAAAAGCCCTCCAAATATCAAGTTACAGGCTACGGGTTTGAAACCCAAAGCTTTAAACTCGATGGTAAAATGATATGCATGAATGAAAACTGAAACTACCTGAAAAATGGATCACAACGGATCCAACCCCAAGAGTTTTAGCTCAAAAATGAGCATTTACAGTCGGGTTATTGGTCTGAACTATCAAGGTTAGAAACTGAAGCAAAGAGTTCACTTTGAACTCCAAAATGAATGCCCAATCGGTCGTGTATAACCCAGAAATGATTTCCCATCAAAACAGTGAGGATCCATTGATCCAAACTATATGAAATCAAAGAAAATGAAAAACGGGAATTAGGGCAACACAGGGATGATAGTGGGGAAGAAGACAGTGAGTTAACTCGTTATAAAATTAACCGAGTTGACTCGGGACACGTGGCAACATCTGGGCTTGCCACTGAATAAATGGAACGATGGCGTTTCATATATGGTTAAAATGTTTTAAACGCTAGGGCTGACGTCATTGTGACGTCAGCAACATGTGGCAAACCGGCTAAACCGGTTGGTTTACAATCGGACCGGACCGGTTCACTTAAAATCCAACCGAACCCACTGGTTTTTGGTTTTGATTCAAATAAAATAAACCAGAACTTTTCCTTCTTACAGATTGACCCCAGAACTTTTGAAAAATCCTACTGTGGCCCAACTGATGGAAAAATTATGCAATTACACCCCTGGAAAATAATTAAATAATTAATTAATAAATAAAATAAAATTACTATTTTGCCTCTAGGTCATAAATAGAGCAAATGAAGTCCAAATTAAACATATGAATAGTGCATTTTGACTATTTTGGGCATTCTGAACCCAATGGTGGGGTCCGTTTCATGATATGAAACTCCAAAAAAATAAGACACGTTAGAGTGTAAATTACCAAATTACCCTTAGTGTCCCTAAAACCAAATGGAAGTCAGAGGGAGTCCAAATTGACTTTCTTCGACGTTCCGGACTCAATGGTGAGGTCTGTATTATGAAATAAGGTACAGAAAAATATGACACGTAAATATGTAAGTTAATAGAATCAAATTTTAAAACTTAAAGAAGCTACCCAACAAATGTAACTAAAATAGGAAAAAGAATTAATGACAATTAAATCTGAGTAATATAATGGAATGTGACCAGACTTTGAAATGTGATTTTAGGGAACTTCAAAGGAAGGATTTTGGAGTTAAGTCTTTGGAATTCAGGTGAGTGTTTCATGCCATATCGAGGTAGAAGGTTTTCATTATAAATATAAATATTGAACTCTTTTATGATATATTGACATATGATATCGTTTTCCCTTCTAGCCTTTGTTTAACTGCTATACTCTATATGTTTTGAATGACCTATTGAAAACTATAGTGTCTTCTTTGACTTAAGAAAATGTGTTTGTAAGGTTCTCAAATGTTATATGATCTTCTTATAAATGTTTGAACTGTTTTAACTAAATATCAAATAAAGAACCTTGATTTGAGTAATTGAACTACTATTGATGATTATTGATTTTGGATACGATTTGGATATGATTTTGATGCTTTGAATAGAACACTCTTCTATGATTAATCACTATCGAATAGGTTATGATTCTTTGGACCCTCCCACAAGGTATATTGTGGTGAGCCGGTGTTGATACGGCATATCGAGCTAGCTAGCCTATGATCTCAGTCAACGAGGGTTAATTTGCTGACCATAGAAGTGGAATATATGATTTTGAATATGAATATTGAAAATCGAACCATGAATACGAATTATCGAACTATGATTTATTGAACTATGAATTTGGGTTATTGAACCATGGATCTGAATTATCGAATTATGAATTATTGAACTATGAATTTGGGTTATTGAACCATGAATCTGAATTATTGAACTATGATTTATTGAACTATGAATTTGGGTTATTGAACCATGAATCTGAATTATCGAACTATGAATTATTGAACTATGAATTTGGGTTATTGAACCATGAATCTGAATTATTGAACTATGAATTTGGGAATTGAACCATGATATTGAACTGTGATTTTGATTTATTAAACTATGTTATTGATTATCGATTTACGATTATCTTTGAATTGAGATATATTGGAACTGAATTTAATACCGTTATCTTGTACTATAATTAAGATAACATATGATATATGATCATCGACATTTCAGTATTGAATTACATAGTAGTTTTGAAACCCTTGGTATATTATGGAATGCTCACGAGCTAGGATACTCACGAGCTGTTGAGCTCATAAGATATTTTTATCCTATTTCAGGTGATGATATCGGACAAGAAATAGTAGGTTCAGTCAGACTAGTTGGAAGCTTGTAAAGCTATGGACCCTTTTTGTAATAGGAATTTTCTAGTCATGATGTAGTTGCTTTTGGAAACTTTGGACTGTATATTGAATATGACATCAGCAGGCTTTGGAACAATTACATCATGTACTTTTGTAATTGCTATGGAATGTAGAAATAGATGACTGATGTTGACTTGTGTATTGATTAGCGCTTCCGCAATACAAAAAGAAAATTTATTCCGCTGCATTTGATTAAAGGGAATTATGATCATTGGCAAAAAGGCCTCGGTGGCCGATCACGAACCCTCGACCCGCATGGACCGGATTTGGGGTCGTGACACATGCAAACTCCATGCCACACCCATGTCTCACTTTACGGTCCTTCCCCGCTGGAATGAGCACCACCTGTATGTCTCACTTTACGGTCCGTCCCCGCTGGCATGAGTACCAATGACCGATTTTGGATTTTTCACCACAAGATCTACACCCTTATAATGCACAGCACCAAGTGCTTAACCCACATTATGTTCCAAGGAATCACACCATGCCAATATGCTTTGATTCCACCATACCATAATGCAGTTTTCAATGAAGCATTTTACCAATACATGTAGCATGTTGTAAACAATGCATTATACTTGGAACAATCATGGCATTTAAATCATACAATTCCATCCACATGTATGCATGCTATTTACACTCAATTTAAACACGTGCTCAAGTTATATATTTAACAATCTCAACAATTCTCGAAGAACATAAATCACACACTAAGCCAACACATGGAATGTACATATAGTCATGGTCCACATTTATCATTTAACCAAACTCTCAAGAAACACGTAAGCACATAAACAATCGGCTAAAAATACGAATCATGAGATTAACATGAAAATCAATCCTAAACTTAATCATATTCCTTACTTAGCAAAATATCATACTTGATGGGTTGGTCTCAACCATAAGAAATCATGCTCGCGGTGTAGCCGAACTAATCAATGAGAATGTATTCCACCTACTGTATCTATTTAGGGAGTCAATCAGCCTTCTCCTTTCCCTTCGGTGTTCCTAATATTCATGAAACATAACTCAATCTATTGTCACATCAATTTATGTTATTCATCAAATTTTATGCTTTTATTTCATGAGTTTTCTATTTTACTAAAATAGACTCTACCATTAAGTCCGGAATGCCGAACAAAGTCGGTTTAAGTTTTCGCGGAATTCAATTTGGATATCCAGGCTAAAAAGGGCAAAACGGTCATTCTACACTTTTACGGGTTCTTACTTCTCAAGACCTCTTCTCGAAAATTGGACTCCACGGTTGATTCTGGAATGCTCAAAATAATAAAAGTTCAATATTTTTTTACTTTAATCGGAGTTCGTTTGAATGCTTTTTAACTCAGGGACATTTTGGTAATTTTTAATGTTACTACGGGTCTTTTATTTTTCGGGACCTCATCTCGTAACACGGACCTCACCGTTGGATTCAGAATGGTCGAGATAGTCAAAATACACTAATGACTTGTCCCGTTTGCACTCCGGGCCATTTCGTGATATTTTAATTTAATTAAATTAATATTTTATTAATATTTTATTCTGGGGTCTAATTATAATAATCAAAAGTTATGGGGGTTACTTTTTAATTTCCAAAAGTTGTGGGGTTAAATCAGAATTCCTGATTTTACTATTCTCAATCCGAATAGCTAAACAGTGGCTAACCTTCAAAACTGAGATAAGATATCTCTATCCCCAATTTTAAATTTCAATTTAATTTATTAAACCTGTAGCCAAACACCCCCAATCCCCTTTTAATTTATAACTTGTATCTAACACGTGCGGATGGGTCGGATCTAACCCGACCCGAACTGACCTGAACCCGAACCCTGAACAGTTCCTTCTGCCCCCCTGATTTTCCTGGTAGGTTTCTGGTTGGTCTCCGGCGCCGACGACTCTTTTTCAGTCAAATTCCAGCCTCTTTTTAATGCCGTCTTCTTTAGTTTTTCATGAGGATTCTTTATCTAACATTTGTTTTTCATTTAATCCATTAAACTTCACGAATAGAGGGAAAACAATGGCTCCGGCCAACTGGTTTCCTCTCTATTCCATGCCTCAAACCCCATTGTTTTTACTCCTTTTCTCTTCAAATTATTTTTTGCACCTCACACGGTTATTTCCCTAGCATTTAAATGGAGTTTTAAGTACCAAAACCTATGAAACTGTATTATCATTCAAACCTGCAACTCAATATTACCAACTGATTTTTCAACCATTTCACTTGATTTTTTTTGCATAATTTCTCAAACTGTATACTCTACAAGGCCCTCAAACTATATCTAAATTATCATGCTTCAGAACAGGTTGTATACATAGAAGATTCTAGAGAGAGAAAATAAACGGGTTTGTGATTTTACCTCAATAATGGCACCTCTCTCTCTTTGCCTTGCCTCTGCTTTCTTCTCAGTTTCTCTCGATCTCTTTAACTCAGCCTCCCCCTTTCTGATTTTTCTCTTTAACCAACACACCTATACACACGTATATATCAAGCACAACTGCCTCTTTCTCTCTCTCTCTCTCTCTATTATTTCTCTCTCTACGGCCAGACCTACACACACTCAACCCTTACCTGCTTTCCACACTCACACACTCTTCCCATCCCTGCACTCACACAATCACACGCCACCTAATATATATATATATATATATATATATACATGATTTTAAACACCCACTCACACACACACACACATTTGACACTACATAAACACACAGGCATGCTGTTGCACACACACATACACACATACTTTGGGGCACACATGTACATACACATATACACTAAATCATACATATATACAATACATTTTATATATTTATATATATACATATATACACATATACATAGATAACACACATATCATATATGTATATATACATATCCACTTAATCATACACACATTCATATTTAAAAAAAAAAATTATTTCAAAAAAAAAAAAAAGAAATTTCAGATCTTTACAACCATCATAGTGCCTTTGGTCATGAATCATGAAAATATATAGATGACTCGATCTTGTTGCCGTCTTATTTGACAATGAAGATCTCTTGCAGCAGTTTTAAGACTCTTCGTGATGTTCTAAGAAAACTCATAATACAAGTCTCCTCTTCCGCTTTCGCTGTTCTTAATCCGAAGATGTAATCGGATTGAACACCCATTTGTGTTTATTATATATTTCCTTCACTAACAATTATATACTCAATAAAAACTTTTATAATGAATTGTCAACACATAAATTGAGGAGAAAAATTTTACAATAGCTTTACTATAAATTTTCCTCACAATCTCAAATCATTTGACATCCAAATAAAATTCAAAATGAAAAATACGGTAAATAGTATTGTGAGTATGCAAGATGGGTCGAGGAGAAAAAGAATTCATAGTAAAAAAAGTTATAAAAGATGGAGGTCAATGCATAACTATTCAAAACAATTGAAATCTAAAATATAATTCACAATATTCTAAAATCATTTAGAAGTTGTGATAAAATTGAAAAGTGAGAATATTCAAGAAATATGTCACTTAATTTGTTATTTTTTTGGCAAATTATTACTTCAACTCAAGCACAAACAATTTGATACTCAATCATGCCAAAGAGAAGGAAAGAAAAAAAAATAAAAATGAAAATAATTATTTTTTTGTTCATTGAAAATATAAAATGAATAAACAAAGAAGAGAAAAAAGAAAGAAAAAAAGGTAAAGAAAAGAAAGGGAAGATAAAGGAAAATAAAGTGGAGGGATTTTAAGAATTTTCTTCTGCTGAGGAGGAGAAAAAAATAAAAGAAGAGAAAAATATAAAAGGAAATTCCTTTCCTTTTACTTTTGAAAGGAAAACATTGGTAAATGCACCCAAAAAAAAAAAATCACCGGCAAAACACCCCTTTTTTAAACAAAACCGAGCACCGTTCTTTGATTGTTACATTTTCACACGATATATGGAAAATGAAAACAGATGAAAAAGAACCCATATGCCCCGTGAAAACTCTGAAACGACACAGAGTTCCCCCTTTCCGTTCCTTAAAATTTAAGGCAATTACACAATGACGAAAGGGAAAGATCCCTAAATACTGATCTCAAATCATCACAATTCACAAACCCTGTTTGTTCCGTTACCTTTTTTTTTCTTTTTGGAAAAAAAAAATATATATATATATACACATGTTTATAATTTTCCCCATCTTAGCATCAATTGATGAGAGTCACCAGAGCCAGGAACACCGACCGTCCTATTTCATGCCTCCCGCCCTGGTATGTCGCCGCCGTTGCTAGACACCACAGCTCCGGCATGCACGTACATCCACACGGAAGGTCACTCTCTGCAAAACCCTAATCCTAACGGTCAGCTTTCTGCTCCTTTACCATTCAGTTTTTCTGGGTTTTCTCCAAGCAATCAATCGTATGCCATGAATTCATCAAATGCAAATAATGTGCCTTCTGGGTCTGGAAAGCCGGCATTTGGCTCGGCTTCGGGTCTGTCAAAGCCGCGCTTGACGAAGAAGAGACAAACATCTTCTTACCATCCCAGATTGACGCCAGCATCTGAAGCTGGTAAAATTGATCTGAGTTTCAATCAATTTCGCCCCATCTCTAATAATTCCACTCGGTTCTCGTTTGGGTCGGAAATGGATACTTCTATCTCGAGCAAGGTTGATGAAGGGGCATTTGTGTTTGGATCCAATAGGAGTAACGCAAGCTCGGATTTGAATTCCAGGATGGAGAATTCTAATGGAAATGTTGGAAATGCAATTCTTGATGACATGAGGAAATTGAAAATTGGTAGTGAAAAGGAATTTGTCAATACTGATAGAAACAGTTCAAGTGGTTTTGACGAGAGTGTGGTTTCAAAACTTCCAGATGAGATGAAGAAGTTGAACTTTGAAGGTTCAGGAATTGTTGAAAGTTCTAAAAACGCTAAAGATATGAATGCTGACTTGAGTGCAAATAATAAGAGCCATTTTAGCTTTGGAAGTGGTGATAATGTAGCTAATTTATTTGGTAGAAATGTGGCGTCAGAAATCCCGAATGTTTTGAAGAAATTAAGCATTAATGACCCTGGGGAGGTCGACAGTGGTGGTGCTCATGATGCACAGAAGTTTGCTTCTGGAAACACCGGCAGTGATTCTTTGGCTGGAAGCTCAACTACACTTCCCAATAAGATGAAGAACTTGAACGGAAAGGACTCTTTAAATACTAGTGTTGGTGAGAAGAAAGAGGTGAATGTTAATACCAGTGACAAGGGTAGTTTTGTTTTTGGAGGTGGTATAAGCATTACTAGTAGCTTGGATGGAAGAACAGAAAATATGGTTTTAGATGAGATGAGAAAGCTGAAAATTGGAAGTGGTGCTGCAGAAACTGCTGGTCAAACACTGAAGGGTTTTTCTTCGTCTGGATTCTCGGTGAAGGAGACGCAAACGGGAAATCTGGGTGATTCAATTCCCACAGAATTCACTTTTCAGGCTGGTGTGCAGGGTAAGAGTTTGAAAGGCATTCAAGTTCCTCTAGACCACAGAAATGATGACACAAAACTGCATGGCAACATAGCGTCATCATCTTCATTCTCATCTGGTGGCATTGGTTTCCAAGAAGTTGGCAATGTCTTTACAGTGCCTTCTATGGATGGATCCAAAAAGGACAAGTTCAGTTTCACTAGCAAATTGGATGATTTAGGGACACCCCATGTAGAATTCAAAACACCAAACTTAGGAAGAAACGTATTTTCTGGTTTAAATCAGAATCTGGAATACAGTGCGAAGATGGAATCAATTAAAGGGGCTAGGTCAAAGAAAAAGAGAGGGAAGTTGAAGAAACTCACCCCAGTTCAGCCATTGTTTTGGCAAGATTTTATTTCAAGGGAAAGCAGTTCACAAGAATATCAGGAGTCTTCTGAAGCATATTCACCTATGGATGTCTCCCCATATCCAGAAACAGTGACTGATATTGAATGTTCAAGAGAAACTTCTGTGACATCAGATGAGTCCTTCCATTTTGATGGCAATCATACATCAGGTGGCAGTGATACAATTCCTATGATTTCAGATGACACAACAAATGAAGATTTGGTTTTTGCAGCACAGCGCTTGGATATTAATGAGGTTGATGCAAAACACACACAAACAAAAGACGAAGAGTGTTTTGATAAAGGTATTGGTGCTGAAGGACCTCCAGAGGAGTCTGTTTCGGGGGCTGAGACTGAAAGCTTTAAATCTGCAACTGAACAGTTCGACAATGTCTCTGATACCTCTGTTACTTTGGCAGAAACTGAAGTGAGTTCCAGCTCAAAGATTGAGAGGAAAGATAGTGATGGCAGGATGCAATTTTGTTTTGCTTCAAGTTCAGAAGACACTGACGGGATTAACTTCACCTTTGCTGCTTCTTCCTCTACTCAAGGTCAGTTATCAGCAGCAGCACGCAACCTCAAAAAGAAAAATCGGGTGAAAGTTGGTCATGATGTATATAATTCTACTCCAAATGCAAAACTTCCACATGCATCATCCTCTGGGCAGTTTTTTTCATTTTCTGGAACTTCTTCACTTTTGTCCCCTGGGCAAGGTCAAAAAGGAGATGCATCCACTTCATTAAGCAAAGGGATAAATGAGTCTGAGGTAGTTAAAGAACTGGATATCAAGCAAGAAACTATATCTATTCCTGCTGCGAGTGTTGCAGTTCAGGAAGCTTGTGAGAAGTGGCGACTAAGGTGTCGATTTATTTCTTATGTTCTTCTTGATATTTCTTGCTTAAAACTCAAAATCTGGAGATTCTCTCGTGTCACCTTATTTTAAATTAGTTTTTCCCTAGTGGCCAGTTGATGTGGCAATGGTTTATAGTCATTTTACGATCATAATTAGACTTTGTTGAACTCCCTACCCCCACCCCCTCACACAAATACACAAACACACAAACGAGAGAGAAGGTAATTAGACTTTGTTGAAAAGTTTGATTTGATTCATGTCAGGGGAAACCAAGCCTATGCAAATGGGGATTTGTCTAAAGCTGAGGATTATTACACACAAGGGATAAATTGCGTTTCTCAAAGTGAGACATCTAGAAGCTGTCTAAGGGCTTTGATGCTGTGCTATAGTAATCGTGCAGCAACTCGAATTTCTCTTGGAAGAATGAGAGAAGCCCTAGGGGACTGTATGATGGCTGGTGCAATAGATCCCAACTTTGTGAAGGTGCAAGTTAGAGCTGCAAGGTAATGCCCATTTTTTTGTTAATGATCTGTTAATATTTAGTTTGCACTGATTTTAACTTGTAGATCTTTTGTGCCAATTTCCCCTTTATACAACCATTAAAGTGGGATTCCTGGGGAATCTAAGTATGCTGTTTTAGTTTTCACCTAGCTGTAACAATTTTCTGTTTAGTTCTTCTGGTGCTCCTGTTGTGTATTTTGAAAAAAAATCTTGCAGGCTTTTTAAACTATTACCTTTTGTAATAGACTGTATAGCCTTTAATAAAATGCTGGATCTTTGATAAAGTTTGAAATGGTTCTCTAGTCAGATCAATCTTCTATATGTGGTTTTTTCATTCCAAACTTTATCTTCTATATGTGCTTTTTTCATTCCAAACTTTACTCTGTAGGCTCCATGTTGTGAAATAATATAGAATACCATTGACCAGTTTATAAAATTTAGATATATCACATTAGATAGCTATTGCAGTCCTGCCACAACATGGAGTTGGAGGGGTTTTATAGACCTGGGTAGGAGTAGAATTTTGTTTTTATATTCATGGGCTGTTCGAATTTCTCTTCTTGAATAAAAAAAATTGAAATAGAAACATATTGAAGAACATATGATTTTTTGAATAGTATGTAGAAATTGAAAATGATATAATGGTGGTTTTAACCTGCCTTGACTCATTATAGTATTGATGATGACTTTGGGACTCTAAACCAACTATACATTTAGTTTATACTTTCAGTGTTTAAAATAATACTATTCATTAGCTGGTTTTAGAGAAGATTTGTTTAAAGCATTTATTAGTTTCCTTTTTCTCACTAAGTGACTCTTTGTGCAGTTATGGGGATTCTTTTTTTTTTGGCCTTGTCTTGGCCTTTACAAATTTTATTATAAAATTCTGAGTAGTCTGTGTGTCAAGAAGTTTCCTTATATGTGCATGTACTGGGCGATTATAATTCTATTCTTGTATATATTTTAGATTATATTTGATTTGATAGTTTGCTTAGGTTCCGTGAATTTGAAACTATCCTTAAAATCTCAGATCTTTTATAAATATAATTTGTTTTCTTGGTGTAGATATTGATTGACTGATTGATTTAAATGAAAATTAATATATTAGATCATGATTTCACCGAGGCTCAGTATCTTAATATTTTCAAGTTGCTTATTTTAGATGTTCGTGTTATTTATCTATTTTTATTTACTTTTGGGGTGAGAGGTTCTCCCCTCATAAATGAAATACCTGCAGGTTCTGAAATTTCTTGCCCTCTTGACTGTCATGCCCATAGTTACCAGAATTTGCTAATACCCTAGCAATTCTGTGTTGGTACACCTGTTCCAAAATTGGGAACAGTTGCATTCCAGAATACTAAATTTAGCTTAATTCTTTCATTAATTTTCTTTTTAATGATAAGCAATAGAAAAAAATAATCAAGAGGTCAACATAAATAAGTATGCTTAGTTCAATACTTCCCATATTTCTTTTTAATATAATAAATTTCCATAACTATATGGACTTGTACATTTCAATGATATTTATCTTCATTACTCATCTTTGAGCGAAAAGAAGAAAACACACTCTTACAGTTAGACCTAATCCATTGTATTCCACTTAATGTCATCTACAAAAGCCTACCCCCTATCGTACCACATTTAGAGTATGAAGCATATTGCATTCCCGTTCTTGTACCATGTACCATAACGATCTGTGTTCTGGCTAACATTGTTCTTGCCACTCATCTATCAGTTGATTGATTTTTCTGTTGGACTTATTTAATTTCCTCATGGACTTGGGGTCTTTACTATCAATGCATTGCAGTACTGAGTACATCTTATCTGGATTGTGTTTAATTTTTTGTGTTCAGCTGTTACCTTGCCTTAGGTGATGTTGAAGGTGCATCACTGCATTTTGAGAAGTGCTTGCAATCAGGAAGTGACATTTGTGTGGACCGAAAAATATTAGTAGAAGCCTCTGAAGGCCTACAGAAGGCACAGGTGTTGTAACTACATTTTTTTAATTAATTGCTTTTATTTTGTTTTATAATTCTTAATCTTAATTGTAACACCAATTTTTAGCTGTCAAAGTAATCAATTGTAAATTTAATGATTTTTTTTTTTTATAAGTATAACACTATTTTAATGATGAAGTACCAATACACGTAATACTTAATAGTTCACAAAAATTAAATAAGCTAATCATATTCACCATGATTAATCAATGTAGTACTTGTTTGGACCCACAATAACTTAGAGTTGAGGAGGTCATCCTTTTTTTTTTTCTTAAATAATTTTATCTTTGGGGTTAATTGGTTAATTTTTATTAATATTTTTGATAAAAATAAGCAACAAAGGTGCTTGAGCCCTTGACATTGAGGTTGAGCCCGAGTAGGTAATGAGCCCTTGACATTGAGGTTGAGTTGAGTCCGAGCAGGTACTACCAGGCCTACAAGGCCAACAGTTGAGGAGGTCATATTCTTTGAAGCAAATGCTCGAGTTTGCGTTCCAGAGAAGGATCTGAATACAAGGAATTGATACATGGGGAATGGAAAAGCATTTTGAATCTTTGGTAGCTTTTGAATTACTGATTTTCTCAATTAGTTTTCTGAAAATCGATAGTAGATTAAATCTTGGATGAATTAATGATAAAGCATCTTTCTTTGAAAAGGAGTTTCTTGGTTTGTACTGGCAGCTGAGGTGGAGCATAAATAACAACTAATTAGAGAGCAGATGATGATATATATTGCTTATATTATTAGCTTTCTTTCATGTCATGTTTTTCCTTGTTATAATTCTTGTTTGCTCCTATATTGAAAAATTGCACTCTTACCATATAAGTTCCAAATGAATTTCACTTTGGTCCCTATACTTTTAGTTTGAACAAATTGACCCTTGAACTTTCGTTTGTAATGCAATCTGGACCTTTTATCAACTTCTGTTTAGAATTTGGATGGAAAAGGCCATGCAGCTCATGTGGTTGTTAATGAAGGGCATTGAACTATACTTTGAACTACACTTTTCACCCTCCGAGTTTTATATAGGTTTCACTTTTGCCTTTTTACTTCCTTCTTCTGTGCAAATCTCAAATAAAGATTCATTTCGCTGCAACTGAAAATTTTAGGTGTTGATTTGTTCAAATTGAAATTATGGGGATGTATGTGAAATTTTCCTCAAACTGGTAGGGTGAAAATGTAATTTATCCTTCCTATTTTTTATTTTCTTAAAAGCTCATCTGGGACCCAATTTGTTCAAATACAGTTAGCGGACAAATGACATTCTCCTCACTTTCCTTTGTTTTCAGTTTTCACTTGTTCTGGGGAAGCTCATGCTGTTGCTATTGTTGTTGTTATTATTATGTATTTATTTTTATAAATAAAAGGTATTTGTGTTATTCTTGCATGAGGTTAGAGAATTCATATACAAAGAGGAACCGGTACAAAAATTTAACCTGCAAACCTCCCAAAAGCTCCAAAAAAGAATCTACATACATAAAGTAAGACGACTATCCAAAAGTGTAGTGTTTTCAAAAAACTATCTTTGAATCTAGAAAGGTGCATTTCTTCCCTTTCAAAAATTCATCTATTCCTCTTCCTCTAAAGGCACCAAAATAGACAAAGTGGAATCATCGTCCACACCTTTCTAATATTCTTCCGTGCACGGCATCCCAACAATTGAGAAGATCTTTCACTATGGTAGGCATAATCTATGCATAATCAAACAAGGAGAAAGGAGGCACTGCACATACCTGCCACTGCATAATGAAGTAAAAGATGATTAATAGTCTCCTCTTAGTTTGTTGGGATAAAGTGAGACACCCTTAGAGTGAAGGAGGGTTGGGGGTCAAGGAGTTGAGGGTTTTCAATACGACACTTCTTGGGAAGTGGCTTTTGTGGTTTGTAGAAAATCCTCATGCTACATGGAGGAGAGTCATCGAAGCTAATTGGATGTGAAGAAGGGAATTTGTGTTCCAAGGAAATGGAGGGGCCTTACGGGGTATGCCTTTGGAAGGTCATTAGAAAGGATTTGGTTGACTTCTTTAGATGTATTTCCTTTGAGGTTGGTAATGGGAATAAAATCAAGTTTTGGGGGGACAAGTGGTGTCAAGACATCTCATTGGATAATCACTTCCCCAATATTTTCCAAATTGCTTTGGACCAAGAAGCTCTAGTGAAGGTTTATGTGGTCTCCTTACTTTAGGAGGAATCTTCGTGATTGGGAGGTGGAGGAGGCTGTATCACTCATGACTCTTCTCCATGGTTTTCGTTTGGAGAGAAACAAAGAAGACTCCCTTTGTTGGAAGGTGGACTCTAGAGAACAATTTTCGGTGAAATCCTTCTATATGCATTTGGCTTGTAGAGGGGTGAACGAGTTTCCTGGAAAAGCAATTTGGCACGCCAAGGCCCCCACGAAGGTGATTTTTTTTGCTTGGAAGACAGCCTGGGGGGTGGGTGGTGGTGCTATTTTTACCCTTGACGATTTGCAACATAGAGGCTTCCCATTGACTAATAGATACTCCATGTGTTTTTGAAGGGGAAGAGTCTATTAATGATTTGTCTTTCCATTGTCTGAGTGCTATAGATGTGTGGAATCTTATCCTTTCTCTTTTTGGGTCTCGTGGGTAGTGCCTTGGGTGGTGATGGACTTAGTGAAGATGTGGCATGGTGCGAAAGTAAACCATGTTTATTAGGAAAGTATGGAACTTAGTTCCTCTTTGTGTCTTTTGGTGTATTTGTAGAGAAAGGAATAGTAGGATCTTTGAAGGACAGACAATTCCTGTTAGTTCTTTGAAAGATAGGTTGTTAAAATCATTGTATTTTTGGATGTTAGAATCCTTTCCATATTGTACAGATACCTTTGTAGATTTTTTTTGGGAGTCTTAGCACTTTTTTGTATATTCTCACCTTTATCGGGAGACTTTTATGATATGACACTGTACCTATCAAAAAAAAAATATTTGTACTTCAAATTTATATTATTTTTTGGAAGTACTATCCTTCTTCCTCTCTTGACATGTTTCATCATTTTCACTTGTAAAGAACTTGCTAGTTGTTGTTGCTTTTGGTGCTTTTATATGTGAGGAAATTTGCTAAAAAATTGATCCAGAAGAAGTATACGCGCTTAGATTTTGTAGATTTTTTTTTTCAGTTCCTTTCCCGCATAAACTGAGTACCTTTTTATATGGCCAATGATACCGAAACTTATTGTTGTTTTTATCCTTTTTTCCTATCTCTCAGAAAGTGTCTGAGTGCATGAGTCAGTCTGCTGACCTTTTGCGAAGGAGAACATCTAGTGGTGCAGAGAGTGCTTTGAAAGTAATTGCTGAAGCTTTGACAATAAGCTCTAACTCGGAAAAATTTAATGAGATGAAAGCAGAGGCTCTTTTCATGGTTTGTACTTCTTTAGTTTGATGCCTGAAACTTCAACTTAAGCAACTTAAGAAGTGTTGGAAGTCTATAATACAACATATAATGTTTAGAATCTTTGTCATCAGAATTGGATTAACTCTTATTTATTTAACAGCTGCGGAAATACGAAGAAGTTATTCAGTGGTGTGAGCAGACCCTTTGTGCTGCTGAGATGAACTCTCCTGCATCAGGTCCTGATGGTGACTTAGAACAACTGAATGGTTCTGACATCCAACAAATCCCTTCCTTCAGGCTCTGGCGGTGGCGCCTGGTTGTCAAGTCCTATTTTTATCTAGGAAGGCTTGAGGAAGCTCTTGAATTTCTGAAGAAGCGGGCAGGAATCAGGGTCTGTCAGGGAAAATTAATACCTAACTCACATATAGAACCTTTTGGCCTATTGTTTTGGTGATTGATTTCAATCAGGCTATTGTTTGTGTGACTTGAAGTCACTGATGCTAATTTTTATTTTCCAGGAGTGGAAGCAAGTCTTTGGAAATGGTAATACCTTTAGCTGGAGCTGTGCGTGAGCTCTTGCGCCACAAGGTATGTCTACTTCACACTTTAATACTCTATGCTTAAACATATATTAATTGTAGACATACTCTTCTTATTCAATGAGAATGAGTATATGTTTCCAGTATGTACAACTTACAACCATTGTATAGAATATTGATAAAATGAATATTTCAAGGTCCTGAAAGTAATCAAGTATAGATATAAAAATAAATGTTGACATCTTTTGGCAAACGATTAAAAATGGCAAAAAAAAAATGGAGATATAATTGACCAGAAATGGAAATATGACGTCTTGAATAGATGAATATATCTGGTTGATATCTTGCAAATATTGTGGATATTTTATTCCATTGTTTTAGCAGGAAAAGCTGGTTGTGTCAGAATTCTGGAATTGGAGAATTCCCCATGTTCCGGGGGAGTAAGCTTGGAGTAGGAATTTATTAGAGATTTTCCTCTTGGAATGCCATGAGATCTTTGTTTGCTTATTGGGGATATAACCAGTGAAAAGCTTACTGATGTAGAGGACAAGTATGGAGGGGAGCCCCACCCCCGGGGGGGGGGGGGGGGGGGGGGGGGGGGGGGGGAGGGGTGAGACAGGAGGAGGAGGAAGAAGAAGAGATACTGGGGGAGGAGAGAGAACAAGGTAGGATAAATAACAGAAAAGAGAAAGGGAGGAGAGGAGAGTAAACTGGATATGAGAGAGAGAGAGAGGAGATGAGGACAGGGATAGAAGAGGAGAGCGAGAAAGTGAGAGATGAAAAGGGAAAGAAGAGAATAGAGAAGGGGAGAGAAGAAAGAGATTTAGGATCTACATTATATGGATTAAGGTTTTTTTATTGATTGCAGGGGAGAGAGAGAGAGAGGACAAAGTAGGATAAATAACAGAAAGAGAAAGGGAGGAGAGAAGAGAGTAAAGAGGATATGAGAGACAGGGAAAGAGAGGAGGGGTTATGAGGACAGGGATAGAAGAGGAGAGAGAGAGAGAGATGAGAAGAGAAAGAAGAGAATAGAGAAGGGGAGAGAGGAGAAAGCGATTAAGGAGCTACATTATATGGATTCAGGTATGTTTGTTGCTTGCGGGTGTGTTTAGATGGCAAATTCATGTGATTCCTAAATTTTGGGGATTGTAACACGGTTGAACGTTTGTCCTCACCAATTTTCTTATCTCTAAGTGAGAATAAGGTGAAGATTCTGGGAAGAAATGCTTGTCAGATATGGGTGTGTTGCACTGAAAAGAATGTGGAGAGCGAGTTAGTCGGTAGTATAAAGTGTTTCATGGAACTTCCAGTAAATTAGCTGTGTTTTTCTATTTATTCTTAGCGAGTGTCCTGTAGTAGATGTGTCAATTCTAATCCTAATCAACCAAAATATTTTTAAAAAATGTCAATTCTAGATATATACTGAACTTCTTAACTAGTGGCCCAAGTGCATGCACCACCTACCAAAAGGCAAGTCCATCAAACCAAGAAAATCAATAAACTCTGGAAACTGATGCATAGCTTGAAAAATCTTAGAGCACGAGGACCAGATTAAATCATCCTTCCCCCAAAGTACACCATGGGACCATGTATAGGCAATAGCCGCCAATTCAAGCCACTTCTCTCCGTCCAAATAGTCACTAGGGCCAAGAACTCTAGAGAACACCCACACGAAGCCATCCTCATTAATAAATTAACAATTCGATTATATTCCATTCTCACTCCTCTTTTATCTCATATTGCAAAAACATCACCACCCTTACGGACCATCCTTGAGGAAACCCAATCCACATTTTGTAGTCTTATCATTCAAAGTCAACCACCTCAATGAGTCCTCCCCATCCCTTGGCAATAGAGTCTGAGACTAGATTTAGAATACAAAAAGTCCATCAACAAACTTCATCTTCCAATCTCACACCGTCTAACAAAGCAAGATCCCAAATCAACCCACTCAACCTTCACACGTAATCTATCACCAATGTCTTATTCAAGGAAATGTAGAAAAGGTCTGAGAACATTTCCTTTTTTTTTTTTCTTTTTTTTTTGTTTTTGTGGGGGGGGGGGGGACATTCACAATAAAAACCATGCTGGATCAAATTCTCTGAGCACTGACCATTACCTTCCATGGGCCCGCAAAACCAATATACTTCTTAAATTCTTCCTAGCCATTCTGGTCCAAGCTACCCCCTCACACTACCATACTTGCCATCCACTACTACCCTCTAAAGATTTCCTTTGTCTAAACCATAACCCTAAAGTCATTTCCTCATAAGCGCTTGATTGAACACTCAACCTCCTCACCTGCAGAAGTGAAAGAAACCCCCCAGTAACTTCTTTAGTTTTTCATCAACGAAGGTTGAAATAAAAGTGGACATAAGTTATGTGGGAAAACTAGAGGGTATTCTTTATTTAACTAAAGGGCATTCTTTATAAGAGTTAATCTACTTCCTTTAGGGTGATACTGTCTCTTCTAACCTACAAGCCTTTCTACACCTTGCACCTCTATTATCAAGGCCCCAATGAATGGCTGCCCGAAATTGTCAGAAAAAGCAGCTGCCCTGTTTCACAGCCCCCTCCCCCTTCACTGATTCCACCAATGCCCAACATTGAGACTCACTCCCTCGAACTCCATTCCAGTGGCCACATCTATCTGCAATGATGGTCTGTTATCCGCCCCTGCCTGAAATCTGTTGTCAAGCCCCATCTAAGACTTCCTATTTCACACCAAATTTAATTGAGGGTGAAGCATCATTTTTTCCCCTGCAATTGGAAGTCCACTGAGCCTATACTGTTGTTCTAAGTTTCATTCTGAATCTTCTACACCACAGATTGGCCTCTCAAGTCGTTGATGGAGGTTTCAGCCTCTTATGCACCCCCACTATTCCTTCACCCACCGGAACCACAATAAGATCTGAGGACATCCAATTGGCTGAGAACCATCCCAACCAGTCATGACTAAACCTCACCATCACCACCTGGCTTTCTTGAGTGAACAGGAGGCTCAGATAACCCTCCTTCCTTAACTTCCTTCTTCTCTATACCTTCCTGTGCACCCCGCCTATAAAGGTTCTGGATTCGAGAAACCTATCCAGCGAAGCCTACTAGACCAAATCCCCTTTTGTTATAATCTCCCAAAAGGTCTTCCTTTGGAAATCCAAAGCTTGTTCTCCCTATGAAATATCACAGCACCTCTATTAAATGCATGAAATACTCACAAATATGTGCTACCTGTCACTCTTCAAGTCTGATAACTATTTTGTTTCAATGCTTGACGCCTTCAATTTTCTAACCAAATACTGCTACACTGGAAGTTATGATATATATATTTTTTACATTTATTTATTATTATTATTATTATTTTGTGTATTGATTTTTTGTCATCCTTGACTACAGGCTGCAGGGAATGAAGCATTTCAATCAGGAAGGCATGCTGAAGCTGTCGAACATTACACTGCTGCTTTATCATGCAATGTTGAGTCACGTCCTTTTTCAGCTATTTGTTTCTGCAATCGTGCTGCCGCATACCAATCTTTGGGCCAAATCACTGATGCGATTGCAGATTGCAGCCTAGCTATAGCCCTTGATGGAAACTATCTGAAGGTTTGTCTCTAACTGCTGTTATTCTTTGTATCTCTTGGATATGATTTTGCCAAGGAAGAAATAGTGGCATTGTCTGGATTTCAAATGGAAATTGAGCCAAGTTCATCTTTCAAGCACAAAAGTTGGCAAGTTAGTAATCTTGCATGCAAACACTGGCATAATCCCGAAAAATATAACATGGAACTTCTATTGAAAATTGAAATTCTCAATTTCAAACACTTCTAAGCTTTGTTTGTTTGTTGGAAAATTTTGGAATATTTCATGCTATTTTGTTGGAAGGTAAATCTAAAATCTGATCAAAATTATTTTAATAGGAGGTAAAAATTGCAAAAAGCCATTGTGTTTGTGTGTGTGTGTGTGTGTTTTTTTCCCAAATAGAAAGTTGTTTACTATATGCGATGAAACTGTACTGAAATTGAGCAATTTATTAGTAATTTACACCATAAAAATATTTACATGCGCAAACTAAGTTAGGTCACAAATTCAGATATGTTGATTATGTGAGGCAATGGGCGGGGCTTGATTGGATTTAGGTTGGGTCAAGCTTTTTGCTTTTTCTTTTTTCCTTTTTATTTATTTATTTATTTTCTGGGGGAGAGGGTATTGAGAGCTTGATATACATTATTGGCCCAATCTCTAATAGCTTAACGTTTTTAGATAAATTAGTGGTTTAACATGATATTAGAACCTTGGTTATGACTTATGAGAGATCTTGGGCTCAACTGTATTCCGTGTGTAGTTTGTTTGTGCAAAATTGCACTCTATTCTACTTCGTGTCTTTGGTTTTTTTGTCTCTTCATGTGGGAGTCCGGTGTCACATGTGAGGGAGAGTATTGGAAGCTTGATATACATTGTTGGCCTAGTCTCTAACAATTTAAGCTTTTGGATATGGTTTAAAAAGGGGTTTGAGACAATGTCCAACCCTAAACCAACCTTACTAATTAAATATGTTGAAAAAGTAAAGTCTATACCAACCCTTTAAATTGTAGGTCAATCCTCTACCCATCTAACTTATATTTTACAAATTAAGTAATTAAATCTTACACTAGAAATGGCACGTAGATACCGAGTAGCATGCCAGAATTGAATAGATTTTTAAGTCACTTCCAGATATCTATAACATCAAAAAGTAAGTAGAACCATAAAAGAAAAGGAAAGAGATGGAAAATTAACTGCTGGATTGAACTAGGTAGTGGGAATCTGAATTTTGGATTTCCATAGACATCGATGTGAAAAGTAATAGATGAACCTATAGAACTTGAAGAGAACACCATTGTTAATGCTGTAAAGGGTGCTTCAACATGTTTAGGAATGCCTTGGCCAATTGGCCTTCATTTTTTTTTACAAGTACAATTTCTTCTCTTTAGGGTTCCGGTAGTTATTTATTTATTTATTGTTAGAGTACCATCACAGTGTCCATCTCATCCAATCCTAACCAAACCGTTTATAAATGGATTCTTTTCTTAAACTCTTTCTCAAACCAAAAATAGATAGGGTTGGTTATGGTTGACAAAATGAGTTGGGTTACGTTTTGCCAGCCTTACTAAGGATTGGACCTCTCCTCCATTGTGAGGTGGTGTATGATTTATGCTATATGTTGTTCTCTCTTTGGATGCACTTGGGTGACGCCAAAGATAGTTTTGGAACCTTTAAAGTTTGGCATGCAGGTTACAAGAGGAGAAGGGTGCGGAAAATTTGGGATGTGACACTTTTATGCCTTTTTTGGTGCATTTGGAGAGAGCGGAATAAAAGAATTTTTGAGGGGAAAAGATGACCTCTTGTAGAGTTAAAAGTTTTTTTTTTTTTTGTTTTGCTTGTATGGGTTGGAAGGGTATACATGTCTTCTGTAGATGATTTTGTTGAGTTTTTTTGGAACCACGAGGCTCTAAAAGTTGTATGAACTCTCCTTTTCTTGTATATGGGCCCTCTTGGGCTCTTTTTTATGAAATTTTACTTATCAATTTTTTTTCAACCTAACAAAGCGGCTTTGGATATCTGGGGTTGTCTGCATGAATCCTGTTTATTACTATTATTTTTTAAAATTTTCCATTCAACTCTCCCTAAAACGATATCCTCACACGTCATTTAAAATATGCTTAGAAATTTGAATACATGGACATCCACATACCAACACACCCACCCGCCTCCCATTTATTAACTTCTACCCAGTGTTTTTAAAACTAGACTAAACAGGCCAGTCAGACTGGAAAATCAGGGAACTGATTAAACATCCGGTCGGTCTAATATCTCAAAACCATTTGTAATAGAAAACCCTTTTTTTAAAATAAAAACTGTTAAAACTGGTGGTTCAACCACCGGTTTATTTAGATCGTTGACGGTTCAAAAGAACTGCCTGATCCTAAATCATTATTGAAAGACGGCATGTGTTAAAAAAATAAATTCAACTCTTTAAATTTTGTGCATTGACTGCACCTTCTTAAAAGGCATGTAGAATGCTATACTTCGGACAAATGCAGCAGGAAGTCGTTTTATACTGTCCATAGCCTTTCAGCTTTTAAATTTTTGTCCAATGTGGGACAATGGGTTTGAAATGGAATGTGCCATTATAGGAACATGGGTCAATCCATTTACTCATATATTCACTCTGTTAAATTGAGTACAGGCATTTGTTTGGATAAAACAATTCTAACATATAACATGTTTTATATTTAAAGTTTAAACTAGTTAATTTAAATTGACTATTTATTCATGTACACCTTGAATTGACTATTTATTCCTATGAGCTTATAATCATGCATTCCTTGTCTTTTAAAAATGTAAGTTTTATATTTAAACTAGTTAATTTAAATTTTTTAGATCATATTTTTATATTTGAAATATTATTTTAATATAATTTTAAGTGTTATTTTGAACATTGCTATGTTGTTTTGAATATTCTTGTAATTTACTATTCTCAATACTCCTTGATTTAGTAAGGTGATAATAAATTTTAGAAATTTTTTAGTTTTTATATTTTAAGTAATTTTATATATTATCAAGATTAATAATAAATATATTTGACCCGTCACCTGGTCTTTTTCCCGGTTGTAAGAATGGTCTAGGTTTCCAAACATTGCTTCTACCCATACTTGTTAATATCTTACAATATGCGATATATATCTTACGATATGTTTTGATTCGAGCATAAAATGATACGTATCTTATAGTTGTATCTTTTTTGCACCGTATCACATGTATCTTACGAATTTTTTCAATACCATGATGCATGATGAAATTAAGGGTGGAACCGGGAAAATTATTAGAGAGGGTGAAAATTGGTGATGGCTAAAATTTTAGGTGAGAAATTAGAGAAATAATGGGTAAAGATAGGATTGAGCCAAAATTTTAAGATGGGCTAGTTTTGAAAAGTCTACAACTTTACATGTAAAAAATAAAAATCTGTAGTTTTTTTTTTTTTTTTTGTTTTTTTGGGGGGGGGGGGGGGGGTTGTAGCCCGGCCCTGCCCCCAACATCCTTCCGCCCTTGCATGAGATGCACTTAATCAAGGTAATGGTATCGTTTTGGCCTCTTTTTTTGTTGTTTTGTTATATACATGAAAATGATCTTGTTTTTTGTTTTGTTTGGTTTTATATTGTTCCTTTTTAATGCAAGAAAGAATGAAAACAAATACTTTTAGAAGATGAGAATGATGACGAGGATGTGGAGCGAGGACATACGAGAAGTTGAAGAAAAAAAAAAGAAGTGAAGAATTATAGGCATATGATGATGATGATGATGATATTGATGGAATTAAAATTGGAGATTGAGATGAAAATGGTAGTATAAATTATAAAAATGAATTATTTTAGATTTTGTCTTTTGAATTTTGATATTGATGAACTGTGTTGGAAACTTAGATTATTAAATTTTGGTTTGGAACTTGTATTATTTATAAATCTTAATTCTTGTATTGTGTGGAATTTAAGTTGATTTTTTTTAAGTGAATTGAAATGTTTTTTTATATTATTTTAAATACTATATATATACAGTCAACTTTCTTATAATTAATAAATATCGATGATAGAAAATTTATTAATCATTAGAATTATTAATTATTAAGTTTTCTCACACTTTCATTAATCAAAAAATATCCCCTACATGTATATAACTTTCCGTACAAAAGGAAGACCTCATGTGCATCTTTTCAAAGACAATCTAATCTTTTATATAAATACATATAATGTTCAATTTAAGGCTTAAAAAATTTCTAATATCATTTTGAATTCAAGAAGTTGTATTTTTTGTGCTTGTTTATGTCATAATTTTATCTACTTACAATACTTTTGACTTCAATTATACAAAATTAATAAATATAATGACTAAGCACTAATAAAGAATAGCGACATGGTTAATATTGAGGGTCTTGCTAGGGGGCAAAGGTAGCCAAAATTAACTTTAGTAAAAGTAATTAAAAAAGATATAGTAATGAGTGGTTTAACGGAAAAAATGGCTTTGAATAGAAAATAATGGCGAGATAGGATTTATGTATCCGACCCCAAATAATTGGGATAAGGCTTTATTAAGTTGAGTTGAGTTGAGAACATATATAATTATTTTATTTCTCTAATAATTAATATTATAAATGATTTTTTTTTTTTTTTGAAAAGTGTTAATTATTAGGTAATAGAATTATTAATTATTCACCATAAAACTAAGTTGGTTCCTTAAAAATTTATTAATTATTAGAGATTATTGACCTATTGAATATTAATTATAAGAGGGTCGACTATAAAACTATATATATTGATTACATATTTACAAAAAACTTAGCGTATCTTACAATACACGATACATTACGATACACGAAGTAATATTTTTTGAAAAACAATACGTATTACGATACACGTTTGACAACTATGCTACTACCTCTTATATTTAGGTGGGTTCCTAAACTCTTTATTATTGGGTAGGATCATGGATCATAATAAAGACTGATACGTATTGTATCGGCCATTATGTAGTGGTTTTTTGACCTTTCGATATCGATATATGCCGATATATCAGTTAATCTAAAATTCACAACCGGATCGGGCGGCGAATACTGTTACGTATCAGCCGATACGGTTGTTCCAAGACCGTTACGTTGTTACAGGACTGAAACGACTATTTTGAGTGTCTTTTTTAAAAATAAATTTAAAACTTTATTTATTTATTTTGCAGAATCCTTATGATCCCTTTTTTTTTTGTGAGATTTAAATATAAGAGAGATACCTAACAAAATATTCCACAAAACTTGAAATGAGTTACTGAAAAATTCGGGATGATATGACCTCGTAAAGTCCTCTTGGCCTCAAAATTTTTAAATATTTTTATTCCATAATTAATCACAATAAACTAATTTTCATATTTAAAATTATTTTTTTATTTATATTTTTTGTTGCAATTTTTTTTTTATCGGTATATTACTTGTTGCAATATTATTCAAATCAAATGATACCTTCCTATTAGTTTAACTTAAAAAAAGTTCATATAAAATAGTAAAACATCTTCGTATGTATTAGTTATTAGAAAAAGCATATTTGTTGGTGTTAGAAAATTGAAAACTAACAGAAGAAAATATTAAAATGTTGTCAAATTATGCATATTAGTGACTTCGAAGAGGTTTGTTCATGTTTGAAAAAAGTCCACGGTCACGGTTTTCAATTCCCTTTATGGATGGTCCGATACTCTGGATGTTGTTACATTGCGATCTCGATTGTGTCGTATCCCGTGACTGCAATTTAAATTCATGGGTGGGATAGGACTGCCCTTCAACCTGGTCTACAAATTTTTAGTCATGAGTGGAGTTTGGGTTGGCTCCTGAACTCGTCTGAAGCTGGAATGGGGCTACCTCCTGATGTAGCAGAAAAATGTCAACCTAAACCACTCATTTTTAGGTTGGTCAGTCCAAGTCAGAGTGCCGTCTCTAGTTGTGAGTTATATAATGCATTGTGGAAAATATCTGATTTGTATTTTATTTTATTTTTTTGAGAAAAAAGAATAACAATTTTTTTTTTTAGAAAAGTTTGAGAAAAATACTAACATTATCATCCTACAGTTGCATAAGGAAATAATTATTGTACCAGCTTGCCAATAAAATGAAGTTAGAGGGATGCGGAAAACCTGATAAGTCTGAAGGTCTCATTTAGTCTCACAAGGCAGTATGAGTAATTGGCATTGCTAAATTTTAGTGATTGTACCTTCTTTTCCAATCAACAGAGGTCAATAGAGAAAACCTTCTTGAAAACCTTTGACAAAAGAGTTTATCATGCGATCATGTCTAGAGAAACTGGAAAATGGGTCATTGTTAGTTGATGCAGGAATGAATGAGAGAAGGGACGAAAAATAAATTATTATTCTTTTTTTTGTTAGTCAAGATATCTTCTATAAACATGGCACCCAAGGGGGGCACACCCATGTACAAAGAAAGGGAAAAGACATAACTAAAGCCATAAGTTCCCCAAAAAGTCCAAAAAACTATCTAAATGCATCAGACATTCTTTTTTCATCCAAAAGAAAAGCAATCTCAGAAAATTGTCTTTAATCTTCCAGCTAGATGACTCGACGCCCTCAAAACTCATTCCTAAATATATAAAATTTGTGATGGAGGCCACTACTAATTGATTAGTGGCATGTCTGGTAGTTCATGATGATAAAGTTGAACAATCAATCAGAAAGAAGAAGAAAAGAAAGAAAATTAAAGGAGGGAAAATATTATTATTGTAATAATCAAATCTCTAAGTTGCTTACAGAAAAGGAATGAAAGTAACTCTTTATAGGAGGGCTTAACAAGAGAAATGCTAACTACTCTTAACACCCTCCTTCAAGCTTATGATGAGACAGTAAGATGCATCATGAGTTTGTCAAGCAAAAAATGAAAACGTAGAATAGTGTGAGACTTCGTAAAGAAGTCAGCCAATTGCAAAGTAGAAGGAAGAGAGGGAAGAGAAATGGTGCCAAGATGAAGATGATGGTGCACAAAATGACAATCGATCTCGATGTGTTTGGTACGCTTATGAAACACAAAATTGTGCGCTATCTGAATGGCATTCCGATTATCACAATACATAGACGTAGGAGCAGACAATGAAATGCCAAGGTTAGCAAGCAACCATCATAACCAAACAATCTCAGTCATAGTGGTAGCCATAGCACGATACCCAACCTCAACAAAAGAACGAGCAACAACTGTCTGCTTCTTACTTTTCCATGAAATAAGAGAATCACCGAGAAAGATACAAAAACCAGTAATAGACTTTTGATCCATAGAATCCCCAGCTCAATCAACATCTGAATAGGTGCACAACTACAACGTAGAAGAGGAAGGAAACAATAAACTTTGATGTAGGGCACCTCAAAGATAATGGATAATACGGAGAACAACAACACAATGTACAATGGTAGGAGAAGAAACAAATTGACTGACAATGTGAACACCATAAGCAATATCAGGCTGTGTAACAGTAAGATAAACTAAGCTGCCAACAATAGCTCAATATACAGTAGGATCAGATAATGGAACTCCATCAGTAGAAATGAACATTGCTCTATGGGTGTCTCAACTGTTCGAATATCCGTTAAGCGAGCTCTTTGAATTACATCGGATGCATACTTCGACTAAGAGAGAAGATACCCTTTAGGAGAAGATGCTACCTCTATACCCAAGAAATACTGCAGATACCCTTTAGGAGAAAATGCTACCTCTATACCCAAGAAATACCGCAAAGGACACAGATCCTTCATTTCAAAGTGATGCTGCAACTGAGATTTCAACAATGATATTCCATCGATAACATCATCGGTGATGATCATACCGTCAACATAGAGTAAGAGAGCAATACATCCAGCAGACGAGGACCGAAGAAAGAGGGCCGAATCATGAGCACTAGCACGAAAGCCCAAGTCACAGAAAATTGTAGAGAATTTGGCAAACCAAGCCCTAGGCGCTTGTTTGAGTCAATACAATACTTTTTGTAGTTTGCACACCTCATTGGGATTATGAGGAAGTCCAGGGAGAGGAATCATATAAACTTCTTCAACCAAGTCTCCATTGAGAAAGGCATTCTTCACATCCATCTGTGAAAGACTCCATTAACGGATAGCTACCACTGTTATCACAGTACGAACTGTAGTATTTTGGCAACAGGAGCAAAGGTCTCCTCGTAGTCAATACCATACTCTTGAGTGAACTCTTTTGCCACTAATCTAGCTTTATATCGCTCGACGAAGCCATCTGATCTAGTCTTGATTTTGTACACCCATTTACAACCAACTACATGTTTACTGGAGGGCAAATGTACCAATTCCCATGTATCTGTCTTATGTAATGCAGAAAGCTCTTCATCCATAGCATGTCGCCAAAAGAGGGTCAAGAATAGCCTCCCTATAGGAGGTTGGTTCAGATAAAGCATGAATAGAAGTTAAGAAAGAACAAAAATCAATAGAATAACAAGAATTAGAAAAACCAAACCTATCATGACACTTACGAATGTGCTTAGGATAGTGAGAAAAAGCAGGATCCATGTCTTCAGAACTTGATTGGGAGTCAACTGAGAGAAGCGGAGGACTTGTACCTGCAGAAGAGACAACTGTATTTCTGCGAGGGTAAGTATGGATTATAGGAGGACGAATTAGAGAAGAATTAGAAGAAGGGACATCAGAGATGGTTATGTCACTAACATAGGAGGTAGAAGGAATATCATCAGGAAAATGATCAAGATAAATAAGATTTGATTTGTGTAGAGTGCCAGAACTAGAGGGAATAGAGAAATGAAATATGCTCCATAAAAACCACATGGCGAGAGACAGAGAGTCTATGAGCAACCTGATCATAACAACGATATCTCTTTTACCCCTCACCATAATCAAGAAAGACACATCCCTTTTACCCCTCAAATGGAGAGACTCCAAAAGCAATGATAGAAGGAATGCAGTTAATAAGATGAACCACTATAAGAATAGCCTCCCCCCAAAAGGTACTGGGAACATTAGCAGACAACAAAAGAGAAGTTTGATGGTTGTTCCTTTGAGCCCCCACATTCAACTGGAATTAGTATATGTAAATAACAATAGATATTGTCTGCTGTGTCAATTGAATATTGTATTTGCTTTCTAGGAATTGGTTGGTGTGATAAAGTTGTCTAGTATATATATTATTTTGATGGATGCTATTTAAACTATATTCATGTCTTCTTTTATTGGAGCTCAAAATGCAAGCTCAAGTGGAGATGGGAAGTGATTGCTCCGATTTTATAGGCTCTAGCCTGCAGTGAGAACGGACCTTCTAGTACTTAATGCTTTCTGAACATTTGTTAAGAGGTCACATGCCTTTTAGGTTTAGCTTGACAAATGTATTTCTTTTTTTGCTCTAGTTCTCTCTTGTTTTCCGGCTCCTTTCTTTTCTTGGATTGGTTTCCTCTAGTGACATGTTCCTTATTGCTTCAGTAAGTTTTGTTTTTATTTTTTAAAAATAAAAATGGAAGTAATTTATTTTAGGAATAATTAGGCTGACCTCCCCTGTTGGTGACGGGCATTAACGGAAAGTATGAATTTACTATTTTACCCTTAAAGATAATTTCATTGACCCCTTTGTGATATCTAATAATTATAGGAACTTCCCCTGTGATCACTAAAAAGATACAGGAGTTCTGTGTAATATATAAGGGATATTTTAATCATATAAAATTTTTTGGTTGAAACCTGGATACCGTCAATGACAGACTTTGTACGGAGGGACGAATCTATATATTATAAAGTATAACATTAGTGTAATTTCAGAGAGTATAGGGCATGTCCCTGTAATTGTCAAATAATTTGGGGGAGGTCAGTGTAGTTATCCCTTTATTGTATTACTGGCAATGAGCCCCATTTCAGTGATGGAAGACTAGCTAGTTCGTTATCCCTTTGAGAGTCATCTTTTTTTTTCTAAGTTTGTACATTGTCTATATTTTGGACAAAAGTTCTGCTTTGAAATTTTGGAAGGGATACCCCTAGCAAAGCATTGATTAATATATCCAGGTTCAGTAGCCATGTTTACATTGTCTTTAAGTTCACTAAATTTCTGCAGGCAATTTCCAGAAGAGCCACTTTATATGAGATGATTAGAGATTATGGGCAAGCAGCTATAGATCTTCAAAGACTTGTATTTCTTCTCACAAAGCAAGTGGAGGAGAAGGCCAGTTATTCTGGAGCATCTGATAGAATGGGTTGTGTGAATGAACTAAGGCAAGCTCAGCTACGGCTTTCTGTAATTGAAGAAGAAGCGAGAAAGGAGATCCCCTTGAATATGTACCTCATTTTGTAAGTTTTTTTTTTTTAAGTTTGAACATGCCATCTCAGTTACTTATGGGATTTTTGGAAATAATTCTCACGACATGAAAAGGGTTTGAGCATATATATATAGTTATTTCTATTTTTGGCATTTGGTTTAGTCTATAATATACTTAATTCCTAGACTCAGTACCAAGTCCAAGAAATAAAATTTCTCCAATGTCGACAGTATTACATCATTTATTCATCTTTTTGTTATATATTTCAGAAAAGCATCATAGTATTTTATGTTACATGTCAAATCTGGTCAAATATGTTTTATTTGACTTCTGTGGTCATCAGTAAATACAATAGTTGATATTTCGTTCATGCTTTATTTGACACCTTTGGTTTTAGAACAAAAACTTAGTCAGATTTTTAATTATAGTGTTAATTTATGGTTGGTTTGATAGTAGTCTAGAATATCTATATTTCCTGTCTGAGTAGCTTTAGTAACGATTATATTTTATTGCATTTCTTCTCAATAAGTTTTAACTGACACAAAATTCCTGTTTTAGGTTAGGTCTTTCCAACTTTCTATATGCTTTCCTTTTACCTTCTTCAACCAACCTGAATGACCAAAAAAAGGAAGTTTTTAGCCCCCTCTCCCTCTCAATGATAAAAATATAAATTTGTGAATTTCTATTGCAGAGTTGTTTTTTTCTTGGATGCTGGTTGTGAGATCCACATTTTTTTTTAACTGTCCTGTGCCATCCTGAATCACCTTCCTTTCAAATTTCAATCAATATAAAAGGGAACATTAATTTTCATTATTTATAAAGGTGCTCTTTTACTTTTGGTTCCTTTTACTGATATACTTTTTTACATATAAAAAAAGTGCTCTTTATGCCTTTCAGGATGAGCATTCAATCAGAACAGCATCTCCATTTGCTTATACAGCAACTATTTATTGAACACACACATACACACACTTATTTGCTTATACAGCAGCACTGAGGTATGCATGTAATAATTGTTGTGACCATCACATCATATTGTGGAAGTTGTTTAAACAAGACAGCATATTCCGTGAAGCTATTAAATTTGTGAGGTGGTTGTGGCAACATAATTGCTGCCAAGATCAATTAAATAAAGCTTCTAAAATCATTTGCAATTACAAATCATTATGCCAGGGGACTTGAACCATCTGTTGCAGCATCAGAAATTAAGAAGGCCTATCGGAAAGCTGCACTCAGACATCATCCTGACAAGGTTTCAAGCTTTTAATATCTCCTGCTAGATTAACATGTTTACCTATTTATGCCCTTCCTAAAAAATATTTTGCTGATTTAGGCTGGTCAATCGTTGGCAAGAAGTGAGAATGGAGATGATGGAATCTGGAAGGAAGTAGCAGAAGAGGTCCACAAAGATGCTGACAGGCTTTTCAAAATGATTGGAGAGGCATATGCAGTACTTTCAGACCCCACCAAGGTTTCATTTGCATATCATTACAATATACTTCGTTTATTATGTTCTTCTCTCTCTCTGTCTCTCTTCCCCTTCCCATCCTCTCAAGTATTTTCAGACGCTGCTAAGGTTTCATTTGCATATCATTACAATATACTTATTTTATTATGTTCCTCTCTCTCTTCCCCTCTCCCATCCTGGTAGTAACTCTCTCTCTCTCTCTCTCTCTCTCTCTCTCTCTCTCTCTCTCTCCTTCTCCCCCCCCCCCCGGTGGATCTTTTGGACTTTACTGCATTTCCACTTGTCATCTTTGTTAATACAATCTTCTCATACAGATCACTAAAGTGATTGCTTACTAACAATTTTCATATTTCTTCTGAGTGAGGCAGTGAAATTGCTGTCTAATGCAAGAGCCCTCATGCCAACTTCCCTTTTTTATTTTTTTCTGTAGTTACACCCACATAGGCATAATACAACTGACGGGGACATCTTTCAAATGTTCTTATGAAGATCTTTTTTTGTTATCAGTAAAGAAAGATAACTCTATTATTATAAATTTTAGCTAGGTTTTTAGTATAATACAATTCCTAATGTTTATTATTTTGAGAAACATTATTTGAATGCATTACACATGTGAACAACAAGGCATCCTATTAATTGGAAGTAGTACAAAAGAAATAAACCTTTGATACTTTTTAGAATTGAAACCTCACAATGATAGAGCCCCTCCAATGGTTAAGTCTAGTGCTAAGTTGATGAGTTTGTTCTTTTCCTTGTCTTAATATTATAAAACAAGTCCAATATTCACTGGATTTACAGCATAGAGATTCAATGAAGTTATTCTTTTCAAAAAGGTTCAAACTTTTAAAGGTTGTCTGGGCGGTTAGGTTTTGAATTCTGCGATCTTCTTCCTCTCTTCTTGGGTGCAGCTGCTTGCTACAATCTTCTTTTTTCTCTTCTTTTATCTTCTTCTCTTTCACTTTTTACTGGACTATTTCTTTATCTTCATTTTCCTGTCAGTCCATGAAACGATCACAAAAATAGGTGTCTTCTTTGTGGCAACTGATTTATATTTTTCCATCAAATAAATTTCATTCGACTTTTTGGACCCTAATTCGGGTATTTTCAGCATTCATTCCAGAGAATCTTGAAATATATACTAAGAATTAATTGGGTCCAAGAATCTCTGCCGATGTTATGTCCAATGAAATGTGTCTGGGCCATATTTATTGGAAATTTGTTCCCGGTGTGACCCAATAGTAGGTAACTTAGTTTCTTATCTGTAAAAATAAAAGTTGCAACATTAACAAAATATCATTTGTGATTGTGGGGGAAGAAATAGTGTGTTGGAGCATCCAAAATTCAAGAACAAGATCAAATTACATATATTTTTCCTTTCCCCCTTGTGCATCTTGTAATTGTTACTTGGTGAACTTCTACTGGAACTAGTTTAGTAAACTTTTCTTCATATTTTTGGCATATATTGTAGATTGCTTTCAAATGAGCAATATGAATGGTGTTTTGGGTTTACCCCCTTTGGACACCTTCTATAATATATCTTTTACTTATAAAAAAAAAAAAAAGGCAATATGCATGCAGTGCACAGTATTTATGGCATATGAAATATATTTACACTGGGTAACTGCTTAGACACTAGATCACCTGCTGGACAAACACCTTTGCTTACTGTTGCTGGTTGTGCTAACCTTTTGCCCTTTATGAATTTCTTTGGGTTCCTTAATCCAAGTTACAATTTCACCAATACTGTAATGACTTTACCCATGGGGGGCATGTTAAGTTTTCTTCATTTTGTGACCCCTTACACATGTTCTTCATTAGTGAACAGGAAAAAAAAAAAAAGGAAGCTTGCTACATCTTGAATGTAGGTACTGAGATTTTGGGAATGTTGTCAAATGCTTGGGCTTTCAAACATGAGAATACAGGTTCAAGTCTTAGAGCAACTACTTTTTTTGGGGGGAGGGGGGGGGGGGTGTTTGTAAATGAGAGCAACTAATTTGTGCAGAAGTAATGGCTTGGGTTAGGTTTGTCTCTAGTCTATTCCTCCTACACCCTACATAAGTGAGACCAATACTGTGTACTGACGTTTTTCTTAGGTTTTGGGATTGTTGTGAATGAAATGGAAACTTGTATCAGATCACAGAGAGAGGTCCAAGCATTGTAAGGAGGCTAAGGGTAGAGGAGATGGGTTGTTGTGGATTTGTCAAAAGCTTGATGATATGTCAACAGAAATGAGGGTAAGAGCTTGGCATGAGTCTACTATGGATATGGAAGGAATCGGAGCTTATGAGTACTGAAAAGGTCTAATGAAGACAGAGCTATTGTCAAAGTAGAAGAGTCGAATGGTGAAATATGGCACATCATCTATGTTCCGGAATTGGACAAAGGCAGTCGCTGCATTGGCCTTTGGAAAGTTGGGGGCTTTGCACCACAGTGAAGAAACAGGGAAGACAAGATCCTTTAAGGAGGTTCTGTAGGTTGATTGATGGCTGAAAACCTCTCTGGAACAGCTTTGGGACATGGGCACAAATGGGAGGATATTTCGGTGAAATTTGACTCATGCAAGGAGAGATTTGAGTACCTGCACAGGTGTTTGGCAGAGAGTGGATTCGATGAATCATCTGGTACCGGACTGACTTTGGTACATGGGCATAAATGGGAGGATATTTCGGTGAAATTTGACTCATGCAAGGAGAGATTTGAGTACCTGCAAAGGTGTTTGGCAGAAGAGTGGATTAGATGAATCATCTGGTATCGACAAGGCAGAGAATCTAGTCGTGGGTTGATTGCTGATGGAGGGTTACAGCAGGTGTTCATGAGGTGGATATGCATGGGGCATTGTTTTTGTTTGAATTTCCTTTGAAAGAGGAGGCGACAAGAATATGAAGAGGGAAGGATTGGATGCTTTTAGGGAGATTCAGTGGGTTGTCACCAGTTGTTACCATAGGATGAGGTTTGAACCCAGAGAAGTTTGGGTACGATTCATGGGTCTCCCAGTGTTTTTATGGTGCTCGAAATGTTTAAGGAAATGGGGGACAGAAGTGGTGGGTTCATAAGAGTGGATGAGGAGACAATGAACAGATTGCATCTTTGGTGGGCTAGACTTCTGGTCAATGCTTTTGTGAGCATTTTGGCAGCAGTGGTGAAGATGGTGGTGGGCTCATGGCGATTCAAAGTTCTAGTTTGGGCTGAGAAG
The DNA here is from genome assembly GCA_008638375.1 of Nyssa sinensis. Classification (NCBI taxonomy): domain Eukaryota; kingdom Viridiplantae; phylum Streptophyta; class Magnoliopsida; order Cornales; family Nyssaceae; genus Nyssa; species Nyssa sinensis. The sequence goes on from CM018031.1 coordinate 26,802,293, forward strand.
GGACCTCATTTCACGGTGGGAAATGCAGTGAGAAGTGACAGGAAGATTGCCGACGATGAAGTTAGGGGTGAGAGTCCAAGCAGAAATCATCCAAAGCTTTCATGGTTGCACGAGGGAGTGCCTCATTTTGGATAAGGATGGAGTTACAAATTTGAAATTCAAAATGGGGGAACGGGTGGTAGAAGGCCAGACAAGAAGGTGGGCTTGAGGAGCCCAAGAAGATGAGCATGATCCAAGCAGTTTTAGGCTCATCGAGCAGGGGGGGAATTGTGGACACAAGAGTTGGAGGCAGACTGAACCAAAAGGGTAGAGGCAGGTTGGGCGATGGATGGTGAAGGCCCAAGAAAGAAGAATTTATTTTAATGAGCTCAATTACAACTTATGAAATAAAGGCCCAAATAGGTTTTTAGGTTTTAATTTAATGATGGCATGGACTTGGACATAGAAGAGCCCAGAAATGGTCGCAAGTCTGGATTGTAGTACAGACAGATCAAATTGAGCTAGTCCAATTGGAAGAAAGAAGAATGGTCCAAGAAGTTGTAGCCCAATACGATAAGAAGGAAGGTGGGTCTCCTGGGCATTGGAAACAGAAGGAGAAACAAAATTCAAAGATGAAGGAAGAAGGTCCAACAGGAAATGAATGGGTGATTGCTCGAAAAATGGAAGAGGAACCCATACATGCTGGAAGATTTGGGGGAGGACAGATGATACTGAAGCTAGGAGAGTATAGTGCAGCGGTTGAAGCAAGGCATCGTGTTGAAAGAGATATCTCTGCTCTTCGCGCCGGGGGGGGGGGGGGGTGAGACAGAGAATAGGGGGGAGAATGAGTTATGAATTCATTGAGGGTTGGGAGTGCAGGTATGGTAGGATGTTACAAGCTTGTTGGGAACAAGTACAGTCCTGGTAGTGTTCTCTCTATGCAATAGGGAAGAACTGGAGCAAGTTAGGTCATCCATCATCGGCAGAGGCAATTGAAGCAGAGCATTTACTGCACACTTATGATAGTTATTCATAGGTGGAGCAGGAAGCAGTCTTCTGTATCCCTCTTGCGATAGTAGCTCCAGATCAAGGACAAGGAGAGATTGGCTCCTTGGATTCAGAGGTTTAGGGGACTCACGGGTAGAATTATGGTTCAGGGGGGTGGTAGTTGATGAGTTTGGAGAGGCAAGAACTGAAGATGGGAGAGACTTCAGAGTGGGTTTGTAAAAGATTAAGGGAGTAAGAAGATTTTTGGGGTATCTTGTGGAGGATATGAGGAGGAACTGTTACATTTGCTTGAGATTCTTCCTATTCTTTTCAATTTTCTCAACTTGAGAAAATTGAGAAGAATAGGAAGTTGTCTTGTAAGAGTAAGGGACAATCCGCTACAAAGTTGAAGCCTAAAGAAGCTGGTTTCCTTGGTGAACTATGAAACTAAAAGATGGACAGAGGGGAAAAGGAAAGAAGGGGGATTTGTGTATTGTAGCTCCATGAATTTACAGCTGCTCTCTTGGGATGCCACGGTCTCAGTTGACAATCCGCTACAAAGTTGAAGCCTAAAGAAGCTGGTATCCTTGGTGAACTATGAAATTAAAAGATGGACAGAGGGGAAAAGGAAAGAAGGGGGATTTTGTGTATTGTAGCTCCATGAATTTACAACTGCTCTCTTCGGATGCAACAGTCTCAATGACCTAGATAAATGTGGTGGTAAAGAACTTTCCAAAGGAATGGAAGGCTGCGGTAGTTTGTTTGAGAAAACAAAAATAAATCAGGTATCTGAGGAGCAAAGTAGTGGTATTTGGGGGGTGTGGGGAAGGTGGGTGGACTGGAGACACCTGAGTGCTTCGGGTATTGCATGGGGTGTTCTAGCTATCTGGGATTTGAGTTGTTTTCTTGTGTGGATCAATGGGTAGGGAATTTACAGTTTCCTGTTTGCTGAAGGAGGTAGAAGATGGTTCTATGTGGTGTCCTTGTGGGGACTTCAACATTGGTGCGATCTCCCGTTGAAAAGCTAAGGGGTGGTAGATTGATTAGGGCAATGAAGGATTTTTCTGACTTCATCAACTCTATGGAATTGGTATCCTTTGGAACGGGGAAGATGTACATGGTCAAATGGGAGGGAGCAGCCATCTATGTCACATTTGGATAGATTTTTGGTTTGTACAGCTTGGGAGGAGCACTATTCAGGAGTAGCTCAAGCATGTCTTCCCTGGCCTGCCTCGGATCATATTCTTATTTTTCTGGATTGTGGAGGAGTGAAAAGGGAAAGGGGCCATTTCGCTTTGAGAATATGTGGTTAAAGGAGCAGGGTGAAAGATGGTGGGGGGATACAATGTGAGAGGTACTCCAGGTATATTTTGGCTAGAAAGCTGAAGATGGTCAAGGAAGATTTTAAATGATGGAATAAAGAAGTATTCGGGAACCTTAAAGTGAAGAAAGCTAGAATCCTCCAGGATATAAAATACTTAGATGTTGAAGAGCAGGTTAGTCTTCTTACTGAGGATAATGAAAATAGAAGAGACAAGTTAAAATTGGAGTTGGTAAGACTTTGGCAGGTGGAAGAAAATAGTTGGCCTCAAAAGTAGAGGGCTTTGTGGTTGAAAGAGGGGGATTGGAACACTTTGTTTTTCCATCAGATGACGAATGCTGGTAGAAGAATGAATAACATTAGTATAGTGGTCATGGATGGGAGATCCCCACAGTTGGAGGCAGGGTCTTTTTATTTTTATATTTTATGAGAAGCAATATTCGCAATCTTGTTCTTGGAGAGTATTACTTGATCTTATGAGCTTTAATATGCTGAATGAGAAGTCGTGGCAATTCTTATTTCTTGTGATGGGGTGGGGATAATGTGCTATGTCTGTATGGTTTCTTGATGGCCTTTTTCAAGCATTGTTGGTTGGTGATGCGTCTAGTCTTATATTTTTTCCACCTGAATGCAACTTTCGAGCGAACTCTTAAAAGTATTGTTTATTGCATTGGTGCTGAAGAAAGGAGCTGTAAATATTAAGGATTTCATGCCTATAAGTTTGGTAGGGGTGTTTGTAAGTTCTTGGTGAAGGTTTTATCATTACAAATGAGGGTGCCTTGGGGAAATTAGTGTCAGATATCCCAAATACTTTTGTGGGTGGCAGGCAAATCCCTGATGCTGTGTTAATTGCCATTGAATGTATAGATTCAAGAAGGAAGGATAGGGAGAAGGGTTGGTTTGTAAATTGGGTATATCGAAGGCATGTGATTATGTGAATAGGTAGTTTCTTTTGTATTTGCTTCATAAAATCGAATTTGTAAACAAATGGAAAAGCTAGGTGAAATTATGTATCTCTCCAGTTTCATTTTTTGTCTTGGGGAATGGCTCTTCAGCAGGTTTTTCAGGAGCTATAGGGGCTTAAGGAAGGGAGATCCTCTCTTTCCTTTTCTTTTGTAGTTTTCATGGAAACCCTGAATAGGATGATGGCTAGAGCTGTGGCGTCTGGATTATTGAGGGGTTTTGGGGTGGGTGAGGGGGAAGCGGAGAGTGGAAGTTTCTCACATTCTCTTTGCAGATGACACTATAGTTTTTTGTGGAGTGGAGGAATCCCAACTTCGGTATTTAAGACGTGTTCTTTTATTCTGAGGCGGTGTCAAGGCTTAGTGAATCTTGGTAAGAGAGTTCATTTTGGTAGGGAAGGTGGGGTAGTTGGAGGAGTTAGCATTTAAAATTGGGATGTAAGATTAGCTATTTTCCTTCAGTGTACCCAAGATATGCTTTGGGAGCCTCTTCCAAGGCAAAAGCGATGTCAGATTTCAAAAGAAGATTAGCCGGGTAGAAAAGACAGAATCAAGCTTAAATCAGTTGCAATGAGACTTTTTATGGCAAGGGAAAGAAAGGAAAGAAAGATTAATTTAGTTAGTTGGGACAGAATCAAGCTTCCTTGGAAGGAGGTTGGATTGGGGAAAAAGGATTTAAGGATCTTCAACAAGGCTCTTATTGGGAAATGGTTGTGGGCCTTGTGGCGCATTGTAAAAGAGCTTGCCTCTAGGTGGATGTCGGTTATTGAAGACAAATTTGGTTGAGTCGGGGGGTGGATCTCTAACGAGGTAGATGGTTCTTATGGGGTGGGCTTATGGAAGTCTATAAATAAAGGGGCCGAGAATTTCTTTCATTTCATTAGTTTTGTAGTAGGAAATAGGACGAGGGTAAATTTTTGGAGGGATGTTCGTTGTGGTGATATAGCATTGGTGTATAGATTCGTTTATTTGTTTCAAGTTATATCAATTTTGGAATGCATTGGTGGCAGATTTTGTATCCTATTCGGATTATGGGGTTGTTTGGATTTTCAAAATAGACTTCCATAACTAGGAGATGGAAGAGGCTATGAGTTTGATGCAACTTCTCTATAGGCATAAGACGATAGTGGATAAAGAGGATTCCTGAGTTAGAGGGTGGGTAGCGGAGACAAGTTTCCGATGAGGTCCTTTTACACGAAGCTTGCTAGAAGAGGGGCTGCAGATTTTTGATGGAAGACTATTTGGCATACGTTTTCCAACGAAGGTGGCTTTTTCCTCTTGAGGAGTTGCTTGGGGGGGTGTTTTGACGATGGATAATCTTCGAAAGAGCAGTCAAAAGGAGGAAGAAACCATTAATCACTTTCTTCGTTGCATGGTTGCTAGGGATTTATAGTGTTTCCTTTCTCACTTCTTGGTTGTTCTAAGATAATGCATTGGTCATTGTTGATTTTCTTTAAAGGGTGGCGAGGAGCTCGTGTAAAGAGTAGTGTTAGTTAAGTATGAGATATAGCACTTCTTTGTCTTTTTTTTTTTTTTGGGTGAATTTGGTACAAAAGAAATAGTGGAATTTTTTTTAAGAGGAAGAAATAACCCTTATAGATTGAAAGATAGATTTTTAAGAACCTTATACTTTTGGGTTTTAGAATCTTACCCGTTTTGTATTGATACTCTTGTAGAATTTTTGGGGGACATTATGAGTGTCTAATTGGAGCTATCCTTTTTTGTAATGAATTCACCGTCCTAAGGTGATGTTTAATACAATTATATCTTTTCAATTTTCTAATTAATTGAATACTTTGCAGGTATTATATTTCAGAAAGATGAATTTAAAGAGAAAGAAAACGAATAAATTTATTAAAAAAAAGAGAGAAAATTTTGTCATACTTTTCCATATTATTTTATGAAGTAAAAATTTCCTGATTTCCTAATGGTACAACCATTTTTCTCTTTATTTTCCTTTCTCCTTTGGTGTTTACCTGGTCAATTGCTATCTATTTGCAGCGGTCACGGTATGACCTTGATGAAGAGATAAGGAATACCTCAAAGAGAGGCAGTGGAATCAGCACGTCAAGAACACATACAGATGTCCCGAATTATTCATTTGAGAGAAGCGGCAGCAGACGCCAATGGCAAGAAGTTTGGAGATCATATGGGAAATCACAGACTAGAGGATCAGAAACAACTCGATCGAATAGGTATTCATGACAACTGTTTGCGAAGTCGGTGATAGGGACTTCAAGACTTCAAATCGAAATTCAATAATAGAAAGGCCTAGCTGGATGCTTCACCAAAAAAAAAAAAAAATCCAACTACTAGAACGGGTTTGTTCAGTGAGCTATATTCTATAAGTAGCTTTAGTATGGAGCTCCAGCATACAGGCAATGACTTCAGGCACAATTGAAAACAAGCGGCATACGTGCAGATGGAGGTTCCGGAGGGTTGAAAGCTTGAGCGAGAAATCTGGGTGAGTTTTGTTCTTTTTTTTCAAAAAAGTTGTTTTCCCTGAAAATGTTATAGTTGTCAAAAGTCATGTGAGAAATTGGGTATAATTGGGACTTGAAACAAAGAAAAAAAAATGTTTGCTAAAAAGAGCTCCATATGAGAGATAGAGAGAGAGAGAGAGCTGTGTATATGTTATCAGCGTGAATGTATTGACACATACCGACAAAGATTGATGTCACCGGCAGTGAGAGTTATCTGACTGTCGGGGATGTGTGTATGTACAGGCATGAAAGGTATTTGTGCAAATGAGAAAGGTTGATGGCACCGGCAGTTTGCTACAATACTACTAGACTAAACAATGGGTTTCTTGGAGACTAGGGAGGTCGATCTTCTCTCTCTGTCTCTCTCTCTCTCTCTCTCTCTATCTATTTTGGTATACATTTTGCAAGGGAGAAAAAGGTTTTGATTGTACAGTCACTGATTGTTGTTTTAATTTGGAAATGCAACAATTTGAATTTTACTAATGAGAAAGATTTGAGTGTGAAGTTTCTTTGTTCTGTGATACGTTAATTATTTTATGATTTACATTAGTTGAGGGGTTTGTTTGCTTGTCTTCTTCACTAATTTTGTGAGCAAGGGCTCTGAACACAACATTGTGAGTCCAACCAGGAAAGAATTGTTAACATTTATTTTTCCAGCTTTGTATGCACAAATATATTAGATAAAACAGATTATTATTGAATACCTATTACCTTTGTGAGTGACCTGTTCTGGATATGTAAGTTCTCATGATTTTGGAAATTTTCTTTCATGGAGTAAAACTAATAAACTTTTATAGACATTGTTCCAATTTGTTTCTCAGGAAAAATACTAAAAAAATTTTTAAAATAATTTTTTCAATCCAAAAATTTTATGATATATTTTTTCTATCTAAAATATCTAAAAAAGAAGCTTTTAATATAAAAAAGTTTAATTGTTAACTTTTATCTTAATTCCGTTAAAAAATATTATTGATTAGACTAAAATAACTTTCAAGATACATTTTAAAAAATATTAAATAATACATACAACAAATTCTTCAATTAAAAAAAAAACATAATATTTTTTTTATTTATCTAGAATGTTTAAAAAATAAATTTTTACTTTGTAAAATGTTTTACTTTTTTGAGATTGAAAGTTTTATTTTATATAATTTTTAGTATTTTTTTTCTAAAATGTATCTTGAAGGTCATTTTAGTATAATCAGTAATACTTTTTAATGGTATTAAGATGAAAGTTAACAATTTGACATTTTTGTATTAAAAAATTCTTTTTTTAGGACTTTTTAGATAGATAAAATGTATCATAAATTTTTTGGATTGAAAAAATTTATTTTAGGGACTTTTTAGTATTTTTTTCTTAAATTAGATTAATGAAACTTTAAGACTTGTAATTTTGATAAATTTCAAACATAATGGTATCACTTTTATAGACATATTACATGGCGATTTTTCATAGTCATTTGCAATTGGACTACAATTAAGTTCTTTGATTACACTTCAATCTAAGTCCAATAACATACATCCACTTGAAGTTGTATTGTTCCAATTTGTTTATCTACAGTTAAAATTAGATTAATGGAACTTTAGGACTTCTAATTTCGAGCAAATTGGTATCACTTTCATAGATAGTTACATTAATCCTTTCTTTTTTTGTCTCTTCTTTTCTTGCAGCTTCGGATATAGTGTAGCAAATAAGGTTTGCAATGAAAGTAGAAGATTCAAATGGAAATAATACACTAATATTGGAAATCTTATAGTAACTAGTTATTTAAATCACCATGAACCTTGTATAATCGGTCTCTTGTTCTCCTCGTAATTTACTGAAGGGCTTATAACTAGTTATTTCTTAGTATTTTTCATGGTAACCAAACAAGATAAACAAAAATTTCCTTCGCATTGTCTTTCCTTTCTCCTTCACTAAAGGTCTTCCTACTTTCTCAAGGTTTGGGAGACAAAGTTCAAAAGTGCATGAGTGAAAAATATGATTGAAAAAACAGTGTACTAAGAAAAAACTCAACAAAATTCTATGTGACTCAGGCTCTTCATATGCAACAAGTACTGTACAGGGACTGCTGTGTATGAACCATTATTTCGTCAAACTGGTATATAAGCCCTTTTCAATGTCTGTTAGAGATAGTGTCTCGTATTTTTGTAACAAGTAAAACTAAGTATACAAGTCTTAGGTATGATAAGAGTATGTTGAAAAATTTTAACGTATTAGACTAGAATTACGGTTTAACTGTGATGCAATATAAATACGTTGTAATGCTATTTTTTTTATAGTAAAAAAATATAACCGCTTCTGTAAACGTAGGCACATTGCTAAACCAAGTATTTTTTTTGTGTCGATTTCTCTCTCTTCCTAACTCTTGTTATATAGATCGTTAATTTCACAACAATGTCGGTGAGATGGCCAAAGAAGTTTCCTCAAGAATGGTGGGATTTAAATTGCATGCACTTCTTCAACCTGAATCTGAATAGGTTGATTTCAGTTTTACCTTAGGGACCAAACAACAAATTCCTCTACACTCCTGGCTAATTTTCTGTACACTGTACACCAGAAAACTTATATTTTATTTCACCATCATATTGTTGGCAATCAACCAGAGGATAGAGGAACCAAAAAGGCAACAATGTTTACGAAAAAGTATTGATGAGTTCAATATTCTCATGAACATACGAGTATATAACATATTTTCTCTAGCAGAATCAAAAATCATTATTGCTTCACTAAAGTTGCGAATGGCCTCAGGTTTTTTGCTCACATTTATCACAAGAATGATCAGCTGTGACTGTGTAATCCTGCAAAAGGGGCGTTGCTCTCTACAATAGTTTTAACTTCCAGGGCCTGAAATGTAAAAATATAAAAATGAAAGTCAATAGACCAAACTCAAAATGTATTTGAACCCATTCTTAAAAATCAAAACCTCGAAATTTTTATTTATTTACTTTTAATCCCAGAAATCTGACATCAAAAGTAATATTGAAATTTACCTTTGTGGTGCTGCAGGGAAACTGAAGAAGAAACTTCAGCTTCTCATGGAGATTCTATATAAGGAATTTTACACATATATTCCAAGTCCAACCTCTTTAGGGTCTGTTTCCACCATCCATGGAGGCCTGTTGACAGAAAATGTTGGCCAAAACAACAACTGGAGAAATTGAAGTAAAAAATAAATAAATAAAACAAGTATTAGCCAGAGCAAAGTTTTTACTTGTTCATTACAAAATTGATTGATCCTTGGGCAGCACGTTCGAGAAGAGCTTCCCTTGCTTCAATTGCAATACCTTCAGGCTATATGGACAATGTAAATGAAGTTCTTTTGCATGGATAAATAAGTCTAACCAAAATCATTCAGCTGCCATACATACCTCTTCTGGAAACCAAACCCCAGGTTGTGTGGTTCCCTCGAGAATGGAAAGTGCAAATGCAGCTGTTGAAGTTCCCACTGATCTGCAAGCATGAATTAAATATATACACATTATGTGTGACATGGAGTCCCGGTAAAATTTCTTGCTTAAAAGTTGTTATAGAAATTAATATCTTGATAATAGCTAAAGTAGTGCAGGCATAAGAGATGTGCGGTTTAAAATCAACAAACTAATAAAGTGAGATTAGGCCGAATTTCACCTAAACATGCACAACTTACACAGAGAGCTTTCTGTGACTAAATATAGCGATTGTATTGCGCCCATCTGAACATTCCAGGTCAACCTACCAACGGAAATTGAAGATGGATCTTTATATCATATAATAATGAATGGATTTTCTTCCTCGTCTCTTTTTCTGAAAACATAGAACTCAATAAAATAATTACAAAAATTCAGCAATCTTATAATATCTTACCCTCATTGACACGCGCTCTCCAGCAATCCCATCAACTGCTCGGACTAGTGGGTCAAATAATTGAACCAGCTGTTGAACTTTATTTCTGTCTCTTAGAAATTCCTGCAAGAATTACCCAAAATAACATAGCACTGTTAAAAGGATGTACGCAACATTCAGTGTCTGATCAAAGTGGTCATTAAGTAAAAGTCATTAATCATTTGTTTCTCAGTCCTCTTAACAGCACATTCATTTGCAGGAAGGGTAACCAATTCTATGGCACGCTGAAATTATCACAAGAAGTTGGTAGATCTAATCCACAGCATATTAAACACTTAAAAGAACCAAAAAAGGTAAATTTTTTTATTCTACATTCTGTTTGATGAAACTCCAATTCCAACTCCTATAACAAGGCCGATATCAGAAGCAAGAGTAGAATCTGAAAAGAGATCAAACACTGGTTGCTATTGTTTTATGATTCATTCAGGAAAATTCAAGGACATAATCCAAGACCAAGTCTGCCAGCAACTATGTGAAGTATCTGCAGAGAGAAAAAACTTTCAGAATGCAAGAGCATACCGCAGGAAGAAGACTTGTCATTGCTGTCATACCCCAATTCCAGAAAAATGGTGCAGTTCCAAATCGAGCACTGACGGTAGGTATTCCTAGGACCTCATGAGCACTTCTCACTTCTGGCAAATTCCTGAAATTAAGGTTCCGGTTGTAAAATTTGGACCAAAAAGAAGCTTCAATGTCCTATATGAGCAGATAAACAAAATTAAATGGCTCTACCTAAATGGCATTCATAATGAGCCATACCACTTGAAATGAATCCAAACTCTGAACCAGAGATGTAAAAACATGTCAATTTGGGGATTATTACCATGAAATCTACAATGTTTATCAAGGTATGTGGCCTTTCAAGTGCCATCATAACAATATCTTTTCAGTGTGCTATAATGGGTGTTTCTAAATTATCTTGAAACCAATTTAGAATTAAACTTAGAAACCAGAAATAGCATCACATAAAATTTGAGATAATGTGACCTGTACCAACTCTGACCAATTATCTTTTCTGTTCAAAAATTCTCATGCTCTATAAGTAGAAGTGATTAGTAATATAGAAATCCAATATCTTTTGTAATAAATCACCTAGGGGTATCCATTTTGGAGTGTCATAAACATGGACTTTTTAAAATCTTTGGCCATATGATAGGTGATGGGTTTTGAACCATGGTGCCCACTCTCTATCAGTACCAACTTACCACTAGGCCAGGACAAAAAAAAATTTATTAGTATTCATAAGCATGGAAATTGAACAATAAATTTATTTGAGAGATGGCCCATACCATTGGCAGATGCTTTCAGGGGTACAGATTGTGTGGAACTGGTTTATTATATGGTAAATATTACGGAGGGCTTTGAATATATGACAATCGTTCATTGCCATTTTCGTGACTACAGGCATACGCATGCAACTTTGCTAGTTTGGCAGTCATTTCATTCTTATAGAACTTACAAGAGATAAACGTCTCTCTTTCCAATCCCTTTTCCGAAGTCAATGTTGAGCATTCCACTGTACGGCTTTAGTTTGATCTTTTCTCCTGAAAAAATAGTCCAATATCAAGGTTAGCTTCCTGATGCAATAAGGATAAACATTTAAACAAAAGAAAACCATCTATTAAGAAACTGACCTTTATTATAAGCAACAACATCCTCTCCAAGAAGCAAGAAACTGGTGGCTAATATTGTTGGGCCAGCACCACCACTCCCTGCTGTGTAGTAGTAGAATCTGAGATGAACAGATTAACATGTAAGTTGCTTGAAATTGCTCAATAGAAGATTCAAAAGATATGTTTTAGTTTATTGGGCACAGTTTAAGATAATTGAGCAAACCAGCAAAGATGAATGCAACTGTTCAGTTTTGCATTTGAATGTTTCCCTGAGTGCTAGAGTACATGTAGTCTAATATGAAAATGGAAAAGAAATCACAAGTTTTAGTAAAGATGGACATCCAAGAGATACTCCCAGAGGATAAAAAATTTTCTTTGGAAAAAATCAACAAAAGGAGAGGGATTGACAATGATGTTACTGTGGAGCTTGTGAGGAAAATTGTTCCATGATTTTCATGTAAAACTTCCCAGTATTTATTATGTGTTGGCAATTCATTCCAAAAGTCTTAATGAGTTTGTAATCATTAGGCTAGTTGAGTCTTTGTGTTAGTCATCCTATTGTCGTGAAGACTTCAACAACAATTAGACCGAATTACAGATTTATAGTGCTGGCTTCGTATTTACCTTACTAAGAAAGGTATAAATACACATATAACATGCATTGCATACATAAGATGATTGTACGTTTAATATTTCACACATGATCCTTGTAGGGTCTGCATTTGATTTTACACACACTCTTTGGTATTTTCAGTATTAACTATAGGCTAGAAAGACGATAGTATTTTGTTAATTTGGCCATCGATTCATTAGGTACGTAACACGTGGGTTGTTTGAAATGAAGTACCAGGATAGTGGCATGAACATTCGAATGCAACTCTCTACCATTTGAATGGTGAAAACTAGAATGAGGATCATTTGTGTTATTAGTATCTTGTATTCTTTATCCGACTCGCACTCGAACCAATTTGGGAATTTTTTTGGGTCTTCCGATCGGCACTTGGGCCTAGAAAACTCCTCTTTTTGTTGGCCGCTTGGCACACGACATCTTGGAGTGTTTTGAAAAAGTTGAAAAAATGGTCTAGTGGCACTCCAGTGCCAGAAATCCCCCCTTCTGTGTAATTATCGACACTCGGGTATGTTTTCATATTTTAGGGTTTTGGGATACTATATATAGTATTTTTCCAATAAGAAAAGTGAGAGAGAGTGACGGGAATAGTCCTTAGAGATTTTTGAGAGGGGGTTAATACCTTTATTTGTATTCTTCATCTTTGATAGTGGAATCTTTTGATGTGCTTCGCTTATGGACGTAGGCAACTTGCCAAACCACGCATACTTGGTGTTCTTTGTCTTCTTGTTGCTTGTTTCTCTGCACTTTCTATTTCATTACTGGCTTCCGTTGATAGAGATTTGGCTGATAGCTACTGTGAAGTATGAAGTAGAGAAGTTTGATGGTCAAAATAGTTTTGGCCTTCGGCGCATCAAGATGCATGCATTGTTACGACAACAAGGTTTGATGAAGGTTTTGGATGGCACATTGCCATCAATGTTGATTGCGGAGTAGACTACCAAGATGCAAGAAAAAGCTCGTGGGGCTATTCAACTATCTCTTGTCGATGTAGTCCTGTAGAAGGTCGTAGATGAAGAAACTGCCTTTGGACTATGGAAAAAACTAGAGCATCTGTATATGAAGAAATCGCTCACCAACCATTTGTACTTGAAGGAGCGATTGTATACCCTCAAGATGAAGAAAGGTATGTCCATTAATAAGAAACTTGATTTATTTAATAAAAATTTCATAAACCTGATGAACATTGATGTTAAAGTTGAAGAAAAAGATAAAGCCCTAATTGGATTCTTCCGAGACCTTTGTTAATTAATGTTGAATGGAAGGGATACCATCTCTTTGGTTGATGCTAAGGAATCTTTGAACCGGAAAGAGCTGAGAACTAAATTGAATGGAAAAAAAAATGGAAATATACAGTGATGATCAGCATGATGAGGGTTTGTTTGTGAATCGTTCGGATTCCTCCAATAATAGAGGCCGATTTCCTAAAAGGGGCTCTCGTAATGGTAATGGTAATGGTAGAGGCAAAGGTTGAGGTTGAGGTTGAGGTTGATCATAGTCTAGGTCTAAAATGATGTTTAATAACGTCCTTTCAGCTATCATTTCGGATAATTGCTCCAAGGACGACTGGATTCTTGATTTGGGTTGCTCTTATCATAGGTCACCTAAGCAGGATTGGTTCACCATCTATAAGGCAATCAATGGTGGTTCAGTCTTAATGGGTAACAATATGACCTGTAAGGCAGTTGGGATTGGGATAGGTACAATTCGAATTTAGTTGCACGAAGAAATTGTGAGGACTTTGATAGATGTACGGCACCTACTGAACTTGAAAAAGAATCTGATTTCTTTAGGCAGTTTGGATTCCAATGGTTGCAAGTTCTCTAATTAAGGAGTTATGGAGGTTTGCAAGGGATCTTTGGTTGTGATGAAGCATAACAAAGTCAATGGCCTTTATGTTCTTCAAGGCAATACAATTGTTGGTTCTGCACGTGTTTCATCTTTATCTTAAGTTGATCCAAATTCAAATACCACCTGTTTGTGGCATATACGATTGTTATCAGTGTCTTGTATTCTTGATTCGACTCACACCTGAACCAATTTGAGAATTTCTTGGGGCATCCAATCGGTACTTGGGCTTATAAAATCCCTCATTTGTGGGCCGCTCAGCACACAATGTTTTTTAGCATTTTAGAAAAGTTGGAAAAATGACCCAGTAGCACTCTGGAGTGTGGCGCGACACTCAAGTGCTAGAAACCCCCCTTTTATGTGCTAATTGGCACTTGGGTGCCCAATTTTCCCAATTTCGCTCAGTATTCATATTTTTAAGGTTTCAGGACACTACATATTATATTCTTTTGAGAAGAAAATTGAAAGAGTGCGGTGGGAATAGTCTTTAGACATTTGTGAGAGGGTTTTAACACCCCTATTTGTATTTTTCATCTTTGATAAGTGGTTTTTTTGTGCTTCGCCTGTGGACGTAGATAACTTGCAGAACTATGTATATTTGATGTTCTTTGTCTTTCTGTTGTTTGTTTCTTTGGACTTTTCTATTTCTTTACGTGTTTCCGTTGCACAATAGTTGGAACATGAGTAGGTTCTTCGAATGCAACAAGAATTAGCAGTTACGTAATAACAAAACAAAACCATGACCGTTTGAATGTAGTATTGGAACTTCCGAATGCAGCTTCTCATACATTGGTTCATTCGAACACCAAGATGATTGGCTAATCAATATCCTAATTTAGTTAGGTGTTGCATTGGTCTTTATATATTGTCTTTCATTATAGCCATAGGGAATATATATGACACATATGAGGTACTTAACACACACTAGAATCCTAAAAGCTTAGTGAGAGATTTGTTGTACTCCTTTGAGGACTTCTTGTAAGAAAAATTAGACAATTTTATGTTGGCAATTCTTTTCCAAAAGATTGTAATTCTTTAGACATGTAATTGTTGAATCATGGTTGAGTCATGTCTTTATTGCTAGTCATAAAGTGAAAACTCAAGAAGCCTCGCAACTACAACAATGTCTGAAGAAGTGTGCAATTTAAGGTATGTGTTTCTGCATATCATGTATTAAATTTAGGCACTACACTTTATAATTGTTTTTAAGTTTAGATTTGAACTTTACCAAGGTTAAAATGACCTTAAGTGTGAGTTAGTTTTGACTATAGGCCAAGTCTACTTATGGTAATTTATAATTTGGGATATTTCTAAACTTATTTTGGTAAGAATTAATAGGTTATTGGAAAGTTTGGAATAAATCAGTCGAAATTTGCGAAGCCAATTTCCAGTAGCTTAATCGTTCGAATGGAGCATAAGCCGCGTCTAAATAGAAAGGATCGTTTGAATGGATAACTTTATTTCGTTCGAATGTGTATTGTTTTTCTATGTTGTTCTGGCTACAGTTACTTAATTCGTGCATGAGCCCTTTTCCAATTAGGTTTAGGCTTTGTACACAACATTTTAAGTATAAATGGGATACTTTGTGATGCATAGATAGATACCTAGCCTCTTGAAGCATAGGGAGCTATAGCGAGATCCTTTGCTTTAGTTTTCTTTAATATAGATAGTACACGTAAAAGCATATAGAATGATAGAGCACTAGACTTTTTACATGGGATTTGCACACTGTTGGAGGTAGTAGATCAATGGATCGTAGATGGTGTTGAAGCTGTCGAAAGCTAATCAAGGTTGAAATGTACAACGAGAAGATTCAGACATACTAGCAGTAAACAACTGGAGGTGGCAGGTTAATTGTTTGAGGGTTCAAATCTTTGTGGACTTGTACTATGTTCTTTTTTATTATTGGATTTTTGCAGCTTATTGTGGGTTTTATTTCCAATGAGGGTTTCCTATATAAAACTTTCATGTCCTTCGTATTCTCAGTATTTTTATTATTTTGTTATGGTGCTTGATATACTTGGATCCATTGTTTAAGTAATGCAACAAGAGAATTTCTTCGATAGTAATCAACCTCACAAGTTAAGTCTAGTAAAAGTAAGACAACGATTATAGTTAGTTGAACCTAACTTATTAGGTCTTGATTAATTAAACTGGAAAGTTTTCGCAAGTAGTTTCACACTTATTTTGTGAGTTAAGGGTTCCATGTATAGTCTCTTTCACGTAGGTTACTATTAGGATTACTAAATTTCTAGGAGCACCTCAACAGGAACACCTTAGATAATTGCATAGGGAGTTTGCACACTTGGTGGAGTGCATTTGGGATCATGATCAAAAAGAGGAGTTTGATGTGGAGAGTAAAATAGAGGAATAATAGAGCATAATTAGCAGACAATAGGAAAGCAAGGAAGACAAACGAGATTAATTGATTAGTGGTTATCTACACAAGAGTGTGACAGGTTAGTAACTAGTGTATGTTGTTTTTGTGTCTTGTAATTGGATTGGCTTAATAGTGGAAGTGTTGTGTCCAGCAGGGGGTTTTTCTGTTTCGTGAGAATTTACCTACTTAAATCTTGTATCTTGATTTATGTGCTTGTTTAATATTTCTTTATTACTTATTGAGCACTTGGCCATATTAATTGAATTAAAGAATCTAACTAAAATTTTTGATAACTGGATTAACCACTTAAGACCAATAATTCTTGTTTGTTTAGTTAATTGGGATTAGTTAACTAGAGAATTAATTTGGGACTATTTAGGATAGGTTAATAAATTTCCATCACACTGTTGTCCCGACTCAGAGCTAAATCTGTGTGACCAAAGAAATGTTCTTCAAAGTTACACTTGAGTAGCAATTTTATTCAAATTATAAGGGACCTTCTATGATGCAGCAATAAGGCCAGCAATTAAATATGGGTCAATCAAAATATGTTAAACAACCAAGTGATACAGATGAGGAAAGTATGGTGGAAAAGGAAAAACAAAGGGTGACAAAATCAGAGAAAAGAATGTATTAGAAAACCTAAAAAAATTTGCATCATCTGAAGATAAAACAAGGGAGGGTTGATTTGAGATGATTGTTGCATGTGGGAAAAATTTGACATTCATTAAGGAGCTGAGATGCAGATGGAACATGCTTTGAAGGCAAGGGAAAAATTCAATTAGGATATAAAAATTGAAAAGAGCATGTCTAAGAACTAAGATTATAACAAAGTGGATCGGTGCAGCTGCCCAAATATGGTTTGGATGAAAACAATTGATAATGATCATATTTCAAGCAATCTCTATTTAAGATTCTTAATTGTTGGCAACAATGAACATCAGATTGTTCAGAAAATGCATTAACTTTGAAACTAAGAAATGAAAGGACTATTTACGAACACAATGAACTGTGGGTTCTCCTTTATGAGCCGCAATTAAAAATCTTAGATTTATGAGCCGCAACTAAAAATCTTGGAAAATATTATAGTTATTTGTCCACCATGCTGCCTCATGGATTTTCTATCCCCTTCCAATTAAATTTTAACTAAGCATGGGAAACACTGTGAAATGCATGTCTCAAGAGTAATGTATCATGAAATCCATCTTCTGTAAAGAAGAAACCCCAGACCCTAGACCTAGAGTACAAAAAATTCAGAAGAAAACTGACTCTCTGATTCCTAATGTTGGCCGATCACCCTAATCAATTGGTATTATATGCTTTATGCATTCCAGCCATGAAATGGGGCAGTTGCTGCAGTTCTCCAATTTGACCTGTAACTTCATTTTTTAGCTTAACAATAATTTGATTACCAGGTAACTAAAAAACATTCATGCTTCCAGTCTTGCCGTCATTCTACGAATAATGCATCCCTTATCTCCAACTAACATTTATGGTATCAGTTTTGGCTGCATCCATTAATAATATAAAGTCGCACCACATTCTGTTCCGATGCTGGTTTTATTCTGTTTACCATAAAATCCAATAGAATCTTTTTTTGAAAAAATGTGAGAGCTCTGGACAGCTTTTCATGCATTGATTAGCTGAGATGATAAGGCATTTTTCTAATGGAGGGAATCCATAAGGTTACATCAATACTGTTAGTTCAGAAGGACATGGAGGTCTCTAGAATTAACTGCATCAGCAGTGTTTTTTCCTTTCTTTGCTTACTTAACAACAACAACAACAACAAAAATAAATAACTTTAATAGGTTATATATCTTGATATTTTATACTTACAGTAATGACTTGCCATACGGGCAATACTTCAATTTCATTTTTTTTTTTTTTTACAATTGTTTAATTTTTTTCTTTTTTGTAAGAGGATAATTGTCCCTTGTGGTCAAAGAGCGAGATGTGCTTTAGAGGACATGAAACAACATATCAGTAAATACTGTCTTTAGAATGAAAGAGGCATGTGTAATGGAGACCAATGGTACACTGATAGAGTAATGATTTGATTCAACCTGAAGGTTCAACCAGGGACAAGTGCAAGGGCTGTAAAAAAATATTGGTCAAGGTGGTAAGAAAAGACAAGATGCAGAGTCTTACAGCAAACCAAGCCAAGATAGAGATGAAAGGAAAAATGTAGCAGACCACAAACAGTAGGAATTTAAGGTTCTTTTGCCACAACGAAAAGAAAAGAAAAAAAAAATCCAATTGACATAGCATTATGGAATAAAAAAGCATATTCTTTTAATGCTAAAAAATTATCTTGTTCAACTGCTGTGGTCGGAAAAAAAAAGACGATAATGAAATCTCAATTAGTCTGACATATTACATAAGGAGTACCCTTCTTTTGGTGCTCCTTACATTATGTTGTAATGCAGATACAACTTTTTAACAGTCCAAAGTTAGCCAAATTATCCACTATTGTTGTTATTGGATATCCACTGGCATCAAACTCCCCAAAATAATGTGTTATAGCCATATAGGAAGTAGGAACAACTGAATGAAAAAGGCAGAAGAGACAAGTAAGTAGAATGAGTATACCACATGCCACGCCTCAAGTTAAAAAAAAAACTCGGCAAAGAAACAAGTCTTGGAAAACATAAAAAGTAGGCAAATATAACTACCTTAACCTCTGAGGCATGCCCTTGCTTTCACTTCTTGCAGCACGAACTAGCTCTGCTGCCATCACTATCATGATAATGGTACAAATAATTAATTTTTGAGATCTGAGGGAACCATAATAGCAGATTTTTTTATGGAATTTGTTATCCACAGAAGATATAATTTGGCTTCATTTTGGGATCTTTGATATTGCATTTCTAGTCCCAGGTTTGAAGCAAATAGGAAGGTTTGTATTAGCCCAGCAATTTCATAAAACCTCTGGCCAACCCATGCGAAGATGAATTCTTAAAATATGCAGAAACTGACTTAAACAGAATTGTGCTTTTGCCCCACAACCCATATGAGGATTACCATTGGGAGTTGGATGTGTAAATTGTACAGTTGTCACTTGAATTAAATTTTCATTTTACAATTTTCTTTAGATCTATTATGGTGCTTTCCTTTTTGTGGACTACCATTAGATGTGTAAACTGGGCAGCAAGAATGTGTATGATAGTACCATTGCTCACTCCTGGATAAATGCCGCCGGTTGTTATGGCTGGGATATTTGCTTCCAGTGCTTTATTCTTATAGGATTTTGCGCGCCATGCGTAGCTTGTATCATCACACACATCAAGATATGCCGTCTGTTATGATACAAAATATCACTTTTTTTAAGATATGTTATATAAATTTTGACAAGATAGAAGACAAAGATTTCTAGTAAGTACTATAAAAAAAAACAAAATCTAGAAAAAAAATGAGAAGTTCAAAATATGTAGCCCAGTGCACTGAGACTTCCACCACTGAGGTCTGGGGAGGGTTTGATGTATGCAGCCTTACCCCCGTAAGTGGAGAGGGTGTTTTCGCAACTTGAACATGCGTGTGACCTACAAGTCACAATGGAGCAACCTTACCATTGCGCCAAAGCCCGCCCTCAAGTTCAAAATATGCTAATTACCAAATTTAGAAAAATGAGAAATTCAAAATAGGCTAATTACCTTTTTCTCACCTTGGTCTCTATGGCAGCTTCCAGCACAGCACATTTTTCTGCCTGTTGGAATGGCCCTGCAGTGTGTACTACAAGATCGACATCTGCAGAGGAACTACTATAGTCTAAATATTGGAAGTTGAGGAAACTTGACGGAGTTTGTTCAAATTGCCTACTAAGGGTTGGAATTTCCTAAAATTAGATTATTCCACAGTCATCATGTTTTGATTCTATGAGGATAAGAATCAAGATTGCTCTCATGGGTGTCTATTATGCATATACCATTCTAGAGTTTCTTTCATGTTGTGTTCCAAAAGTGCAAAGTCATGGTTGTTAATAACAAATTACCATAGATACTGATAAAAAGGTTGTAGTAACAGCATCTACAATAAAAATTTGAGAGGTGGAGCTAGATTTGTATGTATTGCAGAAAATTGCACACAAAAAAGTTTGGATTAAATAAAAGCATTAGTTTGTCGTAATGGCTTCAACACATGTAAAGCATGTGTATGGAAAGAAACTCCTATATTTTACTTACTATTTGTTGAATTAAAAGGTAAGCCTCATGACTGATGCTACATACTTCACAATATGCTGAATATAACAACAGTAGATGGAGCTTGAATAAGTAGAGCTCCTTAGTCCTTATCACAAATGTAGAACAAGATTCGAATTCAACCCCCCAGCCAAAATAAATCATAACCACCATCAGTCAGGCACGATGAAAATTGCTAGGGCTGGGCATCCATTATGCAAGTTATTGAACGGCTTCCAAAACACAAAGATAGTGGTAGAAATCAGGTGGCAAACTGTTCAAATACTGAGTAATTAATATTTGACGAATTGTCAGTATGCCATCTCATTTTTTTAAATCAAGTACTAAGAAAAAAAGAAGATAGGATGCATTTCATGAAGCAAAAAGAGGCCAAAACAAGAACTTCTCTTCGTATATGTTGTAAATATTGACTTAATATGTAGCTTAATTTAAGAATTAGATTGATTGTATTGATTGATTGATTGATTAATTGATTGTATTGATTATAGGAATTAATTTATGATAGTTTCCTTATTTACTTGTAAACTGTGACTATAAATATTGACCTCCTAGAGAGAAGAATATATCTTTTTTATTCTCTAAAATACTTTTAACATGGTATCAGAGTGGATTTTCTCAACCATAGCTTCTCTTTCTCGGTGCCTCTCGTCTCCCTTGGCTCCTTCGGCACCTCTTGGCCTCCTCAACCCAGCCTCTCTTCACTCTCGGTAGAGACTCTCAGCTCCATCAGCCCAACCAGTCTTGGCTAGCTTTTCTCGCTTCCCAAATCTTTGCTCTAGCAACTTCTTTGTCCTATCATGGCTGATAAATTGGACAACAAAGATTCCTTTTTTATTGGATCACTGACCAATACAAAATTGAAGGTTCTAATTACCTTCAATGGTCTCGTGCCATGTCGGTTTCACTGAAAGCACATGGTAAGACTTTTTATCTTACAACCACCAAACGCACTGATGCCACCAAGGTTCCCGCTTGGGAACAAGAAGATGCTCAAATTATGACTTAGCTTTGGAACAACTTGGAACCGGATATTTTCAATAATGTTGCTTGTTTGAAATCTATCAAAGCCATTTGGGACACTTTGCAAGAGCTGTATTATTTTGACCAAAATCTCTCTCGTACCTATCAAATCTATCAGGACATTTTCTCCTTCCAACAGGGAGATCACTCAGTAGAAGAATATTTTTCCATCCTAAAAAGTATGTGGGATGAGTTAAATGTCTATCAACCATTGACCACTAACTTGAAAACTCAACAACGACACAGGGAGGAATTTCGAGTTGCTAAGTTTCTTTCTGGTCTCAAACAAGAACTTGCTCCTATCAGTTCTCAGATTCTATCTGGTAAGGATGTTTCCATTGTTAGTGAGACTTTTGCTCGTGCTCGGAGAGCTGCCATTCATTGTTCTACTCCAGAGAATGACACTTGTTCCACTCTTGTTGCACCTCCTGGAGATCATGGTGGGCGTGTTTCTCATATTGGTTATCATGGTTGTGGTGGTCGTAACGGTCGTGGCTCCAAGCGGTGCATTCATTGTGGCCAAAATAATCATTCTGTTGACTACTGTTGGAAACTCCATGGCACACCCGCTTGGGCTAACTAGGCTACACTTGAGGGGGAGCATTCTGAGTCGGTTTCTAAAGATCAGATCCTTATTCCAAGACCGAGTATGATTCTATTATTCAGTGTGCCAATGCCTCTTCTACTTCCACAACCAATTTGGTCTCGTCAGGTAATAGATGTCTTCATTCTTCTTCCAATACTCCTTGAATTCTTGATTCCGAGGCATCTGATCATATGATAGGTAACTTGTCTCTTCTTTCTAATATTTTTCGTCATTCTTCTCCCTCCTTTATCACTATTGCTAATGGGACTAAAGCTTGCGTTCAAAGAATTGGAAGTGTTTGCACTTTTGGTCTCACTCTTTCATTTGTTTTATACATACCCCATTTTCCTTTTAATTTGTTGTCTATTCGTTAACTTACCCAGTCCTTCAATTGTTAAATGACCTTTTGTCCCTCTTATTGTAAATTTCAGGATCTAAAGACGAATAGGATGATTGGTGGGGGATATGAGAATAATGGACTCTACTACCTTCAATCATCTTGTCAGTCGACATTCTATTGTTTCTCTTTATCAATGGCACTGTTGCCTTGGACACTCGTCTTCTGCAAATCTTCGTCACTTAGTTCCTACTTTATCTCATTTTTCTAGTTTTAATTATGAGACTTGTGAACTTAGTAAACATCATAAAGTTTCATTTCCTCTATATGTTGACTCCCCTTGTTTCTAATCTTTTGCACTAGTTCATTCTGATATTTGGGGACCATCTCGGATCACTGGTTTATGTGGTTCTCGATATTTTGTTACTTTAATTAATGATCATTCTCGTTTGACATAGGTGTATGTGCTTAAAAATCGTTCTCAATTGCTTAATGCCTTTTAATCCTTTTTTGTTGAAATTTCTAATCAATTAAATGCCAAATTGTCAGCTTTTCGAACTGATAATGCTCAAGAGTATAAAGACAATCATTTTAAATAGTTTCTCGAGTCCAAAGGCATTATACACCAAACATCGTGTGTCACCACCCCCCAACAAAATGCGATTGCTGAAAGAAAGAACAGTCGCATCCTTGATATAGCTCGTGCCCTTATGATCCAGATGCATGTTCCCAAGTGTTTTTGGGGGAATGTTATCCTTACAGTTACGTATCTTTTAAATAGGATGCCTTCTCGCATTCTACGGGGAAAATCACATTTTAATATCATGTTTCCTGATAAAACACCTTTCTCTCTTTCTATCAAAGTTTTTGGATGTGTTTCGTTTGTGCATAACTTGTAGTCTAGTCGTGACAAACTTGACCTTCGTACTCATAAATGCATATTTCTTGGTTACTCACGCGCGCAGAAAAGTTATAGGTGCTACAGTCCTATCTTACATAAGCACTTTGTTAGTGTTGATGTCACTTTCTTTGAGACTGTTCCCTATTATTCTCTAAAAGGAAGTCATTTTAGGCACCATTATTTCCTAACCTAGTTTTACCTACTAGTTTTTCTACTCGCCCTCCTATTTCTCAAGTGTATGTTCGTCGTCACCAGGCTGCAGCTCCAGTCACTCTTCCTGCTGGACCTTCTCTCTCACATCCTCCACCTACATCGCTGTTTGCCGATCCATCTCATTCTTCTGACTCTGATCTTGATTTTTCCATTGTAGTCCATAAAGGTACACGTACTTGCACTGCTCATCCTATCTCTAACTTTGTCTCTTATGATCATTTATCCTCTTCCTTTCAAGCTTTCTCTTTGTCCCTGTCATCTCTTGTTGTTCCTAAATCTTACAGGGAAGCTCTTTCCCATCCTGGTTGGCGGACCGTGATGGAAGAGGAAATGCAGGCTTTGGAATTAAATCGTACTTGGGTTCTTGTTCCTATACCTGCTCGTGCTAAAATTGTTGGTTGTCGTTGGGTCTTCACAATCAAGAAAAATCCTAATGGTACTATTGATCGGCTTAAGGCTCGCCTTGTGGCCAAAGGTTTTACCCAAACCTATGGCATTGATTACACCGAGACTTTCTCTCCTGTTGCCAAATTGAGTTTTGTTCAAGTTATCATATCTCTTGCTGCGAATCTCGATTGGCCTCTTCATTAGCTCAATGACAAAAATACCTTCCTACATGGTGATCTTGCTGAAACTGTGTATATGGTTCAACCTCCTGGTTTTGAGTCTAAAGGGGAGTATGTTTGTCATCTTCAGAAGTCTATTTATGGAGTCAAACAATCTCCCCAAGCTTGGTTTGATAAATTCAGTAAGACAATAGTTAGTCATGGTATGACTCCAAGCCAAACTGATCACTCGGTATTATTTAAGAAGACGCAAAGAGGTATTGTGATTCTAGTTTTCTACGTAGATGATATTGTGATCACTGGCAGTGATAAGGCAGGTATCCAGACATTGATTCGCCATCTTGGTTCCATCTTTCTCACCAAAAATCTTGGAAAGGTCCGTTATTTCCTTGGTATTAAGGTCGCAAGATCAAAAGCAGGGATTAGTTTGTCTCAGAGGAAGTGCACTTTCGATATTTTGAAAGATACAAGTTATCTTGGCTCCAAACCTGTAGCTACGCCCACGGAGACCAATCTAAAGCTTATGCCAGATGAGGGTGATTTGGTCGAGGATCCAGAGATGTATCGAAGACTCATGGGTAAGCTCATTTATCTAACCATTACTCAACCTGACATCTCCTATGCAGTTAGTGTTGTAAGTCAGTTTATGACTATTACTCGAGTTCCTCATATGGATGCAGTTACTCGTATCTTGAAGTATCTTAAGAATGCCCTAGGGCGTGGTCTTCTTTATCGATCATCTAGACATCTTTGGATTAAGGGAGATACTGATTCTAAATGGGTAGGATCACCTTTAGATAGCAAATCTACCACTTCTTATTGTACTTTCTTAGGGGGTAATCTCGTGACTTAGAAAAGCAAGAAGCAGTCGGTTGTGGCACGTTCTAGTGCTGAGGCAGAGTATCGAGCAATGACACATACTACTTGTCAGTTGACTTGGTTAAGAACACTTGTGCAGGAATTTAATGTTCCAGTGCATGGTCCAACACCTCTCCATTGTGACAATCAAGCAGCGATTGAAGTTGATTGTCACTTCCATTCAATCTAAAGTAGAGTCCAAGGAAACCACCACTCCGTTTGTTCGTTTTGGTAGTCAACTTGCCGACATTTTCACCAAAGATTTACCAACGACTGCCATCGATTCTATTTGTAGCAAGCTGGGAGTTATAAATATATACTTTCCAACTTAAGGGGGAGTGTTGTAAATATTGATTGTAAATATGTGCTTAATTTAAGCATTAGATTGATTGTATTGATTGATTGATTGTATTAATTGTAGGAATTAATTTATGATAGTTTCCTTATTTACTTATAAGTTGTGACTATAAATATTGACCTCCTAGAGAGAAGATTATTTCTTTTTCATTCTCTAAAATACTATCAAATGGATAAAAGGAACACTAAAATTATGAGAGGACAAAAAATGAAGAAGAAGAAGAAGAATTTTCAATCAACTTAATTTAGAAAAGCAACCACAAAAAGAAAGATGAAGTGTGGCACCATAGAGTTGGGGAAATAGGCAATCACGGTACCAGATCTATGGATTATCACAGTAGTGAGTGAATATTATCATCTACTGTTACAAACCATAAAAAAAATCAACTCTCTGTAAAATAAAGATGAAGTAAAAGGAGGAAAGGGGAGGGGGGGGGAGAGCGACAAAGACATGCAATACCATGAAGATACTATATTCCTAAAATAATAGGCAGCCAACTGAACTCCAAAGATTTTACTCATGGTACTTAAAATGAGCTATGATGAAAAGTCAAAAGTATTAGAAGAATCTAAGCACCATTTAAGGCTGCTTCCAATGATTTTACATCATCAATGTTGACTTCAGCAAACTTGGAGTTCTTCCTGAGCATAGCCACCATAGCAGCACCTTTTTCCCTGTCATGGAACACAAGTTAGAGGATTTAGCATCCAAATTTGGAAAAGAAAAGAATTTCATATCACTAAAGAAATGTCAAGAACATAGCACATTAAAGACACAGCTTCTTTTATACATAATTCTTGGAGGGTAAAAAGGACAATCTTTTTTTTTTGATAGGTAACAGCAAATTCTATTAAGAGGCATCCAAGGGGAGCGAACCGATATAAAAAAATAAAGAAAGGAAGCAATCAAAGCCGAAGGGACCCCAAAAAATCTACAAAAGAACCTACATAGATCAGAAGCGTTCCTTCAACCCAGAAATAAAGAGTTCCTTCAACCCAGAAATACAATAATCTCAAAAAAGAATCCTTCAAAGAAAAAAGAGGTTTCTCTTTCCCCTCAAAAACTTTACAACTTCTCTCCCACCATATTCTCCACATAACGCAAAGGGGAGCCAATTTCCAAGCCAACCGGATGTCTTTCTTGACCCGGAATCCTTCCCATTGAAGAAGCAACTCCTTCACACTAGAAGGAGTTGCTTAGCGCACACAGAATCAGGTCAGGAACTAAAAGACCTTTACCCAGGATTAGTCCCTAATACTTGAGGGTGCCTAGAGGGGCGGACAAGTTACAGACTTAACCTTTGGCATTATTTTCAGAAAGACGCTGCCCCTAGATTTGAAGTCCTATTCTCATGCCAATCAGATCAGAGACTGATTGGACCTTTTGAATGTAGACTAGATTCTGAATCAGCAGAATCCTGTTATATTAATCTGTAAGCGCATGTGCGAGGAACGCCTGGGGCAGAGGGGAAGGCGCGTATTGGATTACTAAATGGCTCTTCACTTCAACTACAGCATTAAATAAACTAAAACAAATGTGTAAATGGACTTCATGTTAAAATATAAGAAAATCTGTCGAAAGGGGTTGCTATACTCTTGGTATTCTCAACTTTTCCTTAACAATAATCCAAAAAAATTTGACAGCAGATTTCAGAACTTTTTTTGTATCAAATTTAATGAGAGCCAAGAAATTGGAATATTATTATTGACCTATTCATTTCACAATGCAAAAGAATAAAGAATTATCTCAGGCGTGAACATCAAGGGGAAGAACCAATACAGTTACATAGTTTGAAGTGCTATGCAGGCCTCTGTAAGTATCAGCACATAGGTTTTCTAGCAGCATTTCCACACTTCAAGAACGTATTTCTAGAAGTGTTTTACGTTCAGAATTTAATTTGACCGTTTATGTCACCCATGACACTGTGGGAAAACTTATTTGACAACGAGCTGTTCATGCAAGAAACTGGTTTAATGGGTAATACAATTGACGTCGTAATTGATAACTCGTCATGGAATAGGGTCAAATCCACTAGACTCAACAATATTACAAAAGCATGAATTTAGCAGCTGCATTGGCAAATTTATAATTGTCTTCCACCCAGAATAAAAAATTCGTACATTCAACAACAAAAATTGTTTTTAGACATTGTAGCAGGACAGTGTCTAAATACAATTAAACACTACCCAATAATCTCATATAATACACAATCCTACTAAAAATACACAAATTTCACTGCATTTTCGGGAAATATCAAGATTAAGGAAGAACTACTCCGGCCCCTTAAAGCTTAAGTGCCCCAAATATGTTTTCGGTAATTATGAAATTTATTAACCAAATATATACAAATGTACAAAGGCAACACAAACATACCAAATCTGCTCAAGACAGGACAAGACAATAAAAATACTAAGACACATCCCCTACTACTCAGAGTTAACAAGGCTATACAACCAGCAGATTACAGTCAGCAAGCAATTGCAACAACAACTAGCAATTACCACAGCACTTCAGCAACTACTAATAGTCCAAGCAACTGCAAGACTAGGCAGAAAGCACAATCACTATCAACAGCTTACAACTACAGGACACAACAAAACTACTATCAGCAAAAGCAAACAGCATCCCAAGACAAGTAACAGCTCAACAGGTCACAGCAAACAGACTGCAGTAGGCAGAAAACCAAACATACTGAGTCCAAACACAGACTGATTGTCATACCCCAAAACCCAAAAAAGCTTACTTCCGCAGTAGGCAGGCCAACAACTGCAGGTTGTGGGATGATCACACACAAACATAGCCATCCCAATACTTGCAATCAAAACCTTCCCTTTACTCAGTAAAGATTCTATTAGGAAATCCAAACACCAAGCTCAATTCCCAGTTTCTATAAGTGTTTTTCACTTTCCTCCAACCAAAACCAGAGGAAGTAACTGTTGACATAGCAGCTTTGAAAACCTGATCAGCATATGACCTCTTTCCTCCCAAACATAGTAACCAACAGAAGCAAAACTAAGTCTGAGAATGGCTCGAGAAAAGAAAGAACTTGATGCATTAGCTATCATCCAATTTTTATTCTTGATCCCACCCACCAATAGATTTCTGGATAGAGCACATAAGCAAAATATCCTTCCATATTGAGGCAGAAAAAGGATATAGAAAGAATAGATGATCTAACTTCTCATTGTCTTCAACACACAAAGCGCATCTAGGATCCACTTGCAAGCCCCAATTCCTCAATCTGTCCTTAGTAGATAAACATCTTTTACAAGCCATCCACAAGATAAAAGCACATTTTGGATTCTTTCTTTAGCCCATAATAGTTTATACCATGCGGCATTCATGGTATGAGGCCTTAATGCTTCCCAAGGTGAAAATGGTGTATATATTCCTTTACTGTCCAACAGCCACTGTATCCTATCTGATGAGGAGCAGTTAGGACGAAAAGAAGCTGGGATAGCATCTCTTATAATCTGAATGGTGGTTCTATGCAGGTTGGGTCATCTCCACAGTCCATGTCTTTTACATGTGAACACTTTAAGCATAATCAGAGCCTCCCTTTCCACAAGAATACCAGAGTAAAAAATTTCTGAGAATGTCCCTTCCATTGCCCACAATTGACTTGACAAAAAGTATAGCCAGTGGTCTTAGGCTAATATATTCATTCATTCTAAGCTGACAATATTTTCAAGCAATTCCAGATTGCTTTAGAATATATGCTCTTATCTGTTATTAGTAATCTCTATGAAGTAAAAGAAATCAGAAAATCGAATTCTAGAATTTTCATTTTATGACAATGACAAAAAGAAAAACTTGTCCTAACTGTGCCTAATACAACTATCTAGCTTAGTTCAGGTAATTTTCATTTGATGAAAACCAAGACAACATAATATATACAGCTCAAAATTTTATTTTCATTTCTTTGAAAATCCAATAATAGAATTTCCGTTATTTGGAACCTCCACTCGGCTGACTGATACAACTATATGGCTTAGTTATCTAAAACCACATTGAACTAAAAGCTCTTTTCCCAGTCTCTCCAAAATTGCTGTGAAACAAAATGCTCCATGTGATATCCAAGAAAAATTAGGAAAACAAAAGAAAATTTGAATGAAAGTATTTCCATCAGTCAGAACATTAGAAGTACAAAATCCTCAACTTCACTAACTCTAATACAACTATATTACTTAGCAATTTAAACAACATAAAACTTAACTAGACTCGTGATTTTTTTTTTCCAAATTGTTGCCATATTTTCTGGGCAACCAAACAGAAAGAAGGGAAAATTAGTTGGGATTTTTTGAGAAGTCACCTATCTCGGCCGCCGACGACGATTTGAAGTTCTGGACAGAGCTTGGAGAGGGCAATGGCAGTGGACCCTCCGACTCTCCCAGTGCCTCCCAATATCAAAACCCTAGAATTCCGAGTCTTCTCGGGAAGGTGAACGGTATTGATATGTTCACTCTCTTTGGCACAGGCCATCGTCAGAGTTCTAGTGCTGTTCAAATACATACATATTGCCGCCATATCTCTTTCTCTTTCTGTGTGACGCTGCTTTTTCTATCGCCCACTCTAAGTACACTGTGAAGAGTCCTATCCTGTTATCAGTATATCGTTAGTGATGACGTGCCATCATCTGGGAGCTGGAGGATGTGGATGCACATTGTCTAGTCCACGTGGAAAAATTCCTTCCTTTAAATTGTAGGACTTATGAAGAATTGCTCCTTTTTTTACTTTGCGTAAATTATATTAAGTTATGTGAGAATTATAATAATTTTTCTTAAAAATTTTAAAATTACATTTACTCTTGTGTGAGTTTTTAATAATTATATTAATATTTTTTTAAATTTTTAAAATTACACTAACTTTTTGTACTTTACGTGATAATACATAAATATCTCTTAACAAAACTAACATTTTCATGTATTTGTTTCAATTTTTTAATTATTGACTTATTTTCGTTTATTTTTTAAATAAATATTGATAAAAATCTTAAATTTATTTTTATATAAAATAAAAATAAGTTATTTACCTTAAATTTATTTTTAAATAAAATAATAAAAAAAAGTTAGAAAAAACTTGTCAATTTTTAAAAATATAAAAATAAATAAATAAAATAGAAAATTTTATTATTTTGAAAAAAAAATTAATTAGAGAGAGTATCTTTATATTGTTAAGTAAAGTAAGAGAAATTAGTATAATTTTAAAAATCTCAAAGAAGGTCATTATAATTATCAAAAGTTTTAAGGTAAATCAGTCCAATTTACCTTTATTTTTTATTATTAATATCTTTAAATTTTTGTTACAAATGAATGAAAAAGTGGAGGAGCAGCTGTTTTTCTCCCAGCTTAACCAAATGATCACAAAGCGTGTGAAAAAAAAATACAAGTTCCGAACATGAAGTATATGTCATGAATGTTATATAATTAATAACTAATAAGTTAATAATTTTTAATAATTAATAAATTTTTAAAAAAATTAACTTAATTTTATGAAGAATAATTAAAAATTTTATTATTTAATAATTAATATATTTAAAAAATTATAATATTAATTATTAAAGAGATAAAATAATTATATATGAAATTATGTATATCTCATTTATGACATGTATTAATAATTATATTTATTAATTTTTATATTTAGAATAAAAAATATTATAAATGAAAAAAATTGCGACATAAACAATCACAAGAAATATAATTTCTTTAGTTCAAAATAATTTTATGAGAGTTTTTTAACTTCTTAAGCTTGACAATTATATATATATTTTTTATGACCTGACAAAAACATCATTAGAAGTTGCATATATGATCTTTTTGTATCGAAAGTCATATATGTATATATATACTATATATGTAAAGAATACTTTTTAATTAATGAAAATATGATAAAACTTAATAATTAATAAATTCCGTATCTTCCACGTTTAATAGTTAAAAGAGGGTTGCCTTTAGCCAATTATCCTGAAAGACCTATATTTTACCCTTGCCATGTTCTTATCCATTAGACTGAGTACAAATTCCTATACGAATAGAGGACCCTGATCCAAATTTGTATCTTGTTTCTGATCGTTTCTTCTAAGCCTGTTGACCCTAGGCTACCTTTGGCGCAGTCATTACTGTTCATCTTCACAAAACTTGTAGAAGGAAAGAACCATTTTGCTAAGATTATCGAATTAAAATGGGAGAAGAATTTGCAAATTAAAAACATCAATCATATCTTTGTCATCTTGCAACTTCTTTTAAAAGGGGAGGAGAGATCGAAAGTTTTGCCATTGAAGCTCTATTAATTTCTAGCTTTCCAATTCTCGAATAGATAAGAAATGAATATAGTCAGGCCAGGAAGATTCTAGACCTTCCTTCTATTGTCCTCAAAATGTGATTAGGCAACCGATATGAAAGAGGCAGTTGCCTATCCAAAGCCAATTCTTGGGGCAGAAAGAAGTTGGTCAAACCCATTGGGCCTCATATCAGTCCCTTATATAGTGAAGAGTAGATTCTAGAGGCATTTAAAGCCATCTTAATCTGTTAGCTAATTAATGGTTATAGATAATTTATTTAGTTAACGGGTCATAAACGAGTTAAGTAATAAGAAATTTGTTAATTTAATAGGTTAATACACACACACACACATACCGCAAGTCTAATAGACCCGACCCGACTTGAAAAATTCAATTTGGATTGGGTTGGGTTGGTTCGACCCGTTTGGGTTATGCTTTTTTTTTTTTTGCCTTCAAACTAATCCCAAATTTTTATTTTATTTTTATCAGTAAACTAATCCCAAAAAATTATATATTCATATAATATATATAAAATCTTTGTAAATCTAAATTAAAAATAGACAATTTATCTGTGTGTAAAATATATATTCGACACTTACAATGCTTGAATATACATTATAAGTTAAACCTAGTAAAATGATAAATTATATAGTCATGACAACTAATGGACACTTCATAAGTAATTTAGTAATTATGAAACTCAAAATTCATTATCTCTCTCTCTCTACAAATTGATAAACTCTTAACTATTTAAAAAAAAAATTTATATATATATGTGTGTGTGTGTGTGTGCTGTGTCATGCCCCGAATTTCTACGAACCCGAGGTGCGAGTAACGAAACTAAAAGAAAATAAAATAAAGGATAATCTAAACGGATTTAACTAAACATGCATTCATTTTCATCAATACATCTAAAAGTATAAAATACTTCCCAACAATACATCGTTCACATGTCATTTGGGCTTAAGCCCTTACATCTCAAAATATGCCTCAAGGGCCAAAAACACTCCAAGCACTTTCTCCTATCGAGACATCACCGAGTCTCACATAGCTAGGGCGTCATCTGAAATATGGTATCCCACGAATGGGTCAGCTCAACTGCTGGTATAATATAGTACTAATGCAAGAAACAAAATTAAGGCGTGGCATGTGCAAGTGTACATTTATCTCTACATGTCATCCAATGTCATCAATGCAATACATGATCAATATGCATGATGCACCCATGCAAGCTCTATGCCACACCCATGTCTCATCTTACTGGTCCTTCCCCGATAGCCTGAGTACTATGTTCTCACTTTACAGTCCGTCCCTGCTGGTGTGAGTGCCATGGCCGATTTTGGGTTTTTCACCACAGGATTTACACCCTCATAATGCATAGCACCAAGTGCTCAACTCACACCATGCTTTCAAGGAATCACACTCTGCTAATATGCCCTGATTCCACCATGTAATGATGTAATCTCAACGAAACAATTTATCAACACATGAAGCATGCTTTGAGTTATGCATATTCTACTTAAAGCAATAATGACATTAAATCACACAGCTTAGTCCACAAATCCACATATCATGAACAATCCACTTAATCACATGTTTGGTTTTCACATTCATCATCTTAACAATTCCATAAATCACACACAATGACAACTCATGAAATATGCATAAGTCATAGCCCACATCTATCATTCAACCAAACATTCAGAAAGGTAACAAGAAACACATAGGGATAAAACCAATCAAACAACATAGCAATTACTCTTAAACTCAATTCTATTTCTTACTTAGCAAAATATCATACCTGATGGGTCGGTCTCAACTCAAGGAGTCGTACTCGTAGCGTAACGGAACTAACAGTCAGGATGTAGAAGGTCAAACCACCTTCTCTTTGCCTTTCAGTGTTCCTAAAATCATGAAATATCACTTAGTTCAATTGCTACTTGAATTATGCTATTCATCAAATTTTATGTCTTTATTTTATGAGTTCCCATTTTGCCAAATTAAACTCTACTGTTGGGTTCGGAACGTCGAAAAAGGTTGGTTTGAGCTTTCGCAGAATTTAATTTGGACATCTGAGCTAAAAGGGCAAAAATGTCATTTTGCACTTTTACGGGTCCTCACTTCCCGATGCCTCTTTCGTAAATCGGACTCCATGGTTGAGTTCAGAATGTTCGAGATAATAAAAATTCTCTATTTGTTCACTTTAATCGGGATTCATTTAACTGCTTTTAACTCAGGGACATTCTGGTAATCTCCCTTTAAATAATTATTTAATTAAATAATATTTTATTCACTTGGGCCAATTCCCAATTAACCAAAATTCCTGAGCATAATTATAATTTCACAAGGTTCTATTCAAAATTTAAATTAGCTAAACAACAATTAAATCTAACTTTTGACTGGCTGCAGTCGAGTGTCACAAGTCTCCAGCCATGTCTTTTATTTCAGTACAAACATCAACTTCTACAACCCACTTCACCCACATAAATATTGGTGTCCTTGACTCTACCATTAATGAACCAATTCATGGAAATTACAGAAACAATCCAGTAGCATAGCATCAACAGTAGGGGGTCCAACTTCAAGCCAAACCCAATTACATGGAGATAATTTATCCACCCAATTAGCTTCAACAATCAGAATGCAAGAAGACCCAGAATTCAGGGAAGATAAGTAAAATCCCAAACACCCACAAAAAGAATCAAAAAATCCACTAGATTCGAATTTCCAATTCCAAGACAAAATTTTGATTTTTATCCTGTTAGCCACCAACCAAAAACCTAGATGGAGAAATGGGCCAAATCAACCAAACAAGGATTCTCTTACATTCCAGTTATAAAATCACAAATACCAGAAGGCTGAATCAAAGCAAAACAAACACCAAAACACAACTGTAGCTTCCGTAATTTCTCAGAATCTCACGACAATAGATGTAAACCCCCAGGCAGACTTCTAGTAACGTTGAAACCCCCAACCAAATTGACACACAAAAACCCCCAAAGACCGTAACTCAATATCTCAACAATCGATCACAGATTCGAGGCCATTCATGTGAAAAACACAACTCCCCCATTCATCCATGATTTTTCAACAAAAATCAACAAAGAAAGAATAGTCTTTTGAGCAACAAACTATTCATAACCCCAATCAAAAGCACCAAAACGGTACACGACTAACGCCCAAGCAGAGACCCAACATCACAGCATCACCAGATCGAACGCCCCTACCACCATCTCCGCAACCAGGAACGGAAAAGAAGGAATAAAAATAGAACCTGTCCACCACCGTCGACCTCTTCCAACTCAACGCCCCTGACAGAGGCCATCAAAACGGGCAGTCGACCTCAATGCCCATAACAGCCGCACTCAATACTCTCAACTATCCTCTGAATAGCGTCAAAAACCACCATAGGTATTGCAACAGCAGCTTCGATCGCTGCCGTTTCCTGCTTGAGCACACACATCCAATCGTGATTCAACCCCTCTGTTCAAACGCTACACAAATACACACACATCGATCACGACGAAGACCATCTTCACTGTCACAACACCCATCTATCCTCGATCAGAAACCTAGCAGGCTGCTGAAACCCATCCGCCAACATCGCCACCTTCCCCATCAACCCATCATTGCTCCATCGCCTTCACGATCAGGATTTTGGGGTCGGGCGTAACATCGCCGGCACTGCTACTGGTCACACCATCGATCACCCTCTAGATCGTGCTCAGTACCATTACCACCTCCATCGCCTACTGCCTCGATCCCCCACAGTCCCGGTAGGCCCCCTGACGCCCCTTCGGTTATGCGGCTCACCTCCTGCTTCGCCTTCTCTACTCCACTCTCTTTCCCTTTTTTTTTCTTTTTCTACCGACTCTCCTTTTTTTCTTTTCTTTCTCTCCAACTTCCTCAAAAAGCTTTCTCAAATATATCTATGTATATACATATATCAGCCCCTCACTGCCTAGCAGCTTTGGCTGCTCTTATATTTACATTTATACACATGTGGCCTGCTAGCTTCCATTATTAAGGCTTCTATTTTTATAATTATAATATTATACATTATGTATATTTATATATTACACATGAGCAGCCCATTTTTCTTTTATAACCCTTCAGCTTTGTGTATATATATATATATATATATATAGATATATTTTTATGATACCTCCAAATTCCAAAAATATTAATTTATGAGATGCTAATAAATTTGGCTTAAGGCTGAGGCTCAGTATAATTATTTATTTTATTAATGTTAGGTCCTCGTTAATACCTTATTCCCTCTTCACATTATTTCCATAGTCTAATTAATAACAATAATAAATAAATAAATAAATAAAAATATTAAGGACATTTAAATATTGCTCTATCAAAAAAAAAAAATTATCCCCATTTTTCAGGTCTTTACATGCTGTATAATATATACAACACACACACACACACACACACACATATATATATATATAATATACAGTGCATATATATATATATAATATACATAATATTATATATATATACACACATAGTATAATGTATATATATATATACACACAATATAATGTATATATGTGTATGTATATATATAATATTCAAATATATACATATTAATTTTTTTTAAAAAAATAATGATAGTTCGGTTCTCCGGTTGGTTTGATTTACTCGAATTTTAAATCGAAACCGAACCAACCTGTTAATTTTTTAATTGTATTCTTGATTTTCTTTTAGTTATGGTGTTTTATTGAGTTTTCAAGAGGTCTAAAGTAAAATAATTATTGTTATTATTTAGAAATAATATTTTTTTCATTAAGGTGAAAAAAAAAAAGTAATGGGTTGGATTCATATTGATCTGACCCGTATATGATCTAATCCGTATTTGACCCATTTAATTATGGGTCAAATATAAATTTAATCTGTTTTGACCCGATCTATTTTTAATCCGTCTAACTCACCTACTTTGTGAGCCCTAATAAATTCCTTAGTAAGAACGCTGTCATGGACAAGCAGCCAAATGAAAGCTTTCCATTATAGTTTTGGGCATTGGGATGGTCATTCAAACATATTATGCCATAGGTCACCTTGGTTGTTAGAATATTATCATTATTGTTCCAACCCCTGACATCGAGCATTTCCATAACAATAGGGATAGGAGTGGCAACAATTTATTTATTACTACCATAAGAGGTGGGAGGCGACACTTTAGCAAGGTCCCACACTATTATTATTAAGAACATTAACAACTTTCAAAGAATCCTCTCTTTGAGAAGGGGCAAGGCAGTTGCATGTCCAGAGGCTGCTTGTCACCCACCCACCAGTCATGGCAAAAGGAAATAGACTCATCATTTCCAATTCTCTTTATTATCTGTTTTTTGTTGGAGATTTTCAAAATAAGAAATATGGAAATATGACAATGCAGTGGGATTTTTCCTCTATCAAAAAGGAGAGAGAGCATCACATTCTGTTATGGTTGTTCAAACAATTACGAGGCTCGTTCAAACGAGTTAGGTAGACTATTAAGTGACAAAACATTCTTGTTGTAGTCATTTGAATGATCAGGAAACTTGTCTGAATAAGTCGAGGAGAACCAACGCGTCTAGAATGTAAAGCCACCTAGAAATTGAATGAGTTTTGATTCAAATGAACAAACATTTGATTCAAACAAATAGATGCAAGTTTAAATTAAATAAACACAAATTCAAACGAAGAGGTGTCTATTCTTAAAAGATATATCAATAATTGAAAAGTCTCTCACACACACACACACATATATATAGACTGATTTATATATAAAATTTTTGACTCTAAATTATTGTCTCTCTCTCTCTCTCTCTCTTTGCAATCATACTGTTGTAATTTGTTCCTTATTATACTTTT
The DNA here is from genome assembly GCA_008638375.1 of Nyssa sinensis. Taxonomy (NCBI): domain Eukaryota; kingdom Viridiplantae; phylum Streptophyta; class Magnoliopsida; order Cornales; family Nyssaceae; genus Nyssa; species Nyssa sinensis. The sequence goes on from CM018031.1 coordinate 26,839,569, forward strand.
ACAAAATTATTTGTCAATATTTTACTAATCTGCAATAGTAGAATATAGGCTAGGCCTCTATATCAAAACCAGTGATCTTTCAAAGATCTACCTTCAACCGTGCAAGTTGTAGGCATAGTTTTTCTATAGGTTCATTGTGTTTTGAATACTGATTCATGACAATCCCGTTTGCATACTATAGTGGAATTGGTGGGGACAAATACAGTATTTAAGACAGTGTCTTAATACATGCCTTGAAGCATTGTTCAATTGCAGTGGAGTTCCTGCACAATTTTTGCCATCTAACAAGTTTACGAAGCCCTAGACTTTATAATTTAAATATTGTATTTCTGGATTAACGAACAACTCTGCAGCAAAGTCACTACGACAGATGATAGAGTCTTTTGTCAAACTAGACAGATTTGATGGCGGCAATTTCCTACAATGGCAAAGGAAGTTGCACTTCTTTCTCACCAATTTGAAGATAGTATATGTATTAACTACTCCAAAGTCAGCAGAACAAGAAGATGAAATGGTGGCACAAGCGCAGTAACATACCAAGTGGGAGATTGATGATTACCTATATCGTGGTCACATCCTAAATGCCATAACTGATACTCTTTTCGATCTATACCAAAATGTGAAGACTGCCAAGGAACTATAAAATAAACTAGAAGCCAAGTTCTAGAGGAGGAGGACGCAATGAGTAAGAAGTTCCTAATTGGTCAGTTTTTAAATTACAAGTTGATTGATAGTAGACCTATAGTTGAACAACTGCATGAAATTCAACGTCTTCTCAATCATTGCAAACTCAAGAATTTGAACATGGATGAAGATATCATTGTTTCTGTAATAATTGAGAAATTACCTCCATCTTGGAAGGATTACAAGAAAGTCCTAAAAAAAAAGGACATATCTCTTGAGGATTTGGGGGCTCACCTCAGAATAGAGGAAGAGTCTAGGAAAAGATATGATAATTAATGAGGAGCAGAATGCTTCCAAGGTCCGTGTGGAAGAGCAAAAGAAAGAGCAGAAACACCCTCATAATACCTAACATGGTAACAATAAGAGAAATTTTTTTGCCAATGATACTAATGCTAACAAGAGGAAAAAGGGTACTTGTTTCTTCTGTCACAAGTTAGATCATTACCAGAAGGATTGTCGTTTTTACAAAAAAAAAAAAAAACAACGAGTACCAAATGCTAATGACAAATTCATAACAATGATATCTGAGGCCAATCTCCTCAAACATGATGGTGCTTGGTGTTTGTAAATATATATCAGTATTACTGTCAGAACAGAACTGAAATGAAAAACAGAAACTGAAACACAATAAAATTAGAACCTGTTTGCAGAATACGAAATCGTAGAATTGGAAATTTGCCGAATACAGAAACTGATCAAGTCTTGTGTTGGACACAATTTCCTTAAAACAATTTATTGCCCTCTCAGTGGTGCTAAAGAGTTCTTGGCAACTTGTCTCCCAGGATAAAATGATCTCACAACACAAAGGCAAGCACTACCAATAGTTATCTGTCGAACCAGAACTTGTGCAGAACTCTCTCTCAAAATATGAAGACACAAATGAATATGTTATGTTATGAATGGATAATGCAGTGATCGTGTGTCCTATTTATAAACTCGCTCATGACTGTTTGATACAGGCATGAAGCTTGGGTCGTGTCTGTTCATGGTGAACAGACACAGTTGCGTCCGTGGAGAATACGCCCTTTAGTCAAACGATGTTTCCAAAACGACAGTGTTTTGGACTCCCAACGGAAACTATACGTACGTCGCAAAACGACAGCGTTTCAGGTTTGGAAAATTTAAATAAATTTTCTCTAAAAAATATATACACAGCAAGCCCAAGACCCAAACCCAGCCCGGGGCGGCGGCGGCGGCGCGCACGCGTGTGGTGAACCAAGCATGTGCTAGGTCCTCCCCCTTCCACAAAATTGGGGTGCCCCTTGGGGCCCAAACCCCACTCCAAGGTAGGTGTATATATACTCTTTAAAAGTCTTGTTCCCATCCTATGTGGGACACAAGCTTTTGCACAAGCTTTAAGTTTTAGTTACCATTTTCAAGTGGTGATATTTGGAGGCAATTTCTCATTCACTCCTTAATGGTTTTGAGTAACCCAATATATAATCTTCATCTCCTCATGGAGGAGAACACATTCCCATGTGGACTCACCAAAATTAATTTGTGGGACCCACTTTAATTTTAACTAAAAGATAGCTAATTTAATATGCTCAAACCCATTTTTTCAACAATCCCCCACATGAATGAAATTGACTGAAAGTAATGCAAATGACATGCAGACACGAAGAGAGAGTTCATTTGAAAATTTTCTGCATAGAGGAAGGTAGCTTGTGGCCTTGAACCTTCCCTTGTGAAATGCTATCGGGGTTACTAATTGATCAGTGAACATGATGTCTTGAACTGTTCAATTGATTGTGTAAACCAAGACAACAGCATTCACACAGAATCTTTCCTAACACAGTTGGTTCTCACGATTGTGTTCATTTTGGCCCTGAACAATTCCTACTTTCATGAGTGCTCCTAGAGAATTTAGCCATTTTCATCCTCATAGAACCGGCCCAGTTCACACTCACATAGGTGACTTCTTATGAAGAGTATTCTGCTATACCCCACTTGTCTTTAACAAGATATAAGAATCATTAAAAGCTTAGCTTACCCTGTTCAACGCTGCAGGCATCACTATTCTGATCATAGGAATGAGTGGGAGTTTGATCTCCATAGTGATCTCAATGAGTCACACACAATTCGGTTGTCCCTTTGAACCTAGATCTTGGGATCTCCAGTCAGCTAGGTTGGGTTGTCATTATGGTGACTCTTTAGTGTATAGGCTTTAAACCCATTTCCTTCGATGATTTACTTACTTGCTCTCTGGTCAAACCTTTAGTTAACAGATCCGCAATGTTATCTTTTGACCTTATGTATTCAATGGTCATAATACCATTTGAGAGAAGTTGTTTCACGGTATTATCTCTTCGACGAATATGTCGAGACTTACCGTTATACATATGACTCTGTGCCATACCAATGGCTGATTGACTATCGCAATGAATACAAACAGCAGGCACAGGTTTTGGCCACATTAGAATATCTTCTAGGAAATGAAGAAGCCACTCTGCTTCTTCCCCAGCTTTATCTAGTGCAATAAACTCAGATTCCATCGTGGATCTAGCAATGCACGTTTGCTTAGAAGATTTCCAAGACACCGCTCCACCACCAAGTGTAAACAGATAACCACTTGTGGACTTCGAGTCTTTGGTGTCGGATATCCAATTTGGTCACAGTATCCTTCAAGTACTGCTGGATATTTTGAGTAGTGTAATCCAAAGTTTTGGGTGTATTTCAGATACCTCAAAACCCTAACAATTGCCTTCCAATGGTTTGAACCTGGATTACTTGTGTATCTACTCAATTTGCTGACAGCGTAAGCTATGTCTGGACGGGTATAATTCATGACATACATTAGGCTGCCAATTATTTGTGCATATTCTAGTTGTGCTATGCTTTTGCCATTATTCTTGGATAAATGTAGATTTACATCTACAGGTGTTCTCGCTGGATTGCTATCATCTTGTTTAAATTTCTTGAGAATTTTCTCAATGTAATGTGATTGAGATAATATCAGTCCATCTGATGTTTTAGAGATCTTTATCCCAAGTATAACATCGGCAACACCTAAGTCCTTCATGTCAAACTTATTGTTTAACATTTTCTTGGTAATTTTAATGATTTCATTATTACTACCCATAATGAGCATATCATCAACATAGAGACAAATAATGACAAAACCATGTTTGGTGTTCTTGACATATACACATTTGTCACACTCGTTGATTTTGAACCCATTTGACATCATTACACTGTCAAATTCCTCATGCCACTGCTTTGGTGCTTGCTTTAATCCATAAAGAGATTTGACAAGCCGACAAACTTTCTTTTCTTGACCTGGAACAATAAACCCTTCAGGTTGTTCCATGTATATTTCTTCATCCAAATCACCATTTAAGAAAACTGTCTTTACATCCATTTGATGTATCTCAAGATTGTGTATAGCTGCAATAGCTATTAACATTCGAATGGATGATATTCTCGTAACTAGTGAATATGTATCAAAGTAGTCCAAGCCTTCCTTTTGCTTGTAACCTTTGATAACCAGTCTAGCCATGTATTTATCAATAGATCCATTTGCTTTTATTTTCTTCTTGAATATCCACTTATATCCGAGAGGTTTAGAACCTGGTGGAAGATCCACTAGTTCCCACGTATGATTTTGCATAATGGATTCTACTTCATTATTTATAGCCTCTTTCCAATATGGAGCTTCAGGGCTTGACATTGCTTTTTTGAAGCTTTGAGGCTCATCTTCTAACATATATGTTAAAAAATCTAGTCCAAAAGATTTTGATGTTCTAACTCTTTTGCTACGTCTAGGTTCATCATCATCTTGTTGGCCTTAACTACTGCTTATTGTAGTATCATGAGTTCTTTTACTTGAGTTCGACTCTTGTGTGGATTTGTAAGGAAATACATTTTCAAAGAAAGATGCATTCCTCGACTCGATAATAGTATTGACATGCATATCGAAAATTTCTGATTTATGGATTAGAAAGCGATATGCACTACTATTATGAGCATACCCAATGAAAACACAATCAACTGTCTTTGGTCCTATTTTAACCTTTTTAGGTATAGGTACCCCCACTTTAGCCAAACACTCCCACACTTTTAAGTATTTGTAAGAAGGTCTTCGACCTTTCCATAACTCATAAGGAGATTTATTGGTTTTTTTTTGAGGTATTCGGTTGAGAATATAATTTGCGGAAAGAATTGCTTCCCCCCACAAATTCTGAGGTAGTCCAGAACTTAATAGTAATGCATTCATCATTTCTTTTAAAGTTCTGTTCTTACGTTCAGCAACCCCATTTTGTTGAGGTGAATAGAGTGCAGTAGTTTGGTGTATTATACCATGTTGTGAACAAAACTCACCAAAAGGTGCTTCATATTCACCACCTCTATCACTTCTTATCACCTTGATTTTTCTATCAAGTTAGTTCTCAACCTCATTCTTGAAATGTTTAAACATTTCCAATGCCTCATCTTTACTTTTTAATAAGTAAACATAACAGTATCTTGTGCAATCATAAATGAATGTAAGAAAATATTTCTTACCACCTCTTGTTTGAATATATTTCAAATCACAAATATCTGAATGTTTTAATTCTAGAGGTTCACTACTTCTTTCAATTGATTGAAAAGAAGTTCTTGTAAGTTTAGATTCCACACAAATCTCATATTTATGATTTGGATCTATTTCAAATTTAGGCAAACATTCCATATTAATTAATCTACGCAATGTATCATAATTAACATATCCTAGTCTACCATGCCACACATTTGAAGACTCAAGCATATAAGTAGAAGATGAGTTCTTATTATTAATATTTTTAGTAGGAGGTACAATGGTCATTACATTCATCTTGAAGAGCCCATTGCTCATATACCCCTTACCCACATACATCCCATTTTTGGTGAGGATAAACTTGTCTAAGACAAATACCAACTTGAAGCCCTTCTTACTCAACAATGATCCAGACACTAGATTCTTTCGAATCTTTGGTACATGCAGCACATCATTAAGAGTAAGTTCCTTGCCCGATGTCATCTTTAATACCACCTTCCCTTGGCCTTCAACCTTGGAAGAAGAGGAGTTGCCCATAAAGAGTTGTTCTCCATTATCTATGCTATGATATAATGAGAACATCTTCTTGTCTGAGCAAACATGACGAGTGGCCCCTGTGTCCACCCACCATTCGTTGGTATTGCTGCCAATGAAGTTCACCTCGGAGACTACGGTTGAGAGATTCATGTCTGAGACATCGTCTAAAAGGCCGTCCATTTCAGTCACATTCGCTTGAGGGCGTTTCTTGGTTGGATTTCCTTGGTCCTTGCGACTACGGCAGTCCTTAGCACGGTGCCCTTGCTTGTTGCACACATAGCACTTGCCTTAGAACTTCTTATTAGCACCTTGCTTGGGACCATTGCCCTTATGCTTCCTCTTCTTGTTATTGTGAGAACTCTGCCCTTGTTCCACAACATTAGCCTTGGATTCCATAATGGCCTTACCTGCCTTCTTCTCAGAAGCACGGTTGTCTTCCTCTATTCTCAGCCTCACTATCAAGTCTTCAAGTCTCATTTCCTTTCGCTTGTGCTTTAGGTAATTCTTGAATTCTTTCCATAGGGGTGGCAATTTTTCAATAATGGTAGCCACTTGAAAAGATTCACTCAGAGACATCCCTTCTGAATGTATGTCATGCAGAATCACTTGTAGATCTTGAACTTGGCTGATTACAGTCTTGGAGTCAACCATCTTGTAGTCTAGGAATTTCCCCACTACAAATTTCTTGAGCCCTGCATCCTTAGTCTTGTACTTTTTGTCCAAGGATTCCCACAGTTCTCTTGCAGTATTGAAGGCACAATACACATTATACAATGTGTTGTCCAAGCCATTTAGGATGTAGTTGTGGCACAAGAAGTCAGCATGCTTCCATGCTTCCACAGTGGCAACCACTTGCCTATCAGTTTCATTTTCCTTCAATGAGGGAGCATCCTCTCGAAGGAAACGGGCCAAGTTCAAAGTAGTCAAGTAGAACAGCATCTTTTGTTGCCACCTCTTGAAATCTGTCCCATTAAACTTCTCTAGCCTCTCTCCATGACTCACAGTCATAGGTGCCATAACAGGCGTAGGAGGAGGCACCACCGTAACGGTCGGGGTAGGAGGAGGAGTAGAATCAGTAGCCATTACTGTTTGCATTCAAGATATTCAAATTTAGTAAAAATAAATTTCAGAATCAAATTCTATAAATATATTTCTGCACAAAATTAGAATAGTAAAACAGAACTAATATGAGTTCTGGACGTCAGAACTGTAAAACAGAACAGATATGAGTTCTAAACTTCAGAACTGTAAAACATAACAGATATGAGTTCTGAACTTCAGAACTGTAAAATAGAACAGATATGTAAAACAGGACAGGAACTTCAGAACTGTAAAACAGTCAGAACTGTAAAACAGAACAGATATGAGTTCTGAACTTCAGAACAGATATGTAAAACATAACAGATATGAGTTCTGAACTTCAGAACTGTAAAACATAACAGATTTGAGTTCTGAACTTCAGAACTGTAAAACAGAATAGATATGTAAAACAGGACAGAAACTTTAGAACTGAAAAACAGTCAGAACTGTAAAACAGAACAGGAACTTCAGAGCTGTAAAACAGAACAGAAATTTCAGAATTGTAAAACAGAATAGAAACTTCAGAACTGTAAAACAGTCAGAACTGTAAAACAGAATAGAAACTTTAGAATTGTAAAACATTGAATGTTAAGTTCTGAATTTTAGAACAATTAAACAGAACTGAACATTTAAGTTCTGAATTTTCTGAATTTCAAGTTCTGAATTTCAGAACTGAATTTTAAGGTATGTAATTTCTGTATTTCAAGTTCTGTATTTCAAAATTGAATTATAAGGTCTGTAAAATTTTCAAACTGCAGAACTGATCTATATATAAAAAATTAACTAAATTGTCTTAAGATTGTTTGTAAATATATATCAGTATTACTGTCAAAACAGAACTGAAATGAAAACAGAAACTGAAACACAATAAAATTAGAACCTGTTTGCAGAATACGAAATCGTAGAATTGGAAATTTGCCGAATACAGAAACTGATCAAGTCTTGTGTTGGACACAATTTCCTTAAGACAATTTATTGCCCTCTTAGTGGTGCTAAAGAGTTCTTGGCAACTTGTCTCCTAGGATAAAATGATCTCCCAACACAAAGGCAAGCACTACCAATGGTTGTCTATCGAACCAAAACTTGTGCAGAACTCTCTCTCAAAATATGAAGATACAAATGAATATGTTATGTTATGAATGGACAATGCAGTGATCGTGTGTCCTATTTATAAACTCGCTCATGACTGTTTGATACAGGCATGAAGCTTGGGTCGTGTCTATTCATGGCGAACAGACACAGTTGCGTCCGTGGAGAAGATGCCCTTTCAGTCAAACGATGTTTCTAAAACGACAGTGTTTTGGACTTCCAACGGAAACTATACGTACGTCGCAAAACGACAGCGTTTCAGGATTGGAAAATTTAAATAAATTTTCTCTAAAAAATATATACACAGCAAGCCCAAGACCCGAACCCAGCCCGGTTCGGTGCGGGGCGGAGCGGCGGCGGCGGCGCACGCGCGTGTGGTGAACCAAGCATGTGCTAGGTCCTCCCCCTTCCACAAAACTGGGGTGCCCCTTGGGGCCCAAACTCCACTCCAAGGTAGGTGTGTATATACTCTTTAAAAGTCTTGTTCCCATCCTATGTGGGACACAAGCTTTTGCACAAGCTTTAAGTTTTAGTTACCATTTTCAAGTGGTGATGTTTGGAGGCAATTTCTCATTCACTCCTTAATGGTTTTGAGCAACTCAATATATAATCTTCATCTCCTCATGGAGGAGAACACATTCCCATGTGGACTCACCAAAATTAATTTGTGGGACACACTTTAATTTTCACTAAAAGATAGCTAATTTAATATGCTCAAACCCATTTTTCCAACACTTGGTGGATAGACTCGGGTGCTACAAGGCATGTGTGCAAGGACAAAAGTTTGTTTTCTGCCTATGAGCATATAGACGACGGGACCATTTTCTACATGGGAAATCTTCAACTACACAAGGGAAAAGGGACAGTGGATTTAGAATTCACTTCCGGAAAGGTCTTTAGTCTCACCAATGTCTATTATGTACCAGAAGTTAGGAAAATTCTAGTTTTTGGTAGCCTTCTAAATAAGCATGGCTTTAAACTTCTATTTGAGGCAAACAAATTTATTTTATCTAAAAGTGGTACCTTTGTTGGGAAAGGTTATTTGTATGAGGGGATGCTCTAACACAACATGAATAATAAGATGAATATTTTTGCTTATATTGTTTATTCTTTATGTTTATGACATGGTTGGTTAGAACATGTAAATAGTAGGAAAATGAATGACATGGATAAATTAAATTTAATTCCTAGATGTGAAAATGATATGAATGAAAAATGTAAAGTATGCATGCAAACAAAATTACTAGACAACCATATCCTAAAACTGAAAAGATATCATCTTTATTACATTTAGTGCATAGTAATGTATGTGACAAGCATAGTATCCCTGCTAGAGGTGGTAAAAAGTATTTTGTGACTTTCATAAATGAATACTCAAAGTATTGTTATGTGTATCTTTTGAGTACTAAGGATGAAGTGTTAGATAAATTTATCATTTATAAAAATGAAGTTAAAAATCAATGTAATGCTAAAATAAAAATTCTTAGATCAGATAGAGCACGTGAATATCACTTTCCTCAATGTTGTGAAAATGTAGGAATTATACATGAAGTTACAACACCTTATACACCAAAACAAAATGGTGTAGCCGAAAGAAAAAATAAGACCTTAACTGAAATTATTAATGCTATGTTAACATTTTTAGGATTAGTAAATAGCTTTTGGGGTGAAGCTTTATTGACAGCTTGTCATATATTGAATAAAATTCTTATGAAAACATTTAGGGTAAATTACACTAACCTCTCCCGAGGTTTATCAATATTACATATAGTTTCCTTGTGGTTTAAGAAATTACACTAACATCCTCTGTGTTTAATATTCATAACATAAACCTTCCCTCCGCCAGTCAACCGTTAGTTGACCAAACGTTTTATGGTGACGTTATCTCTCAGTATTGATTTTATAGCAATTTTCACAATTCAATTCAAAATTAACTAAGTCATCAGTTTCTTCAATCAATTTACTAAATTAAGTTTTTCAATTATCTCAATTGAATGCATAATTATGAAATCATGATAAACTCAATTTCTTAAATAAAGCGGAAGCAATTCAAATCAAGCATATGGTAAATTGAAGGAAAAATGAGAGAGAAGGGATTGCATACCGATTGATGATGGAGAAAACTACCAAGGACAACAATCCTTGGAGTAAAACTCCAGAGCCAGGCTAATGCTCATGGAAGTGATGAACTATGATGGAAAGTGAACTACAATGAGTCTCCGAATGATCTCAATACCTCTAGTACCGTTCTCACCGATTGTCTTAAAATTCCTCTAGAATCCTTAAGCTATCTAGTCAATCCTTCAAACAACCGGACTCTTCCACGGTCTTGGAATTCTCCGATCAAGCCTTTCCAAAACAATCGTGAATCCATACGACCTTGGTGTCCACCGATTGCTCAATGTTGAATCCTCGCGCTTGAACTCCTTCAATCGTCAATGGTGAATTTAACGCGAACCAAGGCTCTCAAGATCTGATCGAATCATGTGCTTTGATCAAATCAGATCAACAAAAATGAGTAAAGAAGATAATGAATGTCATGAATGATCAATTTCTAACAAAAGAATCAAGATCTATTAATAATTTTGCTCTCACAAATTGAAACTCTCTCACTCTGTTTCTTGATTGCTCTCAAATATATTTTCGTCTATTTTTCGCAAAGAGCTTGGTTGATCCAAAATTGAAAAGAAATCAGATTATAAATTTATTCTCCGCCTAGGGTTCGTTCGAACGAACCATCATTCGTTCGAACGAGTACTTGCTCGTTCAAACGAACAAATAACGAGTATCGAATGAGTATAACTGTCACGCCCCGAATTTCCAACCGAAACCCGAGGCGCGACTAAAGGGAAATAAAGGAAGAAAATAAATAAACGAATAAATAAATAAATGACAATTTAACTAATATAGATATGAGCCTACATACATTCCTGTTTTAAAAAATTTTCGGCAGAACCTCCTTTTTTTTTCGAGCCTTTTTCCCCCTAATAATCACAATACATCATACATATACAAACGCATCACAATCCATCCTCACTCGATGGTCACAATCTTATCAAAGTTAAATATACATCGTCTAATTATACAACCGAAAATATACAACCATGATACAACATATATGTCATTGGGCTTAAGCCCGTACATCACAAAACACGCCTCTCGGGTCAAATATCCATCTATAGTCAAGTCTCCTCCACTCGGCTAGACTTCCTCAAGTCTCAGGTGTCGGGAGTGTCATCTGAAATATGGTTCCCACGAATGGGTCAGCTCAACTACTGGTATGGTACAATACTAATGCAAGGAACAAAATTAAGACGTGGCATGTGCAAGTGTACATGTATATCTACATGCCTCCCTAATCATTCATATGATGTAATGGCAATTTATATAATGCATCCATACAAAATCAATCTCACATTCATGAATTTCTACAATGCGATGTCAAAATGCGTGACGCACACATGCAACTCTATGTCACCCATGTCCCACTTCACGATCCGCCCCCGTCAGCCTGTGGGTACTGATGTTGGCCAGAATTTGGGTTTTTCACCACAGGACCTACGCCCTCATAATGCACAGCACCTCGTGCTGACCCACACTATTCTTTCAAGGAATCACACTATGCTAATATGCCATGATTTCATCATGCAATAATACAGTTCAAATGAAACATCACTTTCATAAGCATATGCAACATGCTTTAAACAATGCATTACAATTAAGATCAACAATAGTATTTAAATCACAAGGTTTCATCCACAAATCTACGTGTCATGCTCGATCAATCTCAACAATATCAACAATCCTTCTAAAACATAAATCACATATGATGACAACTCAAGAAGTAAATCACAATTCCCAAATAATCTTAAAGAACACAGAAACGCATAAACAATCAACGCAAAGTGTCTCAAAGCAATAACTCCTATGTGATCTTCTATCATCAGAGAAGCATCAGAATCATTCAAGCAATATGCACATCAATCCTAATTTAATCCTATTCCTTACTTAGTAAAGTACCATACCTGATCGGGTTATCTCAACCCCACTAAGCTGTGTCCATTACGCAATCCAATCAACCAGGTTAATCTTTAGTCCACGGTTCATAAGTTGAAGAAAACACACCAGCAGGTTGATCGAGTCGGCCAACCATTTTAAATCCAGTTTCATCAGCTTCTTTAGCCTTTTTCCTCAAGCAGACGATGATCCTGACAGATTCTGTCCCTTTATCATCCCATCCATCTTATCATTAGCTTCCAAACATCCTCAATATATTTCTCCAATTAATTCTAAACCTTCCAGAAATTTCCTATCCTGAATGTCACAATTAACCCAAGAGGTCAATTACATCCAGATCTAACCTCTACCTTATGCCAAGTAATTAGATATTAAAAAAAAACAAAGCAAAACTTCTTCGAACTGCACAAACCATCTAAGAAATCAACAAATGTATAAACAGGAAAGGAACCCATTCCGTGAACCAATAGAAGAGCAGGAACTTGTAGCATTTGCTTAAGCTGATTTGGCAACTTTACTGCCTCAAAGGAACAACTATTCCTAACTTTCAAATGCTCTAGAGAAGGCACAGCAGCACCACAAGCCACAACCTTCCTCACCCTCTTACTCGATTAATGCACTTGCGGCAAACCAAACCTCACAGACCAAACCAGTAATGAACCATAAAAAGGGCCAGAATCAAGCACCATGGAAGAAATCAGCAACATCAATTCCTTCCTCCAATTCATCACAGAAGTCACAACATCCGATAGCTGTAGGTTCCCTAACCTCCATCGCTGGACAGTAGCTCTGCTGCTACTTCTTCCCTGTTGCTCTCTTTTTCCTTTACACCGCTACAAGCTTTCACACAATTGCATATATACAACTTCCATAAGACCAGATCCTTTATGACTCCTCAACCGTGTATAATCCTCTATTTTCTCATTCACATGGCCCTACTAAAAACAGCAGAAGTGGAAGAAATTCCCATCATCAATTACACTACTCTAGAAATTGCGAAAACCCATTCAACGGATCAATCGAGTCATCACCATAGCCATCGACAAAACCGCAACATCACACACAATCCCGAACCACAAAATCGTAACATCCACTCACACAATTTCGAGCTATACAACGTCGTCTCCAAACACGACCATGACTGAATCAGCAATCCAACCTGAAATCCATTTATTCCATCGCAGCTCCATCCAGCAATACGAACCCTCTGCACCAATCTAACGTCTGTTATACTCCAAGGTCCCTCGGCCAAACCTGAATCCGAGACCACCTGCCATGGCTTCTTCCATTCCCTTTAGGTTTGCCGCTTGCTGTCCCAATCTTTCTTTCCCTTTCTCGGTCGACTACTTTCTCTCCACTCTGCAACGCACCACCACTGGACGACGGTCGACCATCGAATCCAGCCCGTTTGTTCTCTACCCGTAACCCCTTATGCGAATCAAACTCCTCAATCACCCCTCCAACGATTGATCCCATCTGATCCCCTAGGCAACGTGGTCTGAAGAGAATCAGAATTCTGAAATTTCTCTCCCTCTTCTCTCTCTCCCCCTTTCTCTTTTTCTCTCATTTTCTCCCTATTCTCACGCGACTTCCACTGCCCTTCACTCCTCATCCTTATCTCTTCATTTTATTCCTTTGGCCACACGTTTCTCCACCGCCTCACTTTATGACAGATATACATATATATTTTATAATATTATGTAAGATACACACACACCACAAACGACTGCCATTTCTACCTCTTTTATTTTTTTTCTATTCTTTTCTTGCTTCTTTAATTGATTCTTGTCTCACTTGAGACATATATATATATATATTTTATTTTATTTATTTATATTTTTTTTTCATTATTTTTATTTCTCATGTTCACGCATATTTAATTATAAACCTATTTGGACTAATATGTACTGCCCTTTATAAATATCGTATTCTCGATACAACCAAGCCTTGCATATTCGAAGTTGCTAATTATGAAATTGCACATCCAAAAATTTATACATTAATATTTAGCTCAAGATTCCCCGTCATGGCCTACAGCCCTATCGGCAAAACGAAAAATGTATTCCCAAGTTTCCATGTCCCTACAATAACTCTAAGGCTACAACAATTCGTTTGATACAGGAGTTTGAACGAATGAAAACAAATGAGAACGAACTCTACTATTGTTCATTCGAACGAGCCAAGGTTTCATTCGAACAAGCAACAGTGAGTTCCTCGTTCAAAGCTTGTCTTGTGAATTTAATTTTTCCATTTTCTTATTTTCAAAGATAATTTTGGTTAAAATAGTTCACAACCACAAGTCAATCACATACATGATGGTAAGATAAAATTTATATGTTATGAATGTATGATGTGAGTGTGTGAGATCCTATCAAATACAAAGACCATTTTACCCTTCTGAAAACAAGTCAACTAGTAGTGATATACTTTAATGTCTCTTGGATGAACTTGGGTAAGAATGGGCATCGAGGTACTCAACTCAAAGGACTTATGTATGGATTACATATAAAGCACATTTTATCTAACCAGATTATCCAATTTACAAACTAGACCCCGTAGTCCCTAACACAAAGTAATTTAGAATAAAAAATCTCAAAATAGTAAATAAAAAAATGGTTTTGAAAACTTGGTTTTTCCAAAAATCGGCGACCAGTGCCGAAGATGGTGATTGGAGACTTGTTGGAAAATCGTGGGGAAGCACTGTTCAGATCGGATTTTGGGTCGGGTCTTGACCAATTAAATTAAATGGGTTTAAATTCTAGTTAAACAATGTCGTTTAATTTAGTTAAAAACATATTAGGTCTATTTGGTTATGGAGTTAAGAAATAAAACTAATAGTCGCACATGAAACAACGAAACTTTATCCCAATTTGACCCTTTGATCCGCTGTTTGGCACGACTTATCCACTGTTTGGTTTCTGAAAAATCAGAAAAAATAACAAGAACACTGTTCTTGAGACTTGAACATCGGACGTGAATGAGGGGGGGGGGGAGGAAGAGAACTGTAGTGTTTGCACCAAGGGATACCACAAGAATATCACTCAAAGTCCTAAAACGTGAATTACCTAGAAGGGGGGTTGAATAGGTAGGTTTTGAATTAAAAATTTTCTTTTAAATTAATTCCAATTCTTGGTTAATTACAACGATGACACAATCAATCAACAAATCACTTAACATGATTAATCCAATAGTTAAGCCCTTTCACTAATGAATCCACCAAGAATCAACCAATTCACCAACCTATTCAAACTTCACATAATTGACCAACTAGATTGATTTTATAGCAATTTTCACAATTCAAGCATAATCAACTAAGCTATCAATTTTGATTTCAATCAATTTAATAAATCAAGTTTTTCAATATCTCAATTGAATGTACAATTATAAAAATTATGAAAAACTCAATTTTTAAAGTTAAGCAGAAGCAATTCAAATAAGCATATAGTAAATTGAAAGAGATGGAGAGAGAAAGAGTTTGCAAACAGATTGATGACTGAGAAAACTACCAAAGATAACAATCCTTGGACTAAAACTCCAAAGTTGGGCCAATGCTCATGGAAGGAATGCACTATGATGGAAAGTGAAATACAAAGAATCTCCGAATGAGCTAAGTACCTCTAGCTCTGTTCTCCCTAATTACGTCTTCAAATTTCCCTCGAATTCTCAAGCTTCTCATAGCCAATTCTTCAAACAACCGGACTCTTCCACGGTCTCGAACTCCTCTGATCAAGTCCCTCAACAATCGTGAATCCTCACGACCTTAGTGTCCATCGATCGTTCAATGCCGAATCCTTGTGCTTGAACTCTATCTATCATCAATGGTGAGTTTGACGTGAACCAAGGCTCTTTAGATCTGATTGGATCGTGTGGTTTGATAAAACTCGATCAATGAACAAGAGTAGAAATGATTATGAATGTCATGTATGAACAATCTCTCACAAGAGCTTCAAGATCTATTAACAATTTAGCTCTCACAAATTGAGACTTTTTCACTTTGTTTTGGATGCTCTCAAATGTATTTTCGCTTATTTTTCTCAAAGAGCTTGATTAATCCCCAAATGAGTATAAATCATATTATAAATCTATTTTCTATCTAGGGTTCATTCGAATGAACTGTAATTCATTCGAACAAGGAACGAATATGAAATGAGTACAACTCTGAGGTTGTAGCAACTCGTTTGATACAAAAGTTCAAACGAATGAGAATGAACTTTTCTATTGTTCATTTGAATGAACCAAAGCTTCGTACGAACGTGCAACAATGAGTTCCTCATTCACTTGTCTTGTAAACTGAATTTTTCTTATAAGGTTTTAAAGATGCATTTTAGGAGAATTAGTTCATAACTACAAGTCAATCACATACATGATGATAAGATAAAATCTATATGTAATGCATGCATGATGTGAGTGTGTGAGATCTAAATCAAATACGAAAGACCATTTTACCCTTCGAGAACCAAGTCGACCGGTAGTTATATATGGTAATGTCTCTTAGACGAACTTGTGAAAGAATGGGCATCGAGGTACTTACTCAAAGGACTTATGTCCGAATTACACACAAAGCATGTTTTGTCAAACTGGATTAGCCAATTACAATATTGGACCCCATGGTCCTAAAATGTAGGCTTAATGGCTGCCAAGTTTTCCACTAAACACCTTGAGAATATATTTCACTTAATATATAATATGTATTTAATTAAATTAACTAAATAATTAAATTAATTGAATTAAATGCTATGTATAGCCAAATAAAATAAAGAGGGTATCTACCCTAGCATTTTTCAACGTTCCAGACTTAATAACGAGATCCATTTCGTCAAACAAAGTACTGAAAAAATTGGACACGTTGATGTGAAATTATGATTATACCCCTGGCTATGGTCGAGGCCATTTAAAAATAAAAAGGAGTCTATCTTGACTATTTTGGTCGCTCTAAACCTAATGGTGATATCAAATTAAGTATCCAAGTACCGAACATGGTCCTTTATGAGAGTGCAAAATTATGAAAATGTCCCTAGACTTAAAATAAGCCACAGATAGCCAAATTAAGATCCGGAAGTGCCTAAACTTATTATCTTCGACATCCGGATCCAACATTGATGTCTATCTGGGAAGAATAAAACACCGAAACAAACTGAAAAATAACAAATGTGTCTCAAAGGCTTAATGAAGCTACTAGAAGAGTATAAAAAGTAAAGAGACATCTATACTAACGTATATAAGAGCATCTAAGTCTAAAAATTGGCTCCATTTAAATTAATTGGATACCAAAGACGTATAATAAGAATGGTAAAATTACCAAACTACCTTTAAGGCTTAAGTAGGCGAAGATTTAAGTTGAGGTATATACTAATATAGTATTAAAATATTTTGATCTATGATTTAGGATCACCAATAAGGAAATAGAGATAAGATGAATGCCGAGGCGAGTCAAATAAGCAAGTTAGCAAATGACTGTGGACTTGGGACCATAGGTGAGTAACCTTGAACCTTGAAATGGAGAGCTTTCCATTAAATACAATTCCTATAGTTTTATGATACTACATGCAGTACTTTTACAGCTTAGTAATACCATATCAAATGTTTTAACTACATGTCTTTATCAGCATGTCTTTAACTATTCTACATGATATGGATAGCTTAATGAAATGTTTTACAAGCATGTTTTAGCATGAAATGATATGCCATAGAAAATTTAAAGTTCATGACAAATAGTCATACTCGGTTGGGGGGTTAAGCCAGGCTGTGTAAGCCTAGAGCTCTAGATTACACCTAGTCACACATGTGACTACCCACAGGTCTTATGGGACAAAGATGATGAAAGGTTGGCATATATTTGTTATTTCATTACTCAAAGGTTACAACCATAACTTTATGTTATCATGATTTATCTTGTAACTCACAGTTATGTGCAGATGTTCTAATAATGCCAATGTCTTTCATTACAAATATTTTCGATTGCTATCCTCGAAAGTTTTAAGAATTGTCAAAATGATAAAAATGGGTTTCCAAAAATCCATGAAAAGGAACTGGTGTTACTCACGAGCTTTTCAATAAGCTCATAAGATTTTATCTTGTGAATTTTCAAGGGTTATTAAGATGTTTTCAAACTCAGATGCTAATAAGCTATGATGAATAGAGACTCTAGCAAATGGAGATTTGTATCCTACTTGTAAAGGTGCCAATCTAAGACAATAGATGCCAGATTTATGTAACAGATAAAATAAAGAATAGAAAGTGAATGACACTCATAAAAATGTAATAATTAGAGATTCATATTGTTGTAACTCTGATGTACAATTTAGTTATGCTATGCCAAGTATGATTGTATTCAAATAAAATTTTAACAGACAAGAATTCTCTTGCATGATTTTATATAATCGAATGCAATCTACTTGGGAAAGATGAAAATGTCTTTGGTTAAACATGTCATCAACATGCCGCCAAGGGTCAGTATATTGGCAAAGTTCCTAATTGACTAGTCATTATTCCTAATCCATATAGGATAGGTTCTAGGATGTGATAGAGGCATGCTTGAATATGTGTGTGTTCCAGTGTGTGTGCATATGTATAAACTATATATATAAATATGGGTTGAACGGGAAACAAAGTTTGATGGGGTTTTGGAGGTTGTGTGGAGTTTCTTGGGGTTCCAAAAGGTGAGGGGCAAGGAAAGGAACCAAAATAGGTGGTCGACGGGCCAAGATCTTGCAAGTTGTAGGTATCATGCCGAAAAGTTGGGTATGATCGGACAATTATGATTGGGTTGCTTTTGATTCATGAAAATTGATTTAAAACATGTTAAAAATGGTTTAGGGTGATTTCAAATGAAAAAAAATATGGAAAACAGTGTAAGAAAAGTTAAGAAAAAATAATAGGAAAAATTAAGTTTCCAACAAGATTTGCTAGAGAAGGTAACCATCTCGTCGACGGTGGTCAATGGGTCAATTATTTCCGAAATGATTAAATAAACCATGTGATATAGGCAAAGAACAACATTTTTGTTGTATCGTACAGCTTTGTATAGTATACTGTCTGAATGCTATATTGTTTAAATGTATGTACTTAATGTACGCCCTTTGTACCACATTCCACTGTCACATCCCGAACCCCACCCTACGCGGATGTCGAGGACGTGACTGCCAGTCGGTCGCGACGCGACCAACCTAAGGCAAATTCTGAACTTTCCGACGAATTGCACTCCAACTGTAGGGTCAGATGCAGCGGAATTTAAAACTTTTTCTTTGTGTCACAGGAATGCAACTCACTTATCCATCATAAGTATATGTATCACAGAGCAAGACTAAATCCAGTCAGTCAACAATTCTAATCTCAGAGCATATCTAAAATCAAGCATATAACAACAGAGCAGATCTAATATCTTTAGAGTACCATTAGTTCCATGAGCCATGTCTATCTAGTATATATCAGTCAAGTCAGTCATAACATACCATTCACCGGAATAACCAGGTTCAATCCACAATAAACCAGTCTCTACAATTCAGTGCCGTCAGATCCTTACTTGCGATGCCACTTGGCCTATTCACGTCATGTCATAGTACCTTCTAATCCAATGGAGGTAATTCCTGAAAAATGTCAGAATAATGGGGTGAGCTTAAATAAGCCCAGTGAGTAACACAGATTCCCTATCATGGGTTTCAAAACCAGTTTTGTGCTTCCAAGGCACATGGATAATTTAGTCATTTCAAAATAACTATTTTTATAAATCCATTTCATAAGCAGTCTAGTACAATAAAACAGAATCGAACAAACAATACAAACGGATCGGAACATGACATAACCAATCGGTCAGAACAATAACTATTGCTAATATATCGGTCAAGACACAGACTCTTCATTAACGGAACGAATCATAACGGAACTGGACCATATATCAATCAAGACAGACAGATCATCAACGGACGGAACATGTCGGAACCGGACGGAACATATCAATCAAGGCAGACATAACATTAACGGACGGAATATAACGGAATCGGACGGTAACAATACATCAGTCAAGCAAAGGCATATCGCGAACGGATAAAATTATAACGGAACTAAACGGAAACAATACACTAATTAGGACACAGGCAAATCAGGAACAGGACACAACATAACGGAACTGGGTAGAAACAATATAATAATCAAGTCAGGGACACATCACTGTCGGAACTAATCATAACTGGACTGAACAATGTTTCAATCAAGGCAGACGTATCATTAACGGACAATACACAACGGAACTGGACCATATATCAATCAAGGCAGACACATTATCAATGAACGGAACATAACAGAATCGAACAGAACAAAACTTTAGTCAAAGCAAAGACACATCATCAACGGACGGATCATAACGGAACTAGACCATATATCAATCAAAGCGGACTTAACATCATTAACGGACGGAACATGTCAGAACCGGACGGAACGTATCAATCGAGGCAGACATATCATTAACGGACAGCACATAACCGAACTGAACGGAATTCCTAATTCGAAGGACACAAGCACATCACGTGGAATGTGGTACAAAGGCGTACATTAAGTACATACATTTAAACAATATAGCATTCAGACAGTATAATATACAAAGCGGTACGATACAACAAAATGTTGTTCTTTGCCTATATCACATGGTTCATTTAATCGTTTCGAAAATAATGGTTCAATATATCCATTTTATCTTAACAGTTCAAAACAGGCAAAACAGTACGGAATGCTAGCACAGGGATCAGGAATATAGTCAATTATTTAAAAAGACTAAAACCATGTCATAAGTGATATAGTACGGAAAGGCATGCATTTAAATAATTGCACTTAAATAATTGCATTCAAAACAGATCAGTAAATCAAGGGACAGTATCAAAACAGTGTCAGAAGTTACTCACAAACTTTACGCCTATTTCCTTGCATAAATAATCCGATAACCTCCAGGTACGTCAGGCATCTCCATGTATATCCTGAATAATAATCATCAATCACAGACAGATCAGAACTCATCCATTCAGGTCTCATTCGTCATCTTAGGTATCTATCGGATTACCTAAGATAGCCTAGTAGCCTATCGCCCTTCCATTGGGTCTCACTCGAGGCTATTTCTTTCTTTAATTAGGCTTAGCAGTTATTAGGATTATATCCTAAGTCATTTAGACTTCAATTGTTATCAGTCAGGCACTCATTCAACCTTAGGGGCAAAATGGTAATTTTACCATTCTTGTCCCGGACCCTGTCGTGGTCTTCGGAATAGTCTTTATATCTTAAGTACAAAGTTCTACGTCCTTTGGACTCCAATCAGTATCAGTTAGGTTCTCATTTTAACCATAGGGGCAAAATGGTAATTTTGCCATTCTTATCCCGGACCCTGTTATGGTCCTCAGAATATCCCATATATCGTATATACGAAGTTTTAAGTCTTTTAGACTTTAATCGGTATCAGTTGGGTACTTATTTAGTCTTAGGGGCAAAAATGGTAATTTTGTCATTTTCGCCCGGGACCCTATCATGGTCCTCAGAACGTCCCATATATCTCATGTATAAATTTGTAAGTCCCTTGGACTTCATTTGGTATCTGGTTTAGATCGTCGGGACACATCGGTCATTTCTCGTTTTATGCGTTGACTGTCTCGGAGTCTTATTTAGCCCTTCAGTGTTCATAATTATCCCTATGATAATTTATCAGATCAGTTTGACCTTTATTCGACCTCTACTTTGCACTTACAGTGCTCAG
The DNA here is from genome assembly GCA_008638375.1 of Nyssa sinensis. NCBI lineage: Eukaryota > Viridiplantae > Streptophyta > Magnoliopsida > Cornales > Nyssaceae > Nyssa > Nyssa sinensis. The sequence continues at coordinate 26,861,222 of CM018031.1, forward strand.
GGGTATTTTGGTCATTTTACATTTTGTGTAATTCTGACCCCGATTCGTCATCTAATCAAGTATACAGTCTCACCAATGTTCGGGTTTCTATCGGTATCAGTTTCGTCCCAATCGGACTTCATTTGGGCTTCGTACAGTATCAGGGGTAATTTGGTAATTTCATGTGTCGTATTTTTCGGCACATCAGTTCATAAAATGGACCCCACCATTGGGTCCAGAGCGTCCAACATAGTGAAATTGGGCTGTCTGTTATGTTTAATCGGCCCTGGGTATCATTAAGGGCAATTCGGTCATTTACACTTTATGTGTCTGTATTTTTCGGGACCTCAGTTCATTAAACGGACCTCACTGTTGAGTCCAGAATGCCCGAGATAGTCAAAATAGGCTATCTGACATTTTTATTTGGGTCTGGGTGCCATCAGGGGCAGTACAGTAATTTACACCTACGTGTTTGTATTTTTCGGGACTGTATTTCCAAAATCGGACTGTACCATTGAGTCCAGAATGCTTGAAATAGTGAAAATACACTATTTATTTAATTTATTTGGACTCCATTTGACATATTTAATGTCTAGGGGTAAAATTGTAATTTTACCTATTTAATAAAATAATTAAATAATTATTTTATTATTTAATTAATTTATTCAGGGCTTAAATGAATAATTTCTCAAAATTCTGGGCCACAGTGTAATATTACAAAACAGTGGGGGCTAATCCGTAAATTCAGAAAACTATAGGGGTCAAAACATAATTTCATAATTTTAGGGTTCAAACCAAACGGTTCTAGGGTTCAAGCAGTGAACCGGTTCACAATTCCTCAAAACCAACCGGTTCTGTGACCTTCAGAAAACCGGAATAGCATAACCCATCTTATTCCCAATTTCAGTCCTTATCCGTGTTTCAGTTGCCCAATTCCCAATTTTAATTTCGTGCATCCGTAACCAAACAGGTCAAGTTTGATTTTAAACAAATCAGTTGACTAAACGGTGCCGTTCCAATTAAGAGGTGGCACGTTCGTGCCTCGACACGTGTCCGGGTCGACTCGGCCTAACTCGAACGAGTTGGCGAGTCAACTCCATCGTCCCCAACTCTTCTACGCACTGTAGCCCTAATTTCCAGTTTCGCAATCTCTCAAATTCATGCCATTTTAGCCACGGTTTTCAACATGTTTTGATTCTAAAACATCTCTGGGAGTGAGACCAACGATTTGGCATTGATTTCGAGCTTCGAATCCATGCATGGAGTTTTGTTTAGCCGATTATTGTGGGGAATTTCAGTTCAGTCGTATACCCTCAATTCTCAACCAAAGCTCATGATTCTTGGCTTTTTGTGACCCTCAGAACAGGGGCTTCAATTCCCCATTGTTTATTTTCAGTTTAGGAGCCTAATTTAGGAGTTGGGTTTCTTGCCCGAAAAGAATAATCCCAGTTTTGAGGGTCTTCCAGTGTGATTTCAGGTCGTGTATAGTGATATTTGGAACCCTAGGAAGGTCTAGTTCATGTTCAAGCCATCATAAGTCAGTTCGGTTGAGGTCATTTCAGACCTGCAACTCAAGGTCGTCAATGGAGATTTTTGGCTACAGTTTCGGGGTTTCTGGGCTGTCCGACCTTCCTAATTAACTCAGAACAATTCTAAAGTCTCACAGGGGCATATTTATGTGGTTTGTATGAATTAAAACCATCAAAAAAAATAGCACCAGAAGTCTTTAACAAAAATCCACAAATTTGGAGTTTTACCTTACAAGCAGTGGCTGTTCCTTCCATGGCTTGGTTCAAGTTTGTTCATGGCTGCTGTTCCAGTGCAGTCGTGCCCTCAGTCCTCCTTGGTGCATCCCTTTCCAACGGATGACATGCACACACCCAAGCTTGTACATACATGCTCAAGCCATGAACACATACACATGCAAGGCTCACCTAACCACCCTCTCACTCTATATGTCTTACCCCAACAGATCTGTCTCTCATTATAGCAGACATTTTCATTTTAGAGAATCACCATTTTCTCCTAGTATACCTATACATAATATCTCTATATGTATATACATCAATGAGATGACTGAAAATCAGAGAGTCATGTGAGCTGAGGTGGGCTGATGTAGGGGTGATTCAGTCAATCATGTGGGGTTTGCATGGGTTGCCATTGGTTGATTTGGGTGGCAAGTTGGGGCAAATCAGAGATATATACAATTGAGTTGTATATATATGCACAAAGTAATGGCAGCCCAGTTGGTAAACTTTTTGAGAAAAATTCATTCCCTCTCAAAGGTCAAGGGTTCAATTCCCTTGGCCTCCCATTTGGCCCCCTTTTCACCATTTTTGGTTAAGGCCACGTTTGGCTGCGCAGTAATTCAGTTTTTGATGTTTGCCTCATAACTTTCATTCCGTAGCTTCTTTTTCGACGCGGTTTCTTCCGGTCAGTTCCTATTTCAGTTATCTACAGTGTCAGAGGTTCCGTGTCATTTATTAGTCATTCAAAATTTCCGTGGTTAATTAATTCGAATTCCGTCAGTGTTAAATTGACATTATTTCACCTAATTAATTGGTAATTAGGTTCGGGTATTATACCCTATTCTCGGACATGTTTTGTCATTCTATTGGTCTAGTGTGACCACCGGGAGATTAAGGTTAATTTCCTTAATTATTCCCTAAGCCGGTACTAATTAATAATTAATTATTTAATTATTAATTATACAGAGTCGGGGTGTTACAGGTCAATAGTTGACCGTTGACTAGTCAATGATCAAATCGGGTTGGTGGGTCGACTGACCGGGTATTTGGGTCAGATTCGGGTCGTTGACCAAGTCAACGGGTCAATGGCCTTAGGGACTGTTTGGTTGCTTAAATAGGGAAAACTTGATTTTTTTGGTTAAAGGTTCATATTTGAATTGGTTTTGGGTCAAACTGGTTCACTGTTGAACCGATTCATGGGAGGAAAAATACTAAACCGCCCTTCTTTTGAAAAATAAAAACTTAAATGCAAATTAAAATTAAAAAGAGGCTTTCTTATGGTTTTTAGGCATTTCAGACTCAAAGACGAGGTCTATTTGGACATTCAGAGACTCGGGGTGATCCCATGTAAATATGTAAAATTATAAAATTATCCCTGATGATAATTTAAGTAATTCAAAGGCTAATTAAAAATTTAGAAGGGGCTATCCAAGGTTTTTGGATGCTCGGACTTCAAATATAATGTCAAATTGGAAAAATTGGGATCCAATGATGGTCTCATCTAGATTGGTAAAATGACTATTATACTCTTAGACTTATATTGAACAGTTGAATGTGTAATTAAAATTTGAAGAGTCGTTTCCAAGGTTTTGGGACATTCGAAATCTATATATGATGTTAGACTAACTAAATTGGGACACAGGGTTAGTCCTACACGAATATATAAAATTACCTTGATACCTCTAAGCATGGAACAAATATATAAAAGACTTAATAAAGCAATGAGACTATTCTTAGGGTTTTTGGACCTTCTAGATTTGATTCCAAGGTCAATTTTGTTAGATAATGTCTCAATAGATGTGAAAATTGTTCGATAAATTATAAAAATACCCTTATGGGTTTAAAAAGATAGTCAATTGACTTAAAAACATTGCGATAGGGCCTTTTTAGGGTTTTTGAGGCCTGGGAACACATTTTTTATATCTGTTTGGGCAAATGGGTACTCGATGTATAGGCGAATATATAATTCACCTTAGAGAATTAATTGAATTATATGGAACCTTAGTGTTAAGGGTCAGGGTGGTCTAGAGAGTTAAACCATGAGTTTTTAAGGTGTTCAATGCATTTTATGAGAGACACAAGTAGTGTCTCCTTATAGTTGGGTAATGACTGGACTAGGGTGATGTCTTGATTAGCCGACATGACATACTTTTTATTTAAACATTAGTGTTAAAGGTCGGGGTGGTCTCGAGATTTAAACCATGAGTTTGTAAGGTGTTCAACTCATTTTATGAAAGGCACAAGTAATGTCTCCTTGTAGTTGGGTGATGACTGGACTAGGGTGATGTCCTGATTGGTTGGCATGACATACTTGTCATTTGATTCATGTGATATCACTATCATTGTCATTTAGATGACTCGTCAATGATTAGTCTTTATAATGAGATAATCATTATTGTTTTGATGCTTAGCCTTTGTATGAAATTATGGTGTGATTGATATTATTATGTTGGTGTTTTATTTCTATTTATATTTCTACCATGGATACATATATGGACACTATCATTTATATGATTCTTATAGATGAAATATCTTGTATTGTACTTATTGACAATTGTTGTGGATTCTGGTGTTTTACTACTATTTATACTGATGAGCACCCTAGGTGTGGTGTGGATTTAAGATGCCTTGGAGCTATGAATATGGGCTTGACTAAATAATTATGAAACTATGAAAATCGATGGTTTGGAAGGCAAGGGTATTGGCTAGAAATTAGTCACGTTTTTTGTGTGCTCTTGAGCATGGTGATATTGCGCTTTACTCTTGATTTGATTTATGATAGGGATGGTGTCTAACATTGGCTTATGAGCCGTAAACCCGCATGGGTGGTCTTTTGTCTCCATCGAGTTAGTAGCCCGTAAAACACTCAGGTTTATCTAAGGCCGCTAGGTGAATAATCATTAGGATTGAGAATATTGGTAGTATAAAATAAGTTGATGAAGCACTAAACCTTAACCCTTCTTGTTTATGTACTGATAGAATTTAGGATATTTTCCTTCGAATGATTACATGATATATCTTTGTACTTCCTAATGAACTTTGAAATACTAACTTGTGATTATTGTGGTAAGTGGGACAGATTGTATACGTATTAGATATATTGTTCTTGTGGCTTTGAACAGAAAATGGAGGTGTGTTGTGGGGTTTGTATACATATACTCATGTCCTGTATTTGACTTTGTATATATCAACTACCCTGGTTATTGTTGTTGTATCACGTGGAGTGATGTCGCACTTTCTTGATTGTTATATCTACGCTTGTGATGTAATAGATGATATTTTTGTGTGCTTGAAATTGCATACTAGACATTAAAGGTTGTCCTCTTCTGACTTGCATTTGTTTTTGCATGCTACTTGCTTATGTGTTTTGGAAAACCTTATTAAGCGTTATGGCTCACCCTTGTTGTTCATGGGAATGGTAGGTATTGGCTTAACGAATAATAGTTGCTGGAATAGTACAAGATGGATGGAGACTATTGTGTTAATAGATTTTACATTATTGTACTTATTCTTTGTATTTATTAAAGGTGAAAGTACCCTTCATAGTAACGATGTATATGTTGTATATTGCCCATTTGAGTAAGCTTTAGACAATAACTTGCTACCTACTATTGATTGATGCTTTTGATATAGTGGGACATGATAGCAATCAATTTCATTAAATCTCTTTACGAGACTTAAACAAGTTTAAACATGGGAACAAACCTGAGCTAATTAAAGGAATGAATTTAATTAAAACAATGACCCATATTTTACACTCATGACTAGGTTGGTTAGTCCGTATTACCTTCCTTTCGGGGTTCCAATGACCCCTTAGTCCGGCTTTCCGGGTTAAGTGTGTGACAACAGGTGCAACCTGTAACACAATAGTCAGATCATTATAAACTACATTCATCAATACAACTCCTGTAATGTGCACATGCTCAATACATGATGTAGAGACTTGAAAATCGAGAGTAAATTTCTCGTTTTGCCAGTAGAACACTATTTGTAATACCCTGACCTGAGATAGCACATAAACCGAGGTAGACCAGTTGAGTAGTGTAATACCCGTTGTAACCGAACATGAGTTCCGAATAAAATAGAATAATTCAATTAAGTCCAGAGAGTCAAATAATAATACCGAGTTTCAACCAAACAATGAACATAGTATCAAAAATAAACTGAGACCGATTCAGACCGAGAACAGTAGACACCAAAATACACCGAACTATTTTAATGAGTAATATATAGTGACGGGTACGATTATCGAGGTAATTAGTAGAAGTTATAATCTCAGGGAATTACGATATTAAGAAAAGCCAAGTACGAACAGACCGAGCCGATAAATATAATACTAAAATAAACCCGAACCATCATAGTAAGTTATGTATCATAATATGCATGCAGTTCGAGACGAATAACAAGAATCACAAATAAGAATAAAATACAATATTTAAATATACGAGAGGTAGTTACAAGCAATCCCGAGTTCCCAGGAGTACCGTACAATGAAACCCGAGCGGTACGAAGAATCGTGTACGTAGGCCATTACATGCCTTGATATACGTACCCAATGTATTTTAAAAAATACAAGAATATATATATGTGCGATAATATATATATGTATGTGTATATATATATAATTATAAAATATATATACAAGTATATATATATATATATATACGGCTATGTCTGTATATGTATTATACAAATATACGTATTGGTATAAATATATATATATATATATATATAATGTAAATTATTATATATATATAAGTATGCAAAAGGCATGCAAGTGAAAAAGAAAAATAAAGAAAAGGTGTGTGCAACGTGTACGTGGTGTGTGATGTGTGTTTAAAGTAAAATGAAGAAGCAGAAAACAAAGAAAAGAAAACAGAAAAGAGAAAAGAAAACAAAAGAAAAAGAAGAATTGAAAAGTCAAAAAGGAGGTGTACGGGCGGTGCAAGAGAGTAAAATAAGTATATATATTTATGTGTGTGTGTGGTAGTAGCAGCAGGATAAGAAAAGCAGGAAAGAGAGAAAAAGGGGGAAGAAACCGAGAGAGTAGGGGTGGTGCAGGTTGCGTAAAAACAGGAAGAAAAGAAGAGAAAGGAGAAAAAAAAGAGAAAAGGAAGTAGGGGCGGTGCAGCAGGTGAGATATGTGTGTGCAGGTGTAGCATTTCAGCAGAGAAAAATTTGAGAAAAGAGAGGGGGAAAAGAGAGCATTCGAGAGAGAAAGAAAGTATAGTAGCAGGCGGCAAAGCAAAATTGGAACAATAACAATACCAGGGAGATTGGAGGACCGATGTGGTGCGGTGAGCGTGGAATTTGTGGGAAAATTGGGAGAATTCTAGACTTTTTATATATATATATATATATATATAGGTAGATATCTGCAGAAAAAATGGGGAAGAAGACAGCGTAGCAGCAGGGAAAGAAAGCTGTAGAGGCAGGCGGTAGATGTATGTGTGTGTTAGTGTAGTGGCAGTGGCCAACCAAGGTTGGGTGATGGAAAACCTGAAGAAATCTAGGTTGTTTTACACATATATATAGATAAAAATTTACAAATGATTGGGTTGCTATTACAGGGAGTGCAGGTTGGAGCAGTTCAGTTCTGGGAAACTATTCAACCAAGTGACAGACTTGGGGGAATTCATTGGGCCTTGGTGTATGATCTGATTTTCGTCCCAACGTCCCTATGATTCAGAATGGGTTCTTGAAGCAACAAGAGTTAGTTTTGGGCAAACCTTGAAATAAAAACTTGAATGGCTTGAGAGGGAAAATATACAATGGAGGAAGGAAATTTCAGTTAATGAGTTGGTATTAAATTTTGAGGAACCGAACAAATCAGTGTTGTTAGAAGGGTGTTTGGATGAATGAAGCTGGAATGGATTTTATCTAGTTGATACTGCAGGGCTCCAATGGTGGTGGCCTGGGTGGGAAGCTACCCAGTTAAAGGCCGGAGCAAGAAATACTTGGGGGTTGGTGACACTCGACTACAACCAAATAAAGGTTAGACTTAATTATTGTTTGGTTATTTTAGATTAGAATAGAACTTTGTGGAATTATAATTATGCCCAGAATTTACGGTTAATTGTGAATTGACCCAAGAAATAAAATAATATTTAATTTAAATAATTTAAAAGGGAGAAATTACCGAAATGTCCCTAAGTCGAAAAGTAGTCAAACGAACTCCGAGTAAAATAAAAGAATAGGGAATTTTAAATTATTTCGAGCATTTTGGACTCAACCGTGGAGTCCAATTTGTGAAAAGAGGTCTCGAAAAATAAAAGACCCGTAAAAGTGCAAAATGACCATTTTACCCTTTTTAGTACAGATGTCCGAATTGAATTCCGCGAAAGCCTAAATCGACTTTGTTCGACGTTCCAGATTTAATGGTAAAGTCTATTCAAGTAAAAGAAATACCAGTAGTAAAGGGACATAAAATTTGATGAATAGCATAAATTCATGTAACGATAGACTAAAACATGTTTGTGAATCTTAGGAACACCGAAAGGAAAGGAGAAGGCAGTTTGACCTCCTAGACAGAGATAGAAAAAGGACTGCATTCTCATCCATTTGGTTTGGCTACACAGTGAGCACGACTCCCCAGGTTTGAGAGAAATCCTATCAGGTATGATATTTTGCTAAGTAAAGAATATGATTAAGTTTAGGAGTGATTTTCGTGTTGATTGAATGATTCATATGTTTATTTGATGTTAGAAAATCACATAGGAAATGTTGCCTTGAAAAACCTTGAGTTGATTATTTATGTGCTCGTGTGTTCTTTATTATTTTTAGAAAGTTATGATTTATTTCATGTGTTGGTGCCGTGTGTGATTTATATTCTTGGAGAATTGTTAAGATTGTGAATTTGTGAATTGAGCATGTGTTTAAATTGATTGTGCGTGGCATACAGACTTATGGAAGGAGTTTTGTGATTCAAATGTTATTATTGCTTTGAGTATAATACATTGTTTAAAGCATGCTTCATATGTGGATGAAATGCTTTATTGAAACTGCATTATTTCATGGTGGAATCAAAGCATATTGACATGGTGTGATTCCTTGGAAACATAGTGTGGGTTGAGCACGTGTTGTTGTGCATTATGAGGGTGTAGATCCTGTAGTGAAAAACCCAAAATTGGCCATTGCATTGGTGCCCAGTATCCAACGGATGCGATCCGTGAATGGGTGTTGGTACTCAGGGTCCATTGGGAACGATCCATAAATGAGACACAGGTGTGACATAGAGTTTGCATGGGTGCATCATGCACATTGTCAGTACATTTTATGGATGATTTGAATGGCATGTAGATATGAATGTATACTTGCACATGCCACACCTTACATTTTGTTCCTTGCATTAGCATTGTGTCATACCAGCAGTTGCGCGGACCCATTCGTGGGATATCATATTACAGATGACACTCTTGGTACATGAGACTTAGCGAAGTCTTTGAGAAAGGAAGGGAAGAGAACCTTGAAGTATATTTGGCCTTTGGGGCGTATTTTGTGATGTACGAGATTAAGCCCAATGATATGTAAGATACACTTATTGAATATGACTCACATGTATATATATTGAAAGGAATGAATGAATGTATGTTTAAATGAACTCATCAAATTGTCTTTTGTTTTCTTTTCTTATTTCGTATCCTACTCACTCCCCGGGTTTGCGAAAATTTGGGGCGTGACATGAACACATTCATGATTGCATTATGCTATGTTTTATGATTTCATGATACCCTTTAACACATGTAAAAGCCCCCCTCAAAGTGCTTGTATCTAGGTCCCTTCATGAGCTACTAACTCATAGGCCCGAGAAGCCATCCACGCGGTATTATGGCCTGTAGCTAAAGGGAGACACCATCTCCATCCCAAGAACAAGGCTCACATTCTCTCAATATCACATAATTCTACATCATCAAATTCACACAAATCTCATACCACTCTGGTAAAATCATCAAATCCACACAAATCTCGCACCACTTTAGTATGCACAACATCTTCAAATCTACACAAATCTTGCATTGCTTAGGTATGCTCAATATCATCAAATCCACTAAAATTTCACACCACTCAAGTATGCTCAACAATGCCATATAAGCTCACAATATACGGTGTCCACACAAGCTCATACCACAATTCACATCAATTGTCATAAAGTGCAACGCATGATGTCTTTATACATAAGAATCACATAAACAATAGTGTCCATAGATATACCCATGGTAGACATATAACTAATGGTAAAGCATCATAATAATAATGACAGTCACACCATATGGATCAAATAACAAGAATGCAATACCAACCAATCAAGATGTGATCCTAGTCCTAGTCCTAGTCCTAGTCGTCACCAGATTATAGGGAAACACTACTTGTGTATTTTATAATATGTATTGGATATCTTATACATTCTTATTTTAACTCCCGAGACCACCCTAACCCTTAATATTGAGGTTTCATATCAATTCTTGAAGTTCTCTAAGGTTAATCATAAATCAGCCTATGTATCGAGTATTCATTTGTCCAACCAAATACCAAAAATGTGTTCTTGGGTCCTAAAAACCTTAAGTTGGCCCTATCGCGATGTTTTTATGTCATTTAAATGTCTTTTAAATTCATAAGGGCATTTTTGTAATTTTATCGAACAAGTTTCATGTCTACCGAGATACTGTCTCAAAAAACAAACCTTGAAATAATATCCAGAAGGTCCAAAATTCTAAAGTTGTTCCCTCTGTATTTTATTAACTCTTTTAGATATATGTTCCATCTCTAGGGGCATTATCATAATTTTACACATTCATGTGGGATCGTCCCCGTTATTTGGTCAATTTGAGATCATATTCAGGTTCAGGGCATCCAAAAAATAAGTGTTATTTTACTAATTTAGATGGGACCATCGCCAGGTCCCATATATCCAATATGAGATTGTATTCCAACTCTGGACATCCAAAAACCTTGGACTAGCCCTTTCAGAATTTTTAATCAGCATTAGAATTGTTTAATTTATTATCAAAGGTATTTTTTTCATTTTATATATTTATATAAGGTCACTCTAACTCCCCAAATATCCAAACGGATCTCGTCATTAAGTCTAGAATACCTAAAAACCTTTAAATACTCCTTTTTAAATTTAATTTACATTTAAAATTTAAAATTTAATTTATTAAAAGGGGGGTAATTTTGTAATTTTTTTTCCAAGAACTATTCCACAGTTGGACCAGTTCGGGCTCATGGCCACGCAACTTGTAAAATTTTAATTATAAATTTAAAAATTTATTTTGATTCTTATTAAATTTTTTCATTTTGAAAAAAATTACTTATTTTTCAAAAATCTCAATTTTACCATTCCCCTTTATATATTTAGGTCATGACAAAATGGGGTGTCTGCAATAAGTGAGGTGCTTTTTAGGTTAAACAGATCATGGCTGAACCTTCTCTTGATTTCACTCTTATTGGGGACTACAGGGCAAAATTCTCTAATTTTAATTTCTTTTACAATTTCAGAGGAACATTAAATTTATTTTAATATACCATTACTTTGATTAATATTTTTTATAAAACAAAATACATGTATACATATTTGTGTATGTTAAAGAAGATTAGATAATTCTTAATTTTTATTGTTAATATATCATTACTTAATTTATTAATTATAATTTCATTTATGTCATCACCTTTAAAATGTTGTTCAAAATTATTAATACTTAATAATTTATTAATTATTTTTTCTTTGGATTTTTAGATAATTAATTATTTAAGAATATAATTATTAGTAATGTAATAGACGTAAACAACTAAAATACATATTACATATAATTTGATTGAGGGGTGACAATAACATAAAGTAGAATAATGATATATGATAAATGGAATCTATTTCAAAGTTGGCATAAGGTTTTATTACATTTATACATATAAAAAATATTTTTTTGTTAAGTAATTCATTTTATTGAAACCCAAAAGGAAAAGAGGCAAAAAGCCAAAGCAAGATAGGGTGACAATCAAAAGCTAAAAAAGAAATAAAAAATTAATACTTTTAAAAGAAATATAAAGTTTTGTTGCAAGTAAAAATAAATATTGATTTTTTCTGAACAAATACCAATATTGATTAATTTACATATTTTTTCCAAGCTAATTTTGGAAGTAAGACTTATTATTTCTTATTTTACTTTTAGAAAACCAAATAGGTTAATTTGATTTTTTTTAATTAGTATTTTCAATTCAGAATTTTCATTTTAAAACCCCTTTTATAAAAAAATTATAATATTTATATTATTACATCAAATAGTTAATCATAAAGATCAATGATTTAAGTCCAATAGAGAGACATGAGATTGGAGAGAGGGGCCTATCGGTGTAGTCCTTTGTATAAAACGTAGTAATATTTTTTGTCCCATTTTGCATCACTATGTAGCATTAGATTATTGGTGGTCTTTAGATATATTATAAATATTTTATTAATAGGCAATTACCACATTATTTGAAATGTAATTTTTAGTACAAAAATTTAAGATATATAATGCTGCACTTTTTTATCAGTGGGAGTTCTGCTTCTCCGTCACTTGTCAAGAACTCAAAAAAAGGATCAGAGGGCCACCGGATTAGCTTTGGCGGTAACCACTCCGATGATAAAGTCAGTCAAAAGTAAAAGGGAGACTGGAATTGAAAGATTATAATTGATTGTCTTTAGAAGCATACCTTTGGACTGTATTAATAGGCTACTTGTCCAATATAGGTTAGGATTTGGGGCCACGAATTTCAGGATTCGTAGCTATCTGGAGATGGCAATTTTCGTTCTGATCTCTGCAAAAATAGGGATCTAAAGATGGCAGTTTCCATATTGCATTCTATTTCCATGTTTTGAGGTCGGTAGGGTAAGCAAGGCGGTGATGAGCTCGGTACCCTAACAAACTCGTGCTCCAAACTTGTTGCTCGGTAGGGAAGGTCTACACCCTTCGAACGTCAAATCTGTACCGCTGTGCTACTTTTTGACTTGCACATAAAAAAAACTAGACACGTGTCAAGCTCGGGCTGGTTTGTCATTTTTTGGTGTATCAGCTACTCCCCCCCTGAGCCTTAGTTCTGGGGACCATACAGAACTTAGGCTAGGGTTTTTAAAGGGTCACGTGTGTTCTTATTAATGCATCATTTTGTATTTTAAGGGAACAGGAACTGTTACGGTGTAATTATCACAGTATGCCACCGATTTGGCGATCTAGGTTATCATTATCTAACCAGTCCCTCAATTTTCGATGCATTAAATGATTCCTCCGGGTTCTTATAAATCATTAAAGTTATCATTTCAGATTCTTTTACAGACTTTGGATTGTATTGAAGCAACTGTGGGAAGAGAGCTTGAGATTTTACGATTTCTGGTTCGCCTAAGAAGCTCCTTGCCACTTGACCCTCTTTCTCTGGCTAGTCGGTAACTTGCTCTTTCTCTTCTACTATTCCAGTTGTTCTTTCTTTCCTCCTTTATTTTTCCCCTTTAATCTTTCTTCCTGTATCTCCGTTTCCATTATGTCAGGGTTTCGATACACAATCCGATGATAGGGAAATTAGGGACAATGTAGGAGTAAGTGATGATAGGATCCCTACGTCTGGGGAAATAGGTTATGACTCCTCTAGTAGTGATTCCGATGTGCTGCTTTTGGAGACGCACCTCGAATCTAGGAATAAGGAGATCGGCATATCAGGCCGATCTCAAAGAGAGGAGGGAGAGAGTGCCATGATCGAGAAGATGTTAAGTTCCCTCAAAAAACACTTCGATTTTCTGCAAAACATGACCTGTAGGGTCCCTAAAAAATTAGATTGTCCTTCGGGCATCATGAGGGGGGGAAATTTGTGCCTATCTTGAGTGGTTTGAGATCAGCGTATGATTTCCTCTACACCCTCTTCTAAACGAATTTTTTAGTTGGTTCAAGATTTTCCCTGCCGAGCTGAATATCCACAGCTAAAGGCAACTTATGGCCTTTTTAGTGTTAGGTCATAAGAATGGGGTTGAGGTGGACCTGGACCTCATCCGAAGTAACATGGACATGAAGTACCACAGATCGGAGGGACTTTATTATATGTCTTTAAAATAGAGATTTAGACCATTGACTTTGGTACCCACTTCCAACAAGATGTGGAAAAAGTGGTACTTCTTCATCAGTGGAGGTTGGGAACATGAAGACTTTGACGACCAGCTGAGTCTCTTTCCTAAGCACACCGATTTTAAAGGTGAGACCTCAGACCTGCAGTTGCTAGCCACTTTTCAACTTCTTTGACTTTCAACTAAACTCCTCATTGTTTCTTGTGTTGTATTACAGATAAGAAGGCTTGGAGGAGGTTAGATTTCACTCCAAAACTTTAGGAGAAGTATCGGCGACTGCTGCACCCCCTCGACCATCCTCATGATTGAGTCCTGACACTTCAGAACTTCATGGAGGCGAATTTGGTCAAAAGCAAGTCTGTCGCCCTGAAGAAGTCTGTGTTGTCCAGCTACACGCTTGGCATGAAGAAGATTGAGAGTCCTTCTCGTTCCGCTACTCCCCTTCCTCTTTAAAAGAAGAGGAGGACTAACATTGAAACACCTAGCACTCTAGAGCACACCGAGGAGCCAGTGGCACCTGTTGCTACGAAGGAGTTGCCGCCTCCTCTAGTACCAGAGGCGAGTTCGGCCTCCCGTGGCAAAGGGAGACTGAGCAGTATTCCCTCCGAAGTCGCGAAGGCTAGGAGTGGAGAGGAGGCTATAAGGGCAGCCTTCGAGAAATTGTGGTCTTTGGCCGCGAAGTGTTTCAAGAACGTGAAACCTTATTGGATTGCTAGAGACATCATGGTAGCCCATATAAGGGTAAGTGTATATTTATTATTTACTTTTTATTTTTTACACTTTGCTCTGTCTAATTCACTTGTTTTTATTTGCAGGTTGCTCAAGCCATGGCTGCCATCATGGACTACCCTGAGGAGTCTGAGAGGGTAAACAAACTTTAGGCTGAGCTAGATGTGGCCTGCCTTGAGCTCGAGACATCCTGTTCTAATTCTCTCTCATTCGAAGAGAAATATAAAGAAGCCTTGAGCAACATGGATATCCTGGAGTCACAAAGGAACAACCTGGCTTCCGAGCTAGAGGCCTCGAAGAGGGAGAAGGAGGAGGCGGAAGTTGCGGCAGCTCTAAAGCTGTCCTCTAGTGTGGAGGCAGCTAGGACGGTGGCTAAGGAGGAGGCCGAGAAGGAGCTCATGGATGAGCTAAATCAGTTGGGGGGCGAGTTCATAGATTCTAGGTACAAGCTTTTCCTAAAGAAAATTTAGAAGCTTTATGCCGATCTTGATATCTCAGGGGTAGACGAAGTACATGTGGATGATTCAGAACTGAGCCCTCTAGAGTCCGCCCCGACCCCACTTACAGAGGAAGCTACCTTCTATTGCCGAAGCCACCCTTGCTACCGAGGACCCTTGAATAGGATGTTTCAATTTTTTTTTTGCCACTATACTTTTCTACCCTTTTTGGGCTTTATCAATGAAAATTTCTTTTTATCCCGACTTCTAGACCTATCGTACTTGTATAATCATGCTAAAGTAATTAAGCTACCTTTAAGTAATTAAGTTGGGATGAGATCTTGGACTTCTAGACCTGTCATACTTCTATAATCATGCTAAAGTAATTAAGCAGGCTCCAGAACTGGATAAGATCTCTGACTGAATATACTAGAGAGGTCAAGTGAAGTGCCTTGGACTTAAAATAGACTTAAAATATAAATGAGTTAAGATTGAGACTTCTAACCTGAGACACCCACCACTTATACTGAGATCGGATTTGGCGGTGATGACCGAAAAATAAGATCAGGCCATGGGTCATGTGTGTTAATTTTAACCGTACATAAAGCACTTGCAATGCTTGAGATGGACCAGACCTGAGGCCTGTTCACTAAGTAGGCCAGACTCGGGGAGTCTATGCATTAATTCTAACCAAGCCCAAAGCTTTTGTAATGGATACAAGGCTTGTAGGAGTTAATGAAATGTACTAGACCTGAGGCCTGTGCATTGAATAGACCAGATCTAGGGGTTTGTGCATTAATTCTAACCAAGCCCAAAGCTCTTGTAACAGATACAAGGCTTGTAGGAGTTAGTGGGATGGACCAAACTTGAGGCTGTGCATTGAATGGACCAGACCTGGGAGTCTGTGCATTAATTTTAACCGAGCCTAAAGTTCTTGTAGCAGATACAAAGCTTGTAGGAGTTAGTAAGATAGACTAGACCTGAGGCCTATGCATTGAATGAACCAGACCTAGGGTTCTGTGCATTAATTCTAACCAAGCCCAAAGCTCTTGTAATGGATACAAGGCTTGTAGGAGTTAGTGAGATGGACAGACCTGAGGCCAATGCATTGAATGGGCCAAATCTGGGGGTCTGTGCATTAATTAGAAATACTCTAAAGAAAGGAAAGATTTTATTGATAAAATTTCGCAGGTGCTCTATATTCTAAGGTCTAGGCATGGGCTTTCCAATTATATCCTTCAACCAATAAGTTGTAGGCCTAACCATTTTGACAACCTTATAGGGCCCTTCCCAATTTGGGGAGAGCTTTCCCATGGTGGGATCTTTGGTATTCGGGAATATCCTCCTTAGAATGAGATTACCGAGCTGAAAATTTAGAGGCCTTATCCCTTGACTGAAGCTTTTGGCCATTCTGCGCTGATATGCCTCAGTCTTGGTCCCGACTTGCTCTCTTCTTTCTTCTAACAGGTCAAGATTTTCTACAAGGTGGTGACCATTGGTTTCTTGGTCAAAGGCATCCAATCTTAGCGTTGGCATACCGATCTCGACTGAGATGACCGCCTCGGTACCGTATGCAAATGAGAACGGAGTTTCCGCAGTCGGTGCCCTTCTGGTGGTTCGGTAGGCCCAGAGTATTCTTGGGAGCTCTTTAACCTACTTTCCTTTGCCATGTTCCAACCTTTTCTTGATGATGTCCAGAATTATGCGGTTGGTGACCTCGGCCTGCCCATTGACTTGAGGACTGCCCTGGTGAAGAGAAGTGATGGCTGATATGCAAGTCATTGCAAAACTTCCAAACACCTTTTTGGTAAACTACGTACCATTGTCATAGATGATAATGCGGGGTATACCGAGCCTGCAGATTATGTTTTTCCATGTGTAATATCCCGACCCGGGATACCGGGTCATATGACACGTATTACGAGATTAATAAAAATAATTAATTAATTTAATAATTAATTAATTAAAGTATAAGAAATGTTTATATTAATTATAAATTAAATATTATATGTATGTGTATGAAATGAAATATGTATGTATATATATGAAAGCAAGTATGTATATGAATAAAGTAAAAATAAATAAATAAATATATGAAATTGTGAACAGTGGTGTGAATGGGTGTGAGTGTGTGTCGGCTGGTGTGTGTGTGTGTGTTGTCAAGTATATATGTATGTATATATATATATGTATATATTATATGTAAAAATATCATCCAAATTTAATGGAAAGCAAAAATTGGGAAGAACAAAATTGATGAGATGTGAGGGCTAGTGTAGGGCTACGAAATCAGAAAGAGAGAGAGAGGTCGGTTTCTCTCTTTAAAAGCAAAGCATGCAAAGCATGCTTGCTTCATACGGAAGAAATCAAAAGAGAGAGAAACTGAGAAGCTAAGGAAGGATTCAAAGCAAGAAGTAAGGAAGGAAACCGAAGGAAAAAAGGTGAGAGAACACAAAATCTGTATTTTCTTTCTCTAAAAGTTAAGCATGAATATAAACTATTTTGAGTAGTTTATATATGTAGGATGTTAAATATATGTTTACAAGTTTATTAAGCATGAAATGTAGCCTTGAAAACACTTAAAAATACCCAACCCAGAAGCTACGGCCATGGAAGACCTCGCTTGAAGCAGGTCTGAAACCATTACAACCAAACCAGTTTTGGCTTATTAAGACTTCAAATATAGACCAATAGGGTTCCAAAAACCCTGATGTGCGATCATAAAGCTCAAAAATTAACCCTCGAATATCGACTTGCAGGTTACGGGTTGTAAAACCCAATTTTTTAACTTGCACCAAAACCCACCTCTAAGAATGAAAACTGAATCCCCATGAAGAGGGGATCAAAACAAGCTAAACCCCATGAAAAATAATCAAGAAATGAGCATGGATCGTGGGTTTACAGTTCGGATTATCATGGCTTAAACCGAGCCTCTGAGCTATATTCGAAGCCCTAAATCGATGTAAAAGTATGCTATAAAGTATTAGGAATTTATTAGAAAAGAAAACAGAGGAAATGGAGTTGTAAAATGCCACGAAATTCAAACAAAAAAATTATGGGTTTTGCAGTCTACAGTGTCGACTTCGTGAGGAAGATGACACTGTTCGGGTTGGGCGAACGGGTCGGATACGGGTCTGGGTTAAATCCGGATCCAATGGGTTACGGGTTAGTTGGACGGCGTCGTTTGGTGTTATGTTTTTAAATTTATAAACCATTAGGGTTGACGTCATCATGATGTCAGCATCACGTGGCAAACCGGCTAAACCGGTTGGTTTGTAAAGGAACCGGACCGGTTCACTTATATTTGGACCGAACCAATTAGTTTTCTTGTTTATTTAAAATTAAATAAACCAAGATTTCCTCTATTTACAGTTTGACCCCAACTGTTTTAGGAAATTATACTGTGGCCCAACTGGGGGAAAATTTATTCAATTTGACCCCTGGAAAATAATTAAATAATTAATTTAATTATTTAATAAATAAAGTAAAATGACTATTATGCCCCTAATTCAAAACTTGATCAAATAAAGTCCAAATTAAACATATGAATAGTGTATCCTTACTATTTTGGATATTCTAAAGCCAATGGTAGGGTCCGTTTTACGAGACGGGACCCCAAAAAATAAAGACACGTAAAGGGGTAAAATGACCAAAATACCCCTTGTTCAACATAAACAAATTATTAGTGTGTTCTTACTATCTCGGACCTTCTGAGTCCAATGGTGAGGTACAAATTACAAAACGAAGTACGAAAAAATACGACACGTAAATAGGTAAATGACCATTTTGTCCTTTTACATACAAAAGTCCGAATTAAATTTTAGGAAAGCCTAAACCGACTTTCTTCGACGCTCCGGACTTAATGGTAGAGTCTAATTGACCAAAAGAGATGTCTAAAATAAAAAGACATAAAATTTGTTGAATAGCATCTGTCAGATGACTATAAATTAAAGTAATGCCAAGTACTAATCTAAGACGTATACGAGGAAATGAATTACGAAAAGACACGACACGTAAACATATGAAGTAAATAACTTTAATTTAAAGTTAATGGAGCTACCAGAAGAGTATAATTGTAGAAATCTATTTTCCTGACACGTTAAATTGTGTTTTAGGCAGAGATTCAAGTAGACACGAAAATGGACAAGAAACGTGAAATCCTTCCGATGATGACAAGGGCTCAAATAGCAAATGACCCAAAACAGAAAGTTTTCAGGGAGAAGCTGCAAAGGCAACTCCAGGTAATTCAGAAGCATATTCGAATTGCCGAAACAAATGAAGTGGTCTCTGTCAGCCCCTTCATTTACAAAACCATAACCAAGGAACAACTGGCAGAGAAAAAAATTAAGAAACAAGAAGACACTGAAACGCTGAATGAATGGCTCCACAGGTAACACTATTATCATTAAGTACATGAATAGCTAGTCTATGATATAGCTAAGAATCTGATCTTACACAGTCTGGATATGGGTAAGATTTTAAGTTGAGTAAGTATATATGAGATTCATGCAATCTTTCATAAATTATGATAGGTTGAGGAAAGCCAAAGGAAAGGCACCTAAATAGAGCGAAACCAGGAGTACAAGGTGAGTAACCCTGTGTTTAAATTGGAGATTTAACTCCATGGATTTGAAAAGGTTTTAAGTTCAAAGATATGAAGTATTTGAAGTTTCAAATTCAGTATTTACATGATTCAGTTTTAAATTGTTTCCAACTTTATAAACTCTATTATGACATGCTTAGTGAATGGTTTCTATCACAGTTTTCTTAAAACATATTTCAGCATGTCTAAAGTTTTAAATGCCAAATTATGTAAAGTGTTCTGAATTTGTTATATCAAATGTGTTAAAGAAATTATTATGAAATTATGTACATGATGTTTTAAATGTTCATGAGAAGTACCCATTTAAAGAAACCCTATCTGTTCTGTTAGGGAGTGAGTATAAGTCCTACTTGTTAGGGACCAGGCAGCTGCTCTTGATCGGTTCAGTTGGGTTAAAGTTTTACAAGATAAATGGTACTAAGTACAACCCCTTATGATGGTTGAAATCCTTCGGGATTCAACAGTAAATGCCCTGGTAGCAGGATCTAATCCCTTAGGCAAATGAGATCGGCAGTATTGGCAGTAAAATGGGAGTCTGGTTCGAAACAGATTCCACCTAATTAAAGAGAAAAGATGACAAAGTGATTTTAAAAATGAAAGCAGGTTTTACCCTCATTTTCACAATACATATTTATGTGTTTTAAAGTTTATATACTTTATCTGATGAAGTACGAGTTTAGCTTGAATACTTTAAATGTTTCAAAGCTATTTGTTTTATGAAATGCATATGTTTCGAGTTATATACTCCATTTGACGAAGTACGAGTTTAGCTTGAATACTTTAAATGTTTCAAAGCTATCTGTTTTATGAAATGCATATGTTTTGAGTTTTATATACTCTATTTAAGAAATACATGTTATGTTATATGTTTTGAAGTTCATAAGTATAAGTATAGCTGGAATACTTAAAATGTTTCAAAGCTATCTGTTTTAAGAATGCATATACTCTGTATTCTAAAATGTACGAGCAATTGGCAGTGAATGTTTTACAAACTCTTATGTACTAAAAACCACTGCTAATTGAAAACCCCATGACGAATACTGGAATTGCTCACAAGCTTAGATTAGCTTACCCGGACTTTGTTCGGATCCCCTTTTCAGGTAATTAGCAGCAGTGTTGACTTGAGGACGATGATGATGAACCTGCTGATTCTGGAGGTTATGTTCAAGTAGTTGTGTCTAGTACTACGAACATTAAGTATGGAATTTGTATTAGTAAAATAGTACCTTGTTATGTATAAGCCCCACGGGGCAATTAAACCATTATTGTTTATGAAGTTTTAAGTTTTAGTTATACTCTGAATGTTAAATCATGTATGCTATGTAAATAGTGGCAGTACCGGACGGATGTGCATAATTTAAAGATAAGAAAAGAAAAGAAAAAGTTTTTCACGCTTCCGCAAACACGTGTCGCACATCTATTTGATACCGCTGCTTACGTGAGCCTTCGCCCAAGGGTCCTCGGGCCTGAGGGTGGCAGTCGCGATGCGAGATCTGCACAGAGTGGGTTTCGGATCATGACACCATGTGAAGTTTTTTACCTCCGTTTCAGTAATTTGGTTAGAGGCTCTGTTTCTGCCAATTTGGAGAAGTAATCTATGGCGATGAGCAAATATCTTCTATTTTGCAAGGCCTTCAGTAGTGGTGCTACAATGTCCATCCCCTCATTGGGCGAAGGGCCAAGGACTGGCAATAGGGATGAGCTCATGGTGAGGTCGATGCTAATATGAAGTGAAGCGCTGACACTTATCGCACCTCTGGACATACTCTTTTGCGTGCTTCAACATACCTGGCCAATAATAGCCCTAAGTCAGGGCTCGGTGGGCGATAGTCCTGCTACCATTATAATTTTCACAGATTCCTTCATGGATTTCGGCTAGGACGTACTTGGATTCTTCTAGAGATAAGCATATCAAGAGAGGTTGGGTGTAGGATCTTCGGTAAAGTTTCTCGTCTAGGATCAGATACTGAGCTACCCTGATCCGAACCCTTCGGGCCTAGGTTTTTATCTTCTAAAAGTTGCCCATCTTTCAAATACTTGGATGATAGGCGTCATCCAATCCTGATTTTGTTTTGAGATTTGTATGGACTGTACCTCCTCGATGCTTGGCTTTGCTTGGTAAGAGATCCATACCTCGAAGTCTCTTGCCGGCTTGAGATGAGAGGCCATGTTTGCTAAGGCGTCAACTCTGGTGTTCTAACCTCTTTCGATCTTCTGAATAATGAACGTCGAGAAGGATGTTTTTAGTAAATCCACCAGTTCTGAATATTTAACCATTCTGTCGTCTTTGACGGTGAATTCCCCTAAGACTTGGCTCACCACTAGCTGGGAGTTCAAAAATGTTTCAAGGTTTCGAGATATGCATTCCAGTGCCAATCTCATATCGAGGACTAGTGCTTCATACTCGGCCTCGTTATTTGAAGCACTAAACCCCAAGGTGACTGTCTTTTCCATTATAATCCCATCTGGGGACTGGAGCATGACGCCAATTCTCGAACCTTTGTCAGTAGAGTTGCCATACCGTCGTGTCCAGTACTGACTTTGTTTTTATCGCGCAGTGCTGGAGTGAATTCTATCACGAAATTAGCCAATGTCTGGCCTTTAATAGAGGTCCGGAGTACATAGGATATGTCAAATTCCCCCAGCTCCACATCCCACTTCACTAGTCGTCCAGAGACTTCAGGTTTGTGCATTATTGACTTCAGAGGGTAAGATGTGGGAACCACGATAGAGTGTGCTTGAAAATAAGGTCTGAGTTTTCGAGTGGACATTACCAGGGCAAAGGCCAATTTCTCCACTTCGGGATATCTTTTCTCGGTATCCAGGAGCGCTTTGCTGACATAGAAGACTAGCCTCTGGATCCTTCTATCTTTTCTGACCAGTGCCGAGCTAATGGCTTTTTCTGATACTAAAAGATACAGGAATAGTCTTTCCCTTTGCATGGGCTTGGAGAGGAGTTCAGGGGAAGGCATATACCGCTTTAACTACTGAAAAGCCTTGTCACACTCAAGGGTCCATTCCAGTGCTTTATTTCCCATAAGGGCTTTAAAGAACATGAGGCATCGGTCAGTAGATCTGGAGATGAAGCGGTTCAGAGCTGCTATCCTTTTGTTCAGACCTTGGATGTCTTTCTTAGTCTTTGGTGATTCAAGCTCGATCAGAGCTTGTATTTGTGAGGGTCTCGCCTAAATTCTCCTTTGGGAGAACAGGAAACCCAAAAATTTCCCTTTAGAGATCTTGAAGGTACATTTCGTGGGATTCAACTTCATTTTATGTTGCTTCAGTATACTGAATATCTGACTTAAGTGCTGGATATGATCATTCCTCTTCAAGCTCTTAACTAACATGTCATCTATGTGGACCTCCATAATGCTGCCGATTAAGGAGTCAAACATTTTGTTCACCAATCGTTGATATGTGGCGCCAACGTTCTTTAGGACAAACGGCATGACTCTATAGAAATAAAGACCTTCGTTCAGATATGAAGACTGTCTTTTCCTAGTCTAGAGGGTACATCGGGGTCTGGTTGTATCTTGAATATGCATCTATGAAGCTCATAAGCTAGTGCTCCGCAGTTGCGTCAACTAGCTGGTCGATTCTTGGGAAAGGAAAGCTGTCTTTGGGACAAGCCTTGTTGAGGTTTGTATAATCAACACATACCCGCCATTTTTTGTTCTTCTTCTTGGCTAGGACTGTATTGGCAAGCCATTATGGATAGAATACCTCCCTTATAATTCTGGCGTTCAATAGCCTTTGGACTTCTTCGTTGATGATCTTATGTCGTTCAGGGGCGAAGGCCCTCCTCTTTTATCTCACTGAGGGGTGGTTTGGGTCAGTCATTAGTTTGTGGCAAATGAGATTGGGATCTACTCCCTCCATGTCCTTAGTCTTCTATGCAAAGACTAACAGATTATCTTTCAGGAACTCAACGATCTCTCTATGCTCAGAGGTTGACAGATCTGAGCCAGTTGTAAATAGCGTTATTCTCCTCCAAAGCTCACCAACACCTTGACAGGATTCTGCATCGGTTTAGCTAAGCTATCTCGTCCCCTAGGACTTAGTGGTTCGTTAATCTCGGAGGGGTACTCTTCAGTCTCACGAAGTTCAGGGAACGCAGGGATTCCTTCTTCACGAGGGTCTTGTGATTGCTATCTGTGGGGTTTCTCTATTAGTGCCACAGCGTGGTACTCTTGGGCAGTTGGCTGGCAGCCCCTAACCATACAGACCTTGTCATTTCGGACGTACTTCAGGCATTGATGAAGTGTCGAGGTGACTTGCCCCCATCTGATAGAGCCAGGGTCTTCCGATGATGATATTGTAGGGAGATTTGGAGTCCAAGACCATGTACTTGGAGATCAATGTCTTCTAGTCGGCCTCCTTCCCTATTGTGGTCGAGAGGTCTATCTTGCCCAACGGGTGGCTAAGGTTCCCGTTGAATCCCGCCATCACGACGGTGGTGGCCTTGACTAAGCTTTATATGCTTAAAGAGTTCATAAAATAGTACGTTGGTAGAACTCCTGGTGTCTACCAGAACCTTTCTGATCTCAAAATTCATAATTTTGAGTGAAATGACCAGGGCATCACTGTGTGGGCAATGTACCCCAACAAGGTCCAGCTCTGAGAACTGGATGTGAGGTGCAGGCTTTGGCCTCTTCTCTATAGCAGAGATTTGAATGAGGCCGGGTTCTGCTCTTGCTTCCCGAGTATAGCGTTTCCTAGCTCTATTGGACATCCCGATCATCGCGCTGTTAGCATGGAGGATGAAAATGACCTGATTATTCTGGTGCGGCTATTCATTCCGGGCCTCTCTTTTTGTTCGAGCCTCTGTTCTGGCCTCCTTCATTGTGGCCTCTTATTATAAGGGTTTTCCCTTCCGTTCTGTCGGATGAACTCCCACAAACGCCCTCTTCTGATTAGTTGCTCAATCTCATTTTTGGGAGCTCTGCATTCGTCAATGGTGTGCTCGTGGTCTCTGTGAAAATCATAGTACTTGCTCTGATCCCTGGAGTCATGATTGCTTTTCAATGGATCCGGCCACCTTAAATCTTCGTGTGTCTGCACTTGCTGTAGTATATAAGTGAGCAAGGCATTCAGAGGCATGAATGTTCCATGCCTCTCTGAATTTGGGTTGTTCTGAGATCTGGGTGTCGCCCTGAGACTTCTAATCCTCTTCTTTGTTGTGCCAAAATCCTTCTTCTGGTCTTACTCGTCCTTTTGAGCCTGCTCCTTGGCCTTCCAGATGGATATTTTCGTATCCTCCAAATTTATGTATTTTCGAGCCCGCTCTATAAGTACGACCATGTCGGTAGGAGGGTTCTTCCTCAATGAATCCTGAAATCACCCTGGGCCCAAACCAGAAGCTAATGAAGCCACTAGGAAGCTCGGATTGCAATTTGTTACTTCCGTAAGCTCGGTGTTAAAGCGAGCTATGTATTCGCGAAGTGACTCTCCTTTGGACTGTTTTATGGTCAGCAGAAATTCCAGGCTCTTCCTCAACCTCCTGATGGTCAGGAATCGGTCAAGGAACTGTCTGCTGAGCTCATAAAAATTGTTGATTGATTCTTGAGGGAGGTTATGGAACCATTTCAGAGCGGTACCCTTAAGGCTCATCACGAATGTGCAGCACATGAATGTGTCGGTAGCCCCATGCAAAGCCATTGTATGCTGATAGTGGGAGAGGTGGTCCCTAGGATCTTCCGACCCATCATACAGCGTGAACTTCGGGACCACGAACTTTTTGGGCCTCTCTTCTGCCATTATGGCAAGGGTGAATGGAGTGGTGAATCTTCCGAGCAGCCTTAATTCATCTTGCTCTAGAGGGACATGGGTCCCTTTAGTAAAAATGGTCTGTTTCATAGAATCTGCTACTTCTTCCCCCCTTTGTGGAATTCTGGATGGAGTTGGATGTTGCTACGCTTGCCTCATAGCTTTAGCTCCGACGTGCCAAGGATGATCCTGTCTAGAGGTGAGAGGAGGCTGTTGTCCTCCTTGAACTAGGAGAACTAGTACCCGTGGAGGTTGAAGCTCAAGCGGCGTTAGATTAGCCCCTGAGGTCGTCGGAGTTGGAATCCTCGTTCTGTTTTGGTAATAGACGACTGGGCGGAAGGCAGGCATCCCCTCTCTTGGGGCGTTCGATGGCTGAGGGTCGCCCCCTACGTGAGTGGTACCGTAGGGGTGCACCGGTTGTACGTTGGGGATCACCACATTAGGGGGTACTCCGCTTGTGGTGGTAGAAAGAGGTCGAGCCCCTTCGTCAGCTGTGCTTGGAGGAAGGTGGGTGGGATTGCTCTGCTAGTTTTGGGCCATAGAAGCCAAAACCTGAGATATGGTAAGAAGCTGTTCTTACATTAAATCAGATTTCTGTTGAATTTGATCAAGTTATTGTTGTACATGATCGAGAGTTTGCCCTTTTTCATTCTCAGCCAGAGGCTAGTTTCGGGGGTTTTGAGAACCCTTCCTTGGACAAAGATTGGGAGCTATAGTTTTCAAGAGACAAAAAGGGTTGCTTCTAATTGAAAGATTTACAGGGATGATTGCCGTTCCCACAGACGGTGCCAAATTGATGCTGTACTTTTTAATCAGTGGGGGTTCTGCTTCTCCGTCACTTGTCAAGAACTCAAAGAAGGGATCAGAGAGCCACCGGGTTGGCTTCGGCGGTAGCTACTCCGATGATAAAGTCAGTCAAAAGTGAAAAGGAGACTGGAATTGAAAGATTATAATTGATTGTGTCTTTAGAAGCATACCTTTGGACTGCATTTATAGGCTACTTGTCTCCAATATCGATTAGGACTTGGGGCCACGAATTTCGAGATTCATAGCTATCTGGAGATAGCAATTTCTGTTCTGATCTTCACAAAAATAGGGATCTGAAGATGGCAGTTTCCATATTGCATTCTATTTCTATGTTTTGAGGTCAGTAGGGTAGGCAAGGCGGTGATGAGCTCGTTACCCTAACAAACTCGTGCTCCAGACTTGTTGCTCTGTAGGGAAGGTCCACACCCTTCGAACGTCAAATCTATACCGTTGTGTCACTTCTTGACCTACACATAAAAGAAACTAGACACATGTTAAGCTCGGGCTGGTCTGTCATTTTTTGGTGTATCAATATGTAATATTACTTATATATATATATATATATATAATGATAGGAAGTTGATCAAAAAAATAAAATGATAGGAGATGGTAATTTAATTATTGTTTGTGAAAAATAGAACCAATACCAACTCCGTCAAAAGTAGCATACCATTTCCATCTTTTGATTTGAAATTTCAAAGTAGCATATAGATTTTATGTTATGACTTATACATAGAGTTTCTAGGTTTACTGACAAAAAAAATAGAGCTTGTACGTTACCAACCGAAAAAAAAAAAGAGATTTTATGTTATGAAGAGGTTGAAATTTATTTTATTTTATTTTATTTTTTGGGGATAGTGAGCAACTCAATTTTAAATATAAATTCAAAATTTGAAAAAAAAAAATCTATTTTCTTTGGTTTACATTCCGTACCACTAAGTATTGAATTTTTTTTTTGACAGGTACATTGGTAAAAACCTTTTTTGCATCTCTATCTTTAGATAGGCATTCATTTGATAGTGGTTAGGGGCTAAATGGTTCAACCTTCAAACTTAGGTTGCATCCACGGGTCTACATTTGCCTTTATTAATGTTTATTTGAATTTTTTTTATAGATCAATCAGAGCTATTCTGAGTCAGCTTATGTGCATCAGATTAGGTCTTCCCCTTCTCATGATATTCAGGTCTATGCTTTAAGGTCTAACTGACAACGATCGACACAGAGGAAACTCGAACTCGAATTCGAATTCGAAATACTTGAATTTTATTTACTAAAATTGGTTGACAATGAATGTTTGAAATGACTTTTTTTTTTTGGACAAGTTTGAAAGGTGTTATCGGACACTCGCTAAAGGTATAATGCTTTAAATATACATTGAAATGTATGATGCTGAATATCAAATGTCATCTACATGCATATCCAAAATACCATATCTAAGAAGTACTGATACAGACATGGATAAGATACAATACAAATATGATTTTTTTAAAAAAATAGGACCCGAATACGTTAAAGATACGTTAAATATATATTTTATATTTTTTAACAAGGACCAAAAACATGAAAGAGAATTGAACACGTCACATTCCTTAAAAATCAAGCAACATGGGAACTCCTTATCCAACAAGAGAAATTTGGGTTAATACTCTGATTGGGAGTGGGGTTGTTCTATTCTGGGTTTAAACAGTGGAAAACCACATGTAAGAGAGCAAGATTTACTTACAAAGATATAACAGTCAACTTTCAATAATCCTTACAAGATAGAATAAACATGAAATTATGGAACCAATAACATTGGGTACGTTTTAGAGTACAATCTTGGCAATAAAAGAAATAACATGGCTAGGAAAATTGCATAATAGAGATCCAAGATTTACTTACAAAGATATAACAGTCAACTCTCAATAATCCTCACAAGATAGAACAAACATGAAATTGTGGAACCAATAACATTGGGTACATTTTGGAGTACAATCTTAGCAATAAAAGAAATAACATGGCTAGGAAAACCGCATAATAGAGATCCAAGATTTACTTACTGAGCTTCATTTAGCTCACCCCCAACTTACTATATTTTCAGGTAAGGATGTTACAGGACCACAGTAGGAGTCTAAGAGCATAGGGGACAGTTTGAGAAATATGTTAGAAGTGATGTAGTCTCTCCCATGTACTTACCACCTAAGAGTGGCATTATGTTTAAGTTTTACGTCAGTTTACATTTTCAGTTGGTAAACAATATTTTGTATTAAGACTTCCGCTAAATTACTGTTAAGCTTACATTTTATATTGTTGTCATGGATACAAAGAATGTAAAAAGTAGGGACGGCCATTGGGTCGGCCCCGCAACACGAGATCCGCATAAAGTGGGTTTCGAGTCGTGAAATTCATTCCATGGTGCAAAATCCATCATTGGCTAAACAATCATTTGGTTATGCCATTTTGGGCTTTGCTCTAACCGAAGCTATTGCATCGTTTGCCCCAATGATGGCCTTTCTGATCTCATTCGTATTCCGATCGATCGATATGCAAATTAATCAAGTGAATAGTGTAAATTTACTATTTTGGACTTTCCGGATCCAATGGTAAGGTTTATTTCATGAGACAAAGTCCTGAAAGATAAAATACCCGTAGAAAGGCCAAATGACCAAAATGCCCCTAAGTCAAATGTGAGTCAAACGGACTCTAATTAAACTAAGTAAATAATCAATCCTTATTGTTTCAAACATTCTGGACCCAAAGGTGAAGTCTGATTTGTGAGAATAAGTCCCAAAAAATAGAGACATGTAAAATGACCATTTTGCCCTTTCGGTATAAAGGTCCAAATTGGAAACCGTGACAGCCTAATTGACTTTCTTTGACATTCTGGACTCAATGGTAGAGTCTAAATTGGTAAAAGAGATACTTAGAGTAACGAGGTGTACAATTTAAAAAATGACATTAGAACTAAGACATGTTATCAGTATAGGCAACTCAAAGGGAAAGGAGAAAATTTCAGAGTACTAAAGTAGATCATACGGATTAAAGGTAAGTAAATCCCTATCTCTTACACGTGGTTTTCCAAGCCATGTTCTTTCTATTACTGCTAATTTTGTACTCTTGAATGTGCCAACTGTTATTGTTCCACAATCGATATTATTCTATCTTGTGGATGCTTATTGACTGCTATATCATGATTGTTATGTTATACTATGCCTTGAAAGGCCTCTTGTTATATGTCCATGCATGTTATTCCATGTTCATACACTTCTTATGGAATTACAAGAGAACCATGATTTAATTGAATGCCGGATTTGTGCTCAGTCACAATATCCATTCGATATTTTCTGAGTTGGCAGGACCTTCGGGTCGATTGACGGGACCTACAGGTCGAGTTCGTGAACGGACATATGGAAAAGAGGGCATTTTGATGCATGGAGTTATGAGGGCATTTTATATGCATTGAGGTTAAGGGGGTATGCCGGGCCCCAAAAGACCGAGGGTCTGCCAACTAGAGTAAATGCACCACTTATGATTGACTGATATGTTTACGTTTATTGGATTCATAAGATGTTTCCATTCCCTATGAATAATTTTATTTTGACAGTTTATTTATTGATTGTACTTGATTGCGACCGATTTATTGTGGCAATATTCTTATGTTGACTGACGTTATTGAGCTTTGCCATGTTCATGCTACACCACTACTCATGCTTGATTATTGTGACTTACTGTTCATTAGCCATTGTGACATTTTACCGCTAACTACAACTAATTTCATGATTGCTATCATGTTCACCCTACGAGTTCATATTTTTCTATATTAACCCTAACCCGTGTCGGAGATAGGCTTTTACTTACTGAGCTTTGTTAGCTCACCCCACTTACTTATTTTTCAGGTGAGAATGCCACAGGACCACAGTATGAGTCCTAGAGCATAGGGGGACAGTTTGAGGAATATGTTAGAAGTGATATAGTCTCTCCCATGTACTCACCACCTAAGAGTGGCATTATATTAAGTTATGTTGGTTTACATTTTTCAGTTGTCAAACAACATTGTATTAAGACTTCTGCTAATTTATTGTTAAGTTTACATTATATATTGTTATCATAGATACAAAGAACGAAAAAAGTAGGGATGACAATTGGGTCAGCCCTACGACACGAGACCCCCATAAAGTGGGTTTCGGGTCGTGACAGCTTGGTATTAGAGTAGAGTCTTAGGTGCTAGTAAGTCACGGGAAATAAGATTAGAGTACGAAGACTGTTAAGTCTAAGAAGTCGATATATAGATAACACTATGATAGATTTCCACGCTATGTTAGATTCTTACGTAAGTGCTAACCACTACGATTGAAATTGATTTGATTCATGTTAGATTTATAGATTTGATTTTTACGCTATATTAGACTTTATATGGATGTTAATTACTACAACTAAACTCGATTCGATTCACTTAAACTCGCTAGACTATGTTGACTCGGTTAGATTATGAATGATTAGACTTTTATGGGAATGCTAACCTTTCATCTTTTACAGCAAGATGGTTCGTAACCGAAATACTACAACCTTGACAAATCGATTAGACCGACTTGAGCACCTTCTGAACAGAGTCATAAAGGCTCTACCCAAACCCCAGTGGTCAACTACTTACACTGAAGTAGTAACACCGGTCACTGAATCGAGGGGACAAGGATTTTCCAAAGGAAAGGAAACTTATAAGCCAGGAGACAATCAGGGCAAGGGGCAAAGACCCTTATCTTCCAAGCCCAAATTCGAAACGGAAGGCTTATTTAGAAAAGGGCCAACTGTAAAAGAGGCACACTTAAATGCCTCACCTGCCAAAAAGCCCACCGGGGGTAATGCCTTAAGAATACCAACGCTTGCTATTATTGCAGCCATATTGGAAATTTTGTAAGGAACTGTCCCCGAAATAAGTCTATAACCTCTACCACCCCTACTCTATCAACCCCAGTAATACCAGGAGATGATCAGACTGTTGTACCAGTAATCACAGGTACTCCTTTAGTTAATTACGACCTATGCATATACTGTTGATATTAGGCTTTACGCATTGAATAGTATCTTTCTCATTACTGGTAGAGTTGACCGTAGAAACAGAACCCCTAGATTTCATGTTAACTATTTCAATATCCTCGAGAACTTTATTGTTAATACATGCCGATGAATGTTGTGAAATGTTATAGATAAATAAATGAGGCTTGAACGAGAGATTAGTATGAAGGAATCTTAATGGATAATTACTGGAAGAGTTAATACTTTAAATAAATTAATGATGTACCAGAAATATAAAAATTCTTGAATAAGTTACAAGTAGACCCTGATAGGGTAGAGATGAGTAAAGTCTTGAAGACAATTACTAAATGAGTGAGATTGCCAAAATTGATCTTATGAAATGTGATGATTTTGGAAAGAGGCTGACACATGATGAATAAATATTAGGAAGAAATCCATGAATCTTGTGATCTAAGATAAGGTGTGATTCGATTTTAGTCAATACACTATCAAGTTAGATAAAGGTAAATGATAAATGATTTCGAATAACTGTTAGACGTTATTGTAATCCAAATGATCGTAAAGACTGAACTGGTAGTAAATCATTTAGAGAAATCATGAAATTGAGATGATATATGATTTTTGAGGTACTATGAGGAAATCATTATTCATGAATGATATACATAGAGCATATGAGGTACAGATCACAAGTATACAATTATTAACCGATTAGAGTGAATAAGGAAAACTATGTGCATTTTGATTCCACACTCTATTTGGATATGTAGAAAGTCTTCAGCGCGAGTCCAAAACTCCTTCTCCATTATTGTAACCAAAAAGAGATAGACTAGGAAATTCAAACCCTCCAAGGTGATTCTTTTAATAATGTTGTTAAAAATCTTGCTCTTGTATAGTTCAATCTATCATC
The DNA here is from genome assembly GCA_008638375.1 of Nyssa sinensis. Taxonomy (NCBI): domain Eukaryota; kingdom Viridiplantae; phylum Streptophyta; class Magnoliopsida; order Cornales; family Nyssaceae; genus Nyssa; species Nyssa sinensis. Next base: position 26,893,299 of record CM018031.1, read on the forward strand.
TATGAATTGAGAGAAATATGGCTTTGAAGACATGTAAAATGCAAACCAGTAACCAAGTAGTTAAAGAGATTAGTGTTTCTCTTTGGTTGTTTTGTATGCTCTCTTGTGATCCTTGGTTCTCGTGTTTGCCTTCTACTGGTTTACTTGGGCCTATTTTTCTTGGGATATGCCCATGTGCTTTTGTTTATTCTCTTTGTTCTATAATACTTTATAATTAGTTACCAAAAAATTAAATTATATAAATATTCATCTTTGAGATATGGCAAATGACTTGATTGGGATAATCAAATAAGTGAATATTTATTACCTATACCTGTTATAAAAGTATGGATGAAGTTATAGTGTTTTCTTCAAAAGTATACTTGCCCAAAATACCCTTTATGCCTTTTACAACTCTTCCGAATTTATTTCTCCTATTATATTTTTTGTGTTTCCTAACTTGTTACAATTCTTCGGCTTTTTTCTCTCTTGTCGGAACTCAAATCTCAAAGGGTCGACTTTCTTATCAAGAAGAGTTCATAGAGGTTGGTAGAAGCATCCATGGCATTTTTATGGGTCAAGTTTCTTCTCAAGGATCTATAGGAAAGGTAAAAACTATTTTATACTTTATTGAATGCACTTGGTGTTCATCCATTGGTAAGTCTCTTGGTAATTGTCCTATAAATGTATATAGGAGTCATCTTCGGAGAAGCAAGGTTGCCCAAATCCCAAGCTTCAATGTCTCCACAGTAGGGCAAGGTATAAAAAAATTGGTGCTTCTTAGAATATAAGATATCCCCGTAGCCTTCCATCTGCCCATCTAAGGTAGTCCATGGTGTGTCCAGAGGTTTGTAAAAGGCAAGTTAGCGTTCCTGGTAGCCTTGGATGGCCATCACTATACAGTTTTCTTTGTTGTTGTCTATTAGATTTGATGGAATAAAATAAAAGAGAAGATTAACTTGATAAAAATTATACCAGTGACCTTATTATATAGAGGAGTCATGAGGTTGAACAATGAAAGTAGAAATAAAGGAAATAAACTATAAAACCCTAATCCTACTAGAATTATAGAATAATATATCTATGGTGGCTAACCCTAACCCTAGTATCATAATAATATAGAGGTAACCCTATTATACTTCTAACACCCGTCCTCAAACCTAAGGTATATGTGGCAGTTAACTCTAACCCTAGTATCACAATAATATATAGGTAACCCTATTATACTTCTAACACCCATCCTCAAACTCAAGGTGGGAGTTAGACCAACTTGAGTTTGCAAACAAAATCTAGAAGTGGATAGTTGACTTGTTGACTTTGTGGTTGAAATATAAATGTTACCCAAGCTAACATGACTGTGATGTTGCATGAAATGGTGTAGTCTAGAAAAAGTGCATGAAAGTGCGAAGCTAGAACTGATGGTGGCAACGCATGGAAGCATGTAGCTGATTCTAATTATGATGGCGATGTATGAAAGCGTGTAGCCAATTCTAATTGAGCTAAACACGTGGCTAGTGATGTTGGAACACATGTTGAACACGTGATGGAACACATGCTAGAGATTACGTGGCATAATATGTAATTGAAGATACTAGACATATGGCATAACACGTGTGAGGGCTTGCATGGCATAACATGTAACTGAAGATATTGGACACGTGGCGTAACACGTGTAAAGATTTACATGGTAGAACACATAGTTAGTGATGTTAAACACGTGGCGGAACACGTGCCTCATCAAAATAACTTATGAGATATTAGACATGTGGTAGAACAAGTGCCTGAATGAGCTTCGAATCAGGTGCGCATAAAAAAAAAAGTGCGCACTGAAGACAAAGTACTAGTGATGAGATAAAGTGGAAAGAGAAAAGAGAATTGCTTGGGTTTAATGGGCTTGGATTTTAACAAAGCAGGTGGGGCGGAGGGTTAATTGGAAAATAATTTGGGCTTAGGCTCACTTTGGTCACTGAATTAAGTTAGGCTCGGGTCCACCAAATGAAAGGGGATCAGATCTCTTGAGTTAGAATGTGGGAGTAAAAAGATTTGGGCCTTGATTTAAGGATAGGTTAGGCAGATGGGTTAAATTGAGTTGGTCCTAACTTTAACTCTTGTTCTTCAATCAAAAGGGTTTACACCCCATTTACGCAAGGGTGGACGATGGATTCATAAAGCGGCAAATGGTGGATGAAAACTTGACAAGAATGAAAAGACGATGGGTGATGTGATGCAAGGGTGACGATTGAGAGAAGGATGCTGATGTGATAAGGTCATGACAGTAGCGTGGTAGTTTACCCATAGTGATGACTTGATTATGATAGATCTTTGGGAGAATTATAAAGCAACGATGGTGTGTCATGGTTACAATTAGGGCCTCTAGAGATGATTATGATATTTTTACAAAAATTTTAGGGGATGGGAGAGCTTTCTTTGATTGAGAGACGACCAAAAAATAGTATCTAGCAATAATGCATAGAGCTTTCCTTAGTGGGATGAGGGTGAGTTATGAGCTAATGACCATTATTGGGTGGCATATTGTTGAAAAATAAAGAGATGGTTGAGAAAGTGAGAGATTGCAGGGATTTGGGTTTTAAATCAAAAGTAAATTAGAACAATGATGGGATCGTGTTAACCATAATATGGGTTTAGATGGAATAGGTGGATTAGGATTGATGGGTTTCCAATAGAAATTACAAGGTAAATCATAATGTAGAATTTAGGGATAGGTTGAGAACAAGACAAGCTAGAAAAATCTAGAAGAGAGAGGAGGGCATTGTTGAACAATTAGAGTTGGTTGATGGCGGTGAAGCCATGTAGAGTGGAGAGTATTTGAATGACATATTAATCCTACCTCTAATACCATGTTAGATTTGATAGAATAAAATAAAAGAGAAGAAAGAGAGAAGAGAGAAAAGGGAAAAACCCAAAAGACTACATTGTATTAGATTGACTTAATAGAAATTATACTAGTGACCTCATTATATAGGAGAGTCATGAGATTGAACAAGGAAAGTAGAAATAAAGGAAACAAATGGTAAAACCCTAATCCTACTAGCATTACACAATAATATATATGTGATGGCAAATCCTAGTATCATAATAATATATAGGTACCGTATTACTTCTAATATTTTCAATGTCTCTCAAAAGTATTGGGGACGGAGTTGACAACCAAACAAGCAATTACCACCCATCTTTTCTTTCTTTTTTCCCAAGGTATGAATGATATTTCGAATAATTATAATGTTGTATGACATAAATCTCATGGTAGTAATTGGTTTGAAATGATATAAATGATTTCCTAGATAATTATAAAGAAGTTTATCCGATAAAGATCTTCAAAGGAAGCGCTTTGAAATGACGTGATATTTTTTCTTGGAGTAGGGGTTTTAGGGTTTGGATAGAATTTTGTAAAGCACATCGCATAAACTAATAGAGAACAACATTTTAAGGTTGGGGATCATTCCAACACAGGTAAGTAGCATCTGAGAGGGAGGGAAAAATGATGGGTTTTGTCGATCGGGTGTTGTCCGACCAACATTGTATGCGGAAAGTTTGGGGCGTTTATTCGAATCCAGTGAGATTTTGTAACTTGTAATTTGGGTGGTGGAAGAAGAGTTGACGAAAGAAAACTTTTTGGCTATGCTTCGTCATTTTTGTTAACGCGACATGGTTTTTCCTCTATTGAACATCATTAGTAGAAGCTCATCGACTTTCATCGCCGTGGCTAATGTTTCCCATCCCGGTTACGTTGCTAACCAGGATGGCGGCACACTCATTACTGGCAGTGGATGTGGAACCAAAAGCAGATGACAGTGATTGTTATAATCACTTATACAGTTTGGCGAAAAAGAAAGTGTTCAGAATTAGGAAGAATTTTAGAATGACGTGGAAAGGGGAGGTCCTTTCGCCGTACTACTCCAATTGTATCAGCTCTTCACATGGCTGGCTAGCATTTATGAGCTAATAGAATTGCACGCTCTACCTCTTTAATCTCTTAATCAACCTTCACTCCTCTTATTTACCCTACATCCTCGTACCTACGTGATGCTGCACTTTTTGGCCCACGTGAGATCCAAGCTCGGCTCCCTACGAAACACTCGAAACAGAAGATCAGAGGACCACCGGGTTGGCTCCGGCGGTAGCCGCTCCGATGCTTAAGTCAATAAAACTGAATTGAAAGACTTGTAATGAAAGCCAAAATAATGAGCATGAAAATAAAGCGTACCTTAAGGGTTGAATTTATAGGTGGTTGTTCTCCCAAGTTGATTAGGATTTGGAACCATGAATATAGGGATTAGATCTTCGGAGATATAAGTTACCTTGTTGAATATGGAAACTCAATGTGGCAGTTCCCTTGTTGGAAACAACTTCCTTATTCCTTGCTCGGAGCTTGTTGAGGCGGTGATAAGATCTGATTATTGACTTACTGTACTGCAAGTTTGCATCTGTATATATTTAGCTTTGTAGGAGAGCTACCTTGCTTTGATACTGTGAGCTTGGTTTATTTGGGCTACGCCTTTGATTGACCGAGAATGAGTTATACGACCGAGCATGAACTGAATGACCGAACATAAGTCATGTGGCCGATCATGAACTGATTGACCGAGCCCAGGTCGTATGACCGAGCATAATCTGAATGACCGAGCCTGAGTCGATCCGTACTTACACGTGTCGTGCAATGGTTGATGTGTCACATAGTGGTATATCAGTTACTCCCCTCCCAAGCCTTAGTTTGAGCTCGGGTCATAACTAAGGTTTTATGAGCGTCCGAAAAGCCATGCGTTCTGTCGTCTCATTTCTCGAGACGTCCGTTGGTACATCATTTATTGCGCAGCCGGTTCTTGGGTTTCTCACGTCATTATTGTTGCAATACTGTCGGGACGGTTCGCCTGGGCAGCAATTACTCTCTGGATGCGTATAAAAGGGGGAAAGAGCCTTGTACGATTCTTTTTACCATCTTCTACTCTGCGAAGTGAGATATACATCCGACATTGTCGAACCAGCAAGCTACCTTGTGAAGAATCCCATCCATCCGAAGTCTCTTACTTTGATTCAGGTTCGGTTTTAGTATTTTTGTTCATCTTTTCACTTTCTCTTCCTCTCCTTTCGGTTATTTTGAAATGTCGACTTCTTCGGCATCTTCTGATGTTGGTAATGGGTCGGGGAGCCTCCCGGAGGCTCCTTCCTCGTCACAAACCCTAATTAGGGGTAGCAATTCTTCGGGGACTGAATCGGAGGAGACCCGCTCTAGTCCCTCAGTTAGAATCGTTGATGCCTTCTCGGAGTCTAGGGATAGAGAGGGTGAAGTCTCAGGTCGGTCTTCTCAAACAGAGAGTACTGTGGCACCCTCCTGGTTAGAGGCTATTAGGGAGAGGTATGAGATTCCTCCAAATGTTACCCTTAGGGCTCCCGATGACTTCGACTACCTTTGGGAAGTTCAGGATGGGGAAATTTGTGTTTACACCGCTTGGTTCGAGATGGGGTTACGCCTTCCTTTCCCTAGACTGCTTAGGGATTTTTTCTGTTGGTTCAACCTCTGCCCGGCCGATCTGCTCTTAAACAGTTGGAGGCATCTGTTAGGGTTTATGGCCTTAGGTCGCCTGAATGGTGTTGAGGTCTCTTTAGACTTGATCCGTAGTAAAATGGATCTTAAATATAGGAAGGCGGAGGGCCTCTACTATATGTCGTTTGACAAGGGCTTCCGTCCTTTGACTTTCGTGCCGTCCTCCAACAAATTTTGGAAGGATCGGTTCTTTTTTGTTGGTGGAGAATGGGAGGTGACCGACCTTGAGGACCAGTTCTCCACGTTCCCCCGGAGCACGGGTTTCATGGGTGAGACACCCTTTTCTTTTGTAATTTTGCTTTGTGCTTGTTCTTGTGTATCTGACTAACCTTTGTTCAAAACTCTTTTGTGTAGCCAAGAGCGTCAAGAAGAGGCCTCACTTCACCCCTGCTTTGAAAGACCAATACAAGAGGCTCCTCCAGACTCCAAACAGGGATTACCGCGCCATTCTTCATTCAGGCCCTACAATGCCTCCCAAGGATAAGGGTGTTGTTGATGACGTCCTCAAGTCTCTTGCTGGCAAATGGGGGTCGTCAAAGAAGAAGAGGGTGGCGAGCCAGCCTCCTCCCTCTGCGTCTTCTTCGAAGAAGACGAGGACGACCGACCCGTCCCCTTCTGTTCCTCCCAAGAAGGGGGCGGTCTCCTCTGCTTCTCCCTCTTCCCGACCTCCTCTGAAGGGAGTTATGATCAGGGAGCCCTCCTCTGCCCCTCAAAAGGGGGTGGTGATCAGGGAACCCTCTTCTGCCCCTCAGAGGGGTACGGCGGTTCTTCGGCCTGTCCCCTCTTCGGCCCAAAAATCTCAACAGAGGGGTAAGGCGAAGGTGGGTACTGAAATGCCTGATGGATACAAGGCCGTCCATCAGGCCATTGAAGATTTCTGGGCTGAGGCCCCTTGTACTGACATCCCTTCCTGCAGCACCAGGAAGGGTACTGAGAAGACTGTGACTGGTGCCATGAGGGCCCATCTGAAGGTAACGACCGACCTTTCTGCTTTTGTGCTCTTCTTCCTTTTCCCCTTTACTGATGTGCCTTTGTTTTATTTTTGCAGACTCTTCATAGCTTGGCTGCCTTAATGGAGGCCACAGTTGATCTTCAGGCCGTGGAAAGGCTGGAAGAGGAGCTAGATGAAGCTCGGTTGCAGCTCGGTACGGCTCAATCTCGGGCCACTGCAGCCGAGGACGATCTGAAGGAGGCGAGGAATTGCTTCTCAATTATGGAATCCGAAAGGGATTCTGTTAAGCTTGAGAGGGATTCTTTGCGCTCTGAGAAGGACTCCCTTCGTCAGGATCTGACCAAGATGAAGGAGGAGAATAGTGCCCTTCAGGACTCCATTGCTCAGAAGGTTGAGGAGGCTAAGGTTGAGACCGAGGCCAGGCTGAAGACCGAGTTGGAGAAGATGGGAGATACTATTGCGCAGCTCGGTTACGACAACTTCAAGTCCAAGCTTCTCGCCAAGTACCCGGATATTGATCTGTCGGGGATTGACGATGATGATGAGGACGAAGATGGTGATCAGGACGACGGATCTGCAAGCCCTCTAGTTTAGGGAAATTTTTTTTTTTTTTGTTAATCCTGTCTCATCATGTTTGTAACCGAGTTTGCATTATCAATGAAAATGTCTTCTCTTCAGTTTCTGTCTCTATCTTTCTTTGGTTGTTTGGCATTCTTTGAGTTCTGCTCTAAAAAATGTATCAATGCTTTGTTGTGTGTAACCGAACTTGGGTCTTAGATGTTTGTAGTATGACACAAGTAAACCTGCTCGGTTTACGAAGTACTATCTTTACCGACCATGGGTTGTCTCCAGAACTATCTTATGGTAATCCTGAAGTAATGTGTAGTAATAACAGACTTGTGCCGAACTCTTGATATTGGAGAGGTTTTTGAATCATGGACTTTCTTTAAGAAAGATAACTTGAATAATAATCGATCAATCTGATCATTAATCAACAATTGTAAAAACTGGTATAAGGCAGTTATTTTGACCTCTTAGAACAAAGCCCGAGCTTGATTGCTGAATACGGTTGGTATGACTGAGCACTTTAAAGATTATTATTGCCTGTTTATAACTTCTGACACAGTGCCTTTGTGCGCTTGTAATGAAACATCAGCTTCATCTACCAAGATGGACCAGACTTGTCGTCTGTACATTGAGATGGATCAGACCTGAGTCTGTGCACTTGAGATGGACCAGAACTGAAGTCTGTACATTTGAGATGGACCAGAACTGAAGTCTGTACATTTGAGATGGACCAGACCTTAGCCTGTACATTTGAGATGGACCAGAACTGAAGTCTGTACATTGAGATGGACCAGACCTGAGTCTGTGCATTTGAGATGGACCAGACCTTAGTCTGTACATTTGAGATGGACCAGAACTGAAGTCTGTACATTGAGATGGACCAGACCTGAGTCTGTGCATTTGAGATGGACCAGACCTTAGCCTGTACATTTGGGATGGACCAGACCTTAGCCTGTACATTTGAGATGGACCAGAACTGAAGTCTGTACATTGAGATGGACCAGACCTGAAGTCTGTCCATTGAGATGGACCAGACCTGAGTCTGTGCATTTGAGATGCTTCACGAAATATGTTGAAATAAAAAGAAAGTACTTTATTGATAATATTTTCGTAAATGTTCCATGTTCCAAGGCCTGGGAACAGGTTTCCCATCCATGCTTTCCAACCAATAAGTGGTCGGTCTAACTGTCTTGGTAATTCTGTAGGGGCCTTCCCAGTTCGGTGATAACTTCCCCATGGTGGGGTCCTTGGTGTTTTGGAAAACCCTTCTTAGGACGAGGTCCCCAACTTGGAAACTGGCAGGTTTGAGGCCAATTTTTGAGCGGTTAACCATCCTGCGCTGATATGCTTCCATTCTGATTACGGCCTGCTCTCTCCTTTCCTCGAGCAAATCCAAATTTTCTGCTAGTTGTTGGTCATTGGTCTCTTCGTTGAAAGCCTCAGTCCTTAGGGTCAGTATGCCGACCTCAACAAGGATTACTGCCTCAGTTCCGTAGGCGAGGGAGAAGGGAGTTTCTGATGTTGGAGTTCTCCTGGTTGTCCGGTAGGCCCAGAATGCCCCAGGGAGTTCCTCGACCCATCTCCCTTTAGCTTCCTCCAATCTTTTCTTGAGAGCGTCCAGGATAGTTCGGTTGGTGACCTCGGCCTGCCCGTTTGCCTGAGGATGACCAGAGGAGGAAAAGTGTTGTTTAATGTTTAGGTCTTGGCAGAATTTCTTGAATATTTTCCCAGTGAACTGTGTGCCATTATCTGAGACGATCACATGAGGTATGCCGAACCTGCAGACTATATTTTTCCAAGTAAAACTCTGTATCTCTTTTTCAGTGATGCGAGTCAGTGGTTCTGCTTCGGCCCATTTTGAGAAGTAGTCAATGGCCACCAGTAGGTATCTCCTGTTCGGTTTGGCTTTAGGCAACGGTCCTATGATGTCCATTCCCCACTGTGCAAAGGGCCATGGGCTAGTAATGGGGATGAGCTCATGTTGTGGCTGATGCTGATAAGGGGCGAACCTCTGGCATCTGTCACACTTTCGAGTATATTCCTTTGCTTCCTTCAGCATTCCAGGCCAGTAATAGCCTTGAGTTAGGGCTCGGTGGGCTATGGTTCTCCCTCCGTTATGATTTTCACAAATTCCTTCGTGGATTTCTGCCAAGACGTACTGAGACTCTTCAGGTGCTAGGCATTTTAACAATGGCTAAGTGTAAGATCTTCGGTAGAGCTTTCCGTTAAGGACAAGATACCGAGCTACTCTGATGCGGATTCTTTTTGCCTTATTTCTGTCTTCTGGGAGGAGTCCTTCTTCCAGGTACTGGAGTATAGGAGTCATCCAGTTCTGAGGCTGTTCTGTGACTTGGGCGACCTGGATTTCCTCGGTGCTAGGCCTCGGCTGGTGAGAGAATTTTATCGTCGATTCCACCCCCGTTTTCATGTGAGATGCCATGTTTGCTAAGGCATCGGCTCTGCTATTTTGGCCTCTTTCTATTTTTTGGATTGAGAATGTTTGGAAGGAATGTTTCAGCAAGTTGACTAGCTCCGAATATCGAAGCATTCTTTCATTCTTGACGGCATATTCTCCTTGAACTTGGCTAACCACCAGTTGGGAGTCAGAAAATACCTCGAGGTTCTGTACCTCGCACTCTTGAGCTAGCTTCATCCCTAAGATAAGGGCCTCATATTCCGCTTCGTTGTTGGAGGCTCTGAACCCCAAGCTAATTGCCCTTTCGGTCGTAAGTCCATCAGGAGAGTGTAGTACTAGCCCTGCTCCGGCACCTCGGTCAGTGGATGATCCATCAGTATACAACTTCCAAGTCCCCATATCGTCCGAGAGTTGTGTTTTGCTTAGCAGTGCGGGAGTGAATTCTGCAATGAAGTCTGCCAAGGCTTGCCCTTTAATTGAGACTCGTGGAACGTAGGACAGATCGAACTCTCCTAGTTCCACTGACCATTTGACCAACCGTCCTGATACTTCTGGTTTTCTCAGGATTGTTTTTAGTGGGTAAGCAGTTGGAATCTCTATGGGATGTGCTTGGAAGTAAGGTCTCAGCTTTCGTGCAGATACTATGAGTACAAGGGCTAGCTTTTCGATCTCGGGGTACCTCTTTTCTGTGTCCAGTAATGCCTTGCTGACATAGAAGATGGGCCTCTGCACGCTCCTGTCTTGCCTGACCAGTACCGAACTGACAGCGTTCTCAGAAACTGCAAGATAGAGAAGCAGCCTTTCTCCTTGGACCGGTTTTGATAAGAGCTCGGGCGAAGCCAAGTACCTTTTGAGTTCCTGAAAGGATTTTTCGCACTCGTCAGTCCATTGCAAAGATTTGTTACCTTTTAGAGCCTTGAAGAATGGTAGACACCGATCCGTGGATTTTGAAATAAATCTGCTAAGAGCCGCTATCCTGCCGTTCAGAGCTTGAATGTCTTTCCAGGTCTTTGGGGATTTCAGTCCGATCAGAGCCCCGATCTGAGTCGGGTCTGCCTCTATACCTCTTTGAGAGACTATGTACCCAAGGAATTTCCCTTTTGTTACACCAAAGGTGCACTTTGAGGGATTGAGCTTCATTTTATATTGTCTGAGAATATCGAAGGTTTGCGCTAGGTGCTGGAGATGACTGCTCTTCCTTAGGCTCTTGACCAGCATATCGTCGATATAAACTTCCATAGTGCTGTCGATCAAGGAGCTGAACATCTTATTAACAAGACGTTGGTAGGTAGCTCCAGCATTCTTTAGTTCGAACGGCATCACTCTATAGCAATAGAGACCTCGTTCGGTGATAAATGAAGTCTTCTCTTGATCGGGAGGATGCATCTGTATTTGATTGTACCCAGAATAAGCATCCATGAAGCTCATGAGTTGGTGCCCTACAGTTGCATCGACTAACTGATCTATTCGTGGAAGAGGGAAGCTATCCTTCGGGCATGCTTTGTTGAGATCTGTGTAGTCAACACAGACTCTCCATTTACCGTTCTTCTTTTTGACCAGAACAGTGTTGGCCAACCAATCAGGATAAAATACCTCTCGTATCATGTTGGCGTTGAGCAACCTTTGAACTTCGTCGTTGATGACCTGATGCCGCTCTGGAGCGAGGGGCCTTCTCTTTTGTCTCACTGGTGGATGATCTGGATCCACCATTAGTCTGTGCGTAATCAGGTCGGGATCTATCCCTTCCATGTCGCTTGTCTCCCAGGCGAATACGGAGAGGTTTTTCTTCAAAAACTTGACCAGCTCATCCTGCTCGGCATGTGTCAGGTCGGGACCTATCTGCAGGTAACGTCCTTGATCCTCTGAGCTGACCAGGACTTTAATAGGCTCCCCTATGGGCTTGGCTCTGCTATCCCTTCCTCTGGGGCTTAATGGTTCTTCAATCTTGGAGGGACAGTCTTCTGCCTCGTGACAGCAAGGGTAGATTGCATCCTTGCACACACGGGCGTGCAGTAATTGCTATTTGGGGGCTTTAGCTTTGAGTGCGAGGGCATGGCACTCTCGGGAGGTCGGTTGGCATCCTCTGATGGAGTAGACTGTCTGATTGTGAACGTATTTTAAGCATTGGTGGAGAGTCGAGGTGACTGCTCCCATCTCATGTAGCCAGGGCCTTCCAATTATAACGTTGTAGGGAGATTTGGCTTTTACGACCATGTACTCAGCTATCATGGTCTTTTGCCTGTCTCCTTCACCTGTAGTTGTGAACAGATCGATCCTTCCTAGAGGAGTGTTGGTGTTTCCGTCGAACCCCGTCATGACTATACTTGTGGGTTTAGTGTCATTGGGGTCAAGTTTCATATGCTTGAAAGGATCGTAGAACAGTACATTGGTTGAGCACCCAGTGTCAACGAGGACTTTCGGATCTCGAAGTTGGCGATCTTAAGGGAGATAACCAGGGCGTCGCTGTGAGGACAATGAACTCCTATAAGGTCACGATCCGTAAATTGGATTTCTGGTATGGGCTTTAACCTTTTCTCCAAGTTAGCGACCTGCATGACGTTGGGAGCAGACCTGGCCTCCCGAGCATATCATTTCCTTGACCTGTTGGAGGTGCCTGTTGCAGGGGAATCTGCGTGTAGAACATAGATCACCTGATTGTTCTGTCGTGGGGGCTCGTTCCTGACCTCTTTCTGTTCTTGCCTCTGGTCGGCCTTTCTCTGCTGGGGTCGTTCGTCACGGGGGTTTTGTCCTCCGTCCTGTTTGACGAACTCTTGCAGCCTCCCTCTCCTTATTAGCTGCTCAATCTTATGCTTGAGAGCTTTGCAGGTATTGGTTGTGTGCCCTCGGTCTTTGTGAAAATCACAATATTTAGTCTGATCTCGATAGCTGGGGTCTCCTTTCAAAGGCTCTGGCCATCTCAGATTTTCTCGAGATCTTACTTGCTTCAGTATGTTGTACGGAGACCCGTTCAGAGGAGTAAAGTGGTTGAATTCCCTCAGCCCGAAATTGTAGGAGGTTCTGGGGGTCCCCCTTTTTTCTGGGCTCCTGACTCTTTTCCTGGCCGAGCTGGTGTCCTTCTTTTGGTCGTCCTTCCTTTGACTATCTTTCTTCTGATCGTCTTTCTGAACTTGCTCTTTGACCTTTCTAGAGGTGTCCCTGGCCTCTTCCAAGTTGATGTACTTCCTTGCACGGTCTATGAGTGCCGCCATATCCGCAGGGGGATTTTTGGTCAGGGAGTCTCTAAAGCCTCCTTGAACAAGTCCAGCGGCTAGAGCAGCTACTAGGAAACCGGGGCTGCAGTCTGTTACCTCGGTGAGCTCGGTGTTGAAACGTGCTATATACCCCCTGAGTGATTCTTCCCTTGTTTGCTTTACGTTCAAAAGGAATTCCGGACCCTTTCTTAGCCTCCTGCTAGTCATGAATCTGTCCAAGAACCTTCTGCCGAGCTCATAGAAGCTAGATACTGAGTTCGGTAGGAGGTGGTGGAACCACTTCAGGGCGGTACCATTGAGGCTGGTCACGAATGTTCGGCATAGAAAGGCATCAGAAGTACCGTGCAAAGCCATGGTGTGCTGATAGTGAGAGAGGTGGTCCCCTGGGTCCCCAGTCCCATCATAAGGGGTGAACTTAGGGACGATCAATTTCTTGGGTCTTTCCTCAGCCATGATAGCATTGGTAAACGGGGTGGCCGACCTCCCGAGCAGTCTGGCCAGCTCGTCCTGTTCCGGATACTGGGCGCCTCTTATGACGGCAGTACGGTCCATTGATTCAGCAACTTCTTCGGCTCTCACTGACCCCCTTGGCAGGACGGGCTACTGTGAGGCAGGTCTCATGACCTCAGGGCCTAGATGGGTAGGCTGATCTTGGCCCATTACTGGGGGGTTGTTTTGATTCTCTGGCACTGGTGGTACAGGAACCACTCGAGGAGGTGACCCTTGTGGAACGTGGTTTACTCCCGAGGCCCCAGGGATGGGGAGTCGGGTAGTGCTTCGATAATGGACCTCCGGGACAAAGGCGGGAACTCCTCGGCCGGCTGCCATCGACGGCTGGGGATCTCCATGAATACCGGCAGCCGCAGGAGGCTGCTTCTCCTGAGTGTTTGCGACAGCGGGTGGATTTTGAGGATTGGTTTCATGGTTCTGGGTGTACATTGCCAGGGTCCTGGACATAGTCAAGAGCTGTTCCCGTAGCAATTGGTTTTGCCGCCTAGTTTCGATCAGTTCTTGTTGTACCGGATTATTCACTCGCCCTCTTCCTCGTCCGGCAGTTGGTTGAGGATGAGGGTTTTGAGTGTTCTTCCTGGGTCGCAAGTTGGGAGCCATGATCCCTTTGATAAACGGAAGATGAGCTTA